>CAXIVR010000002.1:47899787-49099787 GCA_964035755.1 Teleogryllus oceanicus | reverse complement strand
TAATCGAGAGGAAATTGTGCTGATAAATATTTAAAAATTTAATGGACTTCCACTCAAAAAGAAAAGAGCGCTTTGTGGATAAACGATATTAATATGTTAGAATATGGTAGAATGTTTTGGAATTACTTTTTTTTTAAAAAAAAAGCATTGTTTAATGTGGAAAACGTTATAATTGTTAATTATATTAACAATTATTGTTGTTTTAGTTGTACGATATTATTCAGAAAGGTGTATGTTACTTTTCTCTTTCTACCTCACGCCTTTCCCTTATTTAATCTCTTTATATTTCTTCTGACATTAATTCTGAGCCATTCCACGTCAAATGGTACAAAAAAGACCAAAATTTGATCTTCATATTTTTCATTATTTTCTATTTTTTTCTATTTAGTATATGGATCAAATAAGTTAACACATGAATTTTTATTTTTTATAACTTAATTGTTTTCGGAAATATTGCATAATGAAATTTGCTAAAAAGGACGTAAAATTATCACATATTTGAATACACTAATTATAAAAACTCCGTTCAAATTCGAAACATAAAGCATGTTCATTTTTTAAGATTTTGCAAAATATTTAATTTCCTGAACTTTCATTTCTAAAAAATTTGAAAAATTTTTGAGAAATTTGAAATATTTTTGTCAACTCGATGAGATATTTTTTTAAATATTTATAAACGCACTAGAGTATTGTTCAAAACTGCAGAAAAAATCAAAGTGGGATCTCAGTAACTTCAGAAAATATTATTATTTTACGAACCAATGTGTAGCACAATGCTTCAACATATGCGTTTCTAGCGTTACTGGCCATCAGTTTCTTTCGATGAAGCAGTAATTTAAATACTTCTTGGGGTGGTGCAACTTCACGATTGTATTTGGTTATGATAATGTCGGATTCTTGACTCACGTTTTTATTGATATTTTCTAGTTCCTCACAAGTCACTTCAAGTATATGTTCTCGCTTACCTTAGAATTCCTGAAGTTTTCTCAGAATACACAGTTCTAATGCCTTATCGAATTTACATTCAGGTCTAGACTAAATTCCATTTTCTTCAGTCAACTTTTTAGTCACTTTTATGTGTTGAGTAGGATTGATTTATTGATTTTTTCGTGATTCCAGGCGCGTCATCTGCTTTGTTCATTAGTCCCGTTAGTGTAGTGCATGTTTTTCTCGGGAGATGGCGGTGACCTCCCGCCGCTGGATGGCGGGATCCGGCGCCAACCTACCATCGGCTAGTGGGGTTCCCCCTAACCAGGACTCTCCCACCGGATCCTTCAATAATATTTTATAAGAATTATCAAATACGGTTTTTGAAGGATGTTAACTCCTAAAAAAAGTTCTGTAAGTATTTTAAGGCGCCAAAAGAGGTGTCCACTGATCCATTCAATTTATCTTAACCAGGCGAAGTACGTGTGACTATTTTTACCGAATCTTTTCATAGTTTAGTTAATTAAGAAGTATTGAAGAAAATCCGCGTTCTGAGCACATATAATGGTTAAACGCTGAAAATTACTGGCTGTTAGACGTAAAGTGAATCCATAGGTTCAAAGAATTGAAGATGGTTTAAAGAATTTATCTAATGAAATTTTTTTCTAGATTTTTTTTAATATAATTTCTTTTCTCCAACTTCTTCTACTGATACTTTTTTTAATTTAAATTACTAGGTCAGATGATACACTTGCGGGATACATGATACATTTGCGGGATTCGAAACCGCAACTTTACTAGGCGAGACTGTTAAAGCGCCTCAGTATTAACGATCTCAGCTGCGCAGGTTGACAAAGCAAAGAAGTCATTTAATTGTTTGTAAGTCATGGTCATATTTAATTAATTTTGATAACTAGTAAAACACATAGAATATAATTTGAATACTTTACACAAAATAACATTGTTGAATTCCAAGTCATTCATTCAGTTAAATTGTAACTTTAAAGGACATGCTATTCAAAATATCGACAAATGCGAAACCTTTTAATCATAAAAGTTACGGTAAAATGACTTACACTAAGTGCATTCTTATCCATTGAATTTTTTTTAAAAAAATTAAAATAATTTTTTAATAATTGTACTCTAATTACACACTAGATAATCTTATATTCACAATTAAGAATAAATATCTTCCATTTTAAAGTGAGGTAGCCAAAATAATGAAGGCAACCTAGTTTAAATAATTTTCGTGCCTTTTCAGATGTTTTTGTTTGTAATTTGCCGCAATAAGTTATATTGTCCTTATAAAGTACGTCTTTCAAGAGGGTGGGAACCAAACATAGTGTTATGTGTGATGTAAAGGTTGGCTCAAATATTATTAGTGGTATAAGTTCCAGTGAAGCTTCAACAACGATCTTGTGACGATACGTTATTTTAGCTAGTGTCAAAATGAAAAACTAATTCTTATACCTGATTATTATATATTTTAGGGACGTAGAAAAGTTATCCAATGATCACGGACGCATCATTTCATTATTTTCTTAATAGAAAATTTGAAATTCTGATGAAACAATATATTTTTATTAGTAAATTTAATGATCAACCACGTATTTTGTTTTTCAAACATTTTAATGAATGATAAACGAATTAACTGAAACAAATTAATATGGATGAAATATATGAACTTAATAAAAAAAATTTCAACACGAACCTTCAGTAGATGTGCTATTGCACAAAGAGGTTGAAGTTGCGTCAGGCATTTTATTTCATGAGATTTGTACAAACGGATTTCATTTTATTTTCCTCTTTGTATGTGGTTCAATAATACTATCAAAAGCGATATTTCAACACGTTGATGATTAAAGGATCGTGTCCGTAAAACACACGTTATATATTAGAAACTTTTCAACATTGTTTTCGTGTTTTTTCCTTTTCAATGATTTACTGATGTGTTCATTTGTAAATAAAAATAAATATATTGTTTTTTTTTTCTTCAAATAAATAATTCAAGGTCTTTTTTATGCATTTTTATTGTACCAATTCAACTAAAACTGACAAAAGGTGATTCTGTTTCGAAGGAGGCACTCGACTTTTGGGTTTGATTGATCAGAAGATAAGGACCACGCACAGCGCTCATAAATGAAATATGACAATACTACTGTTAGCGAACGGAATTGATATTCTGGAAAAGTAAAGGTGCTGAAAATTTCTTTAAAGATCTGGGCATTGAGGAAGTAAAAATACTTAGTATTAATACGTAGTAACGTTATTTAATTACGAATTAAAAGGTCATGGCAGGCCCGGCTAGTCGAGATGGCTATGAGCGTGAACCGGCTCAGCGCCTCGGTCGGAAGGGTCGCGGGCTCGAGTCCCACCGTGAGCTTGACTTTGTCGTTTGTCACTTGTCTCCCTGAATGTGTTGTCGCGGAGGGCATCCCATTCTGCTGACCCCAGATCCGAAGAGCCCGCAAATGTATTTATGTCCAGTATATGGTCGAATATGCATCTCATTGGCACATAAGGGGTAACCAGATGTCAGCATGATAAAAGCCATTGAAAAAATAATTTTATGAAAAGTGATACATTATTTGAAATTATATGTTATTTATTGAGGTTAGCACAACTGCAATATCACACAATTGAGCTAAATGAATGACAACAATGTTCACTAATATTGTTTTCATTTTTATATATTAATAGCATTTGCAATTATTTATTGTTTATAGGAACAGACATCTCGTGCACGAAAAAAGTATATTTTATGAAAATTATGCTTTCAATTAGAAGTATATATCTATTTTATACCAATAAATTTCCAACTTGTGTTACTAGTTTTATTCACCAGATTATTATTATTATTATTATTATTTACATTATTATTGTTGATATTATTAAATAAAACGAATTAATAAGACGGGGGTTTTTTGCCCCTTCCCCCACCCGCTTCTCAGACTTCTCACGTGACGGGTCGCTGCCAAAGAGAGAGGGCAGAATTTGCAGTCGAACCTCGTTCAACTGCCATTGATCTCAACCTCCATTGATCAGTATTTCCCCTGTCTTGATATTCGGTCCATGCAGTCATATTTTCGCGGATACTTTTTGACTCTGAATGAGAATTGCAGTGTGGCTTCTCTGCGATATAAATTGTAGCACTCTAGGCAAATATGGGGCGAGAATATTTTTATTAACGAGGAAAATGTATACGAATGTGCGCCTGGAAGTTAAATATTCACAATTTGAATGGTTTAGATAACGCGAAAACCAAACTTAGAGAATATTTTTCAATTATACGTATTTTTACTCACCGAAAGGAGATCAGCTTAAACTGCTGTTTCAATTTCTTACGAAGATAACATTCACATGCACTTTTTTAAATTATTCCAATCCCTATTATTCCATGTTAGGAAAGGTCTTTATAATATTTTTATACGCTGAAAATAACTTTGAAAATAACTTAAATCTGCATATCTGTAAGTTTTATGTGACGATCGTAAACATATTCGGTTATGAAATACGTCCGTATTGCAAAGATGTACTGTCGTCATCGTAATTGGACTCTCTATAATGAATAGTTAATAATAATGAGGAATTCGAAACTCGTCAAAAGAGCTTGAATTACGAACAGCTCAATAAAATGTGTTAAGCAGGCAAGGAAAGAGAGTTTGTTTCATGGCACAGAAATCTGAGAACCTCCCGAACACCCATTGTCGTCATATATAGAACCTCCTCTTTTCAAATTCCTTACCGCTGTAGTATTTGACATTGACATACACAAAACAAAAATAATTCTCCGTTTTGTGTTCTTATTATTCTAATTTTTTTCTCATTAATGTTATAGTCATTGTATATTGATCTTGGAAAGTACCAATGGGGAACTTTTCTGTAATTTATTGTTCCATTGATCATTTATTTTTGAATTATCATATTTACTTATTATTTCGAATTGAAATAGATTGTAAATTTTCATTGTGTTAATAAAAAAAAATTGGTCTGGAGCCGGGGACGAGTCAGGCCCACCATCCGCCACCGCAGCACAGCGGTGCGTTGCGGGTTGCTTACCCGCGCTCGTTCTCTCCCTACGCGACGCCATGCCACACTGCTGAGCCTCTTTGTCCCTTTTGCCCTTTCAACCCCATCCCCACCAACCTCCTCGATGCTACACATTCTTATTACCCATTGCACAACGCTGCAAGAAGATATTCACGGATGCTCTCTCTTTTTCTTCACTTTTTCGTCTCTTTGTTAACAAATTTTCCACATCCTTTAGTGGAGACAAGAAAGAAACAGTATAATACTCATCCAACTCAAAAGCATTTATTCTTGTTTAAAAGTGATATCCTTACTCTAGCGCATAAATTGAGATGAAATATATTTCTTTGAAGAGGCTAAGTTATAAATAATTGTTGCTGAAAGTTTATTTTATTCTTTCAGATGACATATTATTTTTACACATCTCACACACAAGGGTAAAAAGATGGTTAAATTTTTAGAAATAAAAATAAATGTATATTATACTAAATAATATATTTCTGTAGTTTATTTGTAAAGTAAATAAAATAGAATTGATGCCTGAGAGAGGCAACTCAACTTCCCGAAGTGCTCTTTCGAGGTGCCTGGTGGCCACGCGAATGGCAGGGGCCCGTGCGCTGGGGCGCCATCTTCCCCCTTTGCTGATCGAGCGCCGTTGCAGTGTACGCGCGGGGCTTTGCTCAGTCGGGAAATATATTGTGAGCCCCGCCTCAGCCCCCGGCCCCGCCCCTGCCCTGGGCCTCGATCCCATTCCCGTCTCCAAAACATTTCTCGTCGCAAAAAATTAGAAATGTCGGGAGCCGCGGTGCCAATACCTCACATTATAAAAGCAATGCAATACTACTCTCCCCTGAACTATCGCGAGAACGTTTAAAAAATAATGATATTGTAATATTGCAGAATTGTTATGAAGTGAAGCAGGACTCTTTCCAATTTCCAGAGCTCGAATCAAAATAGTTCATTCTGAAACGATGATGTAATGATGAGTTTTAATACACGATTGCGAAGTGATACAACGTTCCAGTACAGTAAACTTCTTATGAGTATATTAATACACATGTTAATGAGATTTACACAGTACTTTTTGTATGACTAATAATAACTATTGTATGTTAAACGTTTTTACATTAAACGGTTACATAGCAGCTGTTCAACCAACCTGGTAGACAGTCATCTAGGTCGCATTGGTTAAGCATAAGCACACTCCGATTTCACACGAGCAGAACATGAGTCAAGTTGGTATTCAATTTATTAAATAAATATCATCCTAGTTTAATATATGTTCTTATCCGCTGATAAGAATAGAACGCGTGGTTTACTGTTACTATCTGGTTGTTTCGGCCCAGTAATGTATACAATCCAACGAAACAATAGAACGACGACCAATGATTGATTATTTTTTAAACCGTAAACTCTTGAGATTGGTCAAATTCTTGTAATGATGTTGTATCACAATAACTCTCATTATTCAAAGAGTTGCAGCCATCTACAATGAGAATTACATTGTTGGAGTATGTAAAATTCATTCCAAACCTATCATATTTTGCTTCAAAGATCAAAATATATAATAAAACGTTGAGGTTCCCATTTAAAACCTCAAAGATAGAGATTTTTCTATATATTTTCGTATTTTACATTGCTATCAGAACTGTCTATTCTCCGATTAAAACTTAAAGCGAGTTTTTGTGTTGGAACGCGATTATCCAATCGTGAGCTCCAATATTAAAAATTAATTTATAGCTGAGTTCGCGAGTGAATATCCGCTCCCCAGGTACTTCCTGTCATTTCACTCTACGTTTTAGTCTGAGTATAATCAAGAGAATTATTCCTAACGATTTTGAGGTTTCTCCATTAGTTTTGAAGATGAGCGAGGGTTAAGTTTTCCTGTAACGCAACTTTTTTTAGAGACCGTTCCTAAAATCGCGTTACTGTGTTGACAAGTAAAGGTAAAATTTTTGCTTAACCTTCCAAGGAATAAGGAAGCTTTGGTCTAGAAATACCATTAATAGATACCTAAATTATAAATAGTATGATTCACTGACTAGTTTTTTAAGATTGGATTTTTGAGAGAATGTTACATTAATATTATAAAACCTTGCAATTATACCATGCTCTACCAATTGTCACGGGAGAACAGTTTTCAAAATGATTTGCATTTGGCATGTTGTTTTCTGAAACTAGTTTAAAGAACGCTTTTTAAAATGTCTGATGAATTATGTTTCATTTCTTGGATTAAGAAGTCAATGAATTTGCCTTCAATTGCTGATGATTAGAAAAAAAACCATGCTGTTTATTTAATACACCATAGTGGATCGTAGCATTGACATAAATGGATGAAAACCCCAACAAATGTATATTTCATTCTAGTTCATCACAAATTAACTTTACACTGTGAGTGAGAGAACAGTACGATAAACATGCTACCGAAGTACAAAAACCCTCAAATAAACTGCTCTCAATTTCGAGAATTTTTACCCTCTTACCCGCGTCCATCAAAGGCTTTCATAGCCCTCTTTACCTATCTATCTGTCTCTGCAACTTCACAGCGTTTTTCCTCGTCGAAATATGAGACTGGTTTCTCTTTGAGCGAGCAAAGCCCTAAGCTACCAAATTTTCGTCGTATCACATCGCTACGTGTTTCTGTGAATCCAGTAATTCCCCTCCGGATTTGAGCGACCCTCCGAGCGACGGCAATTCCCCTGGCTCTTGCCGCCGTGGGGTGGGGTGGGGGTGGGGGGATAGGCGCTGCGTGCGCAAGGCGGAGGGGCGCAGCGCGGCAAAGGGAACAGCCGGGGCCACGGAAGAAAAACCAACAAGTCGACTGGTAATAACTCAGAATTTGGATCACAGTAATTGGTTTTCAGCAATTATGAAGTATGACAATTATCATGTTATGTGTTAGTAAAAATGTTAAAAAATATTTTATTTCATTAAAAAAGAAAATTACACTGCACTGCATTTGAGTTTTGACAAAACTCATCACTAAATCTTTATTAATATTACATTAGCAATATTTTACCTAATGTTTCATGTGGAAACATTACGATACAGTGTGACGCTCATAGTTGTTACACTATTCGGAGAATATTTAAATATTATGAAAGTATTGTTGAGAGGTTAATTTTAATATCGAAATATTATGTATTGTTTCGTTTTAAGAGTGTAAATACTGTAAAAATATGAATAACAAAACCCTAATCAAGCTTTAAATACTATTGCAAACCCGTCATCGATAACCTTCATAACTGCAATTGGCTCTATCAGTATTTATTTTATTGAAGTTAATTACATATTCGTAGGGAAAATGAAGGTCATCTCTCGGATCTGAATTATTACACGATTAGTGTTTTAGGTTAATATTATCACCGTAAAGAGAGAGAGTTGTCTTAAGTTCTATTTTATTACTGATATTAAACCGACGTTTGTAAAGATTTTGTATAAAGTTTTTATTTTTTATTTATTTAGTCAAAAACTGTATGTGACGTATGGGGGAGAAAAACATCTGCGCACGCTTTCTTGAGTTTCAGAGTCCCTTCCCAACAATTTAACTATTAATAGTTGAAAGGAAATTTTAAAAAGCGAGAGTTTAACATTTCAAAAACTGGATATTTTCGTTGCCGAATTGTAGAAAATTTATTTTCAACGGTAAACGAACGAACAGATTTGATTTTTCTGTATTGTTTTAACCAGGGAAATGCAGGGGAATAATTTGGGCATCTCGTTTTATTATTAAATAGCCCATCTTTATAATTATAAATAATTGAAATACTAATATAAAGAATTAATAATAATTTAATGGTTGGTGTAAATAGATTCTACGTGTTTTAAAAACAAATAGTATGAACTATTCACAAACATTCTAAAATTAACATTATTTTTCTAATTGTGCTTCAAGATGTGATATTGTGGACTGAATGAATGATAATAAGTGACATTAAAAATGAAAATGTGAATAATGGATTTTCTAAATTTGTATAATTAAATTTTAATATGTAAATTCTCAATAAACGACATGATAATGCAACATTCGCTCAAATACCAAACTATATTACATAAGCAATTACAATCTATATTTTACTTACGTAAAAGACGATCAGTCAACACAAAATTAATCAATTTCAATCCAACATAAGCAAGTTTATATTCCTTTCTAAAAAAATGTTTCTTAGGATGTTTATGTTGTTTGTTTGTGTTTGTTTCTTTCTTTCGTTTCCATCTTTTTATGAGGTATTCGCGCAGGTGTTTGAATACGTCGTAAACGGTAGCTAAAATGTAGGAAGTATCACAAAAGTGCTTGAAACTCCTAAAATGATGCAATTTAGATTCACTATCAGTATAAACAGAGTCAGATTACATGTTAAGGCGTAAGGCGACGAGTATTTATAAAACCGTTTTAATGATCGCAGCGTCACTACTTCATATTCAGAGCTAAAATTACTGCTTTCAACAAAGCGCAGCGCGCTCATTCCAATCTCGCTATTACAACAGTGGAAGCATTTCATCGAGGTTATTACCGAAATCCAATTTAAGACGATTCTGGAACAAGACATTGCGCGCCGTGTTACGAGACCACAGAGCATTCGCCCAGGAGATGGAGCCCCCAAACGATCGCCTGGGTGCTCCACATCACATCTGCAGCAGCACTTTCCATCAGCGTTACTGTGCGTAAGACGCGGGCGCGCGAGATACCGACCGCGGTGCAATTGTATGCTCCATTCGGTAGCATCTGCGCAAATTCAACTAGTGGTGCTACAGAATGGCACAGACTTTCTCCTACTATTTAGTTTTCTAATTTCTTTGCTCTGTGCTTACTTTTCGGACAAGCCACATACTCATGCCAGCTGCCATCTATCGGCGCAAAGTACTTTTTTTTTCGAAATTTTCACAATTTTTTTGATTTTCAAATGGTAGAACCGAAATATTGCTTTAAAATATTATTGAAGAGTAAACCCTTGTCCTATATGGAAATTTCCGTTGAAAAATTTGGAGCCGCTTTTAAGAAAATGGTGTTTATGAGTTAATGTAAAATTTTATTGAACGTCATTAGGAGCACTTCCACATACAAACGCAGTAATGCACACATATCGCTGAAGATGTGCATATTAAAGGCGTAAAAGATATTTTAAAAAATTCAATTTGTGTAATTTTTGAAAAAACAAAATGATATAGCAAAACTAATTTTATATCATCTTAAACAGTGTAATTAGCACTTTCCGTTTGAAAAGTTTCAAGAAACAATATGGAGCCGTTTTTGAGAAAATGGTGTTTAAACATGTCTGAACACGGGGAATTTTGAACTCATTTTCACAGAACACATTCCAGGTTTTGAATAACTTTTATACGACATCATTAAAGCACAGGTACTTGTAAATGCATTAATATGAACAAATCGCCGCTACTCAAAATATTAACGACGTGAGAGAGAAGTAAAAAAGTTAAATTGTTATAATTTTTTTTAATATTTGAAAAAACAAAAGAATACAGCAGAATGACGTTTATGTCATCTTATAGAGTACATTTGCGACTATTCTTACCAAAAGTTTAAAACATTTGGAGCCGTTTTTGACAAATTCTTATTTTCGTTATTCTTGAATATTGCACATTTTGCACGCATTATTGCACAAAAACTGTTAAAAATTTAAAAATAATGTACATGATCATAATGAAAGAACCAACTATTGAGAAATTTTGTTGGAGGGGGATCTCTATCTTCAATTTTGTATTATTAGGAATAAACCGAAGAAATCTCGAACTTTCAAGGACGTTTTGTAGAATACTATCAATACCTTTCATCAACACCTGCTCCGTATCTTGATGCGTGGTCCATGGCTACATTTCTCAGGGTTTTCACAATACTTCCCCAATATTTACGATGTATGCAAAACATGGGCACACACATTTTTATGGTCGTCCCCCACAAGTCAAAATTCTTTGCTGCTTTAGTTTTGTTTTTATGCATAAACAGTGTAAGAGTCCGTAAAAACATCGCGTTAGGAAGGGAAATGTCGGCATATCAACTGTCGCCTAGAGAATATGCCTAGAGATAGTAAATGTATCACTTCATAATAATTTTTTAGATAAACATCAGCTAAATCAGTCTTAATGTCTTCTCAAACCTCTCTTATTAATTCGAAAATCGTGATTCATTAAACAAGATAGTAATTGAAAAAACTATGTGTATCTGACCAAAGGATTACAGATATCTGAAAACATCTGGGGTCCAAATTGCCGTCCTGTACGCGAAACATGTCTTCTAAACTCAAACATTTCTCTTTATATGAATGATTTGAAGAAATATTTTGTTGTTCAACTTTATATAATATCAATGCTTTCTTTAATGTGATAATAATTTGCTTACCTAAATTTAGTTATTTGCTTTACCGTGAAGAAACAACTTATTATTCATGACTTTGCGTTGTTTTAAACAAGAACACCCTGAGAACAATGCAAAACTGAAGGAATGCATTCATATTAAACTCGGATGTTTAATTTTTTAAATAAAGAAATCCCGTTCTAGTTAAATTCGATAATTTTGATGAAATATATTTTTACACGATTCCACTTTTAATGATTTGATTTGATTTTTTCGTTTCCGGGCGCGTCAACTGCTTTGGTCATTATCCCCGTTAGTGTAGTACATGTTTTTTTCTCGGGAGATGGCGGCGATCTCCCGCTGGATGGCGAGATCCGGCGCCGACCTACCGTCGGCAAGTGGGGTTTCCCCCTGGCCAGGACTCTCCCACCAGCGGGCACCGCCCCAGCCGGGACAAGCTCTAAGCTCCCGACCGATCTCCCGGAATATGTGGTAGTGTAGATGAGTTACCGCTCCAGGTCCCACTTTTAACATACCGTCAATAATTGGAAATGATGAAAAGTCATTAAATCAAAAACATTAAGTTCTAAAACAAAGAAGTTACGTAAAGAGCGCTACGAGTTGAAATGACCCCTCTGGGCGTTGTAGTTTTAAACCAATTTAACAGAAACCTGCACAAAATCAATTACTTTCAAGACTGTCCTTGTATGATATTTCGTAAAGCATGCCATAATTACAAGTATTTGGAGAACAGAACTTGTCAAATTCTCGCACTGCGTGGAGCAAAAACTTTGATTCATCCGGAAATCTTTGCCCGGATTTGAATATGCGTATGCGTAAGTGCGATTAGAATATAAGAGACGTGTGATGTGGTGCAGCAGAAAATGGTTCACCGCGTAGAATGAAACATGATTCCAAAACGCAGGCATAAAATCCGTAAAACGAGAGGCGATGCCCCCGCCCAAAGTGGCAATGTACAGTTTTAAGTTAGTTTACGATAGTTTTAAGTAGTATTTTTAAGATAAAAGCCCTCCCCAATCTCCAGAAATCTTAAGATTGGAGCAATGAATTGTATAAATCCCCGCCTCGCCAGGGACACTGGCGAGGGGGAAATGCAAAAGGGCGGTGCCCGACGGGGCTGAGCCGCGTGGGGCGCGTGTCGGCCGGGCTAAGGGCGCGGAGGGCGGGCAACACGCTTATCAGGGCGGGCGGGCGCTGGGGGCCGCAGGCGGGCAGGCAGGCAGGGAGGATGGCCCACGCCGTGGCCGAGTGGGCGCGCCGCGCGCTCGCGCTCCTCCGAGGCGCCACGTGAGTACTCGTCGCCAGGGGCACCTGCACACACAATGACGGACTTGTTATAGTATCTTTTACATTAGAGCCACACATTTAACAAAATGAATCGGCCAGTCGTATCAAATACTAACAGTCTGGTATGGTTTGGTTTGGTTGTGTCGTGTTTCCGGGCGCGTCAACTGCTTTGGTCATCAGTCCCGTTAGTGTAGTGCTTGTTTTGTTTCTCGGGAGATGGCGGTGATCTTCCCCCGCTGGATGGCGAGATAAGGCGCCGACCTACCGTTGGCTAGTAGGGTTTCCCCTAACCAGGACTCTCCCACCAACGGGGCACCGCCCCAGCCGGGACAAGCTTTAAGCTCCCGACCGGTCTCCTGGAATATATGGTAGTGTAGTGCATGTTAGTGTAAGTGTGTGTGTAAGGGGAGAAGAATTTTGTTCACTAAAATGTGAAATTCTGGTTGTTTTTATCGCTATATTACGAATCTCCAACAGGAGAAGTAATGACAACAATGCGTGTGTAAGGGGAGAGGATAGGACAAGGAAGAGGAAGGAAAGATCATATGCGGTCCTTGGCCCGTTTGGTAGGATACCTCTCCGGCATTCGCCTGGTATTGATCGGAGAAACCACGGAAAACTACCGACCAGAGCACCCGGCCGCTAGAATTCTCCTCCAGACAACAGCTGAATTCGACGTAGCTGAAAAGCTAGTGTCAAGAACCCTGCTGCCGTCAGGACTCGAACCTAGGACCTCCCGGGTAGAGGCCCTGCAGTGACATCAGTTGATTACTCGTCGCCAGGGGCACCTGCACACACAGTGCTGGACTTGTAATATTATCTTTTACATTAGAGCGACACATTTAACAAAATGAAGCGGCCATACGTATCAAATACTAACAGTCTGGTATGGTTTATTTAGACTTAACATTCCGTCACTCGCGCGGCCATTCGTAACACCAGTACTCGCGCGTTGGAGTCCGTCCAACACAACTATTAAGGAGTTTATTTTTCTCATTAACATAATTTATACATTTTTCGTATCAATCTGTGCTTATATTACAATTGAATATACCATGGAAAGATATGTAAATAATTAGTGGCAAACAATTTTGAAGATTTTATTATATTTCCGTCACTCGCGCGGTCATTCGTAGCACGAGCACTCGCGTGTTGGACTACGTCCAACGCCCGCATTATTTAGTTATTATATTATGTTTTTGCACACTAACGAAGAAAATTGCATAAACACAACATTTAAAATATTAAACATTCTCATATTACAGAAAAAATATCATTTTTATCAATTACACAAAAACACCGTTCTATACGCCAGTACCCGCATGTTGGATTCTATCAAACAGGCACTAAGATTTTACTTCAGGGTATGGCGACACTATGCATAATAGAGATAAGAAGTTTATCGACATCCTTCCCAGATACCATTCGTGGAATAGAAGCATTGTTGTTGTACGTGGGAGGCTAACATTCCTTTCTTAACAAGAAAAGAAACTTCTGTTTGGCTCTATCCAACAGCGCGAGTGACGGAGTGTTAATGAATAACAGTTGTCACTTTTTTTAAATTTGCAAGTTAAATTTGAATCTCTACGCATACAAAACGAAGTTGAACTTGAAGTAATGATGAAATTAATCTTTCTTCTCTCCTCTATAAAAAGAAAGGGAAATTTGGTTTTTATCTCAAACTTATTCGTAACTTGTACGAATGAAGTGAATATATGTAGAATGAATGATGTATTCTAGTATCTCGAACAATCCAAATGCAAATCCAAATACACGTTGTATCTGTTCTCTTAAAGTATAAGTACAAAATAACGTGAAAGTTTTAACTTATTCTCTTGAACAAATAAGTGTTAAGAAACATTAAACATGTGTATTTGTCGTCTACTCTCCGCTAATGAAGATAGATTTTACTTATATACGTATGGAGTAATATACGTACTTATTTACGTATATACGTACGGAGTAATGTACGTAGTATAGAGAAAGTTATGTAATGCTGCGCGAAAAGACGGCGGATTTTCGGCGAAAAGAATTCATTGCCGGGCTCCGGATACAAAAACTGCATAAAACCAGTTGCTAAATTAAGAGAAAAAAATCATCTAACACTTGGTGTAGCCAGTATTCCTATGTGATGAGTCATTGATGCCGAGAAACCAATTGAAAGCAAAACGTCTGTTCGTCGGTCTGTTCGTCGGTCTGTCTGTCTGTCCGTCGGTCTGTCCGTCGGTCTGTCCGTCGGTCTGTCCGTCGGTCTGTCCGTCGGTCTGTCCGTCGGTCTGTCCGTCGGTCTGTCCGTCGGTCTGTCCGTCTGTCTGTGAACACTACTAGCGCGTAAACCATTCGTACGATCTTTTTCTAATTGAACAATCCCCTGTCGATGTAGCTCGAGTTGAAGCTTTGAAATTTGGAAAACAGAGTTTACATGAAGTCCCCCTGGACATTTCAAAATTTTCTCAAAAACAGCTCCAATTTTTTTCTTAAAATTTCTTGTAAGAATAGAGTAGAATACACTTATAAAAGTGTCATAGGTCCGATTTTCACCGTTCACTCTCTGGTATCGAAAATTTGAATTTTTTCAGTGTCTTCCTACAACTATAATTTTGAAGATAGATTTTTTTTCTTTAAATGAAATTTGTTGTTCATAAATGCTTTCTGTAAGGTCATTTAGACTTTTTTAAAATTTTAGTAGTTTTCATGCAATAGTGCGTGCAATATTTGCAATTTTTTAAAAAAGTACAAACTTTTTTTCTCCAAAACGGCTCCAAATTTATTCTTTAATTTTTGGTATGGATAGTGCTACGGAAGGGGAGGGGGAGAGAGGGGGAGAGAGAAAGTACAAAAACAACTGCCATCTATTAACTAGCTTGCTCAAGGAATTTCACCTCTCTGTAATTAGATATTCTTGGTCTTCGTAAGTAGTTTGTTACAGAAATACATTATATCTGATTAAATTCTTTCTATTGTACAAAACATTCCACTAAATAATATTTGTGTATAAAACTCAAGAAATAAAAAGGAGTTGTCCTTTTATTGTATTACAAATCGCCCCTCTTGAACTATTTCTCCATTCTATCACAATGTTAATTGGCATTTACGTAGAAACTTTCTATTCTCTGGAAAATGGAAGTTCGTCTCCTCGGCGTTTTGGAGGTCCAATTTGCTCGACATCAGTCTGTGTCTTTCGTGAAAGTAGTCTCCTTAGAGAGACGTGGCGCAATCCTTTTTCCTTGGAAACGTCTCTTTTATCTGCACCCGGGAACTTTCCGCGCCGCCCGCACGCGCCTGCGCAGAACGCCTGTACCTGCTTTTGATAAAGATAAATGCGAAGAGCCGCTTCGCCCGGGAAGGGCAAAGAAAGGGCCGCTTCCCTTTCACTGTGACAGGCCGAGGGAAAAACCCGAATCTTTACACATCCATGCAAAGACCTATTTTGAATAAGACCGACCGAGAATTGCCATATGAACAGCTTTATTGCGAACATTCCAGTAATATGAAAATGAGTAGTGTAATGAGACAGGCGAATAGAATGCTTTTCGTCCCCACATTGCACTTAACATGCTTGATTCGTAAATGGTGAAGACAGAAGTACTCTTTATTTACCCTGGAGTATCCTAAGTTTTATGTAATCGTTTCTCAATTCTAAAATTCAAATGTGAAGTGAAAAGTACATTTTTTTTGGTTCCTTAAACATTTAGCAAGCACTTTCGCGTATCAGGTATCTAGCAGCCTAGTCGATAACCTGCTATAATAATAATAATAATAATAATAATAATAATAAAATAATAATAATAATAATAATAATTTTAATTTTTGGGTTCTTGACAAAGGGACTCACATTTCGATTTTCACGATATTGGTAAGCGTTTTTTCATCTTTCTTTTGTCCTATATTTATAGTGATTTCTTTTTTACATATTTTCCCTTCTCCTTATTCCTAATACATGTTGAAACTTTAGTTTTACTTTAATAATATTACAGAGTTTTGCATATTATTACATAATTAACTGAAGGATTTATATAATTAACTGAAATTAGGAGTGCATAATTAATCATTCATAATTAACTCAACTAATTACTGAATACTCACTCCAAAACACCCCAGAGATCTAAATTCTGACATGACATCATTATCTACACTTTAAAGGAATACAAAATCGTCTGTCTCCTTTGAATAAGTAAATTGTTACTGACCGAGTCATTTAGTTTTTAGCCATCTAAGAACAAACGAACAAATCAAATTAAAATTTTACAAATTTTCTCAATACATTTTCTCACATACCTTATACGACAGACCTTCAACATTAAAATTCTGAATGTCATACTGTGTAGTATTAGAGTACAAATGCAATTTAGTACATTTTTTTCTCCACCACTGCAAATCACTACTTGTGAAGTTACAATATTCACAGAATTACATCGAAAACTTTATTATGAACAATAGCTTCCCTTAGAAATGACTGCCAAAGTGTTGCAATTAAAAAGTATTTCTGAATTTATTTTGTCTCTTCTTCAGTATTTACTTAAACAGGATAAAGAACTACAGGAAGATTTTTAATGCTACAGTAAAAAGCTCAACTACACTATTCGTGAATTGCTAAAGAACAGTTACAATTTTCAGAACTGTTCTTAATATACATTGAAAAAAAGAATCTTAGTATATGTTTAGTAGAGGTAGTGTGAAAATTGAACAAAATGGAACAGATTTCTTCACATGGAAAAATAAGGAAACAGATTGCTCTTTGGAGCATTTCGAAACAGCCACGAAAAATGGGTCTTTCTGCCAGAATAAGATACGATGTGCACTTCAATAAGATGTGTGACCTCCTCGGACACTACTGCATATTATGCATCTGTTATTCATGCTCACTACTGAGGAGTCCGTGCGCCGTTCGGGGAGGGTGATTTTTTTGAGGAACAAGTCTGTCAAGAGCATCTCAGGCATGGTTAATAGGATTTAAGTCCTGAGAACAGGTAGGCATATGTTCAACATTTTCACTTGCTGGTGAGCCCCAAACTTCAGCGGTCCTCTATGGGCGCGCATTGTGGTTCATAAACAGAAACTCTGGACCTAATGCACCCCTAAAATGGCGAACATGATTTAGAATAGTCTCTCTGTAATACCGCCGCGACATAATGCCGCTACGCTCAAAGATGTGAAACCGGGAGAGGTAGCTAAGTGCATCAACTGATAACACTGCAGCGCCTCTGACCGGGAGGTCCTAGGTTCGAGTCCTGACGGCGGCAGGATTTTCGACACTAGCTTTTCAGCTAGGTGGAATTCTGTCGCTGCCTGGTGGAGAATTCTAGTGGTCAGCTGCTCTGATCGGTAGTTTTCCGTGGTTTCTCCCATCAACACCAGGCGAATGACGGAGCAGTACCCTAAAAAATGGGCCACAGACCGCGCGCGATCTTTCATTCCTCTTCCTTGTCCTATCCTCTCCCCTTACACACTCACTTACACTACATGCACTACACTACCGCATTCCGGGAGACCGGTTGGGAGCTTAGAGTTTGTCCCGGCTGGGGCGGTGCCCCGCTAGTGGGAGAGTCCTGGTTAGGGGGAAACCCCACTAGTCGACGGTAGGTCGGCGCCGGATCTCGCCATGCAGCGGGGGAAGATCACCGCTATCTCCCGAGAAAAATCATGAACTACACTAACGGGACTAATGACCATAGCAGTTGACGCGCCCGGAAAGACGAAAAAATCATGTCAAATCATTAGAAAAAGGCCCGTTTGTTGGGGTACTGCTCCGGCATTCGCCTGGTGTTGATCGGAGAAACCACGGAAAACTACCGATCAGAGCAGCCGATCAGAGCAGCCAGCGACTGAATTCGACCTAGCTGAAAAGCTAGTGTCGAAAATCCTGCCGCCGTGGGGAGTGTAACCTAGGACCTCCCGGTCAGAAGCGCTGCAGTGACATCAGTTGATGCACTAAGCTACCGCTACCGGTAGCTGCCTTCCACTGCTCCCAACGCGCGAACTGTGTGCCCCTTTTGCCCGCCACGTCTACTGCTATGGTCATTAGTCCCGTTGTTGTCTCGTCTAGTAACCCGCTTTATCACGGCATCTCGCGGTCTCCCTCCCTTCTGGATGCCGAGATCCAGCAGCGACCTACACGTATACTTGTGGGAATTTCCCCTCCATCTCCCCAGCTTCTGACGTGCGTGGTAGTGCAGTGCCTGTAAGTGTGGGCGTGTGTGTGTAAGTGAAGAGGAAAAAACAAGGAAGAGGAAGGACAATGAAGATCGTGAACAGTCCATGTCCCAGTTATGGTACTGTTCCGGCAATCACCTGGTACTGACCGAAAGATACCTACGAAAACATCAGAAAAGCCGAGGACTGGAATTCTCCTCCAGACAACGCAGCGCCCAAATTCGACGTAACTTTATAGCAAGTTGGGAAAATCGTCCACTGTCGAGATTCGAACCCTGTTCTCTCTCTCAGACGAAGTGGCTGAGGTGGCTGCCCGTCTGCTCCTCGCCTGGCTGTTATCGCGAGGGGCTCGCCGCGGCCGGGTTGTCCTCCCCTTCGCGGCTGCAGGGCGGCAGCGTTTTACGACCGCGGCGGCGATATCCGGCGCCGAGTCCGTGCGCTGCCGCAGCGTCGCTTCCGCTTCCGCCGGAAGGACATGGGCCGGTGACGCCGGACATCTGCCGAGGGCGAAACGGCTGTCCGGGCTGGCAAAGCCGCCAATCGCCAATGAGACAGAAAAGTCGTATGCGAAACGGTGCGTTACGAGAGGAAACTATTATATCTAGTTCGTTGGATGTTTTCTTTTCCATTTTTCCCCTCTTGCTCAATATTTCTTTCCTTTTTTTTAAATTGGTTATTTAAGGTCGCATCAACACCTTATGTCATTAGCGACCACTATTGCTGTTTACGGTATGGTAACTATGAGGATGAAACGGTATGGTGATGATAAGGGGTGAAAGGACGAACACAAATACAACCATGCCCAAGGCGGGACTCGCACCCGCGATCCTTCGGTCCGAGATCACTACGACACTACTGCCTTAGCGATCTCGGCCACCGGGCGGACACCAGTGTTTCTTATTATGGACAACTTCCATGTAAAGGATGCCTTAAGGTGTAAATAATTATATCTTAATTGAGGGAAGTTGCTCAGGGCGTGTGGCGCTGACTTCGCACTCGGGAGGCGTGGGTTCAACTCCCGTGCCGGCCATCCTGACCGAGGTTTTCGTGGTTTGCCTCGGTCATCTAGGCGAATGCTGGGATGATTCTTCTGAAAAGTCACGATTGCGAAACCGTCGCCGCAAGTCGAATTCGTTTACTATGTGAAGTCATGAAGGTTAAGTGAGTACGAATCATCGCGAGTTCCTGCTTGGGTGAACGACTAGGAGTCCCGGAATCTAGCAGTGTCGAGGCCTTGCCCTTTTAAAAATATAGTGGCTAAATATTAATACAAATGATATTTAAAAGTTTAAGCTTTGTCGTAAAATGAAATGTTATATAACTTTTTATACGAAAATAAACTGTACAAGATGTAACAAATGCGTGAATTATCATTGTTATTACTTTCTCTGCCTCTGAGACATTTTCAAAATTTTCTAAGAAAGGATCCATCATTTTTGATTGGATTTTGTTGTTGGATAGTTTGAAGGACGTTTAAGAGAATAGTGCGGATGTAATGTTCGTGAAAAACTGATTTTTCGAAAAAAGAAGAAATTTAAAATTTTGCTGCGTCTTCCTAAAACTAAAATTATGAAGATAGAGATTACCTCTGAATAGAATCTGTTCCTTAAATATATATTTTGAAATGAGATCATGTACAAATTGTCAAAAATTTGAGTATATTTCGCGTAATTTTGCGTGAAAGTGCGGCCGAGAAAGTACGTGCTGTTTAAGCACCACTAGTTTGTTGTTTGGCCTTTAATTAACTAGGAATACACACACCTATTCTCTCTCCTTCCTCTCCCTATTTCCTCCTCCATCTTTCCCCTCTTCCTCTTTTTCCCTCTCTCATTATCTCTTACCCTTTCTTCGCTCCCCACTCTTGTTCTCCCCCTCACTCTCCCTTTTCCCCTCTCTATCACCTCTCTCATTAATAACAGCCCATAATCTTCAAGTTGTTCTATAGTTACAATTACTTGTTAACAATTTTACTAGTTGTATAGCCATTTAAATATATTTATTTAATTTAGATTTTACTATATTTGAATTATAGAAATACAAATTATAAATCAAAATAAATTATGTAAAAAATAGTAATATTGCTTTCGTCCGATATTTAGAAACCTGGTAGTGGAGTGTGCGGAGGTAATTAGTCTCGTTCACCAACCGCATGCGTCTCGACGGAAAACAAATTCGATCTCCGATGCTACGTCACAGGACAATCGGATACCATTCCCCATGTGCCATTTTTGGGTTCAATCATTAATTCAACTAGTTCTGTTCCCCTCAAATGCCGCTCGCGGATTTTTTATGTCGCACCCCCTCACTCGCTCAACACCCACGACCGACTCCGCTATTCGCTTCTATTCGATTGCTGTAGGAGTGGCTGTGTCTCTACGTAGATACTAGCGGCCTGCAGCAGAAATACTGCTGAATTAAACCACATAATATTTTCCCCCATACTGTGCAAGAACAAGGATTAAAATTCTCCCATTTGACAGTGCAATAAATTAAATATTTCAATGAAACAGTCCACGAATACTGCACTAACATAATATAACAACAATTCTTTACACACCAAGGATATAAGAAAATGTTGCTGTTGCATAAGCAACTTGTGAGTAGTAAGTGTTTATGTGGGGGGCCTTGGAACCTTGCCATTCAATGACGTTAGCTGTGTTACAAGTAGTGTCGCACTGAATATGAGCTTTCATTTGGAACGCGCAATAAAAGAATATGCGGAATAACAGAATCAAGTATTTGGATTTTTCAGTCAAAATGGGCACTGCTTCATTGTGTTTAGATTTTTCCCGAGTTTCTGAGAATCTAGCGAAATCTTAGACATCTCTTACATACTGTTTTTAATTAAATATTTATGAAAATTTCTTCTCAACTTAAATTAAGTGCTAAAGTAAATTGTAAGTTATGGGGGTCAAAAGCTAACATCCGATTCGGATCTTAGAGCAATAACTATAATTTATTTCCATTCCATTCTCCCCTTAGTAATATTTGTACTGAAAATGGTGTGTAGATATTTCTCTGTTTACGTTAAACCGTTTACGTTAAACCGTTTTCGTATTCGAAGGAACTGTGCAACTCTTAATCCAAGAAAGTATTTGAAAATTGTTCATATTATACATTAAATCTAATTTTATAAACTCAAAAAAGTTATCCCTTACCCAGCGATAAATATTCCACTGTTTACTACCATTATTTATTATGATCACCTGATACATCAAATCACCTGAATTCATCAAATTGTATTGATGTAAGTAGTGTTATTTTTATTTCCTCTTACATGACTTGTAACTTAATCGAGAGTATTTCCAAATTAATTCCCAGATAAATTCACGTTAAAAATTAGTATAATATGTAGCGACACAATTGACAGATTCACTTTCTATCACGTTTTAATGTGTCTTTCTTTCCTATCGTACGTGCATTGTTTCAATGATTCAATATATTTTTCATGAGGTATTTATGATATTTGTATTATGAATAATTATGCATTTTAGAATACTAAGTAATTGACATTACACTACATTTCATTATATACTTTTTCCGTTTATTGATTTCATCGTAAACACAACTAAATTCTGTTTGATTATAAACATGATAAATCAGACAATTATGAACATGATAAATCAGGCAAGCTACATCATTACGTATGAATTCATTTATTCACTGTCACGTCGAAAATTCTGACAGGAGATCAAAAAAACACGCTGCCTATCAGCAGTGTCCAACAAATTAGAACAAACACATTCACTTCCCTACAATGTCCTTTTACATTATCATGTTTACTCACTGCATAAATCCTT
This sequence comes from Teleogryllus oceanicus, assembly GCA_964035755.1. Lineage (NCBI taxonomy): Eukaryota > Metazoa > Arthropoda > Insecta > Orthoptera > Gryllidae > Teleogryllus > Teleogryllus oceanicus. The sequence continues at coordinate 49,077,257 of CAXIVR010000002.1, read as the reverse complement.
TACATGCCCAAAATTTCCATTGGTGTGCATACAAGATAAATGTGTAGGTTTGTGCTGTGTATAGTATATGTTCGGTCCTTGGAGTCTCTTTTCCTCTGTATTATAATGTCGGTCAGTAAGTGGATGTGTCTATGTATTGTATCTATGTGTGTGTTCTCAATGTCACCTGCTCGTTTGTGTGCCTTGAAACATCGTACGTTCTTCCCAGACATTTGAGAATAGCTATGTGTGTTCGTATGTGTGTTGTGAAAGTGCACTGGCTTAGAATTAGCGGGTTCTGATAGTAAATATTTTGGTAGTATTAATGTAACAAAATACAATTATTTTGGATGATTTTGAATTGGTGTTGTGAATTACATCAATATGGCGTTGAACGTAATGTCATCCAATACTTACGCCGTAGATAATTGTGTTATAATATGCTTATTTCATGAAGCATTTAATAAACCCCAAGCCAACTTAAACTCCTTACTCATTTTATGTAAAATGATGAGGTGTATTTTTAGTCGGAATTAGAAGTGTGTGAAAATGCATGAAACGGTGATGAATCCACGAATTCCTTCTCAGACAGTGACGATTATGATCTCGGGTGTTGGGATGGAGCACGAAGACAGTCCTATCCCAACATCGGAGACCATCTGGGAAGCGTTTGCTTTGTTGTATGCGTAGCCCTGGGGAGGCAGCTGCCCGGCCGGCCGGCCGACCGGTCGGCCGAGGAGCTGCCTTCCGTCACCCGTCCCCGGGCACGAGACGTCGCTTGCTCTAACCAGCGGTGTTCTCTGTTTGTGTTCCCCTCCCGCCCCGGTGTGGCCGCTCGCTGTGTGCTCTCCGACGCTGACCGTCGCCTGCTCGCCCCCGCTCCGCCACGCCTCCTGCGCGACGCGCGGCGCCTCCGACGGCCTGCCATGCCATGCCATGCCATGCCACGCGACGAGCAGGGCGCAGTTGGAGTAAGTATGAGCCAGGCCTTCCACAGGTGTCCTGTGCCGCCCGCGTTGCTGTGCTGCTCCTGCTGCTGTTGCTGTTGCTGCTACTACTACTACTTCTTCTTCTTCTCCTTCTTCTGCTGCGCCGCTTGATGCCGGCGTCTGCGCTCGCATCTTTCGCTCTCCTTTCTACTCTACGCTTTGTCTTACTGCTCGTTTCTCTGCGACTGTCTGTCTCTCCGCTTTTCTATTTGTCTCTGGCATTCCTCTTATGTTTCCATGATTCTAAATGTTTCTGGCAACTACAATGCATTTCCTGTATTTTATTCTGAAAATTGTATTACTGATTTATGGTGGAGTGAAAGTTGTATTCAATAGAATGTAAATATTCACAAATATTATCCGATATCACGTACACGACAATTTTAGGTTATTTTAGTCAATAAAGTAGACTTGACTGACAAACAAGCATACTCTTTACAGAAAAATAAAATAATTTTACTTAATTAGCTCACGCTAAGGGTTTTTTAAATTGACCTATCAAATTCTTATCAAAAATGTATTTTGTTACTCATTAATCAAAATAAACTATTTCATAATATAATGCACGACATATACATATAATTCCAATTAGTAAAACAGAAAATGGGATATAACTAATAAATAAAACATCATTAGAATGTTTAAATGATGTATGAAAACAAATGTAATAAGCAAACGTTTTCAAATCATCACATGTGACTTCCTTAGCATGTATTGTGTGTTCCCTTTGTTTCGGCGGTACTGCAAGCAGATTTTGTCGCCCGTCTGTCGACTGTTTCTGACACACGTCACCAACGTGTTCCCTCCGCAATTAAATATAATCACTTCTTAATACGCGTTTGCGACCCCAATCAATGTTCGTAATTACTTGACTGTTCTGTGTATTTTTTAATTAACAGCAGGTTTTATTTGATTTGGTGACAGTGCCAAATAAAGCTCACTTTATTTCGTGTTACCTGCTGTGCAACATGAAGCGCACGACATGGACATCTTCCATTCACACTTCGCGTTTTTCACGCAATACGAATGCAAATATAATATGTATTTGAAAAAGTAACTGTCATGTGGGTTTGGTTTTTTCGTGTCTACTGTTATGCTAATTTGTCTAAATGTTGTAATGTATAATTCCTTGTATTTATTTCGTTTATGAATACACACGAAAATTATATCCACTATGAAGTCATGTAAATGGTTTTTCGTGTAAAATATCGTATCCTTTTCAGAGTGGTATTGAAAATCTGGGGAAAGTATAACTTATTTAACTTATTTTCTGATATCCAGTGTAATTAACGTTCACTAAAAATCATACGCACGTGCTCTCCATGTGTTGCCGACAAACCGTGGGTAACTTGGGGATGAATTACGTGGCATCGAAAGAGATATCGCACGTGTCGTGCGGTGATTCGGTATACTACATACTTCAGACGCCTTTAGGCACAGGCAACGAGTGAGCAGCGCCATTTGTGTTCGCAGCTGAGGTACGTTTCGCTTCCCTGCCCTTCTCGCCCCTCCTCTTCCCTTCCTTTTCCTTCCCTTCCCTTTCTTCCCTTCCAGTCTAGTCCCACCCCCCTTTCTTCACCTCTAGGCTTAATTTTTGTCATTCAGACGTATGCACTTAAACATGAGCCACGGAAGCTCAAAGTCTATATATATATATATATATATATATATATATATATATATATATATATCATCAATTAATGAATGCATTTAGAAAGTCGGTGTACTGCACCCAGCAAATCAGTATTTTTTCTATCCTTCTGCCGTCGAGACAACAGAATTATGGTCACAATTCTTACCCCCCTCTCGAATCTCGCCACTTACAAAATTCCCAAGATTTTTTCACACATCTAACTTTGTTTTTAATGAAAACAAGTCAACAGTTGTAGCTCTTGCTTCTTCTAATATATTGGGTGGCGTTCCCATTATTTCCAAATTATCTTCCATTTCAAGATCCATTACATCAATAGAACCTGATATTATCGACCCAATTAAAATAAACTAAAATGTGGCCATGCCAGCAGAACAAATGAAGGAGTGATAACCACACTACATTTCATTGCAGTGATGGTCTTATTTAATTATTAGTATCATGCATAAACTAGTACTACAGAATGACATAATCTTTCACGCACTAGTTAGTTTAATAACTTCTTTTATCTGGCCAAGCTTTCCAGTTATGCATTATCCTCTTGCCAGCTGCTATCCATTTTCGTCAAAAATACTTTTTTTATTTTCTAAATGTTTTAGGTTTCCTAATAGTAGAACCGAAATATTTACTATAAGAATACAGAATATAAGAATATATTTCTATAAATAAATAATAGAAGTGTAAAACCACCTCTTATATTTATATTGTCGTTGAAAAGTTTGGAACCGTTTAAAAAATGAGGTTTAGGCATTACTGTAAATGCAAAATTTGAAGCTCTTTTCCACAGAAAATTGTTGAGTTCTCGGAAAACTTCATTAGACGTCATTTGAACCACTTCCATTCATAAAAGTAATAATGGATACAAACTGCTGGAGTTCGTCATATTAAGGGCGAGAGATGTATTTAAAAATATATATTGCATAATTTTTTAATGTCAAAAGAATACTGTATTTCTGAAAAGGCGGAATTCTAAGCTACTTTTCCAAAAAAACTTTTGAGTTCTCGAGAAAATTTACACATATATCACACAATATTGCGCGAAAAGTACTAAAACTTTCAAAGAATGTGCATAAAATTATTTTAAAAAATAATTATGGAGGACATATTTTTTAAAAATCTCACCTTCCGTTTTGTCGTTATAGGAAGACGCCGAAAAAATTGACAATTTAATATGACGTAAAGTTTTTCGAAAATTATACAAATGTAATTTTTTTCAATATCCCTCACGCCGTCATTATGCACATTTTAATGAATTTGTATACATTATTTAGTTAGAGAGATTATGTTCTTCAAATTACTTCAAATTAGATCAAGTTTTTCGAAAACTCAATAGATTCCTGTGAAAAATAGCTTACAATTTCACATTTACAGTAACGCTTACCACCATTTTCTTAAAGATGGCTCCAAATTTTTCAATAAAAATTGCTATTTAGGACAATTTAGCCTTTTTTAAATATTCTTAAATAATATTTCGGTTCCACTCTTTGGAAACCAAAAAGTTGAGAAAATTTTTAAACAATGGGAAAATACTGTGGGCGGCGATAGATGGTAGCCGGCAAGAAGGAAAGGCAAGACTGTACAGTGCCAGTCCACATCAAGGAAATTATATAACTTTACTACGAGAAAGTCTGTGCCATTCTGTAGCGCCTCTATTCAATATTCTAAAAGTAATATTTCGAATCTACAATTAGGAAACCGAATAATTGAGAAAACGTCAAAAAAAATATTTTGGGAGGTGATAGGTGGCAGCTGGCAAGAGGACGGGGCAAGATCGCGAAGCTAGCCCCCGCTAAGGAAATTGTAAAACTTTAGTACGAGAAAGTCTGTGCCATTCCGTAGCACCACCAGTTGTTTCTGAGAACCATTAAAGTTTTTCATGTGCTTCAATTCAAAAACTTAATATTCTCCTTTGTTGACAGACACAAAATACAATTTTCACTCATCAAATATTTGCCCCTATTCACAACTTACCACAGAGAAAACTTGTTTATTCCATACATCGTGAACATTTTACGCATCCGTTTCATTCACGAAGTAACTTTTGTTATCCTGAAAAGATGCAAGTAAATTAATGTGCAAATTGCGCCGTATTCACACTAACGCAAACAATTTTCCCATCACATGTTGTTCACAGCTTCATTTTCATTCCTTTTGAGTTCGCTTATGATTTTATTTACTTCATCGCTCGTGGTCTTTCTTTACTTTTTTTTCGCCGTTAATGTTGAACATTGACACACTTTACTATACAAACCTCAAGCATCAATTTGAAAGACAATGAAATACGGCTTTAGTTAAGCAGTCTAGAATGAACATAAATGTATTGATTATGTTTGATATTGGAATTAAATAACATAGTTAGAAAAAATAGATCATTTTTAATACACAAATATTGGAAGTGTTAACGATATGTTGACGAAAATAATCCTCTTAAAATGACACTCATCAAACTATTATATTTATTTTCATTGATAATTGCGCGTAGCAAGCAAAATCAAACAAAAAGGTAAATAAAATTACTTTTGAGAGGTATCTTTTTAGAGTGCCGTTCAGACAAAAAAATGTCAAAAGTTAGTATTTGGAATTTTCTCATTTTTTATCAACAATTGTCTTTTATTACAACTAAAAAGGATCCGATTGGTGAGAAAACTGCGGTATCGGATCACTAATAACATGTAATGTAATTACTTTATTTGAAGTACAGATTGCAATTTTACTCTCTTCCTTATCCACATTTTTTTCTTCATCCCTCGATTCTTGTTTCGCTTTCCTGTCCTTTCCTTGCGCTACGTGGTTCTTACTTGACAATGCAATGGAAGAAATCGCAAACTACTCGTAATTGAAGTGAAACAAATGACTATCACAGTACATTTTTCTTGTTGGCGCCTAGAAGCCGTTAGCTCCTACTATCTTTCGTGGCTTCGCCGAGCGCGTGTTATATGGCGCGGCGCACCCGTCGGGGCGCTCCCAGCGGCAGCATCTGTCATGAGGCGCTCGTCAGCTTTTTGCAGCTGGCGCCGCCGCGTTAAAAATGGCCTGCTGCCGCCAGCGCCTCCAAATGCACCGGAAGTAACGCGAATGGACGACGGCCCTCGCCTGCCCTTCGCTCGTACCTGCCCTTTGCTCCTTGTCGCACGCGCACGCAAACCTCGGAGCAATAGACCCAGAGCGTTAAGGCTGGACTTCAAATGTTTTGGCTTCATTCATGTTGTTAGGAATCTCATTCGGCATATTACAGACTTCAGACTTATGGGATTTTGTCATTTGAGGATACGGGAAAATTCTAATGCGCTAATTTAAATAATTCATCATCAGGGTTATACAATCCAAAAATCAACTACTTTATTGATACGAATAAATAATTACACGGACACACAAAAATATTGTAGACTAAAGATTGAACATGTTTCTCTATGTATTTCGACGTGCTGAATTCGAATCTGGAACCAGAATCGCGGCATCCCTCTCGAATTTTTTAAATCGCAGAAGACCATCGTGATATTGTAGTTTTTGTTTTCGGGGGTTGTTGTCAGACCACTGAGACTTCATATATTTTTTTTTCTATATATTTCGACGCGCTAAATCCGAATCTGAAGCTAAAATTGCGCCATCACCTTCCAATTTTTGAAATCTCGAAAAAAATACCGTGAAATGATAGATAGTAAATTGGAGGGTAGTTTTTTGCTATTTTAAAAACTGGAGGGTGGTGGCTCAATTCTGGCTTTAGATTTGAAATGCGTAGAGAAACATGTTCAAGTCTTGGGATCTAATAACTTTTTTTAGTGTACCTGTGTTATCAATATGGTGAGAATGTTTGTTACACTCAAATAATATTGTACTGTATGTATGAAACTTATGTATGTGTAGACCTATGTTTAAATCTAAATTAACTGTGTTGTTGTATTTTGTTTTTACACTCCTGATGATGAAGTTACATATTTTGAACCATCCGCAGATTTGAATATTTTTATTTTTAACCTTAAATGACCAAATCCCATTATCTTTGAATAGTCTGTGTTTCGAATCGTTTTCAGTTGTCACTTCGCAAATCGTTTTACAATTTCACATTCTATTAAAGATTACAAAAATAATTTCTTTAATATTTTTTCTGATATATAGTGTACGTTGATATTAGGTTTCTCAATGGAAACTTAAGGAGACATTTTAGGAATCTGACGTGGTTTGTGGAAAAAATGGGGTAAAAGGTAGCTTGTGATATAGAGGAGACAGAAGAGGAGTTACAGAAAGCGAAATTTATCTTTGGAGAATCTGGATGGGATACTGTTAAGGCGAGGGTTAGTGTTTTTATCTAGAGAGAATACGTGTAGAGGGTGGTGGTGATTAATCTTGTTGAAGAATCTTTCCTAGAGGCGGACAGTGTCCTGAGAAACTGGTGGAACATTCAGGTCTTTATGATTTTTGATCATAAGACAAATATCAGAAGATAAATCATTTTGAACATGATTGCATTTTAACCATAGGGTTTTTCAGGCAGTGCGGAAGCTAAAAGAATTACTTTTTATTGAGTCCTTTACTATACGCTTTTCAACCAGTACTCGTGTAGTTTGATGAAAAAGACTGGAGAATGAGACCGTAACAGGGGAAATAAATTTCGCACTCGACAACGAAAACATCATTCTGCTGCTATTCGAGAACGTTATAAACCTGTAACGTTCTATTCTGCGTGTAAACGTCAAACCAAAAAGATTTGTTCTACACATAAATTTCAATTTTCGAAGCATTTTTTTAAAATGCACCTCACATTAAGGCCTCTTAAATATAATAGAACTTGAATTCAGTCACTCGCTCGCTGACGAGATGGATCTGCACTGTTCAGATAGCATGGGCCAATCACTCCTGATCCATTCACAAGCCTCATCGCCTTCTTCCTAGGCGATCGTTAATCAAATCTGTAGCGGCCAGGCGTATTAGGAGCGATCGATATTGATTAATGAGGAGGCCGTGGCCGAGAGCATCTCCGTGAGATACGGAGGGAGAGCGCGTCAAGCACAAAGGCCTCCGAAAACACCGCACACTCCCCTCCCACCACAGACGGTGCTCTTTCAAACATTCGCTTTCAGAGCTAGAGGACGAGGTGGGGGATGCAATCAATTACAAACAAGATATCAATCCAATCAATGTAGAGATGTCACAGAATAAATGTTACAAACTTCTAGGGCACGTAGGTTTGCCTTTTGCCAACGAACATGTGGGAAATGTTATTAACAAAGTTAGTGAAACTTGTGGCATTTGGCCCTGTGTGCTAGGCAACCCCATGCGGACAGGTACATGGAATCGCTCTGAATGCGTCGAAATGTGACCTGCAGAGCACTTGTTAGTGAGGAGTTGCCTAACAGTCAATGAGGACAATGTCTCGAGTGAAATTCGCTAATGGACTTTCCCACTAAATGTTCGTTGGCTACACAAGTTCGGTTTTTGACCCATCTACATCCCCCAAACGTTTGTAACATTTATTCTGAGACATGTTATAAAAGGCATTTTATTCAATTGTTGGTTGGTTTGGACTCACAAGAAAAGCATAAACCAACTTAGGTCCGTAGTTACCGTCTATTTGATACGTCATAACGATTACTACAAACATATACCTATCAAGCAGACGCTATCCTACTCACGCTTACGAACTTGCTATAAACGCACTCTCCATCAAGAGCTGCTAGTCACTGCCTGCTAAATGGGCTGCAAACACAAATGGCGCTCGACGAAATGTCGCGGATTTCACACAATTTTGTTCGTCAGTGGGTTCGTTTGCCGCATACCAGACGAAATGCGATTAGTAAAGCACTATAGAAGGTGATTACGCCGAGTTTGGGGTTAATTGAAAGTGTAGGAACAAAACAATACATGGAACAATAAATGAAGCAGTTAAAGGGATAAAGTGTAGGAACAAAACAATGCTTAATTGTGTAAAACCATTGTGGCATGCACCTAGGTGTAGTGGAAAGATACCTTCCTCAATAAGATTTTAAACCCTCCAGGTTAGGAAAACAACATTATTTCAATATTCTAAGTTTGGAATAAACACGACTTTAGTTTCATCAGGATTCAAGCAGAACTAGAAATTAACGCAGACCATTCCATATCGTTACTGAGCTCTAAACCCTCGCCAGTTTTGACCAAAGGACGGATCAGCCCCACTGGGCTGGTGGGTTAGGGTGCGTTTATGTTGGAGCAGCGACAAACGATGAGAGTAGCGATAAGTGCGAAGCAACGAGAACGTCCTCATAGAAACAGATGGAAGTGTTCATGTCGACAGCGCGCTGATGGTTATGCGACCCGCGATAAGAGCGAAGAAAACCCTTTGGTAGGTTTTCGCTGCTAGTATCGCGCTGTTCCGCACTCTTCACAGCTGGCACACTTGAGGTGTTGTGCATGTCGGATAACATAAATGCTGAGAAATTGATCACTTGTGTTATTGTTAGGAGTCAATTTTGGAACAAAAGGGACACAAATCGCCGCAATAGCTTCGTTTTAAACAAATTGTGTGCCGCAGAAATTAGTACAATACGTAAGTTTTAGAGGTTATGTTACATTCGTTTTTCACTGAACGACAAGTATACAAATAATTGCGGGATAATTGCCATTTTTATTGTTATATTGTGTTGTGCAAAACTAGTTGTTAACTTAGGTAAAGGACAATCATCTGCCAGTGATAATGTTTTATTCTGAATCATTTTTTTGTATTGAAAACCCTCAGAAGGTTTGTTCACTTTGTTTGCCATAATCACCTATTTCATCTGTTAATGAATTTGTAGATTGCATCCACACCTTGTAAAACTACAGAAAAGAATTTATTGTAGTTGTGAGATATTGACCCAGAATGATTGAGATGACAGCTGGCACACTTCAGGTGTTGTGCATGTCGGATAACATAAATGCTGAGAAATTGATTACTTGTGTTATAGTTAGGAGTCAATTTTGGGACACAAATCGTGTTATTGTTAGGAGTCAATTTTAGAACAAAAGGGACACAAATCGCCGGAATAGCTTCGTTTTAGACAAATTGTGTGCCGTTTAGACAAAAAATGTCCTGTAGAGAGCGAGAGCTGAGCTGCTCATTAGACGGCGGCGCGCGGGTGGGGCGGGGCGGAGGGGGCGGGGCGAGGCGCGCTGACGGCCAGGCTCTGCGCTGCCCGCAGGACGGCCGGCACCCCGGGCAGCAAGTCGCCCGCCAGCTCCGCGGGCGGCGGCGGCGGGGCGTCGCTGCTGGCCTCCGACAGCAAGGGGCGGCGCCGCGGGCGGCGGCGGCGCGCAGGGCAAGACGCTCGCGCCCAAGGGAGACCACCCCTCGGTGAGTACCATGCCTGCACAGCCCTTCCGCTTCCGGTCAATTCAACATTCTACATGTAATCCTACATCAGAATAGATGTTACAAACGTCTAGAGCATGTCGAAAATGGTCGAAAACGTTCCATCTAGTGCATGCATGCGCGTAAAGGTCGAAAATGAACCTTTTGAAACATTACTGTGAGAATGGAGTCCGTAGGCTTCCGCGGCCAGAGTCAATATTACAATCTTGGCTGTCCGGGGGACGACGCGTTAATTGATGTGGTGCCGACGTTTCGATCATCATGTCGTGATCTTCATCAGGGCTTGTAATGTAATAAGAACATTACGAGCCCTGATGAAGATCACGACTTGATAATCGAAACGTCGGCATCACATCAATTAACGCGTCGACACCCGGACAGCCGAGGTTGTAATATTACTGTGAGAAATTTCAAAGAACGCAATTGCATGGGACATTTGCTCCCAATTTTCAGGCAACGTTTTACGCACAGTTCTTCGACATGTTAATAACCCCAGAGATCCTGAGATATCATTTCATTCCGTGGCTTTGAAAACTTCAAATTGTATCCTACCGAACATTTCTGCATAAAGGGTTGCCTAAAAATTAGTTGTAACTACATGTGAAACTTTATTATATGGAATTTACCATTATATGTTCATTCGCAAAATGTAAATCATTTTCGAGATCTCAACATATCGTAGAAGTTTGTAACATTTGTTCTGAGATAGCGTGTCATAAAGAAGTATCTTTTTATGTATTTAGCATTATATTACAAATAGTTTTCCAGTGTTATTTTATAATACTCTCAATTTTTGAGAAGTGACAACGGCATACACATTTTTACGATTTCCTGTAGTACTTGAGGTCTTTTCTCCGTAGAGATAAGTTTACATCCTTTTTTTAAAGATGTATGTCATAATTCTTTATCTTCTTTCTACTGTGACAGATATTAAAGATACCTTGCAATGCGTTATTGGGAAGATCTGGCTGTACAAGAAAGCCAGACATTCCATGAAGGGATAACGCATAGCTACGGTTTCAATTTTTTTTAATTCTATAATCTATGAAAAACGTGATAAGAATAAAAGTCCTGCAAGATGAATCGGTTATTCCTTACCTAAACAACGACAAACCAAAAACTAGGCGGTGGTCCGTAGTTGATTTCCTCATTTGGAAGATATTGTTTTTAATGGTTATAGTTGGGGTAAGTAAAGTTAGTAAATTATTATAAGGTTTCTTCAAGAGTAAAAAGGTAAAGAAATATTGTTTTAAAATGTTTTTTATCTTACCGAGTCATTGTTTTAAATAACAAATTCCACCGCACAGTCAAGAGACTCACACTGCACCCTTGCTCTTGATGCTTTTAAGTAACAGATTTCTCTTCTTATTTGCATTTAAGAAAATACTTCGTACTTTTAAGAAACTTGCTGTCACTGCACATGACTAGGAAATTTGCGAGCAGTGAATACTATGCAATCCACTACGCTTGTTTTGAAAGTACAGCCTGCAACCAGGTTTATGAGATGTCCTTGAAATCGTCAACTGCAAGTCATTTGTACACAGAGAGTTGCCTTTCAATCAGGGGTAAATATCACTTGTGCAACTTCATTATATGAAATCTCACACTAAATGTTCACAGGCAAAGAGGGAACATTCATTGTTTCACTCTCAATAACGTTTTTTGGGAATGGCCACCAATAAAGTTATTTTATTACAACTACAATAATTTAAGCAGTTAAGTTTGTGAAAAATGTTATAGTTCGGTTCATTAAATTAATGTTAAAAATGTTATAGTTCGGTAACTGAAGCAATGTTAACGTTTGCTATGAAGGATATAATTTTAATATATTTATCACTTTCTTGACAATACGATCCTTTAAAACTGTCCTTTGAAACGCGCTTCCCTTATCGCCGAGAGAGAAAATCTCAGATGCCGCAGGGTGAGGGCAGCCTCCGCGACTTTACCAAAGATACGTCCGCCATGATGTTTTTTTTTTTTTTGCGAGCGGTTCAGCTATAGACTTGAGGAGTCATCTTCCAACCGGAAACGGAATTGGCATGCACGGTAGCACCCGTGCCCCGTTAAAAACTGGGTCAAATAGTGATCCACATCTCCGTGTTTCCTTTGGGTCAACTTTGCTATGTCAGGAATAAGACGACATCTATCAGTAGATGATAGAGTCGATCGTCCTTTCCACTGAACAATTGTCTCCTACCTCTCTTCTTTTCCTATTTTCCCTTACGCTTACGTCTATACAGCCTGACCCTTTCCTTTGCCATGAGGTCTATAGGGGGTATGACCGCTATCGCACACACGTCATACGAAACCGTGAGAAACGCCCGGGCAATCCTCAAGGCGGACCTTCTGAACACTGACTTCGCATCGCGGGCGTACGACTAGATCCCAAAGGCATCAGCCCAAATGGGGGCTGCGAAGAGCAGCACAGAGTTAACTACGCTAGACAGTAGCCTCCAGCTACTTTTCCTTGGACCCCGACGTGAGGCATAATTTATGCCACGGCAGAAGCCATGCGAGACGGTCTCTTGAAGTGCTCGTTGAAATGCAGTCTCGCGTCAATCTGGACTCTTATGCATCTTAAAGACTGTTGGGAAGCTATTTTACTACCCCCAACATTGAGAGCAATACAGACTTTCACTTTTCTGCCTGTCAACAAGACGACATTAGCCACCCCCGGATCGTAGCCACAGCCTCGTTGCCAAATTGCGTGGTCATTTCAGTATATTTGGCGACCACTGCCACCGCAACATTGTCAGCAAATCCAATAACCCTAGCGCCTCCTGACAGCTGGAGCTTCAAAACGGAGTAATACATAATATTCCACAACAGCAGGCCAATAACAGATACTTGCGAAACACCACCACACCATACCATAGGTCTTTACTTCGGTCTCAAGTTTCGTAAAATAAAGTCCTTTTCTCATGGTAGCTTCTGACTATTTTCATTATGTACTTTGCCCCCCCCCCGCCCCGTTTTTTAACGCAGCAAGTATGGAACTCGACCTTGCCGTCGCGTGCCAAATGCGTTCCTTACTTCAAGGGTAACAATAGTGCAGTACTTCTTTTGCGGCCTCTTCTCCATCGTTTGGCCTCAATAGTCTTGCGTGCGATGTCGATGACGATCTTGATTGCGTACACTGGGGATCTCGCCTTCCTGAAGCCATGCTGATTATCAGTCCCTGTGGTCCCTCCGTGTAGGCTAAAACCCGTTTGGAGATAATCCGCTTCAACACCTTGCCAGCAGTATCCAGTAAACATAAAGGCCGATACGTTGAGGAGTCGCTAGGTGGCCTATCACCCTTGGGAAGTAGAACAAGCCGTTGCTGCTTCCAACGAAGGAGGAAATTCCCCTCTCGCACGCACGCATTTTATACCTCTAATAATATATCTGGTTGGGTCTTAATAGCAGTATTAATAGCGACATTCGGCATCCAATCCAAGTTGGGGACTTTGCATTCTTGAACCTTATCGCACGCCTTTGACAGTTGGTCTAATGAAGCCGCTGGAGCCTCGTGTAGATCTTCAAGCGGATCCATAGGCGGTAACACATCACTCTGATGAGGAAACAGGGGAGCAACTATCTTCTCCAAGATTGATTGATTGATTTTTTCGTGTTTCCGGGAGCGTCAACTGCTTTTGCCATTAGTCCCGTTAGTGTAGTGCATGTTTTTTTCGCGGGAGCTGGCTTCCCCCGCTGGATGGCGAGATCTGGCGCCGACCTACCGTCGGCTAGTGGGGTTCCCCCTAACCAGAACTCTCCCACCAGCGGGGCACCGCCCCAGCCGGGACAAGCTCTAAGCTCCCGATCGGTCTCCCGGAATATGTGATAGTGTAGTGCATGTTAGTGTAAGTGTGTGTGTGTAAGGGGAGAGGATAGGACAAGGAAGAGAAAGGACAGATCGCGCGCGGTCCGTGGCCCGTTTGATAAGGTACTACTCCGGGATTCGCCTGGTGTTTATCGGAGAAACCACGGAAAAGTACCGATCAGAGCAGCCGGCCGCTAGAATTATCCTCCAGACAGCGACTGAATTCGACCTAGCAGAAAAGCTAGTGTCGAAAATCCTGCCGCCGTGGGGAGTGGGAACCTAGGACCTCCCGGTGAGAGGCGCTGCAGTGACATCAGTTAATGCACTGAGCTACCGCTCCCGGTTATCTTCTCCAAGAAGAAGGAGCAAGCCGGGGGTGGTCGGGACAGAGCCATGAGCCTGGCCGTTTCACCTAATACGGACGACCCCAGGGGTCAACATCCACCTCGTTGCTTAGCTTTTTCAAGCAGCGATCCTTGTTAATCTCAATAGCGTTTGTAAATGCTTTCCTGGCGATCATGTGGTTCTGCTGGAGAGTGTCACTATTTAGGCGACCCCACCCGCGTTGCACCAACCTACGTGTGCGATGGCATTCTCTGCGAAGTTCCGCGATCTCGTGCGTCCAACAGTATACTGAAGGACGTTCCTTCCTGAAACTTTGGTCATTGACGCATCACAAGCGTGAAAGACCCGGTTCATTACAGTTTCCACCGTTTCCTCACAGATTCCGACTAGCGTAACGTTGCCGTCTATCATGGCAGCGAAAGAATCGCGATCTAACGTCCCATGGTTCCAAGTGGCTCTCCCCTATACCTGGCAGAACTTAACCTACACTTCTCCCTGACATACAATACCTTGATGTTCGCTAATACCTTGGTGTACCCTAATATACAATACCTTGGTGTTCGCTATGTGTATAATGATCGCTAACCTCCCACGCCGCAGTCTGTCTAGTAAGGCTATCAAATGCGAATGTCAAGTCAACGATGGAGCTGCGACCATTCACGGCAAAGGTCGGGCTGTTACCCGTGTTGCAGAGGTAGATGTCTAAACGGGCAAGGCTGTCCAGGAGAGCCATCCCACGTTCGTTCGTTACCCTGCTGCCCCACCCAAAGGCCAATGCATTGAAGTCCCCAACAGTAATAAGAGGACTTCGTTCTCGCGCATCATCCAATAATCTATCGAGTGACCTTGAACTCCTCAAGCGACGCACTAGGTGCGGCATAAACACTATAAAAATATATACCGAACCCCTTGATCCAGGTGAATCCATCACTAGGGACTTACCTTCACGGTTCCCCGCCCCAGTATTATAATACTTTATTCTGCGCGAGCAGAGGGGAGGAATTAAATATCAAATATACCTCCATCATAGAAGAATTCAAAACATGTGACGGGCGTCCCATCACTTTTTATGATGACGTATGGCGAAAACAAGCATTCAACACGCCATTGAAGACACATTTGTTGCCTGCAAATTGAGAAAGAATGCCTTTCCGACTGTTCATCGGTGATCTGCGCGTACCATTGGGCGCTGACTGATGAATACTGCAGTTATTTGGTGACGTCAATAATTAATTATTCCACGATGCGTGGGCCTGAGCGCGAGGAACGAAAAATTCAGCCGAAAGGTAAGTCAAATTCCGATGAAACCGATTGCCTCTGGTTCGTGAATAATTGATTTTCGCGTGAAATGTATTTTAAAACTTCCCTGTGAAAAGACAAGTGTCAAAATATTGCATTGCCCAGGTATGTAACAGCAATCTATTTGCAGTTACATTGAAGAAGGTTTAGCATCTGTATCAACAACTTGAAAAAAATGTGTAAAACAATTTTTTTGGAAGCTATCTCTCAAAGTTAATTACCTTCTTGGTGATGATTGTTGAATCTTGAAAAAGATTGTAGTATCAAGGAAACTGAAAATTTCGGTAATTGGATTAGGATTTCCTCTTTTCGTCATGCACCCTGCATTTAAAAGGTAGTTTTTTCCAGTCCGAAAAATGTTATGCAGATCTTGTAAATACGTTTATTCCTGTGAATTGGCCAACTAATAATTGTGTAATTGAAAAGCAAAGAAACGTGTTGTGCCCCAAGTTAAGAGACGAGGATCTTTCGTATTAAGTTGGAGCTTTAAGACGCAGGCCTTCAAGCTCCTCACGTGGCCAACTTGAATATCACATGCTAGCAAGTCCAGAGCAATCGGAACGCGCTTCGCAGAGACCTTAGACACTTCCCCCTTTGCGAATGTCCGCGCCGCGCGAGTTACCTCGTGCGTTGCAGCGCAGACAAAGTTGCAAGCCGTGCGCAGCGTCAGGTTACTAAAGAGCAAAGGGCGGCGCGCCGCCCACCCACCCCCTTCGGCTCATCATCGCTCCTCCCTCCCCAGATCACGTGTCAAAGAGCGAGACGGCTGCCCTCGCCGAGGGACAGGAGGAGGGGAGGAGGAACGAACGGGGAAGGAGCGGCTTACGTTTTCGCCTCGGGGTGGGGGAAGGGGCGGATCTTCCGCGCGGAACGCGTCAAGATGCTCCGGCAGAGATAGCATCTAACGAAGAAGCTGACTGGCGAGAAACGGTTTCCTCGAGTCGTGCACGCAAAGTTCCCCACGTATACGCGGAAGATATGGAATGTTCTCCTTAAATAACATTATTCAAAGGCATCAGAAATTACCTTGAGGTAAAATAAGGGAACCTTGTAAAATAACTTGACTAGCAGCGCTACAATTGTATACATTTTCTGTATCAATTGTAATGGTTACGTAGTATTAAAATATTGCATCTTCTATCCTACTAATACTTTTCCTGTCTTGAAAAACCATAATTTAAGCGCCTTGAGGAACTAAAAATATTCGTATCTCTAATTTTTGAAAACGTATTTATGGAATTGGCACATTTGCTGCTCGGATACTTCCCTATATTACAATTTTTTTTAAGGGGAAGAAAAGCTTCAGCAACCACATTCAAACGTCAAGACTCGATCACTTCACATAAGTACTTTATCATTGAGCTATTTGTTCTTTGTTCGCTGGGAACGTGTTTTCAGTTTTCCGTTTCCATCCTGCAGGAAAAATGCTCAAAAATTGCAACTAATTGAAATCATTTAAGGAACTAATATTAATAAATATATTACATTTACAAAGAAATCTTAAGCATCAATACTGAAGGTATTGTAACGTCACCAGTTGTCAGCAAGGCTTCCGAAAGTGCTAGCGGGCTTTGGAATGCTGGCGGCCACGTGGAAACAGAGGGCGGCGCGAAAACAGGGCCCGCTGAGGGGGAGCAGACTGACCTCACTCGACGCAGGGCGAGCAGCGCAGGGGAAAGTGACCCCGAGGGGGTGCATGTGTTTGGAGATCCCAGGGTGCAAGGGACTCCACTTTCTGAGAGCGCAACCGCTTGTCCGGAAGGCGGTCGTGTAATCCTCGAAGCACGGGTGACCGGGTTCCGGCGCAGTAGAGAGTCTGGGTGGAGGGTGCCCTTGCCAGGGGATGGGGAGCAGTGTGCGTGAGAGTAACAGAGGTAGAGAGCGAACACAACAACAGAGCTGTGCAGAGTTGTAATAATCTTGGAAATGAACAGATTGTAAAAAGAGCTCGTGTCTATTAGCGTTTTCCATTCGCCGCAATGGTGCGCACTCAGGGCAGCTTTCGTGTTCCATTCCACCGCTAGGGCGCACCAGTGCAAAGAAGCGCATGTTGCATTCGCACATCGACACGGAACCAGGGCGCACTCGGGGCGCACTAAGCTGCACTGACGATCGCGTCCCTTTCTCAAATATTTTTTATGCACAATAGAGAAAGTATTGATATTCTGCGATCAAACGGCGATTTTTCGACAGAAAAAAAGTAATGTGGGACCCTGAGGTCGAAAAACTGGACAAATATTTTTCATATTGTGTTAGATGTCATAACAGGTTTATCTGATCCGTTGTATAAACCGAATGCACGTTTGTAGGTCCTTGGTACCGAAAAATGGGTTTACGGCAAAACGTCGATGTGTCCGTCCGTTCCTCCGTCTATGGTGAACACAGTCTAAATCGTTCAGACAATTTTCTCCAAAACTGATAATCCCCGATTGATCTGGCCGAACTCGAGACCCTGCGAATGTTTTGTCTTTTCGTAGTAAAATTACAGACATCATTAACCGCATTCCCAATATTTTCTCAAAAATTTCTCCAAATTTTTCTGATTACTTTTTTCCTCGGGTGGAGCAAATAACACTTAAAAATTGCGCAGGTCTCATTTAGTTGAACTCTGAATTTTCCATGTTAAAATCGTGTGCTGTTGAATCTTCAATAGTTTTTAATAATCCTGTCCGACCATGAGAAACATTAGCGCCTAAACCGTTTATACGATTTTCACCAAAATTGATGTTCCCCGATCAACGTTACCGATTCCGGACCTCCTAGAATTTGAAACGTTTATTATTATTTCTGGTGGCAATTTACATAAACATCAATGAAATTTTTAATATTTTCTCAAAACAATTCGATTTTCTCACAAAGGAACCCATATACATTTAGAGAAGTTACGTAGGTCCCACTTTGAGTGAAACCTCTAGAATTTGGAAAATTGCAGTAGTTTGCATTTTATGACCCCCCACCAATTCAGTTAACAAGGGTAGATATTTTTCTTAGAAATATTCGAGAAAAATGCTATGAATAACCGCGTAATTTTCTGCAATCGTCAATCCTGATCGTCCAAAAGCAAATAGTGGCCGATTTAATTCTTTGCAGGCCCAATATAATACAAAATAGCGACAGTCATAATCGATTTATATTAAAATTTCCTTAGTATTTCCTTATAATTTTTTGTGTTGGGATCACAGAAAAATTGAGGACGTATGGAATATGAGAATCACAATTTAGAAATGTGATGCAAATACGTCGTGATTAAAGTCTTCATTTTTTGCCACTGTATTTAAATACACTGATAAATCAGGTTTTGAAAAAATATAATATCTAGATATGAGAATTTATGGTATATTACTTTCTTGTAACATGAGTGACGGTCCATTCGGGCGCGTCCTAGTAATATATAAATAAATCGAGCGAAATTCTATGGAATTGACATTTACAGAAACAAAATAAATAGTCGAAGGTTCTAGGGTGAAGGTAGAAAGTGCTATTTATTTCTTAAAATAATTAAGGAACTGTGCAGTTAGCATGCCAGTGAGAAATAAATACGTAAATAAAAATATAGGAAACAGTTACGTAATAAATAAGTAGTCGTACAATTTCTATATAATTTTGTAGAAACGTAAATAAAGAAAATGTTCCCATTTAGGCAAAGACAATTGAATGTGTTTGATATGTGATGAGCGATCACATAAACATTTAATAATTTAACACGATCTGGAATTTGAAAAGCGAAAAGTTATTAATATTATTATTTGGATTTTATTTAGAAATTATATTTCTCATATTTTCGTTATAATAAAGACATTTGTAAGTAGAAAGTACAAAAGTACAGTGGGTTGACAAAAGAGAACAGCTGTCCTTCTTGTTGCTCCTTCTGTAATTGATTTACTTGGCAATTAAAAGAATTTATCTTTAAATAAATATTATTAAATTCCGCTGATGTATCCGACCTTAACTGCGTTATTTCTTCGCGTAATTCCCCACGAAAATTCTTTAATTCTTGTGTTATTCCTTCAAATTTAGAATTCATTTCTGCTAGCATTTTAATAATTAAACTGCTAGGGTCGGTATTATCTAATGATGCTGCCATTACTTCTTTTGATTGCGATTCTAACTCGACTATTTCTCGTGAAATTTCTTTCTCGGGATTAGTATCGGTAGCCGCCATATTGTCTACATTAACGTTTTCGGAACGTAATTTCTTACTTCTAGTATCCATCTTTAATTTCCTCTACAAATAAAATTTACTCGAATAATATTTACTTCTTACTGCAATGAAATGGTTTTGGCTTTGCTTATAATTACGAAATGATTTTCATGCCAATTCTTATATTTCAGATTCCTCCAGATCGACTTCAATATATAGGTGCACAATTTATGACAACTTCAGCGTCAGTAAACGCGCCAGTTTCAAACTGCGCCGTGCAGAAAGGGTATGCATCAAGGCATAAGATAGACGCGAGTGTGTGATTTTGGGCAGGCAACATCAGGCCGTAATTTGAGTTGTTGACTCATTATAAATGTTATAAAAAGTGTAAAGGTTTTCGAAAAATTATGTTCTAATTGGTGAAACATTAGTTCAGGAGCGTTTCTGGTTTTGAATCTTCGAAATCGAAGAGAAAAGGTATGGAATTAGGCGTGGACTTGGATGCAGCATTGGCAATGGTCGGGGATGCCACTTCGAGGCCAGCTGAACGATACCAGGGAAGTGACATCATAAACAAATTTATATCATGGTCAAAATTGTGAATAAAAATAGCCACTGAAAATTTTCCACTTTTAAAAAAATGCACTCGTCTGAATTGTATTGCGTGTAAAATATGTATGAATTTGTGAATGTCATATTGATTTTTTCTTGTTAAGATAATTTGTTTTATGTCAAATTGTTTTATACATGTATTTTGCTGTTATGTTCTGTTTATTAGAATGAGGTCTGGACTCGCTGAGCATTAAAACGACGAAAAGAGAATCGGTGTAGTAAATAGCTGCTGACATTGCAATTCCACAACATTGTGATATCGTGTTCTTTTCTTTTTAGTAGATTGTAGAAATCAAATATCAGGGAAAAGAATGTAATTGTCATACTCCCAAAACAAACTATAATATTATTTCGTTACCTGTATAGGGACGACTTCGCGGACCCATACGGAATATAAATCTGTAGTATAAAGGAACACATACCGATTCAATACAGGAGTCATTGCGGGCTGAGATCAAAATTTAAATTTAAAGTAATAAGTAATAGCTTGATATTCGTATGTATACAGAGATATTTTGATATTAATACGAAGATAGGGGTTTGCACGTCACACGCAACTGATATTTCGGGAACTCGCCGAAAAAATTAGCCCTGTGATTTTAGCGGCCATTGTGTCAAAGAAAATATCTGTTTATTTACGTGATTTTATAAGAACGAATAGGTCTAACTCGCCCAGGTTGGGGAGAAATAATTAACTGCATCAATTATTACCTATATCAATTAGTGTACAGGTTTATGAATCGTTACGCATATGATGTTGATCACGGCATACGGTAATCAAAATATACAGCACTGCACAAAAGTACAGTTACTATTAAGCCTGTATTTTAACACTTTTGGAGTAAACTTCGTGTTGTTTATTTTGTGAAACTTCTTATAATATTAAATAATGAAACAATTTATTAATTTTCAAAGCAAGATTTTATTTGTTAATATTATTTTCTTTCGATGAAGATGATTTATTTTTATTTTTAAAGATACTTTGAAATCACATGATACACCTTCAAAGTACCTGTAAAGTATCCGTTCAACACGTAAGCCACATTACGCAAATTACAAATTCCTAGGTTACAACCTCTTTTTAATATTAAATGTCTCCTTACAATACTATAGATTATTTCATTTCAGTAACTTTCTGCTTGTGAGGATGGTTTTCTTTCGAGTTCTATTTTCAAGGAGCATCCAGCAAACTGGATTCACCTGGTGACTCCTCCATAAGCCAGTCACTTGAAGGAGATTTGTGAGAACAGTAGGATCTAGCGTTCCTATTGACTGAGCGGGCAGTGTGTGAGTCTTGGGAAAGGACGCTATCACTGCAGCACATAAGAGTACTTGGGGCGTATTTAGTGAGGCAGATGTTTCTGTTGTGGATTTCATGAGTATACCTGGGAATCCTTGCTGAACGTCACTTTCTAGCTCTCTTTCCAAAATGGGTCTAGAACATAAGAGCCGGCGTAAGCAATTAAAACGTATGTCATAAGTCTACATTCTCGTCCACTGAATTTATCGCATTACCTTGCGAGTTTGTCTCTCCGAAGTTCCAAAATGCAGAAGTTGTACCCGAAGAAAGGTGTTCATAAGGATAGTTGCTTCCACAGTAGACTGATCGTTCTGTTTGATGATTTTCCGGTTCTGTAATCATAATCAGAAAAGACTGTTGGTAGCTACAATTTAATACAAGGAATGACAAGACTATACTTGTACATATTTCTGAGGTAACATTCTCAAGACTGGACAATGCAAAAGTTGTTGTAAATTAGAAAACTATGGAGTTGTTGGAACCCAACCCGCGCCAAACTGTATTGCAGAATTAAATTTAACTATATTATGAAATTTTTAAAATGTTGATTTTGAAGAAAGGTGAATGAAGAAAGCTGTAACCTCTTTAAAATTAATTTATCGCATTTTTAAACTACCAACCTTAAATATATAACTTAAATATATTCCTTATTTGGGTGCTCAGCAATATACCATTTTCTTTCATTCAGTAACCGCGAGTCATTGTCTTCTATGGAATATCAGAGGATATAATAATAGTGATTCTACACAATGGCACCCACTTTCTGGAACAAGATAGTTTTCAAATGCATTTATTCCGAGCTAGCGTCTCGTTCATGCCTTACCCTCTTGAGAGTTGCCATCAGTCGCTGCTCAAGTGATTTTTTTCTTTCTTCAATTTTTCGGTTTCCTAATGGTAGAGCCGAAATATTACTCTAAGAACATTAAAAGCGAGTAAAACCTCGTCCTATATGGAAATTTTCATCCAAAAATTCGGAGCCGTTTTTAAGGAAATGTCGTTTAAGCATTACTGTAAATGAGAAATTTGAAGCTCTTTTTCATAGAATATTTTCGAGTTTTCGAGAAACGTCATTGAAAGTCATTTAAATTTAAACCGCTTTTACATTTAACATCTTTAAATGTCTTACACTCACAAATATAATAATGTATACAAATTGCAAAAAATTTGCATATTGACGGCGTGACAGATAATTCAAAAAAATATATTTGCGTAATATATGAAATAAAAGAGGGAAATAATAGAGCATAATGGCTCTTGTGTCATCTTAAAGAGTTACGAAAAATTTGAAGAAAATATTTGAACCTGTATTTGGGAAAATAGCGTTTGAGCGTTTCTGAAAATGCGGAATTTTGAGCTCACTTTCACAGAAAACTTATGAGGTTTTGAGGAACTTTATAATACATCATTCAAATCACATGTACTCATAAATACAATAATGTGAGCAAATTGAAGCTAACGTAAATTTTAACGACTTGAGAGACAAGTCAAAAAACCTTTTTTTCTACTTTTTAAAAACAAAAGAATAGAGCAGAATGGCTTTTATGTCTTTTTTAGTACATTTATTACTATCCCTACCAAACTTTTACAGGAAAATGGACCTGCTTTTAAGAAATTTTTGATTTTTCTTATTTTTTAATACTGCACATATTGCGCGCAATATTGCGCTACCAAAAGTTCCCAAAAAACATGACATTAATGAAATGACTAATTAATTAACTTTTAATTTTCCCATTCCACGGAAACTACTAAATTTTTCAAAAAATGTACTTGACATTAATAAAGAGATAATTATGGAGAAAAATTACTTTATATTTGTAGTAAGACGCAGAAAAATTCAAACTTTTGCAGTTTTCGAAATTCAATAGTGAAAATCAGACCTGTGCCATCTTTTTAAGTGCATTTTCACTCTATTCTTAAAATAAATTTAAAAAATTTGGAGCCATTTTTTGAAAATTTTGAAACTATCCAAGGGTCTTTATGTAAAGTACTCCCTAAAATTAATTAATATTTTTCAAAATCGCAGGGCTTCGAGTGAAGCCAGATTGACAGGGATTTCTTCAGTTGGAAAAGAATCCTATAAATAGTTTAGGCGCTAGTGTTGTTCACAGACGACGGACGGACAGACGGACAGAAGGACGTTTTAGAAGAGAACAGTTTTGCGATATCATGGAAACACAATTCGTGAAATCTTACTACATAACGTATAAGAGGAAGTAAATTACTACATATTGGGACAGGATTTATCCATTTTTTTCTGCATCAAGGCCTCACAATAAACGTTTATCTGCCGAACAATCGCTATTTTTTGCTGCAGCATTACGTAACATTCTCTAATACGTGTAATACTCCCTATATAGTTCACAAACAAGAAAGTAAGAAGGAATAAAAAAGGGCTGAATTTACTGTTTTTGATCAAATGATGCTTGGACTTGGATGCTTGGTGATTTGATCAACTGTCAAGGGATTTCAAATATCATGTGGCACCAATTTATTGAAAAGCTGTATGAAATATTCTTAACTCAATGTTGTAGGTAGTTCTAATAAAAATTGGCAGTAACTTAAAATAACTTATATACTGTATAACTTATAAATTATATTTTACTGATTAATTTAGGCATTCCGTTCTTTTTATTTTACCGTTTATGTGTATTAATAGATCAAATAATTTTAACAATAGCAATATTTTGTTATATTTCTTTTTTACACACAACACGTAAAGCACTGTGTCACGTGATTGTTTTCCGTGTGCAAAACTGATATTTTTTTTAAATTCTAACTAATAGTGTAGGAAATATTACGAAGTGCGGAACATCGCGAAGCGGATGCGAAACCTATTTCGCGAGTTAAAGCTGGTATACGCAAAATTTTGCGAGGTGATTTCTGCACTCCGCTTTTGTCGCGCGAACTACGCTTAACTCGACTCTTAAAAAAAAACAAATAACTCCGTGTTGAAGTAACTGGGTAGGAAAAGGCGTGCCTGCTGGAGGGAGAGGTTGCGCAGGTCAGGTGCTGCGCCTGTTGCGTCCGCGCGTCTGCGCCTCGCGCCCGGGGCCCGACGGCCCGCTCTGCGCGCTGCTGGCGCGGCTGCGCGACGACAGGGAGGGCCGGCGCGCGTGGTTGCCCGAGCCGCCCAGCGCGCCCGACACCCCGCGGCCGACAGGCCCGGCGACGCACCCGAGCGGCCGCGGCTGGGGCCGGCCGCGGCCGAGGCGCCACTGCCCGTCCCGCTCGCCCCCGTCAGCGCCAGGGCCGGCGACCGGCCGCGCGACGGACCTGCGCACCCGTCTTTCCGTTGGGGAGACGTGGGGTTCACGAGTAGTCTATAACCATACGTTTATCCACACCCAGGAACAATCTTCAAAAAGTATGAAATTACATTTTACAGATTGATAGGATGCTGAGAATATCTGATTAAATTAACTCCGTTCTCACTCCTCAGAACCTACTTGACCATCTTTCGCGATGTATCAAATACGTGTTACAGTCTCTTATAATTATCCTTGGAAGTGCGCAGTGATTTTTAAAACTCATGTCTGTTTCGCTGATTGTGGGGACAACGCTGAGCCTTCTGTGAATCAATACACACACACACACACGCAAAGCCTGCGATGATACCACGAGTCTGTCAATAGAGCCAAAGTCGATCGCAACATGATGATCCCTCCAAAAGTTGTTTCGCGAGCAAACGAACGTGAGTGGGCGTTGACGTACCGGCACCGCTCACGGAAACTGCGGAGAGGCGCCGCTGGGTGGGGTGTGACCCGCCTCGCGAGGAGGTGCCGGCCTGGGTGGACGAGGTGTCGTTGGAGCGCGAGCCGATGGACGTGGAATCGCTAGAGCGGCGCCGGCCACGCGACGTCAGGCCGCTGCGACGTGGTGGATCGGCGCGAGCGCTCGCGTTCTCGGCCGCGCCCGCGCATGTGCCGCGACCACGGCGGCGGCATTAACGCCACGGCCGTCGTCACGTACGCCACCACGCGTGGGTCGAACCACGTCACCAAGCTGTTGCCATGCGCGTCTGTGCCGTGGTACGTGACCAGCCAGAAATCCTGTTCGCGCCATCCCTCGCTCGGGTCCTGAACCAGGCCACAGCATTCGTGCAACATGGACGCGGAGAATATTGAAGCTCTCCTGTGACTTACGGCGCGGAACACATTGGAGAACGCTGTTAACGCTGCTTGGGTTTTCTCATTTCTTACTTATATTTCAATACCAAAAATTATAGGTTTTTTTTAGAGTGAAATACGTATATTTAGATGTCAGCAACGACTACTAGCCAACACCGAAGAACTCATAATAGGTTTCGATTAAACGTCCACTCATTTTTGAGTAAGGGATTAGTTTTTCCATATATATTATGCTCTATTTACGAGAGGGTAACCCTAATTTTTCGTTTACGCCTGCTTCGCATTTCATTAGACATAAATTTAGACGTTATGCAAGATATACAGTCGATGAGTCCTAATGTTGGTCATGGTATGAATCAACTCGCACCACACATTCTGAAGTGTCTGATGGTACTTATGTCGCTGTACATGGACGAATGTAAAGCCGTAGGGTGTTCTCAGCCTCCCGCGGTGGTAGTCCACCGAGGAGCCGGCAGGCGCAGATGCGGCGAGCGCGTCAAGTGAGCGACATAGTCCATCACGCCCGTCGCCGCGCGAGTGTCTTCAAGTGGTGGCGAGCATTGCGTGGGCGGGCGGCCGGGCGGCGCGAGGTGTTGGGATGAAGCTCGGGCGATGGACAAGGCGCCTCGCAGCGGCCACCTGTGTTGTGCCATCGCCTTAGTGACGTCACGCTTTGTTGGCGGGACAATCGCTGTGAGTTTGGTCCGTTCGTGGACGGCCACAGAGGGGAAATTCTTTTGTAAATGGAAGAATGGTCATAAAATTTCTGAGTAAATCTAGGACCCTCTGTATAAAAAATCCATTTCATTTCAGATACATTTCAAACCAAACCAAACTGGACTTGACTCGCAATTTCATTTTGTGTACAACATTTGTTATGTATTGTATATCTGTTCTTACAGGAGAATAATGATCTTTACTTTCAAGAGAAAGGAAAATTTTATAATCTAATTTTTCTTTAATCTCATCATATCTGTGAAAATTATATTTTTTAATATTCCAGACGACTTAATGAAAACGACTGAATGGGTCGTGAAAGTGAAGTCAAATGATTTAGTGTGTATACTTTCCTGTCGAAACACGGATCAAATTCGCAGTTCTTAAGAGAAAGTTGTATCTTTACAAAATGGGCACTTTGTCCATTAACCTCAACAATATCCAACACATGGTGTTCAGGTTGTAAAAACGTACGATCTCAGCTCTTTCATGTCCTGACGACCGGCCATCTAACTGAATGTTTACTACCGTCCATCATAAGAACATTGAAAACCGCATACTGATACTTCGCGCGCTTTAAGTTCCGTCGTAAATTTTAACATGAAAGCTCTAAGTCGTTTCAGAGCTTGGTTTTATGAATTTATTGCTGTACTCCAGCGCTTACTAGCGCATTTTACGTAAAGCAGAGAAACAGCGAAAATATGGAAAGAATAATTTGAAAATATATAATATTTTTTCCATTAATATCCTTCTGCATTTTTGAGTAAGAATCGTATAGTTTGTGAAGTGAACCAAACGGAACGAATTCACGTGTTATTTTATTCCAATAGTAATAATGTTACAACTTTCTGAAATAAAAGGTTCTATTCCCTCTTTATTCTATCTAACATTTTTATTAATTTATTACTTTTATACTTATTTTTTGCGATAGCTCAGGTTTTTAGTATAATGCGCAACAATACTTCCCAGGGTCTGAATAAATCGTATTATTCTTCGTAACCCTGAAAATAACCGTTCGTACCAAACCACTGCTGGTAATAATTTTGATGACTATGGGAAATTGGATTTGGTGGTTTTTCTTACCAAGTAAGCGTAAATAATAAATAATAATTGATTATTTATGAAGTTACAACAAGGTGACAAAAGTCTACTGTAATTGATTGTTTTAATGATTTTTATCTCCTTTTAAATAATAGAAAATGTTCAATTTGCCAAACAAATGAAAGAGTCTTGGCCTTGAACATCTATCATTTGAATGTCTTCAAAAATTCTTATATTTCGAACCCGGCTCTCTTGGCGATGGGTGGAAACTCCGTCACGGCTGCTCCCATTGACCAAATGCCATTTTGGGCGTCTACACTTAAAGTTTCACGACTTTGCTGTCCGAATATTATTCATTACTACTATTATACGACTTGACTTTTCCATATAATGCATTGTATCAATGTACTCGGTAATAAATCTACACAAATAATTAATATTACTACTTCAAGACGTCTAGTTCGCCGAGCACTTTTTCTAAAATCAAAATTTAACTTATTAAAATTGTACTCGCAACCTGACATCCACCAATCGAGACACATGACATTCTGATTTAAAACTGTAACAAAAAATCATTTTGTTCACGGCCTAACATCCGCCGCCTACAGAGACGCGTTACATTCTGGTCTTTTTTTCATTCCCTTTTCGTCCTTTTTTATTGAACTATATGAGTTCATTTGTCTTGACAATAATTCGCTCTTATAACAATTATTTATTTACTTAAAATTTTTAAAATTTAAATACTCAATGTAAATTAATTCTATTTAACTCTTCACAACTTCTAAATCCCCAAAGTTACATTCCTGCTCATATTTACTCGAAATCATTTGATTTTCTTTTCGAAATTCATCCATATATTTTAATATATTATTAATTACTAATCTTCAAATATTTGAGTTTATCTCAATACTCAATCTTATATTTGAATGTAATGCAAACTACCCCAAGTAAACTAACCATGCGAGATATTGATCACAATCATGTTTATTAGTCAGAAAAGGGGAAGGAACCTGTACCTTGGATATAAAATGGAAAAAATGCTATTTACACCCGCAGCTCCGCTCTCTTTTATGGTATTCTAGAATGTCGTCACCCACTTTTGTAAATTTGTTCAGCGTTTTCAGGACTTTTGGGAAAACGTATTACAAAGTGCATTCTTAAATACCGCTATAACTATTGGGAAAGGGAAATGAAATATGTTTACGACGTTTTAAGAAAATAGTAAATTTTCTCTGATTTTGAACGTCAAATGTGCAAAATTTCATTAATATCTGTTTGAAATTGTAGATTTGTATATAAGCGAACATCCTTACATATTTAATACAAAATAATACAATATACCTAATATAAAAAGAATGGTGTGCTATTTACGTTTCAAAAGTAACCTAACTCATTGGGGAAACAAAATGAAGGCACAATTGAAGAACCAAACTAATCCAAATTCGAAATTTTTCAGAAGGCAAAGCTTAGCTGGTGCTATTAGTAGAAGCGACTGGAAAAAATCAAGGGTAAGCTTCAAATGGTAAACAAAAGCGGTACTTTGCTAAGAAACCAAAATATAAGCATTTAGTTACAAATCCGCGCTCTATTGATAACTAAAACGTTGAAAAAATAGACTTTTTTAAAAGGTATTAGTTATTTCTCCGTTCCTATGGGCCTTTAGGCGTCGCAGCCCTCTCTGCAAATTTAATTTTTGATCAGATCAACCACGTCTTTCCATCACAGCGTAATCTAAAATAGTTCTGAAATTTGACATCATTAAATTTCTTTGAGCAAATTCTTCAAGTCTTTCTCTTTTCTTCATGTAATCGCTTCTTTCTCCTTTTTGTCCCATAAGAACTGTATAACATAACGATTCTAAACTAGAAGTCTCTTTCGGAATCCGATTTAGAACTCCAATCCACTAACATTGCATAAATACTCGACATCTTGGTCGGCGCTCGTACCCGAATGAACTGCGCCCATCTTGTGATCGCCACTGTGCCTCACTCTGCATGAGGAATTCAGCATAGTCACACTGCGGCACGTCACGGACCTGCGCCTCATTTTGCGACTAGCGTTAAAAGCGAGGGGGACTACTAATAAAAATATGGATACTGAAAACCCAATGACAATTTGCTATCTAGCACCCAAATTGTAATTTGCCACCTGATACAATTGAAATTTTGGGCATTCGAGTAAGAAGAGAATGAGAGAAAGACAAGAGGTCCATGTTGATTATATAATTATTGACGATAATGCATATGCCGAAAACGTAAATTTCGTAAGAATCGGACAATTTTGGAATGTAAAAAATGGCAAGTATATTTAAATTCTATTTTTTTTTTTACTTTTATATAAATTTTAATTCCATTTGCATGGCAGTAAAATTAGTGAACATTAATTGACAAAATACCATTTTTTTATAACTCGGTCAGAAAACGTCCAGCTTTGCTTATACATAACGTTCCGTTTAGCGTCAACCAAGAATCAAAATATTTTAGCAAACTGGTTTTGCTATCTTTGGAGATTTATTATCAATATTTAGAACAAATTTATTAACTAAATTAAATATTTCACTGCTTGGAAAAGGATGTTAAAATATTTTTCTGTTTTTGAGCTACGGCATAAATGTTTTGAACATTGTCTGGCCTTGTTTTTTCCTTGAGATCACAAACAGCCACTCCTTTCTAATAAAAATTAGTTCAACATTCGCCATGTTGCTCCGATACTAGATACGTTTTAAACGCGATGGTGAGCGGACGCCGGAGTTTTCAGGTCGCGACGCGATCATGAAGGTTTCTAATTTTCGTGTAAACATTCTAAAACCATTGGAAAATGGAACCAACACTTAGGAGTAGGAATGGCTCTAATAATAAAAGTCCTAAACCATGTAACAATGCTCCTGGCCTAAAAAGAGACAGAGGTAAAAATCCACACGAACTCCATCGTCTGGCTCTCGGGGCGGCCGTGTGGTAGAGATGGGCTTAACAGCTTTTCTTCAATAGCTGTTATCACAAAACCAGCTGACTCATAATAGCTGTTATTAATAACAGTTGAAAAATAACAGGTCCATGTCCTGCAACCTAACATGGCCGACTGCTAAGAGT
The DNA here is from genome assembly GCA_964035755.1 of Teleogryllus oceanicus. Taxonomy (NCBI): domain Eukaryota; kingdom Metazoa; phylum Arthropoda; class Insecta; order Orthoptera; family Gryllidae; genus Teleogryllus; species Teleogryllus oceanicus. The sequence continues at coordinate 49,046,838 of CAXIVR010000002.1, read as the reverse complement.
TAAGGCAGTTGTAGCGACTGCTAAGAGTTAAACCACGCAAAACAATAACGTTGGTAGCACCGTAAAGCTACTACCTTACGGCGCTTCCTTGCACTACTTTTCCTAACATGTTTGGACAGAGAAGCAGCTGATAAGAACGAGACTGGATGAACTGCCAAGGATGAATAGTAATTCATATAATGTGTAGCGAATGTGTATAGAATATTACTAAAATGAAAGTGATTCGGGTTCAGATTGCAAATATTCTTTCAAATATGCAACTTGTGCACAGTGAAGTGACGAGTGCCAAAATAATAGGAAAGTGTTTTTTTAATGACTATCGAATATCAAGTATTATAACGTGAGTTATTTGACCGTAACTCATTTTATTTTATTGGACCTAGGGAAATATTAGTTGATCTCACATAAGCAGCAATGGGACAGAAATAAGTTAACATATTGGACGGACTTAATTTAAAGGACAAATATCTTGTTGTAGTGTATCCAATAAAATATAAAAATAGTGTGGCACATGGTGTGTAATAATGACGAATTACGTATTAATGAATATAATTTGAACACTGGCAAATCATGATTGATTAGCTACAGTGAAGCTGTTATCGTACAAAATGGTTGCTACAAAAGCTTGTAGTCGTTCGGATTACGCCTAGTAGGTTGCAATTCTATGCATTTCAACCGATAACAGCCAATAACAGGATAAACGAAATAACTGTTATTTCGCGTAACAGTTATGAAACGTTAACGGTTAAGAAATAACAGTTTAGTTGTTAAGGGCACATCCCTACCGTGTGGCCCGCGCTGGGTGCTGGCAGCGCCTCCTGGAGACCCCGCGAGGCCTCGCCGGCTGGCTGCGCGGCGAGGACGAGCTACCTGCGGCCAGGAAGTTACGTAACGTAATTACGTGTCGGAGTCCGCTTCCAGATCGATAGCCTCCTATCGACTGGCTGAGCCGGCAAAGGCGAGATGCCGACAGCCGTCACCGGGATTAGGTTGGGAGAATACAAAGGTGAAGTACCAGAGCTTCGGAGTTATGAAAAGGGGGAATATAACCAAATGATGGCTAAATGTCTACACAATTTGAACCCGCAACACTGAGAAATTGGAGTCACTTTTTGTTAAATCGAGAAAATGTAAAATGTAGAATTTCTTTCTTAGCTACCAATTTGGCAGAACATATCGAGCAATTATGAGTTTATTTCAGCACCATCAATTTTCAACACAGAGTTAATGCTCTAGTAAAATCTCTGTTCGTGGTTCAGCTCTGAATTCGTCCATTGTTCTTAATAGTTCTGCGAAAGGACACAATCTGACAAGGCGCAGGTTAATGTGGCAGGTAATGCGTTTTCTTACGCGAGAGAGAGCGCGTTATATTTTGACTTTGTTTTCATAGCGAGTGTTTAGAATTCTCTTCTCCGTATGTATTCAGTTTTGTTGATTTCGTTCTTGAATTATTAATTTTATTATTATTTTATTATTAATACTTAATGACTTTGATTTTAATTCCTTACACTTCGTGTGTTATTATAAACCAAAATGTTAAGTCAGCGAGTCATCTCAATTCAGTGTTGGATCATTCCACGCAAAATCGGACGAATTTCAAGGAAAATTGACCCCGATGTCTTGTATCTTTCTGATTATTTTTTACAGGTTCATGAACACAAACAATAGAACGTGTTTTTTTATATTTTCTCAAATATTTATTTTGTCATTTTATTTTTTTAATTTTCCTTAACCGCATACGCACTGATATGTATAATATTTTATATGACAAAATCTTTTTAAAACCTCAGTCTTAAATCACAGCTTAAATCTGTGCCTTTCATGAAATTCGTTGTATTGTTTATAAAATTAAATTTTTAATGTTAATTTTTTGTTTCTATATATTTTAAGTTTAAAAAGTATTATTTTATCACGAATTAAAAATCTGAAAAAAAAAAAAATAAAGTTCTTATTTTCTTCTAAAGGACTGCGAAGTTTCAAAATGGCTTCTGTTAAATACCTTAAATTTGTTAAGTTTTTTAAATCTTTTGAGTTCTTTGAGTGAGTGTGAATGAGTTTTTAAATCTTATCTTCTTCATAGCGCTGCGAGAAACTCATGCAGCTCGTCTTTGTATGTGCCGCTATCCAATGAAACGCTGGCGGAACAAGTTTGACAACAGGAAGATGAGTGCAAATGTCCACTGAGCAATGAGTTTTAAAGTTCTAGTTAATATTCTAAAACATATAATATATTAAGTTGTGTTAAATTAACTTCTTTTTAAGTTTTTCTTCACATAACTTGGACAAGATCCCACATTCTTTCAAAGAATACGTTTTAACTATTACTTTATCTTCACAAATGACTGATTTTTTCGTGTTTCGGGGCGCGTCAACTGCTTGTCATTAGTCCCGTTAGTGTAGTGCATGTTTTTCTCCGGAGATGGCGGTGATATTCCCCCGCTGGATGGCTAGATCCGGCGCCGACCTATATTAAATACATTAATGTTGTTTAAAAATATGTATTAACAATGCGTAGATTTAGCACATGATGCTTTTAGCTCTGATTTGAATATTAACAATGAAATCATCAAATTAACAGTTTTAGAAAGATGATCCTGACTTATTGAATGATAATTGAATTGAAAATATTAACTTAAAGTTTATAGTATACGATCATTTGGAAATTTCTGTACTTGTGTAAATATTGTGATGTGTGATTCTACTCATGTGATCTTTCAACACACAAAATAAATATTTCTTTATTTGAAAACTTTAACATTCCATTTATCCAATTCAATACAGTTTACAGCAAACAGCTAATAGTATGTTTCCCTATTTTTTTAATGGTAATGGGTAAATAAGAGAAACATATAGTTTCTAACTCACGGTTTTAAAAGTAGCCTTTGAAAAAATTAATAATACAGCTATTCGGTTGCTCAACATCCCTTTGATTGAAAAGCAGAAACACTCATTTCGACGTAATGCACATTCAAAAATAATTTGTATATAATCAGTTTCCTCTTTATTTGATAAATATATCGACTTGCAAATTGCAGCATTTAAAAGAGAACATTAAAACAAAATAAAAGTTATATTCATACTCGCCCTAAAAAGACGGATTTAGCGTAATTAAATTGGCCACAGAATTTGTTTATAAGCTAAGTGTTTTTTAAGCGTAGCAAGCAAAAGCGCAACATTGGAGAACTGTTTTTTTTTTTTTTCAGGATGCTTGTGTTCAGTGAAAACAAATGGGGTCATTCTAAGATGTAAATTTCTTATATACAATTACATATATCTCGAGAACGAAATATGATAACACCGATCGAATTCCGGAATTTTGTATCGCGTTTAAACGCCACTCAGATTAGACAATAAAAAAATTTGCAACAATTGAACATTTATAAACAATTTCCAACTTTTGCAAATCTAAAGGGCGAGGGTCTCCCGATGTCTCAAAGCCGAAAATTGTGAATTAACAAGTTTGCAACAATTTATAATTTTATAAACAAATTCGAAATATGCGTTAGAACGGCCGGGAAGGGTCCGCAAATTGTGCCTGAAATGAGCATCTGAAAATTGCACTTCGACTGGAGTTACAAATCGATTGCTAAAGGTTAAATCAATTGTTGCTAAAATGCTAAATATTTACGGGTCAATTGACAATAATTCTGGACGGAAACCCCCGCTGAGAAATATTTTTTCGTCGTGGCGAACGTGTAGGCAAAATCTCTCCATCAGTAGGGAAATATGACTTATTTCCGCCTCGTACGTAAACAAACTAGCCCCCTCCCCCTGAGGCAACGTCCTTTCCAGCCCTTGGGATGTTGCACCAATCACAGACAACCGTGGTTCTATCTGCCAGCGATTGGTCAACGCGTCCCTCCCCCTGCCCTCCCCCAGGCTGAGGGGTGTCCAAGTTTGTCGGCGGGGTGTGGAAGATTTTTGCCGGCCATTTTATCTGAGGGAAAGGGTACTTAACAATTGACTGCGATTTATGACTTTTTTTTACTGTTTTTAACATAACTTACTGACTAACTTAATTATTGTTAGTTTATTGACTTATTTATTTCTCTCCAGTCTAGTATCTCAAAGTGTAGTATCTGTTCTTATCAGCTTAATATCTGATACAGTCCCATCGGGGCTTCAGTATATTGATCATTATTCCAGCGCACACCCTGTACAGTCTTGAATTATGAAGGAAAAATTTTCTGAAAAATCACATAAAATAATAATATCTCCGTCTGCTAGTTAGGAAGGAGGCCTGCTGCTGTGCTATGAATGCGTGAGTTGTCAAAGCTTCTATTTCGGTTGAACATTTTTCTAAGAATTCCTCCGCAGATAACTCTAAAATTTTCAAACTTTTTCGGTCAACGTGAATCTGCTGTTAACTTTGCGAGGCCTCCTCCGTCAAACATGACCATTACGTTCTCGTGATATGCACAAACACACACGCATGTGTACCGTTAGCTCCTGGTAAAATGCAGTGTTTCGGCCTTATTTCAGCGAACTTTGAAAAGCTGACCTTTTGATGCGGAAACTTATATTTAGGTTTCTTTCAGGTTACTCAGTATAAACCTCTTTTGTTTGTGAACCTTTCCCCCATTCTCTCTCACTGAAATAAAATTCTTTTTTCCACTCATGATACGGCTAACATCATCTGAACAACAAAACTCCAGAACACATTAGGGTACAGAATCGTCGATAGCTTTTCTGCATTCACTAGTGTCAATTTCACATTTGGCGTTGACAATACTCCATTTGTTTCTGATAGTTATTTTGCAACAGTTACCATGTGAGTAGATGATTCGAAATGTTTGTTTTTAATTTTAGGAAAAGACCAATCTTCAAAAGTCGTTAAAATTTTAATTTTTATAGTCTTATCATTAGTGGTTTCGTATATTTTTTCAATTTTTCTATGATGTATTTTTCCTTTGCTTGTTTTTCTTCTTCTACCTCTTCTAAATCAAATATGTCTCTCTCTAATGTTCGTTTTATTTTCTCCACTTTTCGACGAGGATAGGCATTTTGACTCGGTTTATTTTTTATAGGGGTTTCACCTAACCTTGTTAAACTTTCATTCATATGTTATAATTTTGCACTCTTGGCAGACGAACCTTCTGTTTCACTTGGAGATGGATCACCATCATCTCTCATTTCAATGTTCAATTCCATATTAGTCTTCTTCTGAATTTCTACCCTGTTGACTTGTACTAGGTTTGCTGCAAAATGTTTCAACGGTTTTGTTAGAAGTTTTACTTTCATTTATAAACAATTAATTTATACTGGAGATGGATCACCATCATCTCTTACAAATTTTCAAGTTCGGCATAATTTGTATATATTTTGCACGCCCAGCTTTTGAAGGATACTTTGTGTTACATATCTTAAATTTTTACATTCTGTTCTGCTATGATTTTCTAGATTGAAAGGATTGAAACATGTATCAAAGCGTATCTTCTTTGCGCCTGCCATCTTCAATTATTTTTATCAGCCTCTTACACAGCACGGGCACTCACACACACGTCACAAACGAGGATATTTCTTGCGTTGCGTCGCTGCTACAGTGAGGCTGAACCGTTCGCGCCCCTCTGGCTCCTTCGACAACAAAGACACTCTTGGATGTAAGCTGATCCCGGTGTTTGTAATGCTTGGTTGACTTCCTGCCATTGCCTTGGGAGGAAAACGACCTGCTGGCATCGATGAACGACCGTGGGCAGTGTTGCGGAAGGCGCAAATCCAGTGCAGAAAGACACAGGGAGCACTGACCGACGCGCCGCGGCTGTCGAGAAAATCCTCTGCGCTCCGTTGAAGATTATTATTTTTACGTGAGTTCTAAAACAGAAGCCATTTTGAAAATTGAAGATGAAGACGAAAGTCTAAAGAATTTATTGCCGTCGAGTTTAAAACAAAAAATCATGGGGAATATCTTTAAAAAATGTTTTAGGAATTATTAACAATTTAAAAAATGCAATATAAAAACATGTAATTATTTATAAACATTCGTTGAAAGATTGCGCGAGTGATGTTGGAATAAAATGAAATATTCTATAAAAACTTTCATCGAATGTTGATGGTTGGTGCAAACATGTAAATGATTCTTTAAATGACAATTTATGTTGTTGTTTCTTTACTTTTTCAATATCTCTGTAATAGATGTTACGATATTTGTTATTTGTAGAGACGTTGGTGGTATAAAAAACGTTGGTACTTTCTGCAAGTTACGTTGTGTAAAATATATGAGGTGTGTGAGAAAAGTAATGAGACTGGCGACACTGCGGGCGACCTGGCAACGTTGTGTCTACCGGCCTGTGCTAGATCGATTTCTTTATCCCTTTGACATTCACGGTCCGAGTTACAACTCCGTACAAGTAAACATTATTTGCAATTATGTCTGCATTTTTGCAGACAGCGCCATCAGTGAAGTGTTTTTGTTGTGTATTACAGAAATGGAGCATCGAAATTTAGAACAACTTTGTGCAATGAAGTTTGGTGTTAAACTTGGTGAATCCGCGAGTGTGACTTTTAAAACGTCGAAACAAGCCTATGGAGAACATTGCTTATCAAGAGCACAAGTTTTCCGCTGGCACAAATTATTTTTGGAAGGCCGTATATGTGTTGAAAATGAACCTCGCTCAGGGAGACCTTCAACTTCAGAAACTGACCAAAACGTAGAACATGTGAGGGCTCTTGTGAGATCAGACCGTCATTTAACAATAAAGACGATGAGTGAATAGTTAAATTTAAACATTTTCACCGTACATCAAATTTTGACAGACGATTTGAACATGCGAAAGATTTGTGCCAAAATGATGCTGAAAAAACTCACAAATGGACAGAAGAACAATCGGAAAAACGTGTGCCTTGATCTTCTTGAGAGGATTGTCAATGATCAAGTGTCATGGTTTCTAAATATACGCACAACCCCCTTTTCTCCCTTCCTTATAAACACAAATAAAATTACTTTTATAATATTTGAATCCTTGTCTTTGTACTAAGGGTTGTGATACATCATTCCAACAAATTTATACATCGTGAGTTCGCAAAATCGATCCTACACAGGAAATCGAGAATAATATCACTATTACTTCAGAAAGATGTAGTACATATTTGAATTATTCCCTATCATTCAGGTTGGTGCTATATAATAATAATAATAATAATAATAATAATAATAATAATAACAACAACAACTCCATGAAATGCCTGTCAAACTGTATAAAAATACCGGTTTGGTTTATTCCGTATTCATTGGCAAAATATTTTGTAAATTCTACCTCGCTTCTGACATCTAAACATGTGCATATATAACAAAAAAAAACACATAAAATACCCTTTTGAACGACCTAGAATCTAATATTTACGATACATATTTCCTTTCAACATTCACACAATTAATTATTGCCAACATTCACATGAGTGCGTTTTATCCATTTGAATAATTTAAAAATAAATGAATGGCCATGTCTTCCTCCAAGGTCTTCAAAAATAACAATTTTAGCCTTGCTATAAATTTTGATGATAGAAAAAAATATAAAGCTTTTAAACTTCCCTCTTTTGCTGCAAGACGATTGGCTGCCACTGCTGTCCATATCACATCATTTCAAAAACCAAAAACAAATCATGACATCTTCAAAATTTACTTCATAAAATATCGAAACATCTAAACCAATACGCGATGCGTCCACTACGGCAACACGAGATCTCATAAGAAATCGTCCTTTCAACCACAATCACATGATGCGTTCACCACGGCATCTCTGTCATATCTTCTCAATTTTTTTTATTCTACCATACCGCGTAGTTTAAAACAAAAGACAACTCTTCTCTAACAAAGCTAGTGTTTCTTTTTATCTTTTTTATATTATATTGCCTTTGAACGTTACCATAAAATCCTAAATATATTCCAAAATATTAATGATGTTCGTAACCCCTTTTCCAATCACTTGTTTCCTTATTTTAACTTTTATCAGTGATCGTTCGTCATGTTTGTGAGAACATTCGACTGTCTCATTCCTAATATGGAAAATTATTTATTATCACGGAATTCTTTTATTTATGAAACATAATGTTGCGCTGTCATTATTTATAAATATGTCCTGTTTTTATTTATTTATATTCTCACAGTCTATTTTTGGCACAGTTCTTTAAAATACCATTCAATTAAAGAAAACATCTTCCACTCAAGCAGTTTCACACGTTTTCTTTCTTATTAACATACGAAATTAAAGAGTTTTTTAGTCATAATGCAATATTTTGTATTTATTTTGGACGCGTCTGATTCGACCGTCGCACAATAATTCTTCAATTGGGTGATTACAGATGACGAATCCTGGATATTTGAGTACGATCCTGAAACGAAGCTTTTGCTCAGACCCATTACTTTTCGAGCACACGTCGTATATATTCTGTTGAGAATCGTGCTGCTTGTGTTGCATACACGTGGCAAATAGCATCGGGTGCCGCAGGGGCGGTGGCGGATGAGGGTGCGAGCAGCGCTGTGGAGCGCGGGGGTTGGAGCGGGGCGGACGAGTGACGTCACTGGACCCACAGCTCCCGAAATGAAGAGAGTCGATCCTTGCGAAAACTTCAATATGAAATCGGGAGAGCAGCTTTATGAGCGTATGAGCACGGGATTCGGATTCATCCCAAGGGGTGGCAGTTTCCTGCCAACCTTCACGAGGTTTATCTTTTAGCTGAATAGTTGAACACTCGGGAGCAACGCTGCAGCAAAAACTATTGCACAAGTGTTAAAAAGAAATATGAAATAACTTCGACATAAAGTACTTCTATTTATAGTTTACCTATACTTGCCGTAGTGTAGGCACAGGGAGAGCAAGTTAATTTTCCAGTAAACTGACAGTGACGGTAATGACTAACAATGTTTAGAAAATGATTATTTCACTAAATTATGACACAATGGAATTTCATTTTAAAATTGGAAGTTATTCTAATGAGTAGGATTTTTAAGTGTACTTTGTGATATTCAAATTACTTTTGAATTTTATATATATATATATATATATATATATATATATATATATATATATATATATATATTTGTATACAGTATTACTCAAAGTAACATAATGGTGGCTTGGCCCAGATACGTAAGCATGTGTCGTAGTGATCTCGGACCGAAGAGTCTAGTGGTCGCTAATGACCTAAGATGTTGATGGACCTTAAATAACACAAAGTAACATAATATCATACACGGTCTTGTTTTTTTCGAGTACTCTGAAACGAATAGTCTATTCTATATTATAGTCCATGGTGCTCTATATGATGTGTGTGATAACACATTGAACAACTAGTTGAAGGACAGGACACTTGAAAATTATCTTTCCAAGGGAAAAATATTTGTGTGTTCACAATAAAGTGAAAAGTTGGTGTTTTTTTTTCTCTCTTTCATTCGCCTGTAGCCGAAGTCAGAAAAAATTGACATCCAAGAATGAAATGTTTGAAAGTTACTAAGATGATGATATAGGCAGCATTTCCAATTGACGCCTCGTATGGGCATATGTGAGAGACTCGTTTGTCAAGAGAGCAGCGAACCGAAAGAGAAAGCAATTTCCTGTATGAGGCTTCCAAAGGAGCGTGCTTCCCTGAATGAACGAAGTTGAATTGGCTGCCTGCTGGGGGCCTTCGTCGGCGGTCAATCGAGCCAGGCAGGGGCAGGCGCTCCCAAGGGCAGCTACAAGCCGTGCGCACGACCAGAGGCGGTAGCCCCGCCTAATGGCATCCTTAACTGCCATTGCCAAACGTCAAATCAGAAGCTCTAAATTTAATTTATATAGCGATTGCAAATAGATGGGTCGAAAGTAAACAATTGTTTTCTAATGTACACATAATGAGAAATATCATATAACACACTCGCACATGGGCCGTTTGCCTTTGATTGTGAGGCAACTCTTCATCTACTGGGGTTCGTTGGGAACACGAAATCTCTTTGGGTGCGTCAGAACGTCGCCTGCTTAACAGTAATGCACGAAAGCTTCAGCATGAAGAGAGCTATCAGGCTAATTATTTCCAAAAACTTATCATCTTGAACCCGTCTACACTGCAACCGCTCGCTAAGGCGATTTCATCGTGTTACTGGAATTTTCAATTCGCACCACTACCCATTGCTGCGCTTCGGCATGAGGTAGGGAGCATTGCACTGCACATCTGTCTGTGCTTTTTGAATTATCAGCTTTTAAATATAGTTTCAACTTCCTTATCAATATACACAAAGTAATCTGAAGTGTCACCGGGAGCGGTAGATCAGTGCATCAACTGATGTCACTGCGGCGCTTCTGACCGGGAGGTCCTAGGTTCGAGTCCTGACGGCGGCAGGATTTTCGACACTAGCTTTTCAGCTTGATCGAATTCAGTCGCTGTCTGGAGAATTCTAGCGGCCGGTTGCTCTGATCGGTAGTTTTCCGTGGTTTCGCCGATCAACACCAGGCGAATGCCGCAGCAGTACCCTACCAAACGGACCGCGCAATATCTTTCCTTCGTCTTCCTTGTCCTATCCTCTCCCCTTACACACACACACTAACATGCACTACACTACCACATATCCCGGGAGACCAATTCTAGCGGCCTGTTGCTGGGCGTGCCCGCTGGTGGGAGAGTCCTGGTTAGGGGGAAACCCCACTAGCCGACGGTAGGTCGGCGCCGGATCTCGCCATCCAGCGGGGGAAGATCACCGCCATCTCCCGAGAAAAAACATGCACTATACTAACGGGACTAATGACCAAAGCAGTTGACGCACCCTGAAACAAAAATAATCAATCAATCAATTATAAAGTAATCTAAAGTGTCGGTGATTTCTTTAAATTTTCATCCTTTAAATACATTTTAAAATTATTTATTCGATTACCAAAAGAAATCTCACGTCAAATCAGTTGTCTGTCTGTCTACCCGCCAGTACTAACCGATTTAACTAAAAAGACTAGTTAATCTCTCAACATGAAATTTAAACACTTTATAAACACTACCCATAGGTCCAACTTTGTTTCTTTTACCGTGTTATCCCCAACAGTTCCGAAGGAATGTTTTGTTGATGACCCCCGCATTGTATCCCGCCGCTTCGTGCTCCTGTTACATGTAAGTGAGTACATGTATTTCAATGGCCACAAAAACTTCAGAACCTCTATGCGTGATGAGCGGAAGGAACAGTGGTGATTTTGAGAACCCCGGCATCAATTTAGATCTAAAGAAAAATAGAAAATAATAATAATAATAATAATAATAATAATAATAATAATAATAGTCTTGATGAATACTAAGAAAAAGAGGAAATCCAGCCGGAGTTGAAAGACACATCTGACACTTTTCATCTTAGTGATAACAATTGTTTTGGGGGTATTATTTTGAAACTGAGTTTGAACATTTACTAAAATTCCTAAATTTATTGACTACGACGCGGAACAGCAATATAATCTCCCTTGTTCTCGTTGATCAAGTGGAGTAATGGAAGTAAAATAAAAGTAATAATTGTATTTATTTCTAATATAAAATTTAAAATTTTTTTAAAAAAATAATTTTATTTGTATTGGTTTTTATATACATCATTGTCTGTGTCAGTTGTTCATCTTTAAATTCTGAAATGTAGTATCTAATTTTACACTGGCTGATTGTGCTACTGTTGGCATTTTACACTGGCTTCATAGAGAATATTCGAATTGAACCAACACATAGTATTCTGACTGACTGGATTGTAACTAACAATGAGAAGCTGTACAAGTTGAACTCTCGTGTCCAAGAAGTCTCTGTGACGTCATGCGATTTCCGGGTGGCAGCCTCAGCGGGAAGGAGAAGGGTGAGGGTGCATTTCCCACAGGCCAGCAAGGTCTCAAGGTCATCTGTCAAACAAATCCAATAGTTGATCGTCTTCTCGCGCCCCCCCCCCTTCACCTCATGGGACACTCAGACCCCTCGGCCAGGGCCTCAGGGCCGGACAGTGGAACTCTTCTTCCCATACATTAAAATAGTATTAAGAGTCTTAACTTGCTTTCCCATTGTCGATTCTCCATAATTTTCAGAAAAATCGAATGTTTAAAGAATTACTGAAAATTTCGAAAATTTTTTTGTTGAAATGAATTCTGAATATTTAATGAAATTTCACTGTTAAGCTTATTATGCTATATGGACTGATTTCATAATAATTACGGAAAATACATGGATTTTTATTCAAATATGTATCAAAACCCAAAATATGAAAAATAAAGTAGCATTTTCAAACTTTACACGTTGTGAAACAAAAAGATAATGTAAATTGATATCGATATTAGCTTATTTAGTAAATATGTATTTACATAGAAATCCGTTCCCTGGTAATTATGGTAGTATGGTTATTTTGTAGTGTCCGGGGAGGAAACTCGAAAATAAGTTCTTAAGACAAATGTAGCATTTTTAATACAAACAAACCAGTGCTTATTTCGGTCAGCCATTGAGAATATCTTAAGTTGTTTATAACATATACACTCATAAATAATGTATACAAAGTTTTGTTGAAATGACATTGTTCCCGTGTTGAAGAGTTAAGCTTACAACACGAACACACAAAAACATATCCATCAATTTTTTTAATATTAATATTTTCTCCGATGAGTACATTTATGAGGCAATGCTTACTCTGGCGATGAGGTGAATAATATCATTTTTAGTAATAATTATTGTATTTATTACAGTTTAACTATAATCTCACAAACATGTGTGTTTTGCACATATTTTTGAGAATTGAAAAAAAAATTTTTTTTCGAAAATCTCTAGCTCACTTGGTAATTTATTCGGAAAGAAATGTTTCATGTAAAGTGTAAGTAATTTTATCCCCTTCAAAATTTATTTGAATCGTTTTTCTACAGGACTTAAGGTTAAAGAGCTACAGAGAAAAACCGAAACAAGTGAGGAAAAATACCGGTTTGTCGGGCCTCCCGGAGTTATCACAGGGTCTGGGAGGTGGAAAGCTTGGGGTTTTAACTGGTGCTCAGGTACTTACAACATAATCAAGGAAAAAGTTTTTATGACCTTTTTCTAGGTAACCCCCTTTTTCAGTACCTACAGATTGAACTAGTCCAGTGACATCGCAAGATAGAGAATGTATAAACTTGTTCTACTACCGCCTCAAGCAATTCAGAAGAAAACCGATTCCCACTTTATGTACGATGTATGGAACTTTTAAAATCAAACATATTCTGATAACTCTTCTGACTTCGTTGGAAAATGAACTTTTTCCCAGCTGGATGGCCAAACACACCGTGCCATGGTTGAAATGTAAATGCACTTTAACATGAAAATGTCGTGCTTTAAGACGCTTTGAGCGTAATATTTCTATAAGACTATTATAGGCCAGTGGTTCTCAAACTTTTTTCCTCTGCCCCCCCATGACGGGGGTATCTCATTAGGCCCCTAGTCTATTTCTTCTATTAAATATAGAAGCAATTTTTCTTTTTAAAATTTCGTTACACTATTATCTCTCTTACGAAATTCAGATCAATATAATTCTGCATGACCCAAATGGATGCATTATATTATAAATCAAAAATACATGAAAATTATTCTTCACATTTAATTCATAATTCATTCAAAATTTATGAATTAAGACAATGTTCACTTAGCAGCTAACAAGAATTTCAAGAAAATTAAGAATTTAAATTACAAAATTCAATGTGATGGACGAGAATGCTTTTGACAAGAAAGCTTATCAAGACATGACGTTAGAGTAGAAATGGCCACTGTAATAGTGTTTTCCATTCGCCGTACTGGCGCGCACTCAGGGCAGCTTTCGTAACAAGAATTTCAAGAAAATTAAGAATTTAAATTACAATAGCACCAGTGCAAAGAAGCGCATGTTCCATTCGCACAATCCCACGGAACCAGGGATTCGGGCGCCTAAGCTGCACTGACAATCGCGTCATGCAGTCCAATGCACCGGGCCATTGTGAGGTTAGGTACGGAAGTTATCCATGCTGACTTGGATATTTTGGATTCGTGATGAAATTGTGATGGCAATTGAGGATCTTCTGGCACGCGGGGAAACTTCGAATGAAGAAGTATATTATGGTTTGCAAGAAATGTCTTAAAATACTTTTTGAGACTCGCAAGGTTCGGAAAATCAAATTGTGTTTTCCTAAAATTTAACACTGAATAACAAATCCAGTGCCATTTAGAAATCAAAGTGTAGGCACGTCTCACACCTTTGAAACGCTAAGAAGGTGAAAATAAAATAGTGACCCTTAGAAAATCACACCCATACATATACCAGCGGAAATGCTCATGTTAATATTTTTATAGTTTTCAATAACCAAACAACTCTGCCGAAGCCTTTCGGTTCAAAATCTTGTGTACTATATCCATCACTGGCAAATCTCGAAAATGAAATTTCGACACACGCATTTACATTTTTTCTAGTTTTTAAATAAAGAAAATCACACGTTAATAATTTCTGGATTAAGAAGTAAGAATTACCAAAAGACTTCATAAAATTTATAACAATGATCACAATTCAAAATTATTTTTCGATATCCATCAGTGTGACAGACCAAGAACAGCTGTGTGTAATCTCACTGCATAACGCATGCGCACTGACTCAGTTCCAGAATCCGTTTCATTCGTAGCTGCCCATCACGCGTGTGGGGCAGCACTGTTACGGAGCGATGACGGTTTTGCCCTGCACTAGGGTGGGTTTCAGTGCAACGAATGGAAAACGCTGTTAGTTCTTTATTTACATTTAGCTTTGAACGGTACTTGGACTTCATAGCTATCGAAGCTGATAAACCTGTCTCGCAAGTAAGTTGTTGCAAAAGGAATCAAGGTCTTTATTGCAATTTGGTTCAGTTTTGAGTATTCCTCGCTAATATGTATCCAGAATTCAAAGAAAGGCACTTCATTAAATTTATCTTCAATGATGTATCACAAGTGAGATCAATGAGTTGTTCTTTTTTTTTATATCCAAAGATGGTGATTGTCTAGGAGCATTTTCGAATGGATTTCTAATCCAGTTAAATTTCACAAAATCATTGTATAAGTATTTTTCGAAGTGCCTTTTATATTGAAGGTGATGGAGAAGCAGCATTTTATCTCCAATGAAAGTACCGATTATCGGTGTCCTGTAACAGTGGCAATGGAGTAGGAAACATATCTACCGTGTAATTTTCCATCCGATTACGCTACAACTTCTTCATGAATGCGCAAACGATTTTACGTTTTCAGGAAAATATGCCGCCTCCCTTTCAAGGTATTTGCGTGCCCTCCGGGAGTCGCGTTTTACAGTTTGAGAACCACTGTTATAGGCTATGATTATATTATTATAATTTATAGAATATACTAACTCATTCTTGGTAACAAGGTCGAGATGTTAGTTTTTGATATTACTGAATACATTGAGACATATGAAGGCAGTTCATGAAATAGTGATGATTAACTTTGAAAAGAAATTTAAAATGCCAATATAATAAAATGCATGTTTTCAACTTATTTATAGAAATTCATCTTAAGTAGTTTTTCACTTTGCTTTAGAATAGTTTAAAATAACTTAAGACTCTGACAAAAGTCCGAAATAGAGAAGACAATGACATTTACGTATATGTTTTTATGTATTTTATTAACAAATGTAGTCTGAATGTCGATGACAAACATTACCTTTTCTAAGACGTGGGACATTAGCGGAAACCCGTCCATAATGGTATATCCCAAATACTTCGTATATCCAAATGTAATATGATTGCGTTGATATCATGATTTGTAGATTTAACTTCTTTCCAATAGTTATAGTGGCAACTTAATTTATAATGCTCTTCACTAGGTATAGCTTTGCATGAATAGATTTGGAAATTATCGAGTAGTTTTAGGGCTAAATCAGGCACTATAAATTTCTTTTCAATTTTATCACTATTTGAGCGTCAACAATGCATATTGAACCGTAAAGTTGAAACCGATTACGAAACAATATGACGATCGAGACTTCCAGGCAACTCTTTCGCAAAGTGCATCTTATCTGTGATTATGTGAGCCAGTCTGAATCTGTTTTGTTTTTTTTGTTTTCTCCAACCATGGCCTCCTCGGTCGACTGGTATGTTGTTTCACCCAACAGCACGGATTCAGTACGTCTAGATTATAGAGCAGTAGAGTAGATTAGTTTAGATTATTAATATTTCTAATTATTTTATTAAATTTTGAATCAATTATAAATAAAATAACATTTGTACATATTACCCGAAAATATATAATATTTTTATCCACAGGAATGCTGTTTTAAATGTAAATAGTATTATGCTAAGCTCATACTACATTATTTATTATTTTCAACAGAAAGTTGAGAATGATTTTTCTTGTTTGTTATCGTTGTCTAAAAACGACTAATTTACACTTTCATGAATCATTTATAGTATTTTTAAAGCAGTACCATATAAATTGATGTTAGTTTCATGTTCATTATTTGAGAATTATTAAAAATATTCGCATGTAAACGTTTCGTTGAAAGTAGCCCAATCATGAAAGTGTGGTCACGGACTACGATAAAGAACAAGATCATTATCGAGCGTGCTTAGCGTTGCGGAATCCCTGACACAAACCCACAAGGTAAAGCTAAGCAATTACGCAGCCACAAACTCCCTTTGGTGTCCTGATACGATGAAAAATTGCAATCTTCATTTTTAGGAAGTCATTTTGACATAACCATAACGTAGTTGTGATATTGTTCTTAACGTTTCTCTTTATTTGAATTTTTTTTTTTATTTTCTCTTCATTTTACATACTATGGCTAAAAAAGAGTTTTCTTTGTGTTTCCTAATTTCGTCATTAGTAAATTTTCTTAACTTACCATTCTGATGTTCATTCGCAGAAAAAACAGTATCCATTATTTTGGAAAATTGTTCAATATTTATCAGTCGCATTTTTCTGTTTACAAAGATGAAACTCGTTGCAGCTACAAAAAGTAATTTCGGAAGTTGTGAAAAAAATATAAAGACTTAAAGAATCATATTAAATAAGATCAGGAAAACAAATAGAAATAGAAATTACATCTACTGATTAGAAATTAATTAAAAGTGAAAATAAATAATACTATTGCAAGAATTGTTTTCATTGAGAAAAGATTTTGTTCATAACATAATTGTTTAGCGGAATTAAGGTAGAAATGGATAATCGATGTAGTACATTGATACCAAAATCTTATTAATATTGACGAATTCCTGCTTTCCCTTCATGGGGAGAAGCTGAAGAGTGTGGCACCACTGAACTTTCTTCCCTCGCCGTCCCTTCCCGTACCTCAAGGTCAGGAAATGCATTCGCCCGCTTCTCGCTGTAGAGCCTCAACAGGCGTCGTAGCAATAGCACAGCGCCTGCGAATGCTCGTAGACTTCGACTTTTTCTTTAACATTAGTTTTTAAATGAGCGCATGGGTCGTAGGGAAATGCAGATGGTATGAACAGTGTGATCAGTCCTTTTGAATTGGTGTAATAAAGAAGTGAAGCGTTGTGAAAGAAGTTACTCGAGAAATGGCTGTCGGCCAAATCTGAACGTCATTGGTTATTCACATGTAAAATATGAAAAATGTAAGTATGTGTTGTGTTCATTTATTTTATTCAACAACTTATAACATAACTAAAGCTTGGAAGTTTGGCAAAATTCCTTTTTTTTGTTACTATTTTATGACATTTAACAATAGGAATCTGTTAATTGTGCTCCTGATCTTGTTTTAAGATATTTTAATTTTGTCTTTTTTTGCTTCTGATTCTAGGCGTTTGCTTCTAGGTGTTTTTCCTTATTTTCGCCGTTTTCTTTCTTTTTTGACATTATTTTCATGTGTTTTTATTTACTTTTATTTATTTATTTATTTATTTTACGTCAAAACAGTTAAAATCTGTGTATGACGTACTATGGAAAGAAGTAAATTCTGTTTTTATGCGGCATACCAATCCCAATAAAGATGGAAACAGAACTATAACCGTGAACAGCACGAAGGCACGGTCATGTTTTGGCTTTATGTGGAAACAGAGGCTGAAGGGCGAGGTAGCATTAAAAATATAAATGTGAAAAGTTGATAATACCAGACAAGATTTTTGATTTTCTTAATTGATGACGTCAGGTTTTTTACGCTCATGTGGAATTCCTTCCTACAACTGAGCTGCTATTGAGAGCTCTCTGAAAATAATGTATTTTTCTCAGTGGTGGATAACACACAAGTGTGAAGAACGAAAACTATAATTTCTTTTTCACTGACGCCATTTCAAAATTCAAAAGAGCGGGGCAGCAAAACTAATTTGTAGTCATCATACCGGGTGGTCATGTGCAATCAAGATTACAACGATAATATCGTTTTCTTTCCACACAAGCGCTAATTTTTAGAGTTAGAACAAAAATGTGAATCAATTGAATTATTATTTTTTACAAAGATTCCTTTTAAAGGTGATTTTTTATTATTTATGAGAATTTATGCACCCCTACTTTATCTACTTTAGCCTTTTTGCATGCCTATTTTAGTAAAAAAATGCCTTTTAGCCTGTTGGTTTTAGAAAAAAGACATGCCTGAACTTGTGGGCTCTAATCGTAACATTTTGGCATTACTTTAACACACTGACATACAATCTGTTTGGTTCCTTACAGAGCTCGGATGCTCAAGGAAAGTGTTTACTAGACCATTTCCTCATAACGGCATCCGAATGCGCTCAAGTGTGTACAAACCCTTTCTCTGTGCGGGGCCTCGCTAGCAACACGGAGCAAGCACACGCCACTCGCCCTTTGTCTCTACGACGTCTCCCCGCGTCTCTGTGACGAGGCGCGGGAGAGCAGGGGCTGGCGGCTGTGCGTGCGTGCGTGACGCACACCTGAGGCGCCGCACAAAACAGCTGCGAGGCCGGCGGTTTTGCCCCAGCTCACGCCCGACGCCCCTTTGCCCGCAGATGGCGTTCCTGCAGAGCCGCTCCATCTCGCTGGTCGACATGTACATTGACAACAGCGAGCCCGTGGAGAACGTGGGGCAGATTCACTTCAGCCTGGAGTACGACTTCCAGAACACCACGCTCATCCTGCGCATCCTCATGGTGAGTAGACCACGACAATCGGCTTAAGCATCCTCATTCAGGTAGCTCAGTGCTTCAGCTGATGTCACTGCAGCGCCTCTGACCGGGAGGTCCTAGGCGCGAGTCCCGACGGCGGCAGGATTTTCGACACTAGCTTTTCAGCTAGGTCGAATTCAGTCGTCTGGAGGAGAATTCTAGCGGCCGGCTGCTCTGATCGGTAGTTTTCCGTGGTTTCTCCGATCTACACCAGGAGCAGTACCCTACCAAACGGGTCACGGACCGCGCGCGATCTGTCCTATCCTCTCCCCTTTCATACACACTTACACTAACATGCACTACACTACCACATATTCCGGGAGACCGGTCGGAAGCTTAGAGCTTGTTCCGGCTGGGGCGGCGCCCCGCTGGTGGGAGAGTCCTGGTTGGAAACCCCACTAGCCGACGGTAGGTCGGCGTCGGATCTCGCCATCCAGCGGGGGAAGATCACCGCCATTTCCCGATAAAAAATGCACTACACTAACGGGACTAATGACCAAAGCAGTTGACGTGCCCGGAAACACGAAAAATCAATCAATCTGATTCAGTCTTCGATAATTGTGGAAACCGGATGTCTCTTTGAATACACGGGTTTCAAAATTCAGTAAGGCTGTGACATTTTCTTTTTAATTTCAAGCATTTTCCTTCATTCTTATTAAACTTGCTATCCATTAAATGCCGATATTTCATGACACTCAGTGTAACACGAGTGTAGCATGAGTGGAGACGGATGAAAATCCCCTTTGTTTTCTCAATCTCTAGAAATACAGTCATAGCTCTAAAAAGTGAATTATTTTGAAACGATTATAGAATATTTTAACATTAAAAGAATCAAGATGGAGAAAATGAGACCAGAAGATTTTTAAAAAAATATCGAAAAAGGATATGCGTTTTCATTATTTCCTTATCCCAATTCTACACCTCTCATGATCAAGCAACAAAAAAAGCATATATTAGCTGTTTGCATCTGCGTCTGTATGTTCTGCAGATTACCAGCATAAATAATTCCCTTTCGCCGAAGAAATACTTTCAAATTGTGCGGACTTCCATTGCACGGACTCGCTTAGCTGTCACTCGCGGCTGCGCGAGCACAGCTGGTAGAGCCACAAACAATTGAAATGACTTGTGCATGCAGAATAGTTGCAGCGTGTACAAAAGCACGTCCCGTGAAAACAGCGATGAAGTAATTAACGTTCCAGTTTAAAATTTAGTGCTCATGATCAATCCAGGAAAAGTGCCAGTAATAGTGCGCAATCAAACTCTAAAAATCTCGTCAGTTAACGCGCAAAAAAACACAGCAAAGGTAGTTTGGAGAATTTTACGAAAACCAAATCCATACCAAAAGCGATTAAATACGACAAAAGAAGAATAGTAATTGGACAGATAATGATAGCGGTCGAGAGATAACATAATGGACTTTTTGTAGAACTCTTAAATTTTCCAATTACGTTTTGTCAAAGAAAAACACAATAATTCAATGCAAAACGTCTCAGGTACATAACCAAATTCACTACAAAATACTGCCTGCATTATCAAAATATTCATTACTAGTCTGAATGTTGAAATTCAAAACACGACATCCTGACATGCGACAATTTTGGATTAGAACTTAATGCAGAATGCTTCTGTTGCAAAAAATTAAAATAATTTCCAATAAACTAAAAAAATATTCAAAATATTAAACAACTAATACATCTCCCCCAAGGTACTTTTTATCGCTAAACCCAATCCTCCGCCAAAACTTCACCCCTTAACATTAGCTCAGACAATACTTAACGTACCAATTTCCAACGGACCAGTCCCCAAAAATCCAAATCTCAACGTACCAACTTCCAACGCGAAACGCTGAGTTGACCAACATTCAACGGACCTAGTACCAATGCACCAACTTCCAACACATAACTAACCAACCCAAAGACAAACCCTTTAACAGGAAACTTACTCGGAAAACCCACAAACAGACCAAACCACTAAACCCAAATCCTCAACGAACAAACGCCCAAAACACCAACTTCCAACGGAACCAAAAACACCCGAACAGATGCAAATTCCAACAGAACCTAAAACTACACCACACCAACCAACGAACTACCCCCACTGAACCAACACTCAACGCAGCAACCCCCAACGACTTCCGCCGACGAATTTAGCCCCAACGACCAATTCTCACTTCGTGCGAGCGACGTACGATCCACTCCGCGGCGCCAGAGGAGATTGCATTTTTTAAACATTATTTCAAATAAAAAGGAATGAAAATTTTAACGTTAATTCACCAGACTCAACATTAATAACGCAGGCGTTATTAACATACTTCTTCAACTCTGATCCTAAACAAAAAATAAAAGGCTCCTCTGCTCTCGAAAAGTTATGCGAAACTTGAACTGCGCATGTGTAGTGCTTTCGATTGTTTTAACGTTCGAGGAGGCAAACCTTCCCTCATGACGTGTAAGTGTGGCAATATCGTATCAAGTGAAGGCGGTCATTTGCCGAATATTCTCTCTCGTTCTCGTAAGTGAGAAAGGCTGACCGAGATAGCCCTCGAGAATCTCGTGCAACGAGAACGCATTCTCGAGAGCGAGACGACTCGATAATCTCGTAGCCAGGACCATCAGACGGAGGGCCCAGCCAACGGTCTTTCCCAGGCATCAAGACGACCTCGTTCGCTGACCTTCGACCTCACGTCCGGGCGCAGAGCTTGGCGACACGTGATACAGTGTTGAAAATTTATCGAATTTCTCGGTATAAATCTTGTCATTTCTAGTAGCCATAAGGAATGGAGAAACGTGTCTTCTTACCAATAAATGAGTCTTCCCACGCATCCCAAACTTCCTTCTTACACGACTGTGTTTATCACAAAATACGATTCTTTGCTTAAATTTGGCCGTATCACTAACATTCGCGAAAATAGTTTCCTTATTCTGCACCATAATTATATCTAAAACTGTATTAAAATTGCTACGGCGAGGATATAAAGTATTTTTAAATTTAAATTAAATATAATTAAATTTGTGTAAATTATTTTAATTTATTTTTTAAATTAATTGTTAATTTTAATTAAAAAGTAAAAATGATAATAGTAATAGTAATAATAACATAATAATTTACTTTTCACACATATTTTCTCGATGTTTACAGTTAATAATGACACAATATATTAAACCCTTAATATAAACTAGGAAAATAACATTTTAATTTAGCGGTATTTATTAATGTACAATTAAGATTTAATTGTGAAATGAAGTAAAAGAACATCATTTATTAACGATTAACAAAACTGGGCCTGAAAGCTTGAACGCTTCTATCATATCGAGGTGTCAAAGCTTCCTCGCTTCACCGTAGGAGGGGTCGGGGAGGGAAGAAACGGTCGTACGCCTACGGAGCGGCGCATACGTTGACGGCCTCTCCACGTGCGAAATACGTAGATAGGCTTAGGTCATCTCTCAGGTCAGATGGGAGATAGGTCGATGAAGGACAGAAAAGGTTCTCATGAATGGAATCAAAAACTATTATTTCATAATTCAATTTTTACGAAGTTTAAATTATGTGAGGTTTTCATTTACCTACAAAGTATGCAAAACGTAAACACCGTAACACAAAACATTTACAATAACAAGAATACACTTTAATACAGTCGTTGCTGTGAGCCATCTCCTTTTATTTTTTATTTTTTATTTTTTATTTTTTATTTATTTATATTTTTACCTTTCTTGTGTACGACGATATGTAATACTTCAATATTATGAATGTAAAAGGAAACGTTCATTATTACGCTAGAGAGTATTTATTTTCAATAAATTAATTAGGAAGAAATCGTTGCTCTACACTAAGCAGTTTTGATCACGAGTCTCTTCCAAGCTTCGGCCGGCTTGGACTGCTACTCTGTCCCTACAAGATACGAGAATCTCGTAGTCTCGTTGCCTCCCGCAGAGAAAGAGAATCTCCTTCGCCAGTGTACTCTCTTGGCCTTGGCTGGGCGCTTCCCCCTCCACGACCCTTCTCCCTTCTTCGCCAGCGACAATGATTCACAGTTCCGACGATAAGACTGTGCATTTGTCCGTCTCTAGTACCAAGCCATACTCAAAGCTGTGCTCGTTCATTCGTTTTCTCAGCTACCCTTATCCGAACATCGTAATTTCCACACTACTTGTGCGAAAGCCTCAGTTCATTTTAATATCATGATCGTCCTCCCAATAAATACTCTAGATCTCTTATGTTAGCTAAATCAATTCAGATTTCGCTGTTACAATCCTGAGTTTGGAACTGTTGCAGTGGAGAGAAAAAATGCAGCAGTTCCAGTTTGTAAATAAAAACTAAATCATTTACTTGTTAAATATTTAGAGCTATAAATTACTTCAAAGTAACAAGGATTACATCATCGCCGAGAAAGGAAACGCAAACAGAAATGGCGGTGTGGTAGAAAAGCGGTCCAACAAAGGGCGGGGAAGATCCGTCTCATCAACCTTCCCACCCCCCACGCAGCACGAGCAGCTAACGACTTTCCGACTTGCAGCGCAGGTGGCGAGGCGATCGGGCGCGCGAACACGTGGGACGAATGTGAGCGGATGTAAGCGGTAGGAGAGGGAGCATCTAAGCAGAGAATTGGGGATGGGTGCGGGAGCGGGAGGGGAGGGGGCAAGGTAAGGGGGAAAGAGTTGTTAAGGGGGGAGGTGGTAAATGGAAGGGAAACGCGCTGAGATAAGGAGGGAAATGTGTGGTCGATTCGAGCAGAGGGGAGGGAGAAGAGCCATAAGAGGGTGACAGATAGGAATGCTAAAGCGAGGGAGGGAAGCGGCAAGATAGAAATGGGGAGCAAGGTGCAGAGGGAGTGCACATAATTAAATGTATGTGTGAGGAGGCGGGGGGGGGACGGATTTGGGAAAGGAAAGCTGGAAGTGGGGGAGGTAGGGCATGAAGAGGAGGGACCGGGAGCGGTAGTTCAGGGCATCAACTGATGTCACTGCAGCGCCTCAGACCGGGAGGTCCTAGGTTACACTCCACACGGCGGCAGGATTTTCGACATTAGCTTTTCAGCTAGGTCGAATTCAGTCGCTGTCTGAAGGAGAATTCTAGAGGCCGGCTGCTCTGATCGGTAGTTTTCCGTGGTTTCTCCGATCAACACCAGGTGAATGCCGGAGCAGTACCCTAACAAACGGGCCACGGACCGCGCGCGATCTGTCCTTCCTCTTCCTTGTCCTATCCTCTCCCCTATCACACACCTACACTCACATGGACTACAAAACCACATATTCCGGGAGACCGGTCGGGAGCTTAGAGCTTGTCCCGGCTTGGGCAGTGCCCCGCTAGTGGGAGAATCCTGGTTAGGGGGAACCCCACTAGCCGACGGTAGGTCGGCGCCGGATCTCGCCATCCAACGGGGGAAGATCACCGCCATCTCCCGGAAAAAACATGCACTACACTAACGGAACTAATGACTAAAGCAGTTGACGCGTCCAGAAACACGAAAAAATCAATCAATCAATCAAAAGCGTGAAGAGGAGTTGGGAGGAAGTAGAGTGAGTAAACACGTGAACTGCATGAATGGGAAAGAGGGACGAGAAATGGCGTGATAAAAACGGGGAACGAGGTGCGGAGGGGGCGAACAGAATTGTGTGTGTTGCGCGCGCGCGTTGAGAGAGAGCGCGTAGATTCGGAAGAGTAAATCTAAGAAGGGAGCAGTGCATGAAGGGAATTTGAGAGCGAGTATAATGATTAAAGAGATGAAATCCAGGAATGGAAAACGGGAGCGGCGAGTAAGACACAACGGCGATGGTGCATGGAATTATTGTGGATGGGGAGTGAAAAGTTGAGAAAAGAGAGTTAGAAGTGGTGAGGGCAGAGCGTGAAGGCGTGTTGAGAGAGAGGAGAGGAGTGTGAGTAAATCGATGAAAGTAGGGGAAGGGAAGCGTCGAGATGGAAAGGGAGAGCGAATTGCGGACTGGGTGAACAGAATTTCGGTTGTGGGGGAGGCAGAGTCGGAATGAAAGAAGGCAGAGATCGAAGGAGAAAGGGTGAAGAGGGAGGGAGGGAAGGGCATCTGGGGGCACGGAGGCAGTGTGGCAGGCACCAACCAGGCCGGACGCAGCACGTGCGAGCCGCACAATTTCCTGGCGTTGCCCCGTGCGCTCCGGACCGCGGCACTGGATCTCCGCAGCAGATAATTAATAATTAACTCGAGTTGGAACTCTTCCCTTCGCCCTTTTCGCGGAAGATAGCAGCTCTAGCTGAACAGCGAAAGGGATGTCCTTACATCCTTGAACCTGTGTAATGCGTAATTGACTTTGGTTTTGCACAAGTCATTGTTGAAGTCATCACTGTAAATATGTCTTTAGTTTCACTAGTCTCACGTAATTCATTACCCTTACACATTGGGTTGTTCACCTCAATCACTGTGCGGTTGGCAAAACGACTACTTAAAACATGTATTTTAAGTTGGCAAAAGAAGTACGAATGACGAGTACGTTCCTGTTAGTGAACTTTAGTCAAGTATTTTTTTACCGGGAGCAGTAGCTCAGTGCATCAACTGATGTCACTGCAGCGCCTCTGACCGGGAGGTCCTAGGTTCCCACTCCCCACGGCGGCAGGATTTTCGACACTAGCTTTTCAGCTAGATCGATTTCAATCGCTGTCTGGATGAGAATTCTAGAGGTCGGCTGTTCTGATCGGTAGTTTTCCGTGGTTTCTCCTATCAACACCAGGCGAATGCCGGAGCAGTACCCTACCAAACGGGCCATGGACCGCGCGCGATGTCCTTCCGCTTCCTTGTCCTATCCTCTCCCCTTACACACACACTTACACTAACATGCACCACACTATCACATATTCCGGGAGACCGGTCGGGAGTTTGGAGCTTGTCCCGGCTGGGATGATGCCCCGCTGGTGGGAGAGTCCTGGTTAGAGGGAAACCCCACTAGCCGACGGTAGGTCGGTGCCGGATCTCGCCATCCTTCCGGGGAAGATCACTGCCATCTCCAGAGAAAAACATGCACTACACTAACGGGACTAATGACGAAGCAGTTGACGCGCCAGGAAACACGAAAAAATAAATCAAGTATTTTTACTTTCTCGTATACGTACGTATGTATACACGGAGTAATATACGTAGTACAGTGGAAGTTATACAATGCTACGGAAAATCAATTTCGAAATTTCAAAGGAAATACCCGTTTTGGGATCCCACGACACCGAAAAAGTGTTAGTATCAAAATGTCCGCCCGTCTATCTGTGAACAACACTAGCGCCTAAACCACGCGTAGGATTTTTTTCCAAAATGAACATTCTTCGGTCGATCTGGCCCGACCCGAAGCTCTATGAGTTTGAATAATATTCTTTTACAGTAATAATACGCGGCGAATGACACCTCACATATCTCGATTTCGTAGACGGAAATCAGTCTAACAGTGAGTGACGGTTGAGCACACACGCACACTCGCAGTTATTCAAATACATCACAGATAATAATTCACCAAATATGTCCGTCTTAATGTATTTTGCTATAAAATATCACTATATAGCGAACTGTTGGCGTTTGTGACGTAGGTTGTGCCCTAAATCTTGACGTGCCTCTTTAAACATTGAAGTGTCGCGTTCATTCATCGCTCGCCTTGGATGCAGAGGGTGGGTTGGCAGACGATGGCAGTGCGTCCTCCACTGACCTAGAGCCGTGCGTGGGAGGGGCCGGGGCGGAGCGGAGCGGGGTCGGGGTGGGGCGTGGCGGGCGCGGTGCGGGCGGGGCGGGGCAGGGCAGGGCGGTGGGGGTGGAGGCGGAGCGGGGCGTGGCGGGGGAGTGGTGGGGGCGTGGCGAGGGCGTGGCGGGGGCGTCACGGGGGCGGGGCGGGGCGGGGCAGGGACTGGCGGGGGCGGGGCAGGGACGGGGGGCGGGGGAGCGACGCCACCGTAGGGCGCAGGTGCGGCGGCTGCGTGGGCGGCGCGCCCTGCCGGAGCCCTCGGGCGAGTAATTAGAGGCGCCGGGGAGGGAGAGGGAGGGAGGGAAGAGGGCGGGGTGTTTTCTATTTCGGATTGTAAGTGGCGGAAAATTAACCGATGCGGTCTCTCCAGAAAGCGCGGTGGTCCCGGCTGCAAGGAGGTGTTGATCGTCTGCCTGAGAACACTCGCCACAACTCGGGATTTGTTCCGGTGATTTATTACTGTTTCATTTTTACAATGTTATACAATAAATAGGCTTTTCTGATAATTAATTGTTACACGCTGATGAAATCGAGAACAGACATAATGAAAACCGTCAGGAACGGCTCAGAGTAACCACTGTTGCTGCAGGAGCATCTCTGATTGGGTTGTCCTAGAGTTCGAGTCCCGTCCGATGCAGAATTTTCACTCAAGCTTTATAGCTAGAACGAATTCAACCACAGCCTAGGGACGTACTCTAGCGGACGTACTCTAGGACGTACTCTCCGTACTTGCTCCTATGAACACCAGCTGAAGGTCCGAGCAATACTCTAACAAAAAACCCACGGGCTGATTTTTCCTTTCTTCTTCTTCTTCTTCTTCTTCTTCTTCTTCTGCTTTGCTCTATCCTCTCCTTTTACCCACTAAGTTTCCTGCACTACACTACCACTCATCTCGGGATTCCAATCGGGAGGTTAGAGCTTGTATGGACTCGGGGATTGTCTCCTGGGGAGATACCTAGAGGTGGAAATACAGCAATCGTGTAGGTCGCCGCTGGATCTCACGTTCCAGCTGGGGAGGACCACTGCCACCATCTGGCTAAAACAAACCTAGAATATTCAGAATGCAAACCACATCTCAAATAATTTCCCTAGTTCTGTATTATCATTATACTTTGTTACACACACACACACACACACACACACACATTGGCGTACCCGTGGGAACTCTCGGATGTTAAACCCCACTCTCTTCCCTATTTTATCCTTTCTCGTATTAAACCTTAATCTTTTTCCTTTTTCAAGATCCTGTTGTCGTCCGTCACTTGTTTTATGACCCTTGAAATGGACAACACTACAATCCACCCTTGTGAATACAAACTATTCTTATTTAACGTTAGTACCGAGCAGAGAGGTAAACCCGTGTAATTCAGTCGCGTAGAATGTCAAGTAATTAGTTTAATTTCACACAGTTGCAGATTCTACAGGTTCTGAGCAGGTAGAGTAGAATCGAGAAGCTTCGAACCGGCAAAAATATAATAGAATATTTAAGAAGATCTCATGCTGTAGAATAATACGTGAGAAATGTTTCTTTGATGCCTTTTCCCTCAAAATTGTAATTTTAAGGGCCAAAAACGCTTCGTTTAGGAGTTATTTAACTATATAGATTTAAGAATTGGACAGTGTGTTGCGGGTTGCATTTGATATGAATTTTGTTCCGTTTTTAGTGGAGTGTTTTCAGCAAATTCTTCACAATTTTTAATTCAAAGTGCAATTCGTCACGTCTCCGTGAAATTATCTTTCTTTATAGACCTCATAGGAGGAAATAATACTTTTGTGTTTACTGAATAGTGATCATTTCATATCGCTGCTCTCTATGATGTTACATCTTAAATTTGTATTCTTGTTTTCTGTCGAACAGAATATAATCTCTGATAATCAATGATATGATGAATTTCTATTTAGATTGTCTGATGCCAAGTAGATTTATAGATTCTTTATTTTAAATCCATTCAAAATGTTTAAAGACGTTTGATCACATATATCAGTAACTCTGAAACCATTATCATTTACAATTCATTCCCAAGGTCCTACAATTCTTCACATTGGTGTCCTGTCCTGCTATTCAAATCTCCAGCAACAACGATTTTTCTTGAATTTCCAATGTCTTCAATTAATATGTCTAACTTGTCAAAACAGTAAGTCTTTGATTCCACTAATATATCATCAATTTCAGCATATACTCCGAAAATAGTTTCTTATATCTGTATAAGCATATACATATTCACACTTAATAAATTTTCATCTATTGCTTCCCAGATGGAAAACATACATTTTTTTCTTATTAATATTGGTATACCACGTTTTTCTATTCTATATTTGGTACACCACTATAAAAAAGGAAATACGATTCTTTAACTTCAACACCATTTCGCTTCTTTCTGTTTCTGAGAGCACGATAATATGTTGTTTGTTTTCTTTCTTCAATTTATTTTAGAATTTCCCCCTTTTTTCTTAAAATTTGCAAACGTGCCAGGAATATTTTGAATGGCGAATTATTTCCTTACTTTCGTTTTGTTTTGTTTATTTAAATCACTGACTTATTTATTGTATTTAGCAATAATGTGTAATAAATTAACATGTTTCTTTAAATTATCAATTTTTGCATTCGAACGAGTAGCGCTTTTAATGGACAATAATCATTTTTACATCTCATAAAGTGAAAGTAAAAACCTAATGCTATCATATCGTAAGAGTAAACAAAATCAAAATACCTTCGATTCGAAATGTTTAATTTTACTCTCAATTGAGAATTCGAAATCTGTTTGAGGTATTATTTTATTTTAATGAATCATTTCTTTGCTTTCAAAATAAAATGGCCAATAATATCAAATTTGGAGAAATAACTGACTTTTAACTGCAATTTTTACAACCCTTTTCAATCGGACGCCAATTACTCTGAACGAGGTGCCCGCGAGCTCTATTGCTCTACCACTTTCAAAAAAAACTTCCAATGCGCATGCCCGAACGTGGCTTCTCTCTCCAAAGCTCCTAATATTTCCCCCCTGCCTGCGCTCTTTGTCATAACATAGCTCTCCATCTGACTTTCTCTCGTGGGTCGCGCAGTAATTCAACACTGCGAGTTTGGTGATAACAAACTGATGAGTGAGAAGGATCAGACGAAAGGCAGCTTTCGTGTTTCTACAGTAGGGGTTGTCCAAACGCTCAACAGAAAATACGCCGTGTCTTGAAAAGTTTCGGTCTCCTCTCCAGTCCCTGTTTGACCGTGACTAGTGAGCAGTGACAGTGTGCTTTACACAGTAGCTGCTGCTATTCACAGAAAAACAATTCTTACAAATAATTCAAAGTACAAATATCCACTGAAAAACGATAGGTCGTTGATCAAATAATCATTGAACATGGCCACATTCCTCTCCGTCTTCCACCGTACCATCCAGATCTAAATCAAATAGCACTTGTTTGGGGATTTTTTAAAGGACGTGAGGCAGCAGAAACAATTGGTGCATCCTTAAAAGAAAAGGAAACGTTTTGCAGAGAAGCGTTTGCACAATACAGTTCTGAACAATGGAAGAAATCCTGCGAGCATGTGTAGGGAATAGAGGCGACATAATAATTCAGATAATGTGATGAACCAACAAACGATGTATTCATTTCTTTGGACACTCCTGGGATTGCGAGTTCCTTTTCTGACGAAGAGGGCAGTGATGACGAGTGACGGTCAGCGCGATCGCTGCGTCTCGCAGTCGCCTCTCCTTGTCGCCTACGCGCTTCCTTATCGCCGAGAGGGGAAATCTCAGATGCCGCAGGGAGGGTGCAGCCTCCGAGACATTATCAAATGATGTTTTGTTGTTGTTTTTTTGCGGGCGGTTCAGCTATAGCTCAATATCTTGTTAACCGTTGAATTAGAAACATGTCTTGACAATGCGTCATTCGTTGATTATCGCGCAGAAATCTTGCTCAATTGCGGGGCGCGTCTCTCCGCGCACAGGGGGGCTCAAGAGGCGAGTCCCCCAGAGCCTCCCCTTCGGCGACCCGTGCGTGCGGCGACGGTCACCGCCAAAGGACGCGCGACGACATCGCGTCCGACGACGGACAGGAAATTGCGCGGCGCCAGGCGATGCGTCTAAAGGAGGGGCAGCCGTCAATCACAATTTAGCGCCTACAGTGGAACGTCTGTTTCTACACAGCTCAACTATAGAACAATACAATCTCTAAAAGTCAACTACTCATTCAATTAGATTTGATTTATTTAGCGTTTTCGGCTTTTTCTATACTTATATACATCCCAATACATACTGCACTCTTTGTACATCTACTGTAGCTCTTACGCCTACAGTCTGTTTCTACACAGCTCAACTATAGAACAATACAATCTCTAAAAGTCAACTACTCATTTAATTAGATTTGATTTATTTAGCGTTTTCGGCTTTTTCTATACATTAAATACATACATACATACATACGCACTCTTGTGTACATCTACTGTAGCTCTTACGCCTACAGTCTGTTTCTACACAGCTAATATAGAACAATACAATCCCTAAAAGTTTAATTTTTTTTTTTTTTTGGTTTTTTTAAACAACTACTCTTAATTGATTTTTATTCAATTATCCCAAATGGTTTTCAGTTTGCTGTTGGTTCGTGGTCCCGATGACTCAAACATGTGAAATAAAAATGCTCGATACTTGACATTCGAGTTCACACTGGATGTCACGAAAATAAATGCTTCTAAAGAAACTTTTAGACTATGAGCAGGGTCGAGATTTCGTTTTTTCGATTTGGAAACGAAAGAGTCTACCAGTTTGTCTTTTAAATAGAAAATATATTCTTTTTCAATAAACACAAAAATCAAGAACAGTAATTACCCTCACTCATTTGCAGACATAACCATAGAATTGAAAAAATGCGTCAAAACACAATTAAAATTACTGAAAAAGAAATGCAATATAAATACCAACAAATCAAAAGCACGTAAGACAAATGTACACACCCAGAAAATAACATAAATAGTTATAGACATATCACCCTACAAAATAACCCTACGTAACTTAACAAAATCAAATGTACGCGTTTACAATTGTTGTTGGTTTAGATTGCATAATTTCTTGCTTGAATATTTATACTTGGTTTATTACTTCCTTTTTGAAAATATCCTCTAAATAAATATTGTTTTCCAGTTCGTGCATGTACAGTCAACCCCACAAAAATTTACCAGCAAAATTCTTTCTTCCCAACCGAGCCGTCAAACTTGGACACCCCGTGGCCACGAGTAGGTCAGGGGCAGGGACGCGTAGACCAATCGTTAGAAGGTAGAATCATAGTTGTTTGTGATTGGTGCAAAATCCCAAGGGGTAGAAATGACGCTGTCTCAGTGGGAGGGTGCTAGTTCATTTACGTACGAGGCGGAAGTATACCTGCCGAAGCAATATTTCCCTGCCGAAGAAGAGATTTTGCCTGCGCGTACGTCTCGACGGAAAAATATTTCCGAGCGGGGTTTTCCGTCCAGAATAACTGTCAATAGACCAGTAAGTATTTATCATTTTAACAGCAGTTTGCAATCGATTTATTACCCCTCTCTAACCCCTATTTTCAGATGTTCATTTCAGACACAATCTGTTGAGCCTTCTCGGTCGTTGTAACGCATATTTCTAATTTGTTTATAAAATTATAAATTGTTGCAAAATTGTTAATTCGCTGTTTTCGGCTCTGGAACGTCGGAAGACTCTCCCCTCTTTAGATTTACAAAAGTTAGAAATTGTTTATAAATTTGCAAATGTTGCACATTTTTATTGTCTCATCTGAATGGCGTTTAAACGCGATACAAAACTCCGGAATCCGATCGGTACTATCATATTTCGTTCTCGAGATATGTGTAATTGTTTACAAGAAATTAACATCTTACACAGACCATATTTGTTTGCACTTGACATAAACATATTAAAAAAACAGTTCTCCAATGTCTCGCTTTTGCTTGGCACATACGCATAAAAAGCTTGAAAGCAAATTCTGTGGCCAATTTAATTACGCTAAATCAGTATTTTTACGGCGAGTATGAACATAACTTTCATTTTGTTTTTATATTCTCTTTTAAGTCCTGCAATTTGCAAGTCGATATATTTATCAAATAGGGAGTAAATTTATTATAAACAAATTATTTTTCAAGGTGCATTAGGTCGAAACGATAGTTTCTGCTTTTCTATCAAAGGGACGTTGAGCAACCGAATAGCTGTATTAGCAATATTTTCAAAAAAACTGAGAGCAGAAACTATTTGTTCCTCTTGTTTAACCATTACCATTAAAAAATAGGGAAACGTACTATTAGCTGTTTGCTGTAAACTGTATTGGATTGCATGAATGGAATGTTAAAGTTTTCCAGTAAGAAAATATTCAATTTTGTACGTTGAAAGTTCACACGAGTAGAATCACAAATCACAAAATGCTACTTTATTTACACAAATATAGAAATTTCTAAATGAACGTGTATAAACTTTAAACTAATATTTTCAATTCAATTTATCATTCAATAATTTAGGATCATCTTTAAAAACTGTTAATTTGATGTTATCATTCTATAACATTCGAAAGCGAGTACATGTGCTTATTCTATCTTTCTCTAGATTAGGAAGTGCATGCAAACAGACTTTTCGCTACAAAATTAAAGATCGCTTGCGGACCTCCTAAGTATCATTGCGAATTTTGAAATATTTGTTTTTTATAAATTCAGTAAAATTGCACATTTTTTAAAATTCTAACGTTAACCAACGACGTTACTGGGGAACCTCCATTGAAAAATTAATACTTATGAAAAGAATGGCCAAGGCTAAACTACCTTATTCGATAGAGAGAGATCTCATCCGTAATGAAATTTAATTGCAAAATTTAGTGTTTGCATTGTTAATACATATTTTACACAATATTAAAAATTATATTTAAAACACTTTTTAGATTGGCGAACATTTCAATGAAATTTCGTGAATTCCTAAATGCTTGAAAATAAATACTTCTAAAATTCAATTATTGTAAAAAAAAAAAAAAAAAAAACTTAAACAATTCAAAGGATTTACGTTTTTTTTAAATATCAAGCATTAGCATTTTCAATAAAATACTTGGAACGAACTTGGTGGTCAAGTTATATTACCTTCCCCACACACTACATTTCAGTTTCAATTCCACAAATATCATTAGAGTTCGAAGGTGGTTTGTTGAACGCTACTCTCCATTCTATGAAACTCCTGAAACCTTTAATTTTGCACGACCATCTGTACTGGAAGGACGTAGCGGTTTATCGAAAAAAAAACGGACCATTGAAGGTATCTAATGTTCAATCGTTGAAAAAGTTTGACGATTATAAACTACCCCTAAGGAAAATATCAAAAATACAATTTTAATGATCACCAGCTTAACATTGCCTTTGTAAGTTCATCCCAAAAAACCTATAGAAAAAGCATGTTTTTCCAGGTTATTATAAAACCAATCCAATAAATATAAGCATTTATTCACGTTATTATTTGTAAAATACTGAAATATCTAAGATGTGATTTGATCCATGTCTTCATTGGAGGTCTGAGATTTAAAAAAATATTACTTTAGAGGATACAATGTTCGTAATACTCGTAAATGCATAGTGTTTAATATAAATAGTTTGTGCCTTGACACAGAACGTTTTCGATATCTTAACACTGAATGTTTACTAACTGAACACAGAATTCTCCTGATTGCGCCACAGTGTATGTATTTATACAGTATCGCAACTTTTCATAGTAGAATTTATTTAATTGCATAACAGTTCGTTCCCTTCGACACACGCATTTTTATTAATGTTAACTCGAAAAGTATGATAATTCAGTTGGTGTATATCAATATGTTTCGATAAATGTGTGGCGTCCTGGTAGCGAAATGAACATACATACATTTATTTGAACTTCAATTGGGTATGACCCGGTGGCAGTTAAATAACAATAATTACAATAATAAAAATAATAATAATAATAATAATAATAATAATAACAACAACAACAATAATAAAGGAGTACAGTACAAGCCGAACATTCAATAATCATACTATCACTAATATTAAGTATTATAACAAATATTTCAACTCTGTCATGATATCCAATCCGGATCTAAATTTAATACAAGCTACATAAGTTTGGCTAAGTTTTTTTTAAAAATTCATTGATCGCGTTCACTATACTTAACAGATGTACACACGAGCTCTTTTTACAAACTGTTCATTTCCAAGATTATTACAACTATGCACAA
Organism: Teleogryllus oceanicus; assembly: GCA_964035755.1. Lineage (NCBI taxonomy): Eukaryota > Metazoa > Arthropoda > Insecta > Orthoptera > Gryllidae > Teleogryllus > Teleogryllus oceanicus. The sequence continues at coordinate 49,011,914 of CAXIVR010000002.1, read as the reverse complement.
CTCTAGGGTTGTGTTCGCTCTCTACCTCTGTTAGTCTCACGCACACTGCTCGCCATCCCCTGGCAAGAGCACCCTCCACCCAGACTCTCTACTGCGCCGGAACCCCGTCACCCGTGCTTCGAGGATTACACGACCGCCTTCCGGGCAAGCGGTTGCGTCTCAGAAAGTGAAGTCCCTTGCACCCTGGGATCTCCAAGCACATGCACGCCCTCGGGGTCACTTTCCCCTGCGCTGCTCGCCGTGCGTCGAGTGAGGTCAGTCTACTCCCCCTCAGCGGGCCCTGTTTTCGCTTTGATTGATGGCTTTTTTCATGTTTCCGGGCGCGTCAACTGCTCTGGTCATTAGTCCCGCTAGTGTAGTGCATGTTTTTTCTCGGGAGGTGGCGGTGATCTCCCGCTGGATGGCGAGATCCGGCACCGACCTACCGTCGGCTAGTGGGTTTCCCCCTAACCAGGACTCTCCCACCAGCGGGGCACCGCCCCAGCCGGGACAAGTTCTAAGCTCCCGACCGGTCTCCCGGAATACGTGGTAGTGTAGTCCATGTTAGTGTAAGTGTGTGTGTGTGTGTGTGTAAGGGGAGAGGATAGGACAAGGAAGAGAAAGGACAGATCGCGCGTGTCGAAAATCTTGCCGCCGTCAGGACTCGAACCTAGGACCTCCCGGTCAGAGGCGTTGCAGTGACATCAGTTGATGCACTGAGCTACCGCTACCGGTCCTGTTCTCGCGCCGCCCTCTGTTCCCATGCGGCCGCCAGCATTCCAAAGCCTGGCTGCCAACTGGTGACGTTACACATGTCAAATGTAAGCATAAGACCTTGTTTCAATGTAATTTTACGTGTTAGTCAACGATTTGTCTTTGAAATCCTAGGAATATAAAACCACGAGGCAGAAAATAATACGAATTATCTTTCATGTTTTTAACCAGCTCATAACAAACGCAATTTCACAAACAAATCCGTAGTTTTACTTTTTCAGCAGCAGCTATTCGTAGTTGTACTTTTTCTTCACCAGGATCGCTAGTTGTATTAGCGCGCATCGTTAACTAGCTACAAAACGGGCTGAACTGCACTAGTGTATAAAGACGTATACTGTGATTGCGAGGTTAAAAATAAAAGAAACTTTCGCATTGTATGACATCATCCCGGGATCTTTTATTTTTGTCTATGATATCCGCGTATTCTATATTATAAGAAGATTTTTTTATCACATCAAGGTGCATATGTAATACTAATTTTAACTTTCATCGCACTATCAACACTGGCGTTTTATGATCGCAGTGAAGATCAGAAGTGAAATGTGGCTCACGAGTTTCATTTTTACCTCGAGTTCGTTTCCGCGATCACACCAGTCATATTGCTCCAAGTTTTACGCCTGACACCAGGAGCGCTAACGGCGGGAATAGCCGTCCTCCTCCCGTCCATTACGCGGCAGGTGGCGAAGCGATTGACGTCCCCACCCGCTTGGCCGCCGCGTTTTCTTTCCCCCTCCCCTCCCCCCTCCCCCCCTGCCGCGCCGCGCCGCGCCGCCGGCCTGCCCCGCGCGGTGGTGGCGGCGGGGGAGGGGGAGGCGTTTTGTGTGGCGAGCGGTGGGCGGTGGGGCGTGGGTGCCAGCCTCTGAAGAGCGCTCGGCCGTGTGCTGTCGGAGGGGATGAGGCAGGGGCAGGGATGAGCAATCGCAACCGCCTCACTGCCCTGACCTTTCAGTGGCGCCCGAGGAGGCTGAGAGGCGACGGCCACCGCGCGCGCGGCCCGGATGGGTGAGAGTGCGGCCACGGCGATCAATATGGCGGCTGCCCCCGCCCCGCGCCGCCCCGCCCCGCCCGCCGCACCCGGCCTCCACTGCCTACCGCCGTCGCAACCTGTGGAGTCTGCCACGGGGCCTCCGGCGCGGCCACTTCCTCGTTTCCCTCGTCGGAACAAAAGAAACTCGTGGCGCTAAAAAAGCTACGGTATTAGTAACGGTTACGTAAAATTTAATACCGCGAGTTCTGTCCGTATTCACACATCTCGACCATCACTTTTAAAACTCATTGCCAATCATAGCGCATCAGGCGCAAAAACTTAAATCATTTAAAATTATTATATCAACATTTAACAATAACACACCGCGATTCATACTCCCAGAAACACCGCCCAACAATGAAAAGTTATTCTATGAATTTTAAACTGCGGCATTGAAACGACGCGGTCTTGCCAATATCTTATTGCGAGCTGATCACTCCTGAAAGATGCTAGCAAAGTAAGTGCGGGAAATTCGAATTTGCAATTTCGAAAATTTTCAAAAATTAAGCGATAATTTTCGTATTTTTAAAAGAAATTCCATAATTTTACTTGAAGATCCAAGTTTCAAGAACACATTTTATTAAGTAAACATCAAAACTGTATTGTAGTAATGTGATGTTATTTTTTTTTTCAGTTCTCTGAAAGAGGGACCTACGCGATTTTTAAAACAGTAGTTTGCTCTATTCCAGGAGAAAATCAAAGGAAAAATTTGGAACTATTTTTAAGAAAATAATTTATAAACAATTGCCCATATTTCAAGCCAAATTACACGAAAACTACTCAGAATTCTGAGAAATCGTAAACGAGCTATTTAGAAATCCAACATTGTAGAACAGATTTCATTACACAAAAAGTCTTCCTTTAATATTGTAATTGTAGAAAGACAACGAAAAAATTTTAAACTTTTGCAGTTTTCGAAAACAGCGAAAAATGCTTTAAAAAATGACAGGAAAAGTTCAGAAATTACTTATTAATCGAAATCAACAAAAATGCAAAAACTGCCCCTTATTGATTATAAAGAAGCAATGAATATACCACAATAGTTAGTCCCATAACAAGTGCGCTCAACAGGTGATTCGGGCACGAGTAAAGTTTGTCAAAAGACTGTTGCGCGAATTACGTCGCGGACATTTTATGTTTACTGTTTTTTAACACGCCTGTGTGAGAGTAGTTTCGCGCATGTTTCGTAAAGTTGTGCACATTGTTAGCCAAAATGGAAAATTAGCTGCTTTGTGCACGGAAAGCAAGTGTGAGAATTTGTTTTGCGTATGGCGTGTTAATAATTCATAATTTTGTTTACTAAGAAATGGGTTTTCCTCGCCGTATTGAAAGAGAACACTGTTTTTGTTATCACCAAGATACCAAATGTCCATATTATTCTTCCCAATTTACGAGATGGTATTCATAAGTTCCTGGCCTCACTAACGTCTCGTTGTGACACAAAGAAGAAAATTATGTCAGTATTTAACGTAAACATCATTTACTTCAATGCACTTTTTACATCAGTATATATTATAGTTATTTCAGTGCCTTTCAAAACAATCGCTAATGTTTTTTTCACCCAATGGTCAAAAACTGCCTCTTACTTGATAGTCATCAGTGAAGTTTCTTCTCCGAAGGTTTATTCTCGGTTATGAGCAGAGGTAGTAATTTTTGGACTGTAGTCAAACTTCTAGAAGCCATAGTTCTGTCAAAATTCTTCGCAAACTGAGCTATTCAAATAGGTTTTTTTTTTTTTTTTTTTTTTTTTTTTTTTTTTTTTTTTTTTTTTTTTTTTTTTAACAAGCCAAACACCATATTTCAAGCACCTCTACAACTCATTAAGATGTAATTTGCAAACTTACATACTTAAAACAGTAAAAGTTACGAACGACTATAGCTCAGGTTTCCCCATTTTGATTGTTCTTGACAGGCCGAAAACTTACGTGCGAAAACCACAATGAGTGTCATAGAACGAGCAAAACTTCAACACATTGCAGCAAAATATCTATCTTGATACTGTACCATTTCAACAAAGTATTTGATTCCCTATCACGTGACATATTGTTGCAAAAATCTAAAAAAAGAAAAAAAAGATAGAATAGATCGCAAAGAGTTGTACCCATCAATTCTAGTTGAAATGCTTTGAAAACTAATTGCAAAGTTGTTTATCACACTATATTAAGCCTTCCTTCATCTAGTACTTGAACGATGTGACGAGGCAAATGCTCGAATTTGAAATATTTAAATATTGCAACATTAAGTCTCCCGATCTTCAGTTCTGGGAAAGTGGCCACCTGTTTCAGTTCTCACTTTCTCTAGCAAAAAAGAAGATTAGATAACCTTAAACAAACGGGTCACATTTTAAATTTGCAATTAAAACCGTTAGTCTGCTCCAAAAATCTAGTTTTAGGGGCCTAGGACGGATGTGTGCAAGAACTGTAATGATATTACGTAACTTCTAAAAATAATGCGAGAAGTACGTGCTCTCGTAACACCACTAGTTTAGTATTTGTTTCTAATGTGATTTGCAAACTGCCTTAATATTAGATATCTCTGGTGCAGTAGCCATGAAGGATTAATTACATGTGATTGTGAATAATATTGAAAATAAATATTCAATATTAACATGCGTGATAGTGGGAACCATTCAGAAGCAGTATTAGGTTGAAATTCAGAATACATTATTTTAAATTGGTTATTTAAGGTCGCATCAACATCTATGTCATTATCGTGTACTATTGATGTTAACGGTATGGTAACTAAGAAGATGAAATAATATGAGGATGATAAGAGGTGAAAGGACGAACACAAATACAACCATGCCCGAGGCGGGACTCGAACCCGCAACACTTCGGTCCGAGATCACTACGACACTACTGCCTTAGCAATCTCGGCCACCGGGCCGGCAATACATATTTGTGATACGAAGATATATAGTATTGCGAGAGAGGTGTTTCTTAAAATATTTTACAGGAAGAGGTGTAAATCAGAATGTAAGAATTAATAAAGCTAGCGTACCCGTGCGAGAACTCTCGCATAGTAAACCCCACCCGCTTCCCTATTTTAGTGTCATAGAATATAATATATTCACACACACTTACACTCACATGCACTACACTACCACATATTCAGGGAGGCCGGTCGGGAGCTTGTCCCGGCTGGGGCGGTGCCCCGCTGGTGGGTGAAACCCCACTAGCCGACGGCAGGTCGACGCCGAATCTCGTCATCCAGCGAGGTAAGATCACCGTCTCCGGAGAGAGACATGCACTACACTGACGGGACTAATGACCAAAGCAGTTGACGCGCCCGGAAACACGAAAAAATCAATCAGTCAATGTACATGAGACCTTGACGCCAAACTCTGACATATGCTTGTAACGTATCTAGAAAGGTTGATATAGTATATAGTTTTCTTTGGAATGCTGTATGGATAATTAATAATTGATGTGTAGTTGATAACTTATCTGTGAATCCAAATTGATGTCTGGGAATGATGTCATTTACGTTGAGGTAATTACTGAGTCTTTTCTGAAAAAAATTCTCTAGAATTTTGGATAAGGAGGGTGCTGGGACTGGTCAACCAAAGCCACCTGCGGCAGGTAGGGTAGCTGTTCGCTCAGTGCCCTACTGAATCCTGTATGTCAACTACAACGAAACGACTAAATGTAAAAGTTTAACTTGTAAAAGTCGTAGAAAAAGTACCGTATGAAACTCGATGTAATGGGTATTAATACATCATCGTTTCATAATGTTATATTTATCCATTGCATTTTGTTCCTTGCGGGATAAAAAATGCTGATTCGTAAACTGTCTATGCTATACAAATGTAGCGATCATTGTTGCTTTGACAACACCCCACAGGCTACACAGCGGTAGTGATGACCACCGGTCGCGTTATTTTTGGAAACTAAAAATTTTATTTACGGATAAAATACGTATCAGAGATTGTTGGTAAATTTATGTAGAACGTAAATACACTGAATTCAATAGCAGAAAGCTGTTTTCGTTTAAACGTCTGAATAAAAAAATATATGTATTTTTCGCGCTTCATGTAAGAAATTTTCTTAAATGTTAGTTGAATTGTAAGACAGAAATTGTCACATATTACATAACCATTAACAATATTGCAATGTGCTGTTGTAGCACCACTAGTGTATCAGTTAGGGACACACAACTTGTTTTTGTTCCTTTGTTGTTGCTTTTTATAAATAAATCGGCAGTTGTACCTGAAGCATTATATATTGGAGCATTATAACTTTCGTTTATTACGTACCGTCAGACGGGGCGAAAATGTGCCACATTTTAAGGTTTTTTAAGCTTGGAAGCCATATTTATCGAAATAATACTTTGCAATTTTTACATATATTTTCTTCTAAAGTCATGTTTCAATTTTTGCACGTAAATACTTGAACCCTGATGAGATCTTAGATATTGTTATTTATAAGTGGCACAATCTCACCCCATCAAGTGGAGCGAGATTGTGAAATGCAATATTTTAGTCTCTAATCAGTAGATAATTCAATGTAGTACATTTTTGCCTCATCACAAACTACTTTTAACCTTTTTGGATTTAAGGGAATGTCACATCTACAGAATACATTAGATTGTTAGATTTTCCAATTCTTTTAAGTAAGATATTGATTCCTCTTGCTAACCAATGTTTTTTATTGTATTGCTGCAATCTTGGCCTCACCTGTTGCTTCCAAATTTCAGAGCATTTTGCCTGGGAAAAGAGAACGCTGTAGCGACAATCACGTGATCACCAACCCCAGCTGGAAAATATTCAATTGTGTCATCATTACTTTCCACTCCGATACAATAAGTCCGGGCGTTTTCCAGGATATTCCTACTCAGCAGTTTTGCCTTTACCTGGGGGCACATTTACGTTTCTATTCTACTTTACGTGTACTGTGCTTCTGTTTTTTCACTTCGCTTTCTGATGTAAACACAAACTATGGCTGGAAAATGAGAAATACAGAGAAATAGTAGATTAGAAGCGATGGCACAATCTTACCCCGTGAAGTATTTCCGTTTTAAATTTTTATATGATAACTCATGCATACGACAAATGTGGCTTTCGGTGTGCTTTCTCCTAATATAATACCTAAAGTATTTTCGTTGTGATACCTTGATGCCTATGTGTCAAAAAATGGAGCCTAACATATTCTCGCCCCATCTGGCAGTCCCGTTTGACGGTTGTAGATACGAGAAAGTAAGAAGGGATTTCTTCCCGTCGCTAATGGTTTGTTGCTTCCTTCGGTTCTCCTTTGCCATTCAAATTGTCCACGCCTAGAAACTAGTGCACTAGCCGATCAAATTGAGAGACTCAAATCCTTGTGGTTCCATATGGAACTTGTGGGCGAAATAAATATCCATCAGGACACTCTTTGAACGTTTTCCACCTCTTTTCCGATTTCTTAACTTACCAACCTGTTGTCCGTTCCCAACATCAGTCACATGTTTTGAAGTTAAGGTATTCATTTGTAAATACAGAGTGACATTAATTGCGTCTATGAGTTGACTAAGCAGCGTTGTTTGTGCAGGCGAAGGAGCTGCCGGCCAAGGACATCTCGGGCACGTCGGACCCGTACGTGCGCGTGACGCTGCTGCCGGACAAGAAGCACCGCCTCGAGACCAAGATCAAGAGGCGCACGCTCAACCCGCGCTGGAACGAGACCTTCTACTTCGAGGGTGAGCGCCCACGCCCGCGCCCGCGCCCACGCCCACGCCCACGCCCGCGCCCGCGCCCGCGCCCACGCCCACGCCCACGCCCACGCCCGCGCCAGCACCCGCGCCAGCGCCTGCGCCCGCGCCCACGCCCACGCCTACGCCGCGCCAGCGCCGCGCCCAAGCCCTAGCCTACGCCCGCGCCCGCGCCGCGCCCCGCCCAGCCACGCCCGTCACGCCCACGCAAACGCCCACACCCACTCCCACGCTCACTCCCTGGTCCGCGCCCGCACCCGCGCCCGCGCCCACGCCCACGCCCGCGCCCACGCCCACGCCAGCGCCAGTGCCCGCGCCCTAGCCTACGCCCGCGCCCACGTCCGCGCTCTCGCCCATGCCACGCCCACGCTCGGGTCCACGCCGCCGCCCACTCCCACATCCGCGCCCACGCCCACTCCCACGCCCACTCCCCTCCCACGCCCACTCCACGCCCACTCCCACGTCCACGCCTGCATCCGCCCCCACTCCCACGCCCACACCGCGTGCGCCCGCGGCCATGCCTACGCTGTGCCCACGCCCACTCCCACGCCCACACCGCGCGCGCACGCGGCCATGCCTACGCCCACTCCCACGTCCACGCCCGCGCCTACGCCAAAACCTACGCCTACGCCTACGCCTACGCCAAAATAAACGGCAATGTTAGATATATTTTGTCAAATCAACTCCTTCGAGATTTCGAATAAAAACTGAAAAGTTGGTTTGAAAAAATACTTTGTACGGAAAAATTTGCATTTCAGAAACATTAGACACTCCAGGAACATGTAAATTGTTTAAAATAACGTTCACCAAAAATAATACAGAAATAAAAAAGCTCCCTATTGACACAATTCAATTGCTTTTTACTTCCTCGCTAGTACTTACGCAGTAGAGAGAAAATTATGAAAGGCCGCGCGAGAAAACTGGAATTTTCGTCAGAAAATCTCTTATTCCAGGGCCCTGAAAACAAAGACAATGGATAAATCCAGTTGCTAAATTTAGAAGAAAATCCTCAAATACGTAGTACAGCCGGACCATGTTTTGTGGATCCATGATAGCGAAAAATCGAACGACGGCAAAACGCGTGTCTGTCTGTAGGTGAACAACGCTAGCAGCTAAATTGTTTAGCTAAGTTTCTCCAAAATTGATCCCTGATCGATCTGGCTGATGCCGCGGCTCCGCGAATTTGAAACCGATATTTTAATTTTGGGGGGACTTTACATGGTTTCTCGTAAAGGGATGGCTGACAGCTGTCCGTAACTGTAAGATATCCTTTTTACCTAAAATCCTTTCCTAAACCCCGGGAGCCAGTGCATGGGTGGATTGAATATCACCGAGGCTTCCGTTTCCGATCCTTAGCTGTATCCCCCTCCCTTGTTTGCTGTTCAGAAGCAGTTCTTCAAATAGGGATAGATTGAACTCCTGAGTCCTGGAAGACACTCAATCTAGGGGAAGAAAATCCTAAAGAAAATTACCCTCCTAGAAGAGGATTGAAGCACGAGACTAGCATCCCCGTACTCGGAAAATATAAAAATGCGCTCAAACTCTCAATGGAAATGAGCCTCGGATTAACTCACGACGTCGACAAAGGCAAAGAAAATTGTCTACGAACTTGGGATGTTGGAATGTTCAAGGTTTAATCAATAAAGTAAATGAAGTTTTTAACGCAATAGAGAAGTTTGTGGATGGACGTGGATATCATAGTGTTGAGAAGGGGAAAAAGATGGGAAATGGAAATGAAAGGAAAGGAAATTATGTTCACATTTTTGGTGGTGTGGGGAAAGGAAAGCGAGAAAGAGCAGGGGTGACCATAGCTACACATAAAAGATTGGAGGAAAATATCCTTAGCTGGGAAGCCATTGAGAGAATAGCATGTCTCGATCTTGTACTAAGAAGACACAAATTTATTATTATTGTAATGTATGATCCAACGGTCGATGTGTTGCAGAAAATCTCGATAGAAGACTTAAGCTGTCTTAATTGAAGAAATCGAAAGTGTACTTATTAAGAAAAGTTTTAATGGAAACTGGGAATAAATAATTTTGATGATTGACAAAATTATGAAATAATTCCGTCGTAATTAAACAGTATTTCCATCCTGGAAGATATTTCGGTTGTTGTTGAATCTTAGAAATGAATGGTTCTACAAGATATTGCTGAAAAGTCAATATGGCCCGGTCAGATGCAGAAGACTGAGTTAATAATTACAATAAGTCGCATTTTTTGGAATTGAATTATGCAGTCGTTTCGTAAAATGGTGGTGAAAAGTGTAATGAATTAATAAATATTACAAACCACTTCTGCTTGATTATCGAATGGTTCAAATTTTGGTTTAGCTATCGATGTTCCCTAATTATTAATTTTGTTACGTTAAAATTATCAACATTCCTAATCTAAGATTTAGAGATTTTAAGATTAATCTACAATACATCAACAGTAGGTAAGGACATTTTAAAACTTTTGACGAATTAATAATTGCGCTTTTATAAATAGAAAATTATTTAGAACCCACGTGAATCTTAGTCCACGAAAAAATATTGAGGCTCCTGAACCGAATTTGCACAAGCCCCTTTTCCTTTCGTCTTAAAATACAGTCACATGTCTTCACAAAACGTTGTCGTTTCTTTGTCTCTTCATTGAACACAACTGCGACCACGACTAGCATCTTCTCCCTTCTACTAGCCGTGTCGGAGTGAGATATAACCTCACTTAAGAAGACGCGCCATTTTCCTGGTGGCATCACCAAGCACGGCGAGAAAAATTCTAATGTAAAACGATCGGCAATATCTTGTCGGAAAGATCTTCCTCCCAACTTTCTGGCAACATATTGCCCGACTTGTTCTTGCTAGCGTAAAGATGACCGCAAGAAACTGCAACAAATTGCTGAAAGATGTTGCGGCAACCTATTGCTAGTGTAAAGCCAGCATTACTATTCTGCTAGATTCGATATGAAATCGCAAATGGGTTCTTTTAGTTGTGCTTTTAAGTGATTTTAATGGAAGAGCTGGAAAAAGAATACAGCATAATATTGTGGGACGATACGGTGCAAATATGGAATGAAAAATGTATAATGTAATAAATGTAAAATTACAATGGAGGAAAATTTACAGGGACATGTATAATCTTAAAATATTGAATGGCTTTTTTCCTCATAAGGAAATACCTAAATTCTCGTGAGCCCGGCTCACTAGAAAACTGTAGTCAATAATTGACCAATAACATCGCAATTTTTCTTGACCGATGGATTGAAGAAATGTGGGCGGAGTCGGGGTATTACATACAGAGTCGGCCACTAGAGTATTTTAAGTAATGCCAACCTCTGGATAATCAAAAACAATGACCATTATTCAATCAATAATTAAGAATAAATGAATATTAAATTTCAGAAAATCATTCCTTACTAAACTTTCTGCTCTATGTATTCACAACTTTTTTCATTACAGCTTAATTGATTTTTGCTCTCAGTACATCTTTAATAGGTATATTCTATCTCAGATTTGTATTTAAAATTGCCCCTCACATTTTGTAATGCATGTCTAGTTAATTTATTGACTTGCGAAGCGTACGGAGTTTGTTTGCCTGAAGTCACAAGTCTAACTTTATTACAATAATTTCTTCTTAAAAATTATGACAGTCCAAAGAGCAACTAACAAAGCAAACATTTTTTTAATGTCTGAAAATTCTATAAATCAGCTTTTAATTTGAAGATCTGTGTAAAATTGGTAGAATAAAATTACACTGGTGAAAAAATTATAATTACATAGAGTATGATAAATTGGTTTCCTTGAATGTTACCTTTTTTACCGGGCGTTTCTGGAAACTGTAGAGGGTAATTGACACTTTTTTGTATTTATTGTACTATAGGGTAAATACTAGCCCAAGTTTAGCCCGATCTCATGCGTTACTCAAAGGATACAACATAACCTTATTCCCCCTTTTCATTTCACAACCATTCGCAACTTTTTCGATAATTTTGCATTGGCCGCTAGTATACGTCTTCTTAACTTTCTCAGGAGTTTGAGGTGCCTCCCTTTAAGGACCTGGGCCTGCCTCAGCCATTTCTTTAGACATTAATGAGAATAAACTCGAAGAGAAGTTCTCCACTTTGAAAGCAAGTAGTTTTGACTATTTTCTGTTTAAAAGAAGTTTTAATGTTTGGAATGTTGTTTTCAGTGCACGATGCGAGCTGTTATCTTCAACTGTTTACTGCTCAAGGGAAGGGGAAGCAAGGTCATCGGTCAAGTTGCGCGGTTATTACATAATTAATAAACATTAGTCAACTACAAAGTGGAGCGACGTTCGGGTACAAAGAGGTGCTTTCTGTGGATCAGACCACTATTTACTAAAATGAAAAACTTACCTTGTGTATAAACCATACTTCAAAAGTTATGGAAACACAAAACAAAATACAATAAAAAAGTGGAAAAATAGAGGGCCAGATGTGGCCGAGATATAATATTGAAAGCCTTCAAAATGGTCCATTGCATTTTTGCACAAATTGAGCATGGCAAAAAAATGAAAGTACATCCCAACAGGAAATTCTGAAGACATACACCAATTTTTAGAAAACTGCACTCACGAAACAGCTAAAGAAACTTTGGGAGAAAAAGGAAAAATTAAATATATAAAATGACTTGTGATGGAAAGAACATATAAAAAAAACCTAGTTGAAGAATAGAAAAAGTTATATTTGGATGGCTTTCAACAAAGGATTTAGAAGACAGAAGTGAATATAACCAAATGAAGTACTTGGTCAAGAAAAAAGTGAAGAAGGCAAAAGATGTATTTTGGCAATAAAATATGTCTTATCCGACAAGTGCATTGGTAAAACTAAATCCAGAGAGGCATGGAAAATGTTACATTCCATGAAATTGAATACTACTTAAGAGTGGCATATAGTAGACCCAATTGGTATTGAAACATGGCAAAAATACTATGGAAATCTTTTGACAGAAAATAGAACTAAATTTCAGGAAATAGATTGTTAACCACTGCAGGTTAATTCGATCGCACCAGAGGTGACATCGAAAGAAGTAAAAAACATTTTTGAAGCATGAAAATTAATGAAGCACCTCGGCCAGTAGTTATATCCGTAGAGCTTGTTAAACATTATCCTATTGTAGGTTTGGAATTAATTATATAAATACTCAATGGAATTTTAAAAGGAGGTAAAATGCCAGAAATATGGAAATTAGCCTATATACATTCAATTTACAAAAAAGGTGGAAAAAATATAGTAATAATTGCAGAGGTGTAAGAGTGACTTCATCTTTCTTTGTATTGTATGGACTATGCTAAAGAATAGAATTCAAATGCAAATGTCAGATTCAGAAGAGAAAAGTGGTTTTAGACCAGGAAGATACTTTTTTATCTTTTATATACTGCCTGTTCAATTGTCTTACATTTTTTCAGCAGTTTTAAAAATATTTCAAATAACTTTTTGGCAAGGTGCCAGCGATTTGTGATAAAGTAAATTGTTTACCTATTTTTGAAATGATAGTTTAATGAATACATAGCGTAAAATGGTAACGGAAAAGAGTAGAAGATTGTAAATTCTTTCAATTTAAAAGTTGTGATTAAAATTTGTAAGAAGAAAATGGAGGGTGAAAATATCTTTGAGGAATTTTGTACGAATACGGAGTGTTGACATATGTAACTTTGTGGACTGTGTCATTATATATGTTTTAATAAGTTCCATTTGTAATTCTGGGTGAATTTGCTTATTTGATATAAACCATTCGGCTTGTAATAATTTTCTTAAAAAAATATTTTGTAGGACTTAATTTATTCATGTGTGTGATGAATGAATTGCACCGTAAAGAACAAGCGTAAGTAAGAGAAGGCCTAATAATCATTCTTTTATATTAATATACCACATTTTATTCGTAATTTTGAATTTTTATGTATTAAAGATTTAAGCTTGGATATTTTGTGGTACGTTTTGACTACAATATTTAATATGTGAGATTTCTGAATTAAATGTTTATCAAGGGATAAGCCAAAATATTTAACAGCGATATTGCTATCTAACCAAATAATATTAAAATTATTATTAATTAGGGGAGGCGGATTAGTAGGTCTGCATAGTGAGGAAACTTTTGCTTGTGTTTTCAGAATATTAATTTTTATTCTCCAATTTTGAATCCATTTTATGTACCTTTGAATAGCATTTTGAAGTAAGTTACGTGCAATTTTTATAGTAGAACGGGATGAAAATACTAAAGTATCATATAATACGTCATATAATATAATATCATACAGTACGTAATATGAGAAATCATTCCAGGCAGTTGGATGCTACGTAAGTTAGAATTTATATATTATTTTATATTTCTTTGTTCGTTTCTTACATTCGCACTTCTTTTATACGTTTACAAATTAATCTTTTTCAACTTATATAAAACCTATTTGATAATCCATATATTTTGTCCGTGTTGCGAGGATTGTGTTAGCATTTTTCAATGTACTGATGTTTTTGCAAAAGTTACAATTCGATTTCGGCGTCTTCCTGCAACTATGAAATAAATAATAATATTTTGAAAATAATATTTTTTCTTAATTAAATGTGTTTATCAAAAATAGATTTTCAAATAAAGCCATGTTCAACTTTTGAAAAAATGTAATTTTTGCGTAAATTGGAAAGTAATTTGAAATGGTAAATTCGAATTTCCAGTGCTTGCTTTGTGGCGGTGTCAGTCTGTAAAAGTAATTTGACAGGCGAAGGCAGTTGGATATTCTGAAAAACACTTCTCATTGTTTAACTTAATATTACCAATCGGAGAACATTAGGTGCAAGAACTTATAGAGCAAGCATATCTTTAATAATTTGCAAACTTAATGCATATTAAGTAATCATTACAAATACAATACAAGTGGAAGTCCGTCCGCCTTCGGGAGTCTTCGCTCCCCCTTCGGGTCGAGCTCCCTTGCCTGCCAGCTTGGTAAAGCCTCAACGGCCTAGGTACTCGCTCCAGGCAAGGCAAACCCACCTGCCTTCGCGCAGAGCTCAGAAACCTACTATTAAGAAGAACATGATTTCTCGCAACCATTTGCTCGAAGAGGAAGGTTGATAAATTTGGAATATTAACTACTTTGAGATTTGCATTCAGGGCCTAGAGACCATTCTAGTTTCTGAGATTTATCTTGATGGATACGCGCGCGGTGTTGCAGAATTTTAATTATAATTTACTATTAAATTAATCATAATTGTCGTTTTAATTATAATATATTTTAATATTGAATATAATTTTAAACGAACTTTTATTTTATGTACCAGAATTTGAGATTCACTTTTCAGCTATCTGGCCACTCTGGTTATGAAGTTGCAACTTAAGGTGGTTAGAGAGAGATATTCCCTAGTAGAGACAGAGTCCACATTACAGTTAAAAATATTTATTTACGATAGAAGTGGTATTGCAAGACCTATATAAGCAAAAACAGACTCTTGGATGAATTCTATTCAATGATACGAATGAATAATTTCATAGATGGAAAATGAATATATTTCAATTCCACATTAAGACCTACCGTTGACTAGTTTCTTAATTAGTGCCAACAAATCGTGTGGCCAAGGAATGAAAAATTGAGGCATAAGATTGAATATAAACTAGAAGTGCTACAGAATGGCACAGACTTTCTCGTAATAAAGTTTTCTAACTTTTTGGTGTGGACTGGCTTTACGAATACTTGCCCTATCCTCTTGCTAGCTGCCATCTATCGTCACCTAATGTAATACATTTTTTGACATTTTCTCCACTTTTCGGTTTTCTTAAAGTGGAACCAAATATTACTTTACGAATATTAAAGAAACGTAAAGACCTTTCCTAAATAGCTTTTTTCATTGAAAAATTTGAAGCCGTTTTCAAGAAAATGGCAATTAAGTATTATGGTAAATGCGAAATTTGAATCCTTTTCACAGGAATCTATTGAGTTTTCGCAACACGTCTGTTAAAAATCATGTGAAGCACTTCCTCTCAACATTATACAAATGTATACATAATAATGTTTTTCAAAATCACAGAGCTTCAACTAGAGCCAGATCGACATAGGACTATTAAATTTGGAAAAGATTGTATTTGTGGTTTAGGCGCTAGGAGTATTCACGGACGGACAGACAGGTGGAGAGACTGACGGACGGACGGACGGACGTTTTGAAAAACCACTTTTTCGATATCAGAGGACCCCAAAATGTGTATTTCCGTTAAAATCTCGAAATCGATTTTCCACAGCATTACATAACTTTCTCTATACTACGTATATTACTCCGTAATACGTTGTATACGAAATATTTTGTGTGGTCAAACTTTAACGTCTTGCTCCATTCTCTGCCCAGCTTCCATTTATCGTCCCCAAACTACATTCTTTTGACATTTTCTCAACATTTTTGCTTTCCTAATAGTAAAACCAAATTATTACTTCACAAATATTTAAAAGTTTAAAAACTCGTCCTAAATAGAAACGTTCATTGAAAAATTCGTAGTCGTTTTTAAGAAAATGACGATTAAGCATTACCGTAAATGCGAAATTTAAGCTCTTTTCACAGGAATCTATTGAGTTTTCAAAAAGTTCGTTTGAAGTCATTTAAAGCACATCTACTCACAAGTTTAATAGTGCATACAAATCAATGGAAATGTTCATATTAACGGCGTGAGAAACATTTCAAAATATTACATTTGTGTAATTTTCGATAAAAACAAAGAGTACACCAAAATGAACTTTACATTATATTAAACAGTGCAATTATCACTATCTATTAGAAACATTTGAAGAACAAATATGGAGCCGTGTTTGAAAAATGGAGTTTGTGTGTTTTGAAAATGTGGAATTTTGAGCAAATTTTTAGATAACTTTTGTTTTTAAAACTTTATTTCGCATTATTCAAAGCGAATGTACTCATAAATGCAATGGCGCAAAGAAATCGCCCTAATGTAAATATTACCGACATGAGAGACAGGTCAAAAAATTAAATTTTTGTAACTTTTGAAAAACAAATCAATAGAGCTTTGTAGTGTTTATGCCATCGGATAGGGTGAATTTAGTACTAACTCTTCAGCAAATTGCATACAAATCGATGAAAATGTCCATATTAACGGATTGATAGATATTCCAAAACAAATACATTTGTGTAATTTTTGAAAAACAAAGGAATATAACAAAATGAACTTTACTTCATTAAATAGCGCATATAGCAGTATGTATTAGAAAAAATTGAAAAATAATTTGGGACCATTTTTGAAAAATGGCGTTTGAGCGTTTCTGAAAATGCGGAATTTTGAGCTCATTTGTACAGAAAACGGCAGAGTTTTCTAGAAACTTTATTTGACATTATTTAAATCACATGTGCTCATAAATATAATAATGTGCAGAAATCGCCTTTAATGTAAATTTTTCAGACGTGAGAGACAAGTGAAAAAATTTCAGACTTGAAAATTTCGAAAAAGCGAGAGAATACAGCAATGTGGAATTTATGTCACGGCACAGAGTTTGTTTGGCACTAACCGTACGAAAAATTAAAGAAAAATTTGGAACCGATTTTGAGAAAATCTTTTTTTTGTTATTCTTTAAAATTGCAAATATTGCGCGCGCTATTGCATGATAACTACTAAAATTTCCAAAATAACCTACATGACTTAATTAATTTGCTAACTATTTATTAACTATTTATAGCACAACAAATTTCAGTTGAAGAAGAAAACCCATGTCTTCAATTTTGTTGTTGTAGGAAGACGCTGAGGAAAATTCAAACTTTAGCAATATTCGAAAATTCTGAGTTAACCGTGAAATTCTTTCCTATGCCACCTTTTATAAGTGTATTTTGGTCTTATCTTGCCAGAAATTTAAAGAAAAATTTGGAATCGTTTTGAGAAAATTTTGAAAATGTCTGGGGACGTCATGTAAAGTACCTCCAAATTTTAAAGCATGTTATTGAAAATTTCAAAGCTTCAACTAGAGCCAGATCGACACAGCATTCTTCAATTCGTAAAAGATCGTACTTGTGATTTTGGCGATAGTAATGTTCACAGACGGACGGAGAGACAGGCGGACGGAGAGACAGGCGGACGGAGAGACAGACGGACGGACAGACAGACGGCCAGACAGACGGACTGACTGACAATTGGTTTTTCGTCATCAAGGACCCACAAAACAGAGATTCTGGCTACACCACGTTTTTCTCTTAATTTAGCAACTGGTTTTACCGCTTTTTGCCACCAGAGCCTGGCAATTTTTTCCGCCGAAAATCCGCCGATTTTTCGCAGCATTACATAACTTGTCTATACGTATACGAGAAAGTAAAAAATAACGTTATAAACACACATCTGTATTTTCTATACAGTGATCACTAATAATGCTCGGAATTTCTTCATCTGAGAAGGGCAAAAGTCTTTGCTACTTCAGAGTTTAATTGTTTTGATCAGTTTGAATACTGTTCATGCGTGGTCGACATGGGGAAAATATCACTATGTCTGAGCAAATTAGTGGAAGGTTTGTTTCATAGCGAAAATGTTTAAAAAAATTTTATTACCATACTAATGCTACGAAAGGCTGAATTCATCATTTCTCTTACAATATCAATTTTATTTGCCCATGGCTGGATGTAGAAACAGTGGGCCTCTAAGTACAAGATGAGTTGGGGCACACCTTCAGAAAATCTTTAATTAACTAAAAACGCTTATTATGATAGAATAAATCCTTGTGCTAATACAGATGTAAATAAACAAATTGCTTACAAAGTGGAAATTACATTTTTAATTTCTCATTTACAAATGCGTGTTCCATTCAATTTATTTTTAAATTCAAACATTGTAGTTCAGTAAAAATTTGACTAATGATTATATTCAGATAAAACATTTCATGGGATTTTTAATAATATTTATTTTAAAAATACGGGCATGGAGTCCCAAGACTCCGTATTCTTTTTCTACATTTAGAATCTGGATTTATCCACTTTTTCGTTGCCCTGTAATAAGTTTTTGCCGCAAATTCGACGTTTTTCGCGCAGCATTAAGGTTCCCATAGACCGACGCGGAAGATCCGCAGCCTACGCGGATTAGCTGCAGCGGAAGCTTCGCGTCACGTGTTGCCTTATGAGCACGTTCTGACCTGCGAGGCAGGCGAGCGTCGCAACAACGGATTGGAAGAGTTTACTCGGCGGCGAAATTTGTAGCTCAGACACGTGTCTTCCGCTGCAGCTCGAGTTTCGTGGAAGTCCGCCGCTATGTTCGGGAGTCTTCGCTCCCCTCTGGGTCGAGCGACCTTGCCAACCGTCTCCAAACGCTGACTCATAGTTGACGCTCCAGTAAAACGGTCCCGCTAATTTCGGGGCCGAAGACGAAATCGAAGGCTAAAGCGTCTAGCTCGGAACTTCCCGTGCCGTACCCGCTGCGGATCTACCACGCCGGTTCGTGGGAGCCTTTGTGTAACTTTCTCTCTTCCGCGGTAGCGAGACAGCAAAAACTTATTAATTAACTTTATAGGCCTTTGCGCCCAATTTATCATAATTCTTGTATCAGCACTGGCTCTTTTTTTTTAATGTGTTGCGTCGTTGACGCAACGCGTCTCTAAACCCTTGTTGGGCGTTGAGCGCTTTTGTTGAATTAATCCTCCCTTACCAAGTAATTACTATCATTACTTTACTGTTGTGTAATTACTGTGTTCTGTCGAGTCTCGTCACGTCGGAGTCAGTCAGTGCCTTTTATTTCTTTGGCCAGGGGCTCGACGTCGTTAGATCCCGGGGTTCCTGGCCGGTCACCCAACCAGGAATCCGCGAGTCTCGAATTCGCTTAACCTTCGTGACTTCACGGAGCGTAGTAAACGAATTCGGCTAGCGCCGCCGACAAACTTTATCCTTATCCTTTATCCTTAAAAACATTCTGCATGTTTGAGTGAATGCGGGTTGAGCTGAGTTTGCCTTGCTGTGCCCTGCGCAGGCTTCCCCATCCAGAAGCTGCAAAGCCGCGTTCTCCACCTGCACGTCTTCGACTACGACCGCTTCTCCCGGGATGACTCCATCGGAGAAGTGTTCCTGCCGCTCTGCCAGGTGGGACATACGCCCGCGCCCGACACACGAACGCCTGTCCAACTACCAACACTAAACGAATCAAAGACATTGCATTACTTCTTCGCTTGAAGACATACTCACGGATCTGACTGAACGGATATGAACTAGATTTTGTCATGAAATGTTTGCATTTTATAATTTAAGTTCACCGAATTAACTAACGTACTATATCCATTGCAAAAAACACTTCTCGGATAATTGCACCATAGCCTGTTCTGTTTATTTTGAATGATAAAAAAATGCACGTTGCCAGTACAGATATATTATTTTACTTTTACATTACTAAAAAATCGATAATGATGACGGTTTGGTGAATCGATGATGATTTGAACAAGTCGCGTCACGTCCAATGTTTCTTGTACCTCCGAACTACTTAAATACTTGGAACAGAATCGTGTCCTCTCGGAAGAAGACGCATATCAGAAGGCAAACCGTTCATCGATACCGAGATTTGCTCTGAAATTTGCGTTAGCAATTGTATTTTACGTCGTCATGGGTTGTGGTCTTACTATAGTAACAAGTTGATGCAATGCTTGTATATTTTTAAACTAATGCTTAAATTTTGAACAATCAAGATAATGAAAACCAAAGGAGTAAGTAGAATTTAATTATTCTAGAACTATTATAGAGATAAGTTTTGAATTTGTACATAATACATTGCACGTAAGTAGAGTGCATTTTTTCTTTGCATCTTCATAACTCTAATATTAGAATATTAATAAGCATTGTAGATAGATTTTATGAAATATTGTGATGTTACTTGTTTGACATATTTCATTCCCCTTTTTTTAAAACTCTCTTCAGCAGAAGTGAATGTTCAACAGCCGAAGCTGAAAACCTACTTCATCCTCTTACAAAAGAATATAAGCGAGTTATGATAGATTATTTCCTTAAATCACACAGGAGGAATATAGAGGACACACATACACAGAAACATTAAATAGCATTTGTTTTACCAAAAGGCCACTTGAAGATATATCAAACAGAATCTTTATCCCAGGTAATCTGGGGTCATTAAACAAAAAATTATTATCAGTCGCATTATAACAGACACTTTTTTATACATTCATATTCAGATACTACATCTTGGTTTTCAAATTTGAAATAATTTTCAAAAAGTTATCTCGCTTGATTTGAATTCAAATAACAGACTAAACGAATGTGTCACTGAACTGAAATTCAATAAAGAATGTATAGTGTTTTCAATTATTTTGAAGGCATTTTGTATTTCAATGAATTATTGATTAAAATTACCAACCGACACTTTCCTATTACTAACAAGAACGTCCAATGTCACTCATATTACTCATGACAGGATAAAGATTACTCAACTGAAAACAGAGTCATGCCACGTGTCAGGGCCATGAAGAGCACAAGCTCTGGCAAGCAGGTCCGCAAGCCGAGGCGCCAGGCCCCCCGGGGCGGGGCGGTGACCTGGGCGGGCGGACGCGGTCCGCCGTAGGAGCCGGTGCCGCCTCGCGGTGCCCAGCAGCGCAGGGCGGGCCCAGGCCCAGGCCCGGGCCCAGGCCCAGGCAGTGCCGGGCGGCACCGGCGGGCGCCCGCTGAGTGTTGGCGCGGGCCGTGCGCAGGTGGACCTCTCAGAGAAGCCGTCCTTTTGGAAGGCGCTCAAGCCGCCAGCCAAGGACAAGTGCGGAGAGCTGCTCACCTCGCTCTGCTACCACCCCAGCAACAGCGTGCTCACGCTCACGCTCCTCAAGGCACGCAACCTCAAGGCCAAGGACATCAACGGGAAGTCCGGTAGGTAGACGCTCGCCCCGAGGTCGCGTCAGGGCGTCGAGCTCTCACCCGAACCATTGGCCTGTCGAGCTCTAGTGCAATTTCTGAATTGCGCCGTTGACGATTGTTTTTCGCTGCGAGAGGCCAATGGCGGGCGAGCAGCTGCTCGGTGCCCTGCCTCGAGGGGAGGAGGCGGAGGCCAACCCTCCCCCGAGCGCCGCCGGGGCTTCATTTCATCAACACCCTCCGACGACGACGCGCCCTACAATGGCCATTTGTCTCGATCTAATTAGCGTTGCCCCTTTCCTGGTGAGCTTTTTTCATCCGGCATATATTTCAGTTTCCGTTTTTTTAACACCTGGCTGTCAGAGATTTAACATTTAAAAAGTTATTGCATATTTCGAGAAATTTGAGTTTAAATTGCTTAATTTCTATTATTTTTAAATTAAAAGTTGGTTTATTTATGTTTTGTGGGAATTCTGATTTGGTGTTGTTGACGTTCTTTTAAGAAGAAATAAAAGAGGTCATCTTCGTCAACATATTAGCTTTATTAAGATAGCCGGCTTTCGACGGCTTTGCCGTCATCGTCAGTCACGGCGAGACTGACGATGATGGGAAAGCCGTCGAATAAATATCTTAATAAAGCTAATATGTTGACGAAGATGACCTCTTTTATTTCTTCTTATTTATGTTTGTTATATCGCTAAGTATCAATGGGGTGTCGAAAAATACCAGGTTGGCGCAATTAGTTATTCTTTTGTGAGGAAGGGACACGCAGGCTTGCTCTTTGTCCCTGAGACTCCGCGCGCGCCCGCAATTCAGAATTAAGGATCGCTCGGCCGGGCGCAGTACGGTGTAAATTCAGCTGTTAGTAGCTGTCAACTGCCAAAAGTTTGTTGCTTGATTTTATTTCAAGAGTATTACAAGGAAAGTTACCCAATAACCTGTTAACTCGTCTGTAACAGTTGATGAGTAAAATACACTATCATTATTATTAAAAAATAACTTCTCTTTTCTTACAAAAGGAGGTGTTTTTGAAATGAGCCCATTGATTCACTGATCAAAAAAGTAATATCAACAAACGATGCGCAGAAGGGCTTCGCATACGCACAAAGGTTTTGGTTGTTTTAATCACGACGGCGACGAACTCCTTCGTTGAATATTCACGAAATCAGTCCATCGATGATTATGAAAGAGATACTTTTATCTTCTATATGGAAGCTCAACAAGAAATAAATGCGACGTGTAGAGGTTCAAAACCCAAGAAAGAGCCCTTTTGAAAACTCACACATGACCACACATTAGGTTTACACTGCTTTCCAAGGCCAGATCATCTCGAAGTTCGTGGCAACTTCACATCAAGCGAAAGAAGTGGAGTGTAAAACTACACAGTAAGATGGCACAACACCGTAAGTAGCGCAATCCACCCATATCTTTGAAAGTTTTATGCCCTGAGGCGAGTGCATGCGACCGTGAATGCGCCTGACGCATTTAGGAGCAAATGCTGTTCAGGCTCTGGTGCCCCCGGCTTCGTTTGGAGCTTTGCTTATGAGAATGCTGGAATGTACGTAGAATCAGAACCCTTTGAGGTCTAACACTTGTCAGGGCTCTGCCGTTTCAAGTTGTTAGGCTCAGGGCATGCCTGCACACCTGACAGCAAATGGGCGAGTAATTAATATTTTTTTAATTTTTGAATGGTTGGATCTTCTAAACAATTGAGATCACTCTAAACAAATGATTAAAAAGAAACTGAATGAATAAAAATATCATCCATCTGCATTAAAATCTGTGATTTAATATTTTTTGCTTTTAATGATATGCTTCCTAAAATACTCTTTGCATTCACTTTCCAGTGTCACACACCTGAAGATCGAGTAAACTCTGAATGAGATATTTGTCATTATTTTATTGTGTACTACATGAAAATATTTATCTTTTGTGTAAAATGATTTACACGTTTTTCTTTTACCCAGGCTAATACATAGTGTCAGTAGAGAACTATTAATTTTCTGATCATAATTTCAAATAAATCGATACAAAATACGTAATAACACGCATATAAAATACGTAAATACATTTCTAGAAAATTGTAACGCTTTTAAGCGTAAACACAAAATATAATTTCTGCAATCTATGCTTTTATAGTTTTGTTTTGTCCATACGGTGAACAAATTTCCACAACTGCGCTTAATATTGCTGTTAGAATACAAAACTTTATATAACTTTTATTGAAAACACACATTTTGTTTCCTCTACATGCTGTAATAACTACGCACTTTCTTAAAATAATTATGACAAATAATACTTCAAATTAGTTTTCTGAAGGAATTTTAATAATAATAATAATAATAATAATAATAATAATAATAATAATAATAGTACCAATAATAATAACAACAACATTGGCTGCTTTTTTTATTAAAATTGTTCAAATATTTCCATCTTTTGAAAACCTGTTGAATGGAATTGTAATTTATTAGCCTATTCTTCCAAAGGTTTCGTTCAATTACTCAGTACAACAAATTATGTAAAAGAAGATTGTGAATTACCGTTCTTCTGTATTCTAAAACTTAAATATATCGTCGATAATATCTCAATCTGATTGGCAATTATTACGCATTATCTTCTGATATATTTGAGTATAGTTTACTCTTGTCTTCTTTGCATTTTAAGTCACCTCTTAGACACAACGAGGAATATACTATTAGTGTTATTCGTTCTCTCTCACTAGCAGTTGATGGGCAATCACGTATTCACACATTCAACCATTCTCTCTTAAAGTAATACTGATATAGTAATCGTAATTCTCTTTACATCTTAGGATGTCTTCAAAACATCTTATTCTTGTGTTATTCTGCGTTGACCGTGTTTTTTTGTTCAGGCAAAACCACCTGTCCTCCCCAATTCACCTCGCCAGCGTAGCTTGAAGTCATTCTATTTAGCTAGAACCAGAGGTAGGGAATTCAAGCTGCTCCTAGATCTCACTAGCAGCAGTGGCTTTTAGACCCTTTGCGTCACCCACACCAAGTATGCGTAAAATAGTTATCGAGATGCTGAAACAAACTGTCTGATTTGATTTTTAAATTAAACATTTCCTCTGCCCTTCTAATATTATTAAATATAAATTCAACGTAACCCGTTCCAAATTTATAAAAGAATATGGGCACCAGGAAAAGATTACGTTAATTCAATTATTAAAAATACATATCTAACTACTCATTTCTGGAATTGGCTAAATGAAAATCATCTTTTCTATTCACAGAAACTTGTAAGTTTATTCAATTTTCATTGGTAACAATACGAAACTTTCGCTCATGACCAGTCTCAAACCTTATATTGCAGTACTCGTCTTCGCGTGCTCTTGGCCGATGTCGCCGCGTAGAACCATTTTCAATCTTCCCCGGTGTCGATGGCTCCAGGTCCAAATACCATCTTCTTTCCTTCCGTTCTGGCACAAGTGTATTCAAGTCACTGATCCTCACCGCCTCATAAGTTGATGAGACTTAATTAATTTTCCTTTTTAAAAGTTCCCAGTTCGTTCTACGCGTATAATTAAAATATTAAAGTTCAGCAAACTATTATTTGCCTCAAATGCTCCCAGTCCTGTTGCCGACAAATTCACCTAAGTTCACAATTCTAGCTGCTGCACTCGAAATATTTCCATGTTCCAATTTCCGCACATTACATCAATATTTTAAGTCCGACAATCATACGCTCCAAAGTAAATGTTCACAATTCCCAAACTCCCAACATCAATTGTCTACACACGATCCGCACAGCACCACGGCATAAGTCGGAATGACTCCATATTCTCCTCTTTCAGCCCTTCAAAACTCGGTCCATCTATCTACTGTTTCTTGTCTGAAAAAATTCCATGCCTAGCCAATCCCTCAATTATTTACAAATTCAACTAGCCGCAGCCCAGACTGTCATTGCTTTCTCGACCAATCCCCAAACGAGTTTACTTTATCAACTAGCCGTTCCCCGTGGTTCAAAGCAATGAAGTTTCTTGACCTTCATGACAACTCGTCTACCGTTGCTATGCCGCCATATTTACAAATGTCAATCCTACATTCACCCTGTTTACAATAAATGTGACGCAATACAAGGTCCCACATATGGGTATGCAGAAAGGGATAAGGGAATGAATCGGTTCAGGGGTGATACATAGTATCCTGGAAATGTTCACTATGCCACAACACAACTGAAAACATCTATGCCTAAAATAATAATGTGTTAAGGGCTGGCAAACTGGAAATGAAGTCATATAAATATATGTAAGTGATGTCAAATTTTATTTTTCAGTTGCAATGAAAATTTCCTAAACGGAAGTTTCAATCCAAACCAAATCAATATAATATTGTATAAAATTTATTTCGACAAGAGAATGTCAAATGTTATATTACAAAAATGTTATATTTTATTACATTTAATTTTACATTACAAAAAATATGGAAAGTTAATATTACGGCATATTAAAAACAATTGTAGCAATTCTCACTATAATGTATCCAAAATTTGCTTATTAGAGTTGTCGGATTCGCTATTCTATCCATGTTGATACTTAACCCCAATAAACACAGTACAATTAATCTAATCATATACGTGAACCGTTAATATTTACCAAGATACTCCACGACTTTCAATAACAATCATTACGACTGAGGTTGCTTTCAACAAGGCACGACATGAATGGTTCATAGTAGTATAATGCAGCGTACGGTGGGAATATAAAATTAAAGTTAAATAAATAAAATTACAAATTTGATACAGAATTTTTTCTTTTATGCTACTTTATATCGTAAGTTTAAGAGAGAAAACTTAATTTCGTCAATTTCAATTAAGGTTAGCGGATTGCTTGAAAGAAAATACATCAGTAAATTGAGAATACAAATACATTACTCGCAACATGAGCAAAAATATGAATTATCAAATAGGTTTTAAACTGTTTCTGAAAGGTTAATTCGTAATCATATAACAAAAGAATTTATGAAACGAACAAAGAAATATGAAGTAATATACAAATTCTTGCTTACGTACAGGTAGTATCCAATTGCTTCCAAGCACTTCTCAATTTACGTTCACGAAGCAAGGGAATTCGAAGGAACTATTACATAAAAAATACTCATATTTTCGAAAAATTGAACATAACCTTATTTAAAGCTCTGTGTTTGATGAAAATATTAAAATTAAGAGAAATATCATCTTCACAAGTGTAGTTGTAAGAAGACACCAAGAACATTCTAAATTATTGTAATTTTCGAAAATCGGGATCTCAACGAATCTGAAACCTGCAACCTTCTCTAAGCTCAAAATTCAATCAAAATGTGGTGCCATTTTTAAGAAAAAATGGTTTAAAGATGATAAAATTGTCTAGGATTGATAGAAAATTTCGCAAATATACTCTTATTTTCGAAAAATTGAACTTGACATAATAAGAACTGTTTTGATGAACACAGGTCATTATGAAAAAATTCTTCATAATTGTATTTGTAGGAAGACACCAAAAAGATCGCATTTTTTCAATTTCCGAAAATCAGAAATTTCAACGAAAATGAGACATCTACCATTACCATGGGCGTTTTTATAGTATTCGATATCAAAATTTAAAAAAAAATTTGGTGCCATATTTTAGAAAAGATTTGTTTGAAAAATTGAAAATTGCCTTTATTTCACCCTACATTGCGCGAAAACAACTCAAATTTTCGAAAACATTTTATATCTTATTTCAAAATGTCTTAGAAATGTTTTCTTTATGAACTCTGTTTTTATCTTCAATGTTTTAGTTGTAGAAAGACGCTGAAAAATTTTGATTTTTAAATGTCCTAGGGCTTCATGTAAAGAACTCCTCTAAAATACAATAAAATATCGGTTTCTAATACAAGAAGCCACGATCTCATCCAGATCGTTTGCGGAATATCAATTTTGGAGAAAATCGGCTGAACGGTTTAGCCACTAGCGTTGTTCACAGAGGTCACACGTTTTGCCGTCAACCGATTTTTACTTTCTCGTTTACGTACATATATATATGGATTAATATAGGTAGTATAGAGAATGTTATGTAATGCTGCTCGAAAAACAGCGGATTTTCGGCAGAAAAATATTCATTGCCGGGTCCTGATAACGAAACTAGAGGTACTACAGAATGGCATAGATTTTCTCGTAGAATTTTTTTCTAATTTCCTTGGTGTGGACTAGCTTGAAGGTCTTGCTACATTCTCTGTCGCGCTGCCATCTATCATCACCCAAAGTATTTTTTTTTACATTTTCTCAGAATTTCGGTTTCCTAATTGTAGAACCGAAATATTACTTCAAGAATATTAAAGAAGATTCCAAAATAGGATTTTTCGAAACCTGCATTTGAAGTCATTTGAAGCACTTCGACTCACAAATGTAATGTATAAAAATCGCTGGAAATGTGCATATTAACGGCATGAAAGATATTACAAAAAATACATTTGTGTAATTTTGAAAAAACAAAAATATACACCAAAATGAACTTCAAGTCGTATTAAACAGTGCTATTAGCACTATCCATTGGAAAAATTTCAAGAAAAAATTTGGAGCCACTTTTGATAAAATGGTGTTTGAGCGTCTCACGCCGTTTATGTGCACATTTCCATCGATTTATAAACATTTTTGCATTTGTGAGTAAAATGCTTCAAACTACTTTAAATGAAGTTTTTTTCGAAAACACAATAGATTCATGTGAAAAAGAGCATCAAATTTTTCATTTACAGTAATGCTCAATCCCCATTTTCTTAAAAACGGCTTCAAATTGTTCAATGAAAATTGCCATTTACGACGAGGTTTACTCCAGTTTATTAGGAAATCGAAAAGTTGAGAAAATGTCAAAAATATACTTTGGGCGACGATTCTGGCAACTGGCCAGAGAATGGAAGAAAAAAAAGTCCACACCAAGGAAATTAGAAAAATTTGCTATGAGCAAGTATGTGCTATTACGTAGCAATTTGTGTTACTTTTCCGTATACATACGTATATACGAAGTAATATACGTAGTATAGAGACAGTTATGTAATGCTGCGGAAGATCGCGCCAACACAACTACAATTATTTCACAAACGGCCAGAGAAATAAATTTAATTTTGGGCAATAAATTAGTAAGAAATAAGTACTAAGTATTCCATTTGGTTTGATGTGATTGTGCTATGGTGTGTGTGCACACCCGACACTAAGACCGTGGATTCGAAATCGGCGTAAGGCGTGAATGTTTTCAGTTCCTTTTGTGGGATGGGAGGGCATTCCGATATGTATCACATCAGTACTCTAATACTTCTATGGACTCTTGGTCTGATCAGTAACTGTCTGTGAGATTTTTATGCAATCTCCCTGTAAGCTTAATTGAGGAATTGGCTTCCAACATCCAGAACAATGATACAAGCACTGAGATGGGACTACGTTTCACTTTGTGCATATATTGCGTTCTACCATATGTATTTTAATTAGATTATTTCCAAAGGGTGGCTCAGGGTATCAACTGATGTCACTGCAGTGGCTCTGACCGGTGGGTTCGAATCCTGAAGATGCAAGGATTTTCGACTCTAGCCAGATAGCTACGTCGAGTTCTGTTGCTGTCTGGAGAATTCTAGCGACCTGCTGCTCAGATCGGTGGTTTTCCGTGATTTCTCCGATCACCAGGCGAATGACTGAGCACTGCTCTAAGAATAGACCACAAATTGCGTGCGATTTTTCCTTCCCCCTTTCTTGTTCTATCCGCCCCTCTTACTTCCTCACACATATGCACGTCCTACACTACGGCACATGTCGGGGACCAGTCGGGAGCTTAGAACTTCCCGCTGATGGAAGGTATCTACTTTAGGAATATTGTTGTTGGGTATTAGTAAATGATACACATCATGATGTCATCCATTAAGAACAGGAGTTTATTCTCGCACAAAGTATAAACTTCGTAATATTCCCGACTTCTCTATACATAACAAAACATGTACTTAGTAACCAGTTATCACCTTCAACTGTCAAATATCCCCGCAAGCCGATGTGTGGATCGGCGCCAGATCTCGCTTGCTAGCAAGCGAGATCACTTTCCCATAGCACGTCATACGCAGTTTTTAACTGTTTTTTACGTAAAATAAATAAATAAATAAATAAAGCGGGAGGATCACCGTCATCTCCCCTGATGAAAGCATGGATCACACTAACGGGAATAAAGATCTTAGCAATTGATGCGTCTGGAATCTATCAATCAGAAGAATCCAAAATTCTTCTCTCTCCAATCTGATATCCTAATTACACCCATACATCTTATACATGCTTATTAAATCTTCTTCACCTTTCCATTTCATATCCCCCTCATATATACTATATTTCCTCCTCCCCGTCCGCCCGTTATTTCCAGCGTATGACATCATATAATCTAAATCTCTCTCTCATTATTCGACTATATTCTTTTCTTATGCCACTTAACTATCAAGGTCTCTTCCAGACATATTTATTTGTCCTGTTATATCGAGAGTTACGAACTCTCTCAAACGCCTCATGTCCTTGTAACCCTCTCTCTCTCCCTCTCTCTCTCTCTCCCTCTCTCACTCTCTCTCTCTCTCTCTCTCTCTCTTTCCCTTTCTTTACATCACAGCCTCTAATCATACCTATCTCTTCTGTCGCATACTCTTTTCCTAAGAAAGTCTTTATTTTTTCATTATTGATCACTTTCTAGCATAGCTGTCTTCACTTTTTCCCAACACCATCTCAATATATCCCCTCTGCTTCCTCCAACTAGAACCTCCTCATATCGCAATCGCTCTAATCCCAGTCTCCTCTACTATTTTCCCTCTATTTGTCTCTATTGTCACCATGTTGTCCGACGTACTCCTATCCAATCCCAATCGCCATCTTAACAATCTACCTTGACATCCCTTCACCTTCCTTCTTTCCTTCCATTCCTTCACCTCTCTTCCCCATACAAACCGACCAGACTATCAAAAATGTTTGACTCTTTGTCCCAGTTATTATTAAATCTTCTTTTGATTATCTACCACAGCTCTTTCATAACTATCGCACTTTTTCTTGTTATTTCTTTGATCACCCTCTTTTGCACACTCTACCCCTAATTACATGTCCCATATATTTATATCCCTTAATCTGTTCCATGTTGAATTATTTCCATTTTCACTTCTCTTTAAATCTACCACGCTCACCTTTGCTATAAATAATCATCTTACGTGTCTATACATAGTGTCGAATATTCGTGCCTACTTTTACTACCACTACTTTTACGTTATCATCGGGTTCCGCGCTTTCCACAACGTTTGACAACTGCTCTGTTACACCCGGGTTAAAATGGCACATCGGCTTCCTTCTTGCGACATACGTCCTTACTTCGACGTAACATCGAGTTACAAGCACCTTTGCTTTGTCACAGTAAACGCGGCCGTGTCTTTGCTTTGTGATCTCAGCATTCACTCTGCTCTCACATTCACGTTGAAGTCTCGCATTCTTTCTTGCAGAACTTTCAGTGTTTATTCCGCAGCACGGAGATCTTCCCTAAGTTTCCTAATCACTTTTTCCTGAGCCTGCAATATCGACCTAATACCGTTCTCACCGCACATCTTACATACCCAACCGACAGGAACATCGTTCTTTTTGAGTTGTTGGCAGCCATAATGATACCAGATACTGCCTAGTAAACATTAAAGACCATGTACTACGCTGCTTTTGCATTTCCTACATTTGGTTTTTGGAACCACCTCTTTGGTTGTGTACGTGCTGCTAGCTGGGCCCGGGTTTGCCTCCATACCACCAATTCAAAATAGGATCGCTAGCAGTCCCATCCGACGAAAGTTCACAGACGGGTCGTGCATACTAGAGACAGTGCAGATAAGGGGCGTCTACCTCTTCGCCCACCGCCTGACAGCGACTCCGTATTGCTTCACGTCACACACCATTTCCTTGTGCAACCAATCCGCTGATGAACCATCAATAGCACGTTCGTTCACTACCACTCCTGAAGATCGACTGGAACAGCAACTATTCACAATATCATCCATAGTATTATATATATATATATATATATATATATATATATATATATATATATATATATATATTGAACAAAGTTGAGTTCAAGCGGCATCCCTGGCCCAAACTTTTGTCCATAAAACATTACCTTCTAATTCAATTACGCTCTCCCTGCATCCCATTTCAATGTTGATCCTTCTCGAACCATCAACCAAACCTCTACTTATTCCGATTTTATCCGTAATTTCTCTTTATTTGTCTTTATCAACCTTGTCAAATTCAGCTTTCAAATCAATGACCCCAAGACAAATTTCTCACCCTCCCCATCATGAAATATAATACGTAGATGATTCTTCTCTCCCCGACTCTTCTAACTTTCTTGAAGCCTGTCTAGTTCTCCCTTAATCAATCCTTTTCTAATTCCACACCTGACCTATATTTCAATACGTCAACATAATTTTTAATCACATATATAATTGTAATACCTCGTGTCAGTCAGTCTCTGTGACTTGCATTCTCTTTCCCCTTTTTATGTACCGACATATAGATGCCCTCTTTCCAATCCTCTGAGAATTCCTCGTCTATCCAAATATTGTTAAATGTGTTTCTCATAACTCTCATCCCTCCCTCCACATAAAACCACATATCATTAATTATATTATCAATTTCTCTTGCTTTACACGTTTTACAATTTCTTCAACACATTTTTAAACTCCTCTATCCCAAAATTCTCAATCGCATGCATTCTCCCTCTTCCTACTTCTTTAAGCTTTCTCCCAAAACTCCTTACATTTTGTCATCCAGATATCTAAACTAATTCCTGCCTGTCGTTTATAGTTCCCGTTCTTCTAATTTCCGTCTTCCCTACTTGTGTTTTAGTTTTTTTCTACCTGTACCTCGCTCATCCATTATTTTCCTCTTCCTTTTTTCCTTTTTTTCTCTTTTAATTCTTTTATCTATACATAAAAGAATTACATTTTTTATTATATTTCAATTTCATTTATTATATTCGATTTTATTTATTTTTGTTATATTTCTCCTTTTTTGTTACTTTGTTGTTGTTGTATCTTATTTTACCACTCAATATATTCAAAACTTAATAATCCTTCAGGCTATAAACCATTTCGATTAGAAAAAATTATTTGTGGTGTAGAGCGAACGCCTTTCTCCGTGCGAGATTTCAGAGTGAGATAAATTAGTAGCCGTAACGTACTTGTAATTTTTGTGGAACTTGTAAAATATCAATACAGCAGTTCATTTCATACATACGTCTTCGTTCATTACATTTTCCGTTATCTCTATTAGCATCGTCCTGAAACTGATTTAATGTAATTCCCTACCATAACAATACAACACAAAATTCACGTGCGGTCAAACATAATGCACCACAAACAGTATTGAATGGACGTGCAGTCATTCCAAAGCATTTTTTGACATTCAAGATGCCTCACCCAAATTTCGATGTGCGCGTACCAGGCGCGTCAAACCGCGCCCACCCGAACTACAAGCACGCCTGAAAAGCCTGGCAGTCGTACGGGCACGGGCAACTCCCCTTAACTCCCCACTCATTTCGCCCCTAAAAGGGTGTACTCAGAAAGGGTGTACATTCGCAAGCCGAAGCGGCGCGAGGCGTACAAAAATACAGGCGTACGATAGGCGTGTACGCGAAGCGTACAAAAAAAGGGTATTACGTAAATCATTTTATCTTAGATAATAATTTTCTTAAAAACATATTTCTAAATAAAATTAATGTAATGAAACAATTTACACAAAAGTAAGTTAAACTGATTTTCTAAAAACTATTTATTTTCCAACCATGCATTTAAAAAAGTATAAAGTAGGCTTTAGAAAAATCGATTAGTAATTACTAGGCAGATGCTAGGCCTTGATTGTAGTAACAAAAAACAAATAGAACTGTTTCATTCGCCGTTCGAAGATCTGAAGGCTATTTCACGATGTTTACAACGTATCGTTCAATATTAATTAAAATATAGCACTCCGCAAATTCCTCATAATTTTTCCTTCTCAATTGCAAGTTATGTTGTGGACAATAACATGCATGTATTGTCCAAATGGCAGTACGAACTTTGAAAAATTTGATGTATCCTCGCCCTATTGAGAAAATCACGTAAGTCAAGAATCTCAAACTTTACCGAAGGCATAAGTTACTGTTTTAGTTTGTTACTTAGCAAGGAATGCCATTTCATAAGTGTTTTTATATATCTTTAGTGGGTTTGTAGAACAGTAAACAAATTTTGTTTCATAAAATGAACATTCAATCAAATTAAATGTTTTTTTCCTTCAGTCAATGGAGGTTCAACAACATATGTGGTTTCGTTTTTCCCCTCTAGAGCTTTAAAACTGTCCGTTTTACCAAATTTGGCATTGAATATCCATGAAACACAAGGTTACCAGCTTAAAATGTAATAAAACAAATTTCGAAAAAATTGACTTATCTGGTTTTCTCACCAAGGCGACGATATCATTATTTCGTGCATGGCGGACTTGCCCGAACCTTATGCTTCAACAGCGTGCACTCGCTTCCAGATCCGTACGTGAAAGTGTGGCTGCAGTTCGGGGACAAGCGCATCGAGAAACGCAAGACGCCCATCTTCAAGTGCACGCTGAATCCTGTGTTCAACGAGTCCTTCAGCTTCAACGTGCCGTGGGAGAAGATTCGGGAGTGCTCGCTCGACGTCATGGTCATGGACTTCGACAACATCGGGCGCAACGAGCTCATTGGACGCATCCTGCTGGCAGGTAAGCGGCGATGGCAGGCGACCGACTGCTCGGAGAGTGGTTTGCGCTTCTTAGTTACACGATGTGCCGCAAAGTTTTTTGTTACTATGAAGTCACAAAAGGTTAGCAAATGATGGTTTGCAAGCGACATTTCTGTCCAAATATATGAATTCAAGCCCTTCATATGAGCTTTCAAACTTACGATTCTCGAACTAATTAATCTAAATGCCCCTGACTTATGAATTTACATCTCGAAAGTTGGCAAAGCAATTCATCAAAATTGAAAATCGAATAGCGAATACTTTGCCGCAAATAAGACGTCAGAATAGTTATTTGTGATACCAATGGTGAAAGTGACATTTTATTTTGCGAGTAGAAAAAGGTTACGACACGAGGCCGATAGGCTGGGTGGCGAAAACCTACGAGGAAAATAAAATCTCTTTTACGACGTGTGTCAAACACTATTGTACTTTCTCGCTATTGCTTAAGCAGTATACATGAAGTGTTGTGATTCTGTGGAGCAAACGGCGAATTTTCGACGAATAAAAAAAACGTATTGGCGGGCCCTGATTACGAAAAGGGGAATAATATTGTCCC
The DNA here is from genome assembly GCA_964035755.1 of Teleogryllus oceanicus. Lineage (NCBI taxonomy): Eukaryota > Metazoa > Arthropoda > Insecta > Orthoptera > Gryllidae > Teleogryllus > Teleogryllus oceanicus. The sequence goes on along the minus strand of CAXIVR010000002.1, from coordinate 48,977,325 downwards.
TATATACAGTAAATTACTTTAACAATTATGAGCCCCTAGAAAAATCTTCATTTATTTGTTTGTTTTTTTACGGGATATTCCCTTTAATACATGCAACTACAATATGTGAGTACAAGATACACATTTATTAATGAAGTCACAAAGAGTAAAATTAGGAAATTTAGAAACAATATCTAATTACAAATCTGGTTATTTTAGACAGCAATTCTCGGAGAGTATGTACGTAGTTTGAGTAAATAATGTTGAAAAAATCGATTCGCTTACAATACTTGTTAGCCATGGAGTCAATACGCAAGAATGTATCGATCATTTGATAGTCAGTTTTCAGAGGTTTGACTGAAAATAATAAGGAATTACGTGTCGAAACGCGAAGGATCCGAAATCCGATTTTAGGGAGAAAATCTTTACAATGAATTTTACCGCACAAAATTTCAAATAGAAAGATCAGGTCGCTGATTGTTCTTCTATTCAGAAGGTGAGGAATGTTACACAATGAGTAGTAATCAGCGTATTCGAGACAAAATCGCGAGATAGCGTATCCATCGCGAAACTCTAAGTTGAGCAAGAACCTATGTTGGACTTTCTCGAGATGATTTACAGCTTTCCCTGTGAAGGAAGACCAAATCAAGGCCTACTCGAGAATGGGTCTAACCAGCGAGTTAAAGAGAAGTTTGATCGTGTAGAGTGATCGATATTGTGATGAGTTTCGTAGTATAAAACCTAAAGATCGCAGATCTGTGTTATTAATACTGTTAATATGGTTGTTGAAATTGAGTGCACTGTCGAAGATAACTTCAAGATTTCTGATGTTGTCAACGACAGCCAATATCCTCCGATTGAATCTATCGGAGAACAGTAGTGAATCCAAAGGATATGAAAAATAATTAATTTAATTTTAATTATATTTTACTTTGAAAAATCCCAATTCGATTTTTACTCTATTCTATAATTTATATTCTCAATGCATTGATGTATTTTCTTTCAAGCAATCCACAAACTTTAATTTAAATTAGCCTAATTAGGTTTCCTCTTTTCAAAATACGAATTAAATGTAATATGAAAGAAAAATTCAAACTAGAGATGCTACTGAATGGCACTTTCTCATACTAGTGAATTTTCAAATTTATTTGCTCCATCTTCTTGTCAGCTGCCATCTATCGCTTTCCTAATTACATTTTTTTTAAACTTTCTCAATTTTTCGATTTCCTAATTGTAGAAAAAGATATTACTTCAAGAATATTAAAGAAGAGTAAAAGCTCGTTTTCACGCAAATTTCCGTTGTGAAATTTGGAGCTGATACGACTTTAAGACATGTCGTTTATGCGGTAGTGTATGTGCCAAATTTGAAGCTCTAGTTTATAAACAACTTTTGAGTTTTCGAAAAACTTCATTGGAAGTCATTTGAAGCACTTCTATTCACAAATGCAATAATGCAATAATCGATGGAAAATAAAATGTAAATATTTTTAATGACATGTATTTTGAAAGTTTTACATAAAAAGGAAAGTAAGTACTAAATGACTTCCATGCACTACAGTTCGTCACATATCAGACCAGTCGGGAGCTTAAAGCTTACCCCGGTTGGGGTGGTGCCCTGCTGGGAAGATGCATGGAAGAATGAATACAGAAAAATCAAATCTGTTTGTTCCTTTACCGTTAAAAATAAGTTTTCTATAATTTTGCAACGAAAATATCTAGTTTTTGAAATGTTAATCCCTCGATTTTTTAAAATTTGTTGTTATTATTATTATTATTATTATTATTATTAATATTCATCTTTCAACTATTAATAGTTAAATTGTTGGGAAGGCATTCTGAAACCCAAGAAAGCGTGCGCAGATGATTTTCTCCCCCGTACATCACATACAGTTTTTGACTGTTTTTGACTAAATAAATAAATAAAAATAAATAAATAAAATTCCCGCAACCCGAGGTTTAGGTCGGCACCGTATCTCATCATCCACCACCACCACCACCACCACCACCCGGAATAAATATCATTCCCTACGCTAACGGAAGTAATTTCAAAGGAGTTGACGTGTCTGGAAGCATCAATTAGTCAATCGTTATTGCAACTCGTCCAGAAGCGAGGAGCAGCTGGCGGCGGCGGCGGAGGCCGGTCTGCCTGCCTGCCTGCGCCCGGGCGCTGCGCTGTCTATCGATCAAGCGGGGGGGGGGGAAGGCCGCGTTGTGCAACGCCCGGGGCCGGCGGGGCATCCCCACGCTCGCACACACACACGTGCCCTCGCTTTACAAAAGGTTTCTGTTGCTCCGACTGGTTTAGGGGACAGTTGCGACTTTAGTTGATAAAATAAAATTTTAAAAAATAAAGTAATATATTCATAGACCATTTTTACAATAAATGAAGGTGTGCTCTGTTTATTTACTGTAAAAAATTGTTTAGATCTAGTAGATAAGATCCAATAGATGCCTGTCCCCCTATGAAAAACTAGTCTCATTTGATATAAAGAATCTCTTTCCAAGAACACCGACTTCTGATTGCAAATAACTTCTATATAATTTTCTAGACACGTCCATGCCCCTCACCTGTTTGTGATAAACTCCAAAATGTCTTCAACCTATACATGAACCAAAATTACTTGATGTTTGTCAACAACTTTTACAGAAAAAACCTCAGGAATTCATTTGAGCTGCTCCCTCTCTCTTCTCCTTGCAGACACCAGCAAATGTGTCTCAGGGTGTCAACTGATGTCACCGCAGTGCCTCTGACGGTCCCACGGTCCGAGTTCCGAAGGTGACAGGAGTTTAGACACTCGCTTGTCAACTAAGTTGAATTCAGCCGATGCCTAGGGGAGAATTCTTGCGGCTGACTTTTCTGATCGGTATGATCTGGGCTGTCCGGGTGACGCCGCGTCGAAGGCTGGGGTGCCGACGTTTCGACCGACACATCGCGGTTCTCTTCAGGGCTGTACTGCGCTATGTCGGGCGAAACGTCGGCACCCCAGCCTTCGACGCGGCGTCACCCGGACAGCCCAGATCATGACTCTGGCCGCGGAAGCCTACGATACCATTTATTCTATTCGGTAGTTTTCCGTGATTTCTCCGATCAACACCACACGAATACCGGAGTAGTCCCCAAACAAACTGGACACGGACCGTGCGCAATCCAACCTTCCTCCTCCTTGTTCTATTCCGTTTCCTTATTTACACACGCTTACTCGTACATGCACTGCACGACCACACTTGTCGGGAGCTTAGAGCTGACCCCGGGTGGGGTTGATTGATTGATTGATTTTTTTGTGTTTTCGGGCGCGTCAACTACTTCGGTCATTAGTCCCGTTAGTGTAGTGCATGTTTTTTTCTCTCGGGAGATGGCGGTGATCTTCCCCCCCCGATGGGCATGGCGAGATCCGGCGCCGACCTACCGTCGGCTAGTGGGGTTTCCCCTAACCAGGACTCTCCCACCAGCGGGGCACCGCCCCAGCCGGGACAAGCTCTCAGCTCCCGACCGGTATCCCGAAATATGTGGTGGTGTGGTGCATGTTAGTGTAAGTGTGTGAGTAAAGGGAGAGGATAGGACAAGGAAGAGGAAGGGAAGATCGCTCGCGGTCCGTGGCCCGTTTGGTACGGTACTGCTCCGGCATTCGCCTGGTGTTGATCGGAGAAACCACGGAAAACTACCAATCAGAGCAGCCGGCCGCTAGAATTCTCGTCCAGACAGCGACGAAATTCGACCTAGCTGCCGGGTGGGATGGTGGGAGACACTTGGTTGGGGTACATCCCTTCAAGCCGACGTAGGTGGGCACCGGGTCCCGCCAGCCAGCAGGGGAAGATCACGGCCACCTATCGCGATAAAAAGATACACTGCTCTTGCGGAACTAATGACCTTATCAGTTGATGCATCTAGAATCATCAATTAATGAATCCTTGCAGACATATTTATGGATTCTTTCGAACAATCTTCCCTTAAAATCATCCATTTCTCCGAAATATTACATATCGGCACTGTCACATAGGTGACATTCTTGTTCTCTGGACCGGTTCGACAAGACAGATTGACTGACTTCAACGTGACACATCCTACGACACAATTCACAATAAAACGAGGAAAAATCTATCAATTTCGTAGAGTAGATATATGCATATCTGGAAACAAACATGCTTTCAATATTTTCACAAAATACTCAAGAGACAGACACTTACGTTCAGAACTCTTCACAATATTCTATTCAAAACAAACACGCCGCCTTCCACTACATTACTATGCCTGCCCTCCATAGTTTCCCATTACAATCTCATTTTCTGAAAGAACTGAACACTATTCAACACATTGCTTTGTCATAAGGTTTCAACGCCTACCTCCATAACAACATATTCCCCCGCCAAATACATTAAACAGAAACAGCAAATGTACCCTCTACAGGAACACAAAAAACCGATAAGTTATCTGCTTACCTTCTTTTGGAACCCTTTCAGAAAAGACTCGCCTACAATATACTCAAAGCCGGAATCAAGGTTACATTAAAATCACAGAGCTCCTTCACAAAGTTCCTAATCCCCCCCAAACACAAATCTCTTAGAAAGAAGCGGTTTCCACGCACTTTATTGCCACAGCTGAGAAGCCAAATACATTGGCCAAACAGGCAGAACATTTAACACCAAAATTAAAGAACACACACTGTGATAATTTGTTTGCCATATTAAGCCGGCGCGTTAACGAGGTAGAAACGTTATGCCCTGTTTCTCCACATGACCGGCCTCTTTTTGGGTCATTGCGACCTTGAGCCTCTTCATAACCTCCAGGTAGAAATCTTTGTTCACGGTTGGACCTTGCGTAACGTATTCGTAATGAATCAGCCCTTGCCAATCGAAGAAAAACACCAGCATGATCTTCACATTGGACCGGGACATGCGAGCTTCCTTTGGTCGTGAGGAATGAGGACCTTTCCACTGAGAAGACTGGGTCTTTGTCACCAGTTACGATAGTTTTAAGAAACTCTGGATCGACGTTGGCTCGATGCAGGAGTTTTTGACCATTGTCCACACTTTTTGCCTCTGTTCGTCAGCCAGCACCCGCGGGACGAATTTTGATGAGACGCGCGTCATGTCCAAAATGTCTGTCAAAATTGTCTGAGGATCCAAAAATTATATTCACTTCCACGACCCTTCTCTCTAACAGTTAAACCGCGATTTACCCGGACCAAATCGTTCACCAATTTGACGTGATGGGGGTATATCGATGTGGAAGGCCACCCCGTTCACGAATCTTCATGTGTCGAGGTTCTGCCCGATTTGAAACGACCATTCAAAACTCTGGCTTCGACTCATAGCTTCATTACCAAAGGCTTCTTGAATGATTCCAAATGTCTCCATAGCACATTTGCCAAGTTTGAAACAAAATTTCACGCACACGCGCTGTTCCTCTACCTCCATTGCTGCGATTGCACGAGGCGACGAACAGCTTCTCACACGTATTGCTGCAGCTGCGTAACGATTCGACGTAAAAAAAGCAGCACCTCTCGTTTTCGTCGTCAGATGTGTCGCTAGATTGCGCACTGTATCCCGTTTAGTTCTGCTGAATGGTTTGCGCGGATAAAATCATTCCCATGTTTTTTTTTTGTTTGTTTGTTTTTTTGTTTTTTATTGTTTTTTTTATTTCTTGACCTCGTATATCTCCTCGAAACATGGATTATTTTTAATTCGTACTTCCAACCATAACATTAATAAAAATTTCCAATTACAATTTACACAAGACCAATCTCTCAGACCTTAAACTAAACATAACTTCCGGTTCACTATAATTTATTGATTTTTTATTTATTTATTGATTTTAGGTCAAAAACAGTTAAAACTGCGTATGACGTGCTATGGGGAAAAGTGAATTGTGTGCACATTTTCAAAATTCTGTGATCCCTACACTAAGTCTTATACTACTTAAATTTTGGAAAAAAAAATTACCTAATAGTCAGCCTATGTTAAAAATCCGATCGCATCTCACCAACCGCTTACGTGTGCTCGCGACAAAATCTTTTTAAGACTCTGAATCCATGTGTCCTTGCTGACAATCACGACCATCCAACGCCCTCTTCACCCTTCTGCGCATAATGTATTTGGGGCCGTGTCCATTTGCACAACATTATGAAATCAAGCACGGAATATTAAACCTTGTTGATCCGTTGTTCAAACAACGAGTATTCTTTGATTTCCGTGTCTGAAAACGATGTCATATTCATCGCTAAATGTTAATTTTATCAATAATAAACTAATCCCAGGGTTCTTGGCTTATCACAGTACATGCAGGGAAACACAGCACTAGTCAATCTCACTTTGCCAAACATTTACTTTAGACTGGTCACACATTCAGTCCATACACCGATATTCATATACTCGAAATAGAAAATCAATATTACACTAGAGTAACTTTGGAAAACCTTGATATTCATTTAAATGGTAACAACTGAATGAAAGCATAATCCAAAACCCCTTCCATCTGCTAAAATAATTATACCATTTTTATTAGACACTTCACTTTTACTCTACAATACAGCGCAGTACAATGTAGAGAGCGCACCGCACCCAGGTTATTACACCTCAATTTCCCCAACCCCAACGCCTGGTACTTAAACCCCTAATCCCGCTCGAACCTCCTAGTTTAATTCATAGTTTTAATGTAAAACAAGCAAGCATTTTTAAGATGGGCCCTGATCCCGCTGGAAAAGCTTAATCGGCTGCAGCCCTAATTGTAACCCCGAACATGAATAAATTCCCGTCTCTCCAGTGCTACTAAAAATATTGAGACGCCGCGGTCGTTTTCATTCTTACAAACGGTAGGTAAGAAACTGCTCAACTCATATTTTATGTTTGTGTTATTAAAGTTGACATGTTTTTCAATTTCAATAATTCTCTTGCTTAGATTCACAAAATTACTGCATTATTAAATGATCTATGAAACTATCCCTTTTTATTTCTTTTATTTATTATAATGTTAATTTCTCTTTGTTTAAATTATATATTTATTAACTCTGAATTAATCCTCCATTAGTAATTGAATTCACAACTGAATGGTTTTTTTGTTTTTGTTTTTGTATCATTAAACTGACGATTACTTAAGTCATCGAAAGCTGTTATTTCAATAAACAATATTTTGGCAAAAACAATGCATCTAATTGCAAAGGTCTACAAAACTAAAACTTGTTGTAATCATCATAAATATATTTTTCTAAATCGTGCATATTTTTCTAAATCAGTTATTACAGTTATTACTTTTAACACAGATTACAGTTTTGTACTCGGATTTGCGCCATTACCAGCCATTTTTTGACAATAGCAAATCCAATTATTACATTAAAAATTGGCCATATTCGATTTTATTATAAATGGTGTTCGTAAAACTCACTCAGAAATATGAACTCCCACGTCTATTGTGAACTGCCTCAGTATCTTCTCTGAATGACATCCAGCAGAAATCTGCCATCATGGAGTCATTCATGAAACCTTGATAGTGAAACTTACCGGGGTTCTTTCGCTGCGGGATTGCATGTTCAATAAAACATAAATCATTTTACAAGACATTTAATTAAAAACTACAATGAGCATGCGAATGAATGATTTTAGTAAAATTATTACAAGTTTTGATAGCGTTATTGCGGTTTACTATCCTCATTGGAGCTATCACGTGCAAAAACAGAAACAATTAATTTGCCGCTGCAATAACATGCCGAATTGATGGCATCTACCCTCTCAGCTCCCTTCGTTATAGTCTTTCCGCACCTCTGCTGGGAAAGAAGAGCTGAAGGAGATTCGATTACGGATCATTCATATAAGTCTTAATGTTGGCGTGAAGACTTTCTTCCTGGCGGCTGGGTGCCGGCGGGCCCTGCAACGCGGGGCTTCCGGGGGCGGTGGGAGGCGGGCACGCCTCTGCCGTCGCTTCCTAGTTCACACACAAGACGTCAGCGCCCGACCATTGTCCCACTGTGGCGTCGGCGATGTCACGCTACATGGCGATGAGCTGAATTCAATTCCCGAATCAGGCGACAACGACGTCGAAGTGCCGATCGGAGCACATGTTACGGTGAACTCGAGGGATGCAGTTGCAAGCACAAGTTTAGTGCTGAAATTAACAATAGAAGTGCGTCATTGAGACATAAGTGGCCACACTTATAATCTTCGAACGTAAAGATTTATGAACAAAGTGAGAATTTCAAAGCCACGTTCGAGGCACAAGTCAGAATTATTAGCTCCAAGTATAAGTCTCAGTATAAGCTCGAAATAGAAATAAGTGCTTAGTTCGAAGTTCGAGCTGGGAGTCCTTTTGGAGCCTCTCACACGACAAAACGAAGACTTTGATCCCCTCCTCTGATCCGAGTTCCTCACCCTGATTGCTTAAAATCGGCTATCGAGAGCGGTGGCGGGACGACACTCGAACCAATGATGCTCTAGCTCATTAAATGTGTTGCTGGTCGCGGTCAGCGACGCGTTTTCGCGTAGGGGGTTACTTCGCCCACGCTAGGCTCGCGGCTGGTGCGTGTCGAAAGCGGCAAGCTTGGTTTCGCCTTTCAGCGGTTTGTTGGGGATACGCGTTCATGAAGCGGCCGTTGAGCGGGGGATACCTGTGACGTTCTGGTATGATCTACTGCGGCCAGGCGACCGCAACCGCACAACAACGGCAGCCCTCCCTTCGAGCTCGCGAAAAAGTAAACATAAACATCAAACTGATACTCTCAGGCGCTCGAGCGGCCTGCTGCCTCCCCGCATCTGATTGGCCGTTGCCTTGGCTGATCGGCTATGGACGAAACTACCGCGCACTCCGCGCCCCGGCGCGAACGACAACATTTGAACAATCCGTTGCATGACTCGCAGCACTCAACGCACCTGCATCGCTCATTTGAAATTGTTCTTTGGCCAAAAGAACCGTTTGGCCGACGCGCATGTGTGCATTGTAAATTGCTGGCTCTTGCAATTTTATGAGAGGGTCGAGAACGATTGCTCAAGTGTCCGTGACAAATCGCGGTGCCATACGAAGCATCATGCCCCGCGCAAATGTAAAGAGTACAGTGCCACTTTAACTGCCTTGGTACCCCACTCGCGAGAGCCGGCTTCTCCGCGGCGTGTTTGAATGTTTTGTGATTTATAGGGGGGTTGATTAGTGGAGTGGAGTTTTAGTGGTTTTGACATTTTATATCCCTGACACTGGGCAGAGCGAGTTCACTTTAAAAAGCAAGGCGGCTGTCTTTTGAGTATTTCACGGCGCCCCGATGCGGCGTGGGCTGGGCACATGCTCGTCGCCTGAGTTGCAAAAACAGACCGTCGCATGCGGTGGGTCCCTGCGGAATCGTAAACTATTCGCCCACGCTCTCGGCGCGGCTGGGGTGGCGGGGGAGGGGGTGGCCGTGCTAGGCCGGTCCTCTGCCAAAGGCCGCGCAGGTATTTAAGTCCGACACCGCGCTTAATGTCTTGATTAATAAAATTGAGGGAGGAGTTTATCATGTCCGTTCGCGAAGGAGTCGACGTTACAGTAGCATTCCTTCTTTGTTCTGATGTCCTGGTGAAATCACTAACCCGTTCATCACTCATGTCACTGAGGTTATCTGGGAAGAAATCTAAATGGGAGTGTAGAAAGTGTAACTTAAGTGAATGCCCCGGTTTTGAAATGTATACAAAAGTCTCTTGATTCCATTAACAGAATCTGAAGTTTTTTTCTCAGAGAAATGTTCACTTATCTACTTTTTTAAATTTATTTCTTCTCGTTCGACATTTCGGTCCCTCGAGGAGTGTGAAAATAGTACATTTTATACTATAACGTTAAACCATAACGTATTACGATGTGGCCGCTCATAGCAAAAGAGTATTCATTTCTACTCATGAACATGGTCTAAGTTTCGAAGATTGTTAAGGTCTGGTCTGAGGTGTAACGTTGGAAGGTAGCGCTAGGAAGAGGGTAAAAATCAAGTTACAATGGTCTCAGTATATCCTTAGGGAACCTTGATTTAATACGGTCCCATGAAGCACAACGGCCCAGATGAAATATTATGGAACAGGGTTAAGACTAACGATTTTGATAGAAATGGACGGCTATTTTGCTTATGTGTACGTTTAATGGCAATGTGTTTAGCTCGCGATGAATTTGGGAATTTGGAATAAACCATGGGAACTTGAGGGTCTTTCTCAGGAACTTATTTTGGAATGCAACTAACTTTTGGAGATTACTGGGTGCTAGCACCCACACTGCAACCCCTTATTGAGAAATTACTACCTTTAGTTACAACAATGTACAAAATATCTGGGATACCATTGGCGTTAGTAGCATAGCGAATAGGTTTCTTTCGAGAAAATAATTTTATATTAGAGGAAGCTACAAATTTCGCCAATTTTTTGCCTTGCCAAGTTGTTGAGTTACAAACCCACATGCTATTCTTGTTATGAAGATCTCTAATCATGATTGCTGGGCTAATTCCCACAAAAATTATTTGATAGGCTAATAATGGGAATTTTTCGTTAGATGGTTTGTATGCTATTATATTTAACATTCTGGTGTTTTGGGTTATTTTAATTCCAACCGATTCGACGTTCGCTGATAGCGGAGTCGAAATCTGTTCATGTTTGAGTTCCTTGTAAATAAGAATGGCAACGCCGCCGGAGGCTGAGACTATTGTAATTCTATCATTTGTATATGAAACGTAGCCTAGTTTGTTGAACCTTTCCCCCGGAATCAAGTGGGTGTCTATTACGCAAGCAATTTTGATACCATGCTGTTTTAAAAAGAATCTGAACATGTTTTCTTGCCGCTTAAGGTCATTGGCATTCCAATTTAGAATCTTATTTTCTTCCTGAATAACCTCCATTTTTAACATGTAATAAAAACATTTCTTGTATCGTGTTGTGGATTTGAGGAACTAAAGCAGACTTACTTGAGAAACGATTGATGAAATAATATTAGACCAGTCCGGGAAATGAGATGTACCATGTCTCGGTGTAAAAGTTGGTGAAGGGCGCGTTTGGAGTGGAGGAAAGTGGTTGGTTGATAGAGGCACTACTCTTGATGGTTTTGGTTTGGGGGAGAAAGATTTAGAAGGTAATACATTTTGCGAAGTGGTCTGGGAGAAGCTGTTAAAGTGACTTTATGTATTCTTTGTCAAATAAGCAGTCTCTGTAATTTTCTGCATGGAATTCTTTGCATTTTACACACTGAGCTTAGGCATCTTTTACTTTTTACAATCCGTGTAAAGGTAGTTTCAGACACATTTCACGCATCTTGGAATGAACCCAAATTTGCATAATTACTCTAGAGTGTATTCTGCTTTGCACTCTTATAACACTATGGATAAATCTATTTAAAAAATATAGTTTTGGCCTCTCTGTTAATCGTTAAATCTATTGTACAAACATGAATGGGTCAATTATCTTTGTTATACTATCTTTTCACTTTTAAAACTTGAAAATTGAATCGAATGAGTTCATCGTAAATTTCTTTTTCATTATAAGTAATTGGGATATCTTTAATTACAACTGAAAGCGGTTTTTGACTAGGATCTCTGTATGTGAAGTATTGTTCATTTCCATCGACCAAAAGTTTATGAAGTTACGGAAATTAATTGATCTCAACATTATTGTAACTGTATTTTTGTATGATTTTGTTGTAAAGTCACTTTTAGAAATTCCTTGAATATCTTTGATTAGTTTATTGTAATCAGCTGCATAGATATTAATAGGTGAGACTTTCACCAGCACTGGTTCTGAAGACATAGAATTAGCTAATATAAAGTCCTGGTCACTGAGTAAGTCGTATCTAGTCGATACCGGAACATTATAAAAAAGTTATTTTGATCACTAGCTTTTCTCTTCTTGCTTTGGGAGTCACTATCTAACACGGATTCAGTTACTTGCTTCATTGTAGAACCGATTTGGGAGTTGTTTGTTTTAGGCAGCCTGTCTAAGGTGCCAGCGGCTGCGACTTGTTGTGAAAACACACCTGGTAGTGGCTGATGGTGTTGGTGATGGCTAAGGTTTGCTGAAGATGTCCGGTTGGAAACATTGGCGAATCCAATGGTATATTATTAACAGTTTTTCTACGCTTCGTTTATGCTCCGTCCGAGGTCAGAGCATTAATGGTCATAGTTTGGAAAAGATACTGCTAATTTCGTTAGATTACTAGAATACACCGTGATAAGTAAGTGTTAGGTTGTAGATACCAACCACTAAACTGATTAGAAACACTGTTTGCTCACGAACGGCAACGGAGCAACGCAGCAACGGACTCTCGGAGCGAACTGGAGACACATCCACTAAAAATTAGTCCAGGCGTCTTATTTTCCTGGATTCATCGTTTGTGTGAACACATTAACTTTTAAAATCTCTCGGATTTTGAAAGATTCTTTCCTTCATTTTTACTGCGCTGATTTTTGAAACTTTTCGTAGAGTCTCATTTGGTTGGTTACATATTCGACAGACATCTTTTATACTGTTCTTCAGTATGTGTTTATCATAATTGCGTGTTTTTATTACCCCATCTTGAATTGCTATTATAAATCCTTCAGTTTCATGAAATAAATATCCCATTTTCAACCACAGGAGAGAAGAGACTTTATTAATTGATGGGTTATTTAAGAGATTAGGATATTTTCCATGAAGGGTCTTGTTCTTCCAATCTGTCTGCAGGTTACTTATCTGGGAAACAATATCAATGTTGGTTTCAGTCTTCTGAAGATTTAGAACTGAATAGTTTGCATCTACTGCAACTACATTCTTCATTAATACACTATCCGAGGCGTGAAAGTACATTCGCATTTTATTTTCTAGTGATCTGTAAAGATCGAAGATATTCACCAGGCTCTTCATACTTCAGGCCTAGATTAATGTATTCTGATACATACTCTATCTGATTTACTTTCACTTTGGTTGCTTTTTCCTTGCGGTTAGTCATGGTTTTTGTTTTATTTAGATTTAATCGAGGTCCTACGTTTAGACTTTCATTGTTTAACTCTTCTAACATTCGCAACCTAAGATTATTTAATCGTCTCCCATTTACTGACATTCCAATGTGTTCCCAGTTTAATTTTCCGAAATCTTCTTCCATTATACCAGTGAAAATTTGGGGTTACAGAGGATTGCCTTGATCAATTCCCCTTTTGATCCTAAATATCAGTCAGTCCTTTCAATATCAGTCTTCACCTTCTCTTAGCTGTTCTTGTATATCAACTTGAAGAGTCTTAATATATTTGGATGGAACTCCCTGGCTTTGTAAGGCATTAAACGTAGGCACAAGATTTATCATGTCGAAAGCTTTATAAAAGTCTACAAAGGTAAAGTACATCTTCAGATTATACTCTTGAACTTTTCTATTATTTGGTAAATAGCTTGAAGGTGATCCATCGTACTATGTCCGTTTCGAAAACCTGCCTGTTCCAGTCATAGCTGTTCGTCTAGTTTATGATTTATTCTTCTTGTGATGATTTTTATAAACATTTTAGACAAATTAGACATCAGACTAATTCTCTATTGTCCAACTGAACGATAATTGTTGAGTTCGTTTCGTGGTCTTTTTTTATGAATTAAAGGGATTGTGCTCTGGAATCACTGGGTGGGAATTCCGTCTTGAGATAGTTTTTCATTAATTATTTCAGTACTTTTCTAATCGATTTCTGGTGTTCCATATTTTAGAAGTTCGTTTGTAATACCATCATCGCCGGGAGTTCTACCTGTCCACCCTATATCATGTTGGGATCAACGAGAGAAACATTGAGAATACTGTATTTTCAAGGCTCATAAGAAACCGTATTTCTGCCTCTTCTTTACCTCTTTGGAGATACGCTGGTCAAAACAAGAACTCGTTTCATCCCCGGCAGTTCATGGCGGCAGTTCTTGAAGGAACGGCTCTGCCGAGAAAGATTCGCTCAGTCACCATATGAAAATCGTCCTCTCTCAGAAACTATAATTTGCGTATGATGCCACTTTTCTTCAATATAGAATATTCAGAATATTCATTATTCAGAATATTCATTTCAGATGTAAAAAAGAGCTTCTTCGCAATTAGAAGAACTAATGTTTCTTGTGGCATTTTTCTGAGAAATCCTTCGTTATTGCCTAGTTATTGGATTCTATTTCCCTTATTCATGACATCCTGAGTGCTAAGCATACTTTTAATTATAGTCTAAACTAATGCTAAAAAGTATTACTTTCTCACATTATTTTAATGGATACTAATGTTAAAACACTATTTGAACCCGCAAAAACACTCGACCCCTCTGGGATTGAAATTCATTTATTAGCTTTAGCAAGCCATTAGCATTACTTCTAGTACAACCCTTCTGCGTCGGCACGACTACATCTCCGCCGCATTGAAAAAGAAAGTTGAACATTTGTAATTTTTGAAAATTCAATTTGGACTCAAAGAGTCCAAATTGAGTTGGACTCAATGAATCAAGAAAAATACTTCCGGATTCGATAAGATCTTGTTAACGTAATGTTTAAAAGTCACAATTAAAATCAAAATTACTGTAAAATTACTTATATTTTCATAATATTTTACGTGACATTATTTAAAGATGTAACTTTAAAGATGAGATTTTAAAATGAAAGCAATATCTATCTATAAGCGTAGTTTTGCTCTTCCACGACATCAACCAGATAGATCGGGGAATATCAATTTCGGTGAAAATACGTTTTTTTAGCCGCTACCGTTGTTTACAAGCAGACGGAAGGCTGGCCGGACGTTTCGCCTTCAACACAATTTTCGATATCAGGGACTCACAAAGCGTGGATTCTGTCAACATAACGTGACATATGACCTTTTTTTATTACATGTGTGAACAAGAATCATCTCTTTTTTGTATCGGGGATCCACAATACGACTTTTCCTGCTGAAAAACGCCGCTATTTGCTGCAGCATTACATATCTTCTTCTATACTACGTAAGTAGTATACGAGATAGCAACTAGTGATGTCATAGAACGGCACACACTTTCTCCTACTAGTTCATTTTCTAATTCCTTTTGTCGGGAGAGCTTTCCAGTCTTAACTCGGAGGACCTGATTTTGAATCTCGGCGCGGAAAACAATTTTGCTGGCCAAATTCAGCTCACCCCTTAGCAGTGTTTCTTGCTCTTCCAATCGTTGTAGCAAGCGTGTCGCAATGGGATGTTGCTCTGAGAGGGGAAGATAGAGGCATCGGTGACATTGTCCTCGGTGGGTCTCCGGAACCCGATGGCGGTAAGCGCGCCTTCACGGACACGGAGTGGTGGGGTGCTGCTACTTTCCCCCGCACAGACCTCGTGGACACTGTCTGGCTGGGGCAAAGCTGCTGCCACTCGGCCTTCGGGTAGCCATCCACCCTGCAGTCGTCCTCGTCCTCGCCGTTTCCCTCCAGCTCGGCATCGGGGACGTCCGGGTCTTCCCCACCCCGCCCTGCCGTTGTCATGGGAGAGCCGCCGAACAGAAATGCTTCCCAGAGGCCGCAGGGATAGGAGGCCTTCGAGCGAGTCTGGGGGAGCCACTCGAGCTTGATTGATTGATTGATTTTTTCGTGTTTCCGGGCGCGTCAACTGCTTCGGTCATTATTCCCGTTAGTGTAGTGCATTTTTTCTCGGGAGATGGGGTGATTTTCCCTCCTGGATAGGAGATCCGGCACCGACCTACCGTCGGCTAGTGGGGTTTCCCCCTAACCAGGATTCTCCCACCAGCGGGCACCGCCCCGCCGGACAAGCTCTAAACTCCGACCGGTCTCCCGGAATATGTAATAGTGTAGTGCATGTTAGTGTGAGTGTGTAAGGGGAGAGGATAGGACAAGGAAGGGGAAGGACAGATCGCGCGCGGTCCGTGGCCCGTTTGGTAGGGTACTGCTCCGGCATTCGCGTGGTGTTGATCGGAGAAACCACGGAAAACTATCGATCAGAGCAGCCGGCCGCTAGAATTGTCCTCTAGACCACTGGAGCTTGAGGCGCCGTGAGCAGATGCGGGCGCGGGACCAGGAGGAGGCATGCGTGACACTCCGCTCCGTCGGCCCATCCGAGAGACACCCCCGCACGCGCACCTCCGGTGCAACCTTCTGCGCGTACGCGGCCTCCTGGACAAGACCAGCACGCGCAGATTGGCGCAGCTGGGCATCTCGGCTGCTGGGGATCTTACGACAAGAGTTCGCGTTCCAGTTATCGCATTCGAATCTCAGTTCGTGAACCAAGGCCCCCTCCGGCGTCCTTTGAGGAGCAGATAAATGCATTCGTGGCACCGATGTGGAGACAAAGGAACGCGCGTGTCCTCGCTCTCACCAGATTACCGTGTTCAACCAGCATATGCCTCTTGTGTCTGCCCATATGCCAGGGAAAGAGAGACCGGCCACACGAACTACTTTAGTGTATGCTTTTGTTTTTTCAAAAATTACACAAATGTAATTTTTTTGAAATGCCTCTCACGCCGTTAACTAAAGGCATTTCCAATTATTTGTATGCATTATTACATTTGTGAGTGGAAGTGCTTCAGATGACTTCAAATGAACTTTCTCGAAAGCTCAATAGATTTCTGATAAAAAGAGCTTCAAATTTCGCATTTACAGTAATGCTTAAAAATGGCTACGAAATTTTCAATGAAAATTTCTATTTAAGACGAGTTTTTACTCTTATTTAATATTCTTGGTTCACTTGTACTTCTAGGAAACCCAAAAGTTGAGAAATTGTCACAAAAATGAACTTTGGGCGACATTAGAAGGCAGCTGGCCAGAGAATGGATCAAGACTTTAAAGCCAGACTACACCAAGGAAATTAGAAAAATTTGGTACGAGAAAGTCTGTGCCATTCCGTATCACCTCTAGTTCCGAATTACCCCATACCCCTCACCCCAGCCATTTCCAAAAGATTGAGGTCTGTAAGGTCTACAATACACAAAGTGTAGTCTGGATCTTACGTCCAGCGATTACACAATTGTGACACGCGGACTACGAGGAACTGCTGTTTGTGCCTCTGCGATATTTCAGATTCCTGGACGTTTTCTGCAGCAAGAATTTTGGTCATCATGATACGATAACTATCTGGACGACCTATTGCTGTCGTGTTCTCAACGCCTGATCTTGGGAAGCTATTATTACTTCCGCCACTTCTGGCTTCATTGTTCCCCTTTTAAGGCACATAAACGATTGATCATTGTCCATTGCATCTTACATCTTGTCCATTCTTTTTAGATACTGTCCATGGAGTGATTTGTCTCTACACGATATCGTTAACATTTTTTGGGTTCTCACATTTCATGTTAAGTAGCACCAGAAAAATACAGAGTCTCTTTTATTATGCGTGTCTTGCATAGCCTTGTTCGCAGTGTTTCTTGTTACACTTACAATGCCTCTGTTTACCATTCTTCGGTCAGATTTCATGGCCTACCTCATTAGTTCTCACATCTTGATGGCTGACTACATACTTTCCCATCCCGATAATTGCTTTGTGCCAGGAGGCGTCAATTTGTCTGAGGCCTCTTCCTTCTCCCTTACGTGACACAAAGTCTATGTACATCAGCAAGACAGAGGGCGATATGATGCATTGTAAGCAGTTTTATGTTTTTTCGATCCATGAATTGAATTTATTGCTCAGTCCAGTCCACTAGTCCGAAACTGTATTCGACTACAGGCACCAAACTACGAATTGCAGATATTTTATTCCTAGAGTTAGGAGCGGGCTGCAGAACAAGTATCACTCTTCTGTAATAGTTCCTGGAAACTCTCTCTTTCATTGTGTCTTTCGAGATGTTCTCACATTCTTCAATGCCCAGATATATATTTAAGTTTTACCTGACTCAAGATCTTGAATCACAGTGTGCATATCAACTTTAATGATCTCTGACGTTATCATTTTGCCACTCTTCAAATAGATTTTGAACACTTGTCAATACCAAACTTCATGCAGATCTCATTACTAAAATGATTAACAACAGACAGCATTGGGGAGCGAATCCCTTCATTATTAGCAAACGCTTTAAAATCATCTATGTAAAACAAATGTGTTACTGATCTTTCATCGCCATGAAGCTTGTAACGAAAGTCAGTGTGCGACAACTGTCTAGGTAGTGGAATCAAACTACTTTAAAACAGCAGAGGGGATAGGAATCTTCTGGGAAAATTCCTCTGTTAATTAGAATACATACTTCTTGTTTCTATTACTTCCTTTCCGCTGTTCTCCACGACTTTATTTTTTGGGCTGCGGTAGATGGCAGCAGGAAACAATGAGGGGCAAGACTGTACAGTACCAATCCACAAAAAAAAAAGAAAATTTTACTACGAGAAAGTCTGTGTCATTCTGTAGCATCTCTAGTATTCTATTGTCAACAGAACTTATCCACTTTTTCCGCTGCCGCTGAGGTTGGAGACAGGCGAGAGTGAATGGAGCTGGCGAGTGTGGCGTCGCGCATCGCTTCCTTGCGAGCCGGCCGGGAAAACCGTCCTCCCCCATGCTTAAGCCGGTTGCGGGGTTGGGGGCAGTTGGCATGCGCTGTGCACGCTGACGCGCGCCGAGCTGAAGACGCGCTGAATAGGCCAGGGGGATGGGGCAGGAAACTCTCCAAATATAACTATAGAGAAAGGTTAGTGCGAGTCGTGGACTATGTCGCAAGACTCCTAGAGGAGGCTGGCCGTCGAGCCTTCCTGACGCCCGCCGGCATGGGAGCGCTGAGGGGAGTGGGCGAGTCTCCGGGTACTTAAGGCTGCATCAACTGCGCCCACGCCGGATATGTAGAGGGTCGACAGGCCGAGTGATATCTCCAGTGCTATCCTAGCACGCGGTCTTCGAGGCGAAGACCGGTTTGGCGTCAGGCCATATTGTAACGATAGTTGAGGGACTCTGCGTCTGACAGCTTCGCACCACGCGTTGCTAGCCTGCTTTAAAGCAGTGGTGCTGGGCTTGGCCTAGGGACGGTCGCGGCTAAGGGATTGGAAAGGTTGCCGGAGGTTTTTATTTTGTAAATTATTGTGTAAATATAGTTATACATTTCTTTTAAAAACAGTCGTCTGTATTATTTATTTCCAGTAAGTCAAACGAGGAAGAGCGGATGGAGCGAAAGGAAGGAAAGAGCGGAATATGCGAAATGCGCAAGGGGAGCGGAAGGAGAGCAAAGAGTGGGAGAGGAAGGAGGAGCGGGTTAGGTGGCGCGAAAGAACGGAGGGAATGAGCATAGCGGAAAAGCGGAAGAAGCGGATGGATTTGGCAGAGGGAATGGGCAGGAAAGAGCGGAAGGAGAAGGAGAGGGAGGAGCAGAATGAACGGCAACAGATGGATGAGGAAAACATGTTATTAAAACTTGTTAAAAAACACACTTGGGGACAAAATTTCGAATTGCAACTACGCAACTTACAACAACGACTTTCTCGTAGTATTCTTCTTTCTTTTTTTTTTTTTTTTTTTTTTTGGTGGATTGATACTGTACAGTCTTGCCCCTCCTTGTTTGCTGCTGCCATCTATCGCAGCCCAAATTACAATTTTTTGAAACATTCTCAACTTTTCAATATCCAAGTAGTAGAACTCAAATATTCATTTATGAATATTAAAGAATGCTAAAACCTCGTCCTAAATAACAATTTTCATTGAAAAATTTGGAGCCGTTTTTAAGAAAACTGTGTTCAAGCATTGCTATAAATGCAAAATTTTTAAGCTCTTTTTCACAGGGATCTCAATTCAATGAAGTTCATTTAAAGTCATTTAAGGTACTTTATCTCACAAATGCAATAATGTATACAAATGCATTGAATTGTGCATATTAACAGCGAGAGGGATATTTTTAAAAACTTACACTTGTGTATTTTTTTTAAACAAAAGAGTACACCAAAGTGAACTTTATCTCATATTAAAAAATGCCATTATCACTATCCCTTGGAAAAGTTCAAAAAAATTTTGGAACCATTATTGACAAAATGGGTTTGAGCCTTTCTGAAAATACGAGATTTTGAGTTCATTTTTACAGAAAACTATTGTGTTTTTAGACATTTTACTTAACATTATTTAAAGCACATGTACTCATAAATATAATTCTGTGAAGAAATCGCCTCTAAAGTAAGTATTACCGACGTGAGAGACAAGTAAAAAAATGACATTTTTGTAATTTTTGAAAAAACAAAAGAATAGAGCTATATGGCGTTTATATGAAAGAACTATTTATGGGCAACAAATTTGATTTGAAGGAAAAATCTGTGTTCAATTTTATACTTGTATGAAGACGTAGAACAAAATTGAAACTATTGCAATTTCCGAAAATTCGGAGTTAACCGTGACAATCGGACCTATGCCACCTTTACGAAGTATAAGTGTATTTTATTCTATTCTTAAATTTAACGAAAACATTTGGAGCCGTTTTCGAGAAAATATTGAAAATGTCCGGGGGCCTTCATATAAAGTACCCTCAAATATTAAAGAATCTTTTTCAACATCTCAAAGCTTCAACTAAAGCCAGATGGACGAAGCTTTCTTCAATATGGAAAAGATCATTGGCATGGGTTATGCGCCTGTCCGTCCGTCTGTCCGTCGTCCGTCCATCTGTCCGTCCGTCTGTCCGTCCGTCTGTCCCCCCGTCCGTCTGTCCGTCCGTCTGTCTGTCCGTCTGTCTGTCGTCCGTCTGTCCGTCTGTCTGTCTGTCTGTCCGTCTGTCTGTCCTCGTTCGTTCGTCTGTCGTCTGTCTGTCCGTCTTCTCGTCGTCGTCTGTCTGTCTGTCTGTCTGTCTGTCTGTCTGTCTGTGTGTCTGTCTGTCCGTCTGTCTGTCCGTCTGTCTGTCCGTCTGTCTGTCCGTCTGTCTGTCCGTCTGTCTGTTCGTCTGTCTGTCCGTCTGTCTGTCCGATCCTCCGTCTGTGAACAGTACTAGCGCCTAAACCACACGTAGGATCTTTTCCAAATTGAAGAAAACCCTGTGTAACTGGCTTTAGTTGAAGCTTTGAGATTTTGAAAAAATATTCTTAAAAATTTGGGGGTACTTTACATGAAACCCTAAGAATATTTTCAAAATTTTCTCAAATACTGCTCCAAATTTTTTCTTCAAATTTCGTGTGAGAATAGATTAAAATATAATCATAAGGTGACATATGTCCGATTTTCACCGTGAAATCTGAATTTTCGAAAATTACAAAAGTTTGAATTTTTGGGGGGTCTTCGTACAACTACAATATTGAAGACAGATATTTTTCCTTCAAATGAAATTTGTTGTGCATAAATAGTTCTTTTGTTTAGGTCATGTATATTTTTTTCGAAATTTTAGTAGTTTACGTGCAATAGTGCGTGCAATATTTGCAATTTTAAAAAAATTACATAAAGAAGATTTTCTCAAAAATGGCTCCAAAATTTTTCTTTAATTTTTTGGTAAGAGTAGTGCCAAACGAACCCTATGCCGTCACATAAACACCATATTGCTATATTCTTTTGTTTTTTCAAAAAAATTAAATATGAAATTTTTTGACTTCTCTCACGTCGGTAATATTTGCATTAAAGACTATTTCTTCACATTATTATATTTATGAGTACATGTTCTTTAAATAATGTGAATTAAAGTTTCTGGAAAACCGTTTTCTGTACAAATGATCACAAAATTCTGCATTTTCAGAAATGCTCAAACGCCATTTTCTTACAAATGGCTCCAAATTTTTTCTTCAAATTTTTGTAATAGATCATGCTATGTGCGCTGCTTAATTGTGATGTAAAGTTCATTTTGGTGTATTCATTTGTTGTTGTTTTTAAATTACACATATTTCCTTTAAATACATAATTTCTTTTTATTTAGAACGAGTTTTACTCTTCTTCAATATTCTTGAAGTAATATTTCGGTTGTACTACTAGCAAAGCAAAAAGTTGAGAAAATGTTAAAAAATGTACTTTGGGCGACGATAGATGGCAGCTGGTCAGACAATGGAGCACGACTTTAAAGGCAGACCACACCATGGAAATTAGAAAAATTTGGTACGAGAAAGTCTGCGCTATTTTGTAGCATCTCTAGCTACTTTCTCGTATACGGAGTAATATACATAGTGTAAGGAAAGTTATGTCGGAAGATCGATTTCGATATTTCAAGGGAAATACGCGTTTTGGGGTCCCTTAATTCCAAAAAAGTGTTGTTTTTTTTTGTTTTTTTGTTTTCTTAAGCCCGTCCGTCTGTCTGTGTGACTCTGTCCGTGTGTCAACACTACTAGTACCTAAATCATTCGTACGATATTTTCCAAATTGAAGAAGCCCCTGTCTATCTATCTATAGGTGAAGCTGTGAAGTATTGAAAAACATTCTTTAAAAGTTGGGGCTACTTTACTTGAAGCCCCCTGTCATTTTCAAAATTTTCTCAAAAATGGCTCAAAATTCTTTCTTGATTTGTAAGAATAGAGTAATATATACTTATAAAGATGGCATCGGTCATATATACGCGGTTAACTTTGAATTTTCAAAAATTGCAAAAGTTGTATAGAGGGGTGTTCGTACGTACCAGGTCGATTAACTCCGACACGGTTTGACCAATCTCCGTGAAAGTTGGCACATTTACGTGTTTTTTCATGGAGAAGGTTCTTGTGCTGTTTATTATGTTGTAACTCCACTAGACGGTGCTGCAGCACAAAATGGCGCTTCATTGTAGATCAATTTCCAATCCAAATGAGCCCCACCTGGGCTTCGTTGTTGCTGGGCGTAGCCGTGTGACGCAGTGCATGGCCGAGATGGATAGGGCGGGTGGCGTACGAGAGAGGCAGAGAGATAGAGAGACAGAACGAGACAGACAGAGAGGGACGGAGGGACAGGAAGAGACAGAGACGGAGGGGGAGAAGAGCAGGACAGCGTTTGCCCGTTGTGACCTACCGTCGCTCGGCGTCGTCCTCGGCCTCCTGTTGCACCTTGTCCACGGCAAACGGCTTTGTGACACGTCGAGATCAATTTGTTTAATTGAGGAGATCTGAGGTCAGGCTTATATATATATATATATATATAAATTTGTTGCGTCTAATCTTGACGCAACGCGTCTCCAAGCCCTTAGGGGCGTTGAGCGCTTTGCACTCGGGAGGAATCCTCCATTAATGTGCTTTTATTTTTTAATAATGTCAAGTCTCGTCACGTCGCAGTCAGTCAGTGCCTTTATCCCTTCGGCCAGGGCTCGGCGCCGTTAGATCCGGGTTCCTGGCGGTCCCCAACCACGAACCCGCGAGTCTCGAATGCGCTTAACCTTCGTGACTTCACGGAGCGTAGTAAACGCATTCGGCTAGCGCCGCCGGCTTCTTGGGAGAAGTCTGTGGGTTGACCAACTTAAAAATGAAAAGTTTGTTCGAAATATGGGATTTATTAATCTCGAAAACGCCACTAGTACGTGCAAGAATAAACACACAAGAAAACATGCACTCGGCAAGTAATTAAATTAAAGCACACTGATATGTATCCAATTTTATGTCGTGCCCCATTCCAAATGCTTAATAACCAATCATTTACTGAGTGGACACTGAATTTATCATTCAACCTGCTTATAGGATCCCATGTAAAAATTTCTATAAGAAAAATAGAACGAGATTTTACTACTAACAATGGCTCTGAAATACACAATTGTACAAACTTGACGACATAAAATTACATTCCTCAAATCAACATTTACCCTTAATCCCATCCAAAAGAAATCCTTATTAATATTTAAAAATCTTCTCAAACGTTCTTTTATAACAGAAAAGTCGCAAACAATTACACGTCCTCACAGGGTTATAAAGTTCTGCAGTGCTGCCTTATGCGATTTCACTACAGAATTGTGGTGATTCTAAAGAAATTTGGAAACGTTCTGCTAACATCACTTCATAATCGCATTTATAGCGCTTTTACAACCTGTTCTCTTTAATGCAAATCGTACGAACCGATTTACAAACTCGTCGCACACTGTAAATTGTAACCAGCGAATGCTGAGCGCTTTTCGTAGAGGACCGATCGCATGACTGAAGAAAGCGATCCACCCACCGGCCTGGTCAGCATACCCCTGCGTATCAATGACCCACATCTCGATCAGGTTCTTCGTCCAGTTTCCTGATCCATTGAGCAAATGCTGAGAGGGCCCTTGTCTTGCTTCTGGACATAAATGTAACTTCATTTTCGTGACGTCTTCTAGAATTCAGTGGAAATATAGTTATTCAAATTATCGCTTCCATGTTGTCGACGGGAAGTATTATTCGAAGGACAAACGGATAAGAGACAGAGAGGGACGGAGGGACAGGAAGAGACAGAGACGGAGGGGGAGAAGAGCAGGACAGCGTTTGCCCGTTGTGACCTACCGTCGCTCGGCGTCGTCCTCGGCACCTGCTGCACCTTGTCCACGCAAACGGCTTTGTGACACGTCGAGATAAATTTGTTTAATTTAGGTGATCTCAAGGTCAGGGCGATTTGTTGTGTGAAATCTGTGGGTTGACCAACTTAAAACTGAAAAGTTTGTTCGGAAATATGGGATTTATTGATCCTCGAAAACGCCACTAGAACGTGCACGAATAAACAAACAAGAAAGCACACACTCGGCAAGTAATTAAATTAAAGCACACTGATATGTATCCAATTTTACATGTAGATCAATATTCCAAATGCAAATAACCAATCATTTACTGAGTGGACACTGAATTTATTATTCAACCTGCTTATAGGATCCCATGTAAAAATAATTCTATAAGAAACAAAGCATACAAGATTTTACAACTAACAAAGGCTCTGAAATACACAATTGTACACAACTTGGTGGGAAATAAAAAAACATTCCTCAAATCAACATTTACCCTTAATCCCATCCAAAAGAAATCCTTATTGTTAATATTTACAAAATCTTTCTCAAACGTTCTTTTTATAACAGAAAAGTCGCAAACAATTACACGTCCGCACCGGGTTATAAAGTTCTGCCAAGTGCTGCCTTATGCGATTTCACTACAGAATTGTAGTGATTCTAAAGAAATTTGGAAACGTTCTGCTAACATCACTTCATAATCGCATTTATAGCACTTTTAAAACCTGTTCTCTTTTGAATGCAAATCGTAGGAACCGACTTACAAACTCGTCGCACACTGTAAAATTGTAACAAGCGCATGCTGAGCGCTTTTCGTACAGGACCGATCGCTATGACTGAAGAAAGCGATCCACCCCACCGGCCTGTCAGCATATCCCCTGCGTATCAATGACCCACATCTCGATCAGGTTTTTCGTCCAGTTTCCCTGATCCATTGAGCAAATGCTGAGATGGCCCCTTGTTTTGCTTCTGGACATAAATGTAACTTCATTTTCTGTGCACGTCTTCTAGAATTCAGTGGGAAATACAATTATTCCAATTATCGTTTCCATGTTGTCGCGCCAGGAAGTATTATTCCGAAGGACAACATGGATAAGAGCCAACATTTATTACCTTTTTATCCTTGAAAATAGATTTTATTATATGGGAGCTTTTTTTTCCAAAATTTAAGAAGTATATGACTTAGTGTAGGGATCACAAGATTTTGAAAATGTGCACACAATTCACTTTTCCCCATAGCACGTCATACGCAGTTTTTAACTGTTTTTTTACGTAAAATAAATAAATAAATACCCCTCTCATGCCGAAGAGCCCCCTTCGTAGGTGGGCAAGTCGCCTCCGTCGCTCTCCCTTGTAATAAAACGCGTGCTTCTCGTCGCAGCATTTTTGGAACTTCTATTCTTCACCTTCCCTACGGGACCCACACATGTGTGTTGCGTCTCAAAATAAATTATATACATGCAATGTGTTAATTTTTATTGGTAGTGTTATGAAAAACTATTCGATTACGATTAGTGTTCTGTAATAAATTTGGCAGATTTTCTTTTTTTTCCTGAGGGGAGCCTCGATACGATTTGTGCTTGAAGATCCCGCATTACCTAAGCCCGTCTGTTTTTCAGCAAAACCTACGCAGCTTTTCATTGAAGGTGAGGCGTTCTTGCGCTGCTGAATATCCGTTGCTGTGTTCGCAGGTAAAAACGGCTCCGGGGCGTCCGAGACGAAGCACTGGCAGGACATGATCACCAAGCCCCGCCAGACCATCGTGCAGTGGCACCGCCTCAAGCCCGAGTAGCTCCTCCCCCGCAGCCACGGCCGCGGCCGTCGCCAGCGCCTGGAGGGGGAAAGGCCCCTCCCACTTTTCACTCCTCGTTTCCGTTCGTTTGCATTTGTCAGCCGATGGTTTTCAAAATTCATGTTGTTTCATATTCGCGGCTTGAGAAGATAATTATCACACATGACATTTTTGTTCATTATTTTACTGAGGCGTTTTACTATTTATAAATAGCTGGCGCGACCGTGAATCAGTTGACGTGACCCATTATAGAAATGTTCTAAACTAGTTAACCCAAGTTATGAGTAGTTATTACATATTGAATGATGCCAGTATGCATGGTGGTGAGATGATGTCAGTATTACTATACTAAAATCCTAGTAGAGGAGCCCCTGTATCTTTAGATTTGTTAACTAACAAGACAACAGTTGCGTACCCCCATGGAAGAGAACTGAGTGCTAATATTCTGCTTCCTTTTAGCTGCCTCCATGTTTGTTTATAACTTCTTATAAGACACTAAAGAAAAACTAACTTAGGGGGGCCAATAAATGATAGAGAAGTTAACATAGAGAAATATTTTTTCCCAAAGACATTTCTTAAAACAGGTAATGGTCTTATATTACATCTCTTTGAAGAATTCCATCAATTGCATGGCGGATCCATGACATTTACTTATAGCAGACAGTTAAGTGTCATTGCTGATAAAAGACAATCGCATGATTTCCAGCTTTTTGGCCTTGAAGACTAAAGGGCACAACTGTATGCTGATCACAATCAACACACAATATGACTTTGGCTCACTTGATGCAGGTCATCAGTGCATGCACTCCTTCAACTGAGGTCATTTCATCATTTCCTCATGACATATTGGATCTATTTCAGATAGAGATATATTAAAAATATATTCCAAGCGCAACAAATATTTACTGAACAGTGAGGTATGAAAGAAAGTTTTATCATAAATTTTCTCTCTCTTCTCATGAGGTTTTGTTCAGTAATGTATTTAAACATTTGTATTAATACAACCTGCATTTTTTCTTATCAAATATGTTATTTAATTGTTTGAATTAATTTAATTTTAAGTTTCTCCACTGTGTTGACTTGTCTTGCTTTATTTTTCTTGAAATGCACATGAAATATATTACAATGTCAGAAAAATGATTTATTTTTATTTTATTTTTTAAAGTGGAAGAATGAAATTATCTGATTTATTGTCTTCAGTTTTAAAAATATGGAATTTCTTTAAGCAAAAAATTTTTAATTAAATTAAGTGGATTTTTTTAATCACACTAAAAATACTTATTGCTTATAAAGATGAATGCTCATTTTCTGATAATTTCATAGAAAGAAAATTACCTGAAAAGAAGCACAACATTTCAGGTGGTTTTTTTGAGTCCACTTAGTTTGTATTTTAATTAGCTTTCCATTGTATGAAAACAAGACAATAGAAGCCAACTTTGTGGACAAGATCTGTATATAAGAAATGTTCAGTAGCTCTTGCCCATGTAAATAGATCCAAGGTTTTTTTTTTCTAAGATCCATAAAAGGAAAATTTTTCGTAGGATATATGTCTAAAAGAAAATATTACTGCCCAGAGCAAAACCAAACAGTTAATGAAGAATAGGCTGTTCATGTTGTTACACTTTGTTGATACAGGTTCAAGTCTGTGTTATTCATGAAAAATATTGCATCACCAACATTTACACATGCATACACATTTCATACTGAGCCCAAAAGCTTTCTTAAAAGCATATATACAGACATATACACACTTATACACAAACGTATGTATGTGAATATATTTACTTAATGTTAAATGTCCATGGATGGCAAACATTTTCATTGATATATCTGAGGACAAAGTGGGAAAGATTGTCTGCATAAATAGTTTGTACAATAAGGTTTTGTGTCCACAAATTCTTAAAATTATTGCCACAAATCAATTTGCTGCAAATTTTAAAACATCCATGATGGGTATTAAATTGTGAAAAAAATTCTTGCATTTGGCTAATAAAATTTAACATTTGGCTATTTTAAATATTTAAATTACAAGTACTAATATGAAATCAATTTTGTCTACTTTGCTTGATAAAATTTTTAAAGATCAAAATTGGCAAAACTAATTCAGATTGTTTTGATTTATCAAGCAGAACTTGGATAGCTGAACATTTAGGCTGTGGACAATCTTACAACGATAAGAACAGCGTTTGTCTGACTGAAGTAGAGTTGGTTGCAGACTCAAGTGTAGTGCCTATTGTTGAATGTCTTGAATTACCTTTGTAGCAGGGGGCAGTCCCAGCAGAGAGGTCTTAGAACAGGCTTTTGGTATACTGAATGATAACTTGGTAATTCTCAAGATTCTTAGATATGTTCGTAGTTAGTTTTAAAGTGTGAATTTGTAACAAATATAATTATTCAGCAAAGTATTTGCACACAGTGTTTGCTTGCTTTGCTGGAAATGTTGTTTGGAAATGTGGAAAAAAAATTAGAAAGAGAAAGTCATATATTTTCTTTTTACCTACATGTCATCAACAGTTATCTTTCATAATTTGTTTTGTTTTGTTGTGGTGATTCAGCTTCCATTATTTTTATACATACAGTCTCAGTCAAAAGTTTCTGTGATAATGGAAAAGGGATCTGCCAAAAAAATATGGTACAAGCCCTTGTTACGTTAACTTCAAAAGCACTTTTATCATAAGAGAAGTGTAGCATTGATTCTAAAAGATTTTGTAACTAAGTTGAAATCCACAGGTCTCCATCTTGCTTCCTTACATATATATTTTCTCTGATAGTATTGTGATATAGTCAACCCTTCCATTACGTTTTCATGTATCTTCTCAGTAAAATCTTTAACTATCCATTGGTGTAGTCAGTTGTTTTGTTTTCACATGGAACACTTGAGCTCTTGAGCTCTTGTGTGTGCAAGCCACTGTGTGGGACTAGCTCCACAATTGCCAACCTGTAATGTGACCTACTAAAATCCGCACGTACATAATATACGACTGGTGAGCCTTACACATCTTTGTGTTGTTTTATCATAAAATTAAATTATCAAAGATTTCTTCACATAGTTGACGCTATATTATTTCTATTTTAACTACCAAAATAAATTTTAATGAATAAAGACTAAGACAGATAATAAAGAACTTATATTTCCATTTATGAAAACTTGCATGCAGATTCATTTCTTTCCAAATTAAAAATTTAGGCAGCAATTTTAATTTTACTCTAAAACTGGAAGGGATTGAAAATATCAAATTGCGAATAGTTGGGAGCATAATCAAATTTTTCAAATGTGATTGGTTTTGCATCTGCTGAAAAGCATATCTTCACTGAAAATAGGATCATCCTAACTGTACTAAAAATTAATTAAGTAAGCAACATAAACAAGGATTTCCTCAAGCTGCTTTTGAATTATACTTTCTTATGGCCTACTATAAATTACTACAAAATTCTGCGATTTCTGAGATAACTTGGTGAAAACATGCTTCTGTTTTTATGATTATGCTCCTGGTACTACCTGAAGTAACGTGCGGGTTCTAATGTTCCCATGTTTCCCTTTTGCCCATGTATCTATGTATATAACATGAACCAGTAGATTTCATATGTAATGTTGTTCTTTATAGTCATGGGAGTTATAGGTACTATTAAATCAAAAGTTATTTAAATGTGTACAAAAATCACACACTTGTAATTGTATATTTATACTCATGGATATATAATATATTTTAAATGTGTAAAACATTTTAATTTTAGTGATTCAAGAATTAATCTTAAATCTAGTAAACGGGACTTGTATTTCTAGAAAGGAAAGAAAGTATTTTTGGGAGCAGTCTCATGTGATCTGTGTATTACTACTGTTGTTAAGTGTGTAGATTTCCACTTCTGATGCAAAAAAGGCTTTTAAGTCTCAGAGCATTATCCTTGTCCCTCTTTGTAAGTTATTGTTATGATTATTTCATTTGCTGTTTTGATTTCATTCAGTGATACGCTTTACACTATTAACCATGCCTACTAAGTTATGCTTTTATCTATCCAGTTTGGACACAATAAAACAAGTTATGCAGATTTCTTGTTCTTTCAATTACTATATCTTCACCCCAACAAATGTAGCACATCCCTGGGAATCTGTAACACTCAGTAAGTAAAAGTACTAAATGAAAATAATGAAATCAACATTGGAATGTTTTAATTTAACACGTTCACTGTCCTGTGATCTATATGTGGTTCACAAGACATAACACTCGATGGTTTTTCTACGTCTGGGAACTACATGTGGGTCACAGACATTCACAATTTCTACGGGAAACATTTTCATTGAACCCCCAGAACTGCACAGATTTTGGTGTGGACTTGTGAGGCAGTGATAAAATTTACAAATGCAGCAAGACGTGCGGGGAAAAAAATTATTTTTGAGAATATTACAGTAAAATTTTCTTACAGTCGGGAAGGTTTGGATGTGGAGAGATATTTTAATGTTCTCATAGGGGCAGGGAACATGTGAAATTCAAACCTAATACACAAGTTAAAATTGTATACTAAATGTAATGCTAATACTAAATTGTATACTAAATGTAAACAAAATGTATACTAAGAATGTAGATTATTTCATATTTTGGGAAATACTTTAAGCTTCATCTAAATAAATACTATAGTTTGTAAATACTACTAAATAATAAGTAAATACTATAGTTTAACATCTGTTTGTCACGTTTTATTAAGATATTTGTATGAAGACTTAGTAGAAATTGTTCTTCAGTCATCTGATATCTCATTATGGTAGGTTAATCTCAGGAACTGATGCATTACATAACTGATCTTGTTAAATTTGAATTTCTTCAAGAATTAGCTAAATTGTAATAAAAATTTTTCCTATACACTCTCCTTTAAATAAACATTTAATTAACTTTTGTAGTGCAGGGGCTGGTTGTTCAACGATAGGATCAAGAATGGAATTATTTTCACTGTTAAAATGATTTTCAGACTGTGTAATGTTCACATGGTTGGGATATATTTAAAACATTTATTGATTAGCAAAAGTAATTTTAGAATATATTACCTCAAGAATTAATGAGTTTAAAAAAAAATTTGGTTAAAAAAACCAAATTTTATTTTTAAAAAATATGCAATAATGAATAATTATTTTTATTATTATGGGAAGTAATAACAGTGATATGTTATTAAATTATTCAAATTAATAAAATAAAAACAATTGAAGTTTAAGTTGAATAAGTAAGTTTCCCAAGATTAAGAATTAAATTTTACATAAATATTTGAATTGAATAATTTTGTAGATTATTTAATTTCGGACTGGGACTGGAAGGGGATTAGGGACTGTACAGTGTAAGTGACAACCAGTTTAAAAATTAGTTTCATATTTCAAATATGAGAAGTATTAATGTATTCCCAAATAAATCAATTTAGAAATATTTTTTTTATCAAAAAACAATGATTAAGTTGCAAAAAGTAAGATAAAAATATGTTTATAGGATTGCAGTATTGAAACATTTACAACATTTAAAAAATACAAAATAAGTTAAAAAAATGCTTATTTTTATGGATGGATTTCATTGGATCATTAAAAGACAGGTGCAGATCTCATTTTTGTTGATTGTTTCTGAATTTTCGAAAATTGCATGATGGAAATAATGATCAAGACAATTTGACATTTGAGTATTGGCCCAAGCTGGTGTGCCAGAGCAGTTGCATGGTGAAGCATGGCAAGTTAAATCATTAGACTTACATTTTATTCTCAGCATGGGAAGAAATTTTTAGTGATTGATAATTTTTGCAGATTCGTTTAGTTGTGTAATATTGCATACCTATTACAAATAATGCAAGAAAGTGTGTGCTACTGTAGTCCCACAACTTTAACTCTTGTATTAATGGTTTACTTTAGCTAATTTTCTAATAAATGATTTTGTACGGGTGAAATGAATTTATCTGTCACAAAGGTAAAGTATTAGTATTAGTTAGGCACAGAAATTAAAATAAACTAGTGATGCAACAGAATGGCACAAACTTTCTCATAGTAAGGTTTTTTAATATCCTTGGTGTGAGCTAGCTTCATGGTTTTGCCCCAACTTTCTGCTAACTACCATCTATCGCTGCTCAAAATACATTTTTTAAAGATTTCTCAATTTTTGAAATTCCTATTGGTAGATTCGAAATATTACTTTTAAAATATTAAAGACGAGTAAAATCTCGTCATATATGAAAATTTTCATGGAAAAAATTGTGGCCATTTTTAAGAAAATGGCGTTACTGTAGGGTCTAAATGCAAAATTTAAAGTTCTTTTTAACAAAAATCTTCTGTGCTTTCGAAAAAACCTTATTTGAAGAACTTTCACTCACATGTCATATTAAATATTGCAATTAGTACTATCAGTTGGAAAAGTTTGAAGAAAAAATTTACAGCCATTTTGAGAAAATAACGTTTGAGCGTTTCTGAAAATGCGGAATTTTGAGGTCATTTTCACAGAACACTTGAGTTTTCAAGAAATTTTACATGACCATTTAAAGCACATGCATTCATAAATCAAATAATGTTAACTTATTGCCCGAAATATAAATATTAACGGTGTGAGAGGCAAGTCAAAAACATTACATTTTTGTAATTTGTGGAAAAAACAAAGAATTGAGCAGAATGGCATCTATGTCAGATTATAGAGTAATTTAGCATTATCCCCACCAAAAGCTTAAAGAAAAAATTTGGAGCCATTTTCAAGAAAATCTTCTTTTTGTTATTTTTTTAAAATTGTACATATTGCACGCAATATTGTGTAAAACTAACCAAATTTTCAAAAAATGTACGTGACCTTAATGAAAGAACAAATTTTATTGGAAGAAAAAAGCTCTACCTTCAATTTGTAGTTGTAAGAAGAAGCCAGAACAATTCAAACTTTTGCAATTTTCGAAATTTCAGAGTTAATAATGAAAAACAGACCTTTGTCGTAAGTGTATTTTACTCTATTCTTTCAAAAAATTTAAAGAAAACATTTGGAGCCATTTTTGACAAAACTTTGAAAATGTCTGTGGGGCATCGTGTAGAGTATCTCTAAATTTTAAAGATTTTTTTTCAAAATCGCAGCACCTCGAGTCGAGCCGGGGAATATCCATTTTAGAAAAAAACAACTACATATGGTTTAGGCACTAGTGGTGTTTACAGACGGACAGATAAACGGATTGACGGAAGTTTTTTCTTATCAGATGACCCCAAAATGTGTATATCCGTTGAAATCTCGAAATCGATTCTTATACATAACTTTCTCTATACTACGTATATAATTTTATGTCTTCGTAAATAGAACAATTAACACTATCCATACGAAAAGGTAGAAGAAAAAATTGGTGCTATTTTTGAGAAAATGACGTTTGATGTTTCCGAAAATATGGAATTTTTATCTCATTTTAACAGAAAACTTGAGTTTGAGTTGAGACAAAAGACTAGAGCAATATGGCGTAAAAGTCGTCTTGTAGAGTACATTTAGCACCATCCCTACCCAAACTTTAATGAAAAAATTTGGAGCCGTTTTTGAGAAAATCTTGTTTTCGTGATTTTTACTTTCTCGAATATAAACGTATATGACTAATATACATTGTATAGAGAAAGTTATGTAATGCTGCGCGAAAAACGGCGAATTTTCGATAGAAAAAATTAATTGTTATTATCCCAGTTGCAATATTCATTCATAAATCCAGTGGCTAAATTAAGAGAAAAAATTCTCTGACGCGTGGTGTAGCCAGAATCCCGATTTTGTGGGCCCTTGATGGTGAAAAACCAATTGAAAGCAAAACGTTCGTCCGTCCGTCGTGTTTGTGAACACTACTAGACTGCTGGCCAGCTAAGAAACCGAACTAACAGAACAACTTTTGAAAAATGTCACTCTCGGATGAGAACATTAATTTATACTCGATTTAGGGTAGTTTCGTTTCGTTTTATGTTGGCAAAGTTGTTGCCAACCGTCACAAATACTCTGTATATATTACCTTCAAGCGGTAGGGACATTTTAAAATTTAAGTTTGCAATGAAACAATGACTACTTCGTAGATTCCGCCAACATTCAAAGCCATCCAAGTGAAGTTGTGTTAGTTTACGAGTCTTGCTAAAGATTTACATTTTGCGAGTTTTGGTGCTCTTCGTTCTTTGCTTTTATCATTCAATTTATTTATTTATTTATTTAGTAGTATTAGGCGTTTTTGAGTTTTATTTATTATTTTCCAATTGTTTTCTTTAGTAATAATATAAGTTAATTGAAATAGTTATAGTAGTTCATTATTTGTTGTTATTGTCCTTTAGTATTTCTTGTTTTAAATTAATTATATTACATTTATTATTATTTTTCTGAATTCCTTTTAATTATAACTGAAAATAATGGATACCCCAACAACATCTGGTCTATACTTAATATTGAACCTTTGAAGATAACACGTATTCAAAGACTGTCTTTGGTAACAATGGATAAGTTATTGAAGACTTACACTAATGATGATTTTCATTATCTTTTTTTGAACTTTTAAAAGCTAATGAATAATTGAACAGCTAAATTAAATTGATGCATTTGCATTGATATTGACGTAACTGGACTGTTAGGAACAATTCATTAGATCACTTAAAACTACCATGTATATCACGTTTGTTGTATTTGCAGGATTGCAAGGTAATATAAACAGTCAATGTTTTATAACCATTTACTTTCACCCAATAATAAATACACAGAACAACATCACAAATATGTACAATGCTTCTTAACGGCCTTCTTGCCTTGCCGAGCCTTATCGCCTGCAGGGCGATAAGAGTGTTAGGTGATAGTGGCCGCAGTAGCCTCTAGTCTCCAAAGTACCGCGCGGCGGTGACGCCGCGGTTAGAAGTGTAGCGAGAGGCGGCAGGGCCACCGAGGTCGGCGTTGATCGCCTGGCTGATACGCCACGACTTGTGACGCTAGCGAGCGTCGGCGGCAGCCGTGAGTCACGTTGTAGCACGCAACCGGTTACGCCTCCATAGGGCGTGTAGCGAGAGGCGGCAGGGCCACCGAGGTCGGCGTTGATCGCCTGGCTGATACGCCACGACTTGTGACGCTAGCGAGCGTCGGCGGCAGCCGTGAGTCACGTTGTAGACGCAACCGGTTACGCCTCCTTGTGACGCTAGCGAGCGTCGGCGGCGGTGGTAGCTATGCTAAGCGGTAACTGAACGGGAGCGCCCTGCTCCCGGCCAAGCCTTTATACCTCCCGCCTGGTGAAGGGAGGGAGGGCTGCGCCCTCCACTAGCGGTGCGGCGGAGCGTAACTCCGTCTCGTTCTCTGATTGGGGATACCACAACGTTAATTAACTTCAATAATTGTGGTATTTATTTGCGTTCAATAAAACTCATTACTACCAGTTCAAAACATGAAGGAACTGTTGACACACATCTCAAAAGCATTAATAATATAGATGTATGACCACAGATAACTTTTGAGGTTGTATTTTTCATTTGCACTTTACACTTTGTAACACTTCTAAGCTCGCAATAGTTGATAATGATAATTCTTAATTAACTTAATAATTATTCACAGAGTTAATATTCGTTTATAGATCTCTTTTTAATTCTACCGAAACGAAAAACGAAACATGTATTATTGAACAGTGGGCAAGACTCGAGACCGCGCGAGGATTGTGAATGAGACAACAAACAAAACAAAAGCGAGAGACTTGATCAGAGTTATAGTTTCATACGTTGGCTATTCCGACAGGAAATAATTCAAGCTGCCATATTGCGAATTTAGTGCGGCCTAATACCATACACGGCCTGGAGTCTAGCGCCTAAACCATGCGTTGTTTTTTCAAATTGAAGAATCACGTGTCCATATGGCTCTAGTTGAAGCTTTGAAATTTTGAAAAACATTCTTTAAAATTTGGGAGTACTTTATTATTTACTCGAAGACCACCAGACATTTTCAATTTTTTCTCAAAAAGGGCTCGAAATATTTTCTTCAAATTTATGGTAAGAATAGAGTTACAACCCTCGAATTAACTCTCAACTTGTTGTGCTATACTAACACGTACTTTCTCGCGATATTGTTAATGGTTATGTAATGTTATAATTGTTATGTAATGTTAATTGAATAATATTACAATTTAAAATAAGTGTTATCTTCATAATTGTAGTTATAGGAAGAAGCCGAAAACGAATTGCAACTTTTGCAAATACATATGTTGATGCTGCGATATATTGGGAGAGTTTTTTTAAGACATTGTGCCAAGGAAACTCCTTATCGTCTTTTCATGCAGTCTTGTCATGAGGGGAGACTCTAAAAACGACAATATCGAGACGTTATTCTCAGTTCTTTGTATATTTGTTTGTTGGATATAAATCATGGAGCGTGAGTTGCTAATCGGAAAAATCTATTTTGTATTATTTGTAGTTTATTTGTGGTTGTAGCTGATGCGTTAGTTCAGAGGGGGCATGCGTGTAACATTAAGGTCTGATTATTGATTTGTATAACGTGATGGCATTATCTATTGATAGGCATGCAAAGTAACTGGGCACTCCGAAGGAGAGTAAGAAGACTCAAAAACGAATCATTACAAGTTAGAAAAATACGAATTAAGATACGGTCACAACGATTTGTATTATTGCGCGAACGCGTAACTTGAAAATTCTATTTCTGAGCGTGGCGTTCCGCTAATACATGGGAGAAAAAAAGTCAAAGAATCAAAATATGCTATAGGTCGATGCATTAAGTTTCCATTAAAATCATTTCGTATTCTTGCGCGAATTCCTGCATAGTAACTAAACATTTATGCGTGAGACGTGTTGGCAATATGAATGAAGAGTCAAGGAAGAACGAAGCAAGGACCTATAGCTACAATTAATAATGCTGTTTGGTACATTAGGGGTTGCAAATATCAACTGTATATACAAAATATTATTGCGCCCTCGTCAGTTTTTAAACATATTTATTTTTCATTCGGATGTACATATGTAGGTCATTCAATAATTAAAGAGAGAAATTGGTCTGAGTTTCCTCCAATCTCTTGGCTCCAATCTCCAAGCTCTTGGTAGGACAAGTTTGACAATTTTAGGACTTTAAGTTGGCATCACTGAGATGAGCCCTGACCACCCGGAGGATCGTCATTGTTGTGTTCATTACCTCAAAAGTAGATTGAACGATGGCGAGTCCACTTGAAAATTCCACATTGCTTGAACAACGTTATGTGATTCTTTTTTAACTTGCTGCAGGTGAAAAACCAACCAATGTGACTCTAGAATGCCTAAAATCTATTATTAAAGTTGTATGAACCATAGGAATTTTTATAAGTGGGTAGAACAGTTCAAAAGTGGTCGAGACTCATTGACTGAGGGACATCGTTCTGGCCGCATCAGTAGGAAAAGTCCCGTTGATGTTGTTCGGGACATTGTAGGCGCGTTTTTTGCGATTATCTCGAAGAACAGCGTAAAATAAATAGTCAATACTACTCAAATATGCTTTTGAACAAGTTGAACCCAGCCATGAGAGAGAGAGAGAGAGAGAGAGAGAGAGAGAGAGAGAGAGAGAGAGAGAGAGAGAGTCGTGATTCTCCAGCAAGAAGGCAGCACGTCCACACACTGCTCAACAAACACGAGGAACCATCGACAAAAGGGGTTAGGAGGTACTGTCTCATCCCCCCCTTGCAACCCGGATTGAGCACTATGTGATTTCCATTTTTTTGGTCCACTGAAGGAGGCATTACATGAGGAAAAGTTCCAGCATAACGAGGATGTAAAAAAGTTTGGGAGAAATTGGTTAACACACCAAGATAAAATGGTCTTTGAAGCGGGTATAAAAAAGCTGGTAACCCACTGGGACGTGTTAAAGCCAAAGCAAAGGCGTAAGCCAAAGCCCGGCATAACTTCTGGGGTTTCAAAGTTTTCCAAACTGGCATTTTTGGAAAACTTTTTAAACCATTCGTACTTGGGTGAAATTTTGAATATTGTTAGTGATAGGTAGGTTAGGCAAGTTTTGGGAGTTTAGATTTAACTGATTGCCGTTTTTTGTTCAGTGTCTGGACGTTCTTGCTGATATTTTTGGCGAAGGAGCGAGCTTTTAGTAGTAGCGTTTAGTAGTAGGGGAACGAGCTTTAGTAGTATGAACGTTCCTCAGATCTCGTACCTGCACGGTGCGAACTGTTGCAGTTCTTACAAATAGGAGGGTTTTCTTTTGGGGCAATTTACAGAGTAGTGATCTTTTGCGCAATAAATGCATGCTATATTATGGTTGCAGTTATTTCTAGTATGCCCGAAATCTAGACATCGGAGGCATTGGAGGACCCTTGGCTTTGCACCTTTTTCTGGTTTGACAATCAGGTTACCAATTTGATTTATTTGTAGTGCACTGTCTATGTTTTGGCTGCTGTCGAACTCAGCTGCTACTACTGGGATGGGATATGGTCTTTGTACAGTCCGGTTACACTAATTAGCGATGGACACTTTTCCTTGAGATCTTCATATATTTCTTTCTGGTTATTGATGGATGAAGATTCTTAAAAACTTTTTGTTGGCTGGATCTTTATAAGTGTGGAATTTCCTGTTCGTGCTAATTAGATATTTCATTGCCAGTCTATTGTGTTGCTGATCAGTATGACAACATCGCCTCTAGCTCATCTATCATGTTCTATGTCCCTACGAAGGGTCTTATAACCTCTGAAATTGTAACGGTCTTCTGGTTTAATTTTTTTGTAGCACACACACACTGGGGTGTGATTGTCCAGTAGCAATTTTAGTACGCAATAATACGAGATACAGCTGTTAATGTTCCACTGAATTATATTTTCCGTAGTTGAGATGAAGTTCTGCTGCTATGGGATGGGCGGGTCCTGCTTATTTTCTTGGTATTCCTCTTGGCCATCCTTTCTTCTTATGCGGATTTTGCTTGGATCGATTTACTGGTAATCGTTGTTGTTTTCCGCACTTACCATCGAGCTTGTCTCTGAACCAGTGGTCGTCGTGTCTTTATCACTGGTAGTGTATCATTTCGTTGTTTCTTTGGTTGAGGAAGTCCTCCTTGGTGTATTTTGGAGAACGAGGCGATCGACTTCGGTAGCCCTCGCCGATTCGCCTTTACTGGATGCGGCGCGGCAGCATCAAGATTTCTTTCTGCCTCATTTGGCGGGAGCACTGACGATTGGTTTTCACTGGCTTCACTTTGAGTGTTTGTGTTTAATTCTTCTGTGATTACTTTTTCTGAAAGTTTTATTAAAATAGTTTTCTATGCCGCGAGTTATTGCAGGCATTAGGTTTTCATTACTAATTAAGCCAAAGGTGTGCTTTAGTAATTGCTTCTACGTATGTGATATTTCCTTTATTTTCACGGCACACAGGCTTTTTGCTTCAGGATAGATGATTTTGTGTGGCTTTTACTTGTTGTATTGCTGCCTCCTACTTATAGATTGGGAAGTCCCTAGACTTGAATCCTGGCCTCTGCAATTGATGCATTTGATAGGATCTACGCGTGGAACACCACTATGAAATGACTTTCCACACTGACATATTTTGATTCTCGCACGTCTAAATGCTGTGTGTCCAAAACGTAAGCAGTGAAAGCATTGCTTTGGTTGAGTAATGAACATTCGTACGTTCAGACGACGAATGTCAGCTTTAATCTTCTCTGGCAACGTAGTACCGTTGAACGTCAGGACATGGATGATGATGAAGGAAATGTCTGCTCCTCCTGCCTCGTTGTTAGCCTACGACATGCAATGACTCCTTGAGATGCCAGTTCTTGAGTTTTCCTCTTTACTGCAGTTTAGTAAGTCACTGCAAACTACAACACCTTTGCAGGCATTCAGCGTACTATGAGCATTTACTTCAACCTCGATAGTACCTATTTTGCTCAACTTAGCAACTTTTGGCCTTGATTATTATTAAAAGTTTCTATTAAGAGTTCAGATGGAGTTTTCTTTATCTCTCTTTAGGCAGATCCAGCACAGGTGCTAATATACTTTTCTATTAGAAATGGACTTACTTTTCAAAATGTCCTTCTTTTCTTTTAACTGTAAGGTACTTTGATACCACTGTTGTGTTCTTGAACAAGTCATCAGGGTTTACGGTTCTTCCAGTTCTCATTCTTTTCGCTCTGAAGTCAGTACCTTTTTCTGAACGAAGGTTTTAAGGACCCTCAACCCTGGGATCGCAAACTTCCATAAGCGTCCCGCGAAGTTTGTTATCACTCGTGGCAACATCTGGTGCCGAGTGATTCGCACCCTTGGCATTACAGTCGCTGGATGACGACGCCCGGTAGCCTGTGTGGCGTCGCGCATCGCTTCCTTGCGAGCCGTGCCGGGAAAACCGTCCTCCCCCATGCTTAAGCCGGATGCGGGGTTGGGGGCGGTTGGCATGCGCTGTGCACGCTGACGCGCGCCAAGCTGAAGACGCGCTGAATAGGCCATGGGGATGGGGCAGGAAACTCTTCAGATATAACTATAGAGAAAGGTTAGTGTGAGTCGTGGACTATGTCGCAAGACTCCTAGAGGAGGCTGGCCGTCGAGCCTTCCTGACGCCCGCCGGCAGGAGCGCCGAGGGAGGGCGAGCCTCCGGGTACTAAGGCTGCATCAACTGCGTTCACGCGGGATATGTAGAGGGTGGAAGGCCGAGTGATATCTCCAGTGCCATCCTAGCACGCGGTCTTCGAGGCGAAGACCGGTTTGGCGTCAGGCCATGTTGTAACTATAGTTAAGGGACTCTGTGTCCGACAGCTTCGCACCACACGTAGCTTGCCACACCTGCTTTAAAGCAGTGGTACTGGGCTGGGCCTAGGGACGGTCGCGGGGTTTCGCGGCTAAGGGATTGGAAACGTTGCCGGAGATTTTATTTTGTAAATTATTGTGTAAATATAGTTGTATATTTCTGTTAGAAATAGTCGTCTGTGTTACTTATTTCCAGTACGTCACACCTGCTTGCTCACCACCGACCGCCGGCTCCGATGGTTGATTCCGTGCGATCCATGGGCACCGTAAAGGTTGATCCTGGAAGACCTTCCTTCCGGTTTTTTTTCTTCGGGGTCGCCTTCCCCTAGCGTTTTTCAAAATTTCCTTCTTTGTTGCTGGACAGTCAAGAATAGGGTTAGAATAGAAGATATGAATAGAAACGACGACCTGGCCCTCGCAACCTAATAGCATCGCGGTCGGAAACACAAGAGTTGGCCGATATGAAGACTGGCCCACAGGACAGAAACCAGAAATGTGCCACAAGTAAGTGGAAGCAATGACACACCAAGCTTGTGGGAATGTCAGGATGTTTAGGGAGGGACAGCGGACAGCTGCTCCGATTAGTCGCCATCTTCGACAAAGGGAGGTCCCGTGGTGCTATTCTACTAAAATCCCCGACACCGCACGGGGAATTATTATTATTATTATTATTATTATTATTATTATTATTATTATTATTTATGCTATTTATTGCTGGTTCCCAGGAATACCTGGTTCTCAAATAACGGGCTTTTCGCCAAGTGTGTTATTTGCTATTTATTTAAGATTCTGAATTTAGAAAGCTCCGGACAATGCAGCAAGTATTTAAGATGACAGACTTCTGCATTAATTTTAAAAGCCGTGGAGGGATATCAAGTTTTTGAAGGTTTTCTTTGACGTGTTTTTCTATGAGCTCATTACTGAAGATAATTATTGGGAGAATGAATACTTGGTCCTGTTTCGGATGATCTTTGATTTGATATGCCAGATTGCTGTACTTCCTTATTTTTTCCGAGAATGGTTTTTGCATGTTCCTGTAGGAAAGGACTGCAACATCAATAAGAAAGTAGTTTTTGGGACCTTGAGGGCTGTTATGTTCTAGAGTCTTGTCGTCAAAATTGTGCATGAAATAAATTCTGACCTTTTCATTTTCCAACACAGGTTCAGGTTTGTATGTGTAGTAATGGGCATGATGATCACTAAGTTTATGGTTGGTTACAATTTGTTTAATGGAAGCGATCTGGTTATGACGC
The DNA here is from genome assembly GCA_964035755.1 of Teleogryllus oceanicus. Taxonomy (NCBI): domain Eukaryota; kingdom Metazoa; phylum Arthropoda; class Insecta; order Orthoptera; family Gryllidae; genus Teleogryllus; species Teleogryllus oceanicus. The sequence goes on along the minus strand of CAXIVR010000002.1, from coordinate 48,935,419 downwards.
ATTGTGTAATCTGTCTGAGCCAGCGTTGCACATCCTGAAATGATGTGATCTATATTTTCCGTCCACACGTTACATCAGCTGCATTTATCAGATTGGACCTTCATATCCTTTTGGTATTTTTTTCTATAGCTTCGGGTGGGAATAACTTCATCTTGAATGGCTAGCATGAAACCCTTGGTTTCAGCCTATAAATCTACGTCTGATAGACATTTTACAGAGGCTGAAAAGTCTGTGCATGGATCGTGAAAGGCGTGAGAGATTTTACCATGATTTTGTTTCTAACTACTGGTCTTGGTTTTGTTTTTCTGTTTGAAAGGTAGTTTCTTGAAGAGAGTCCTGTTTCAGATGTAGAGGGGTGGATTTTTATCTGCTAACAAAATTGCTTTGTGTATCAATGACAATTTTGACTTATTGAGAAAGTATTCTCTGAGTGAAGTGATTTGTTTTGAGTGTAGTTCCTGGATGTCAATTACGCCTCTCCCTCCCAGTTTCGAAAAACTTCATTTGATGTCCTTTCAGGCACTCCCACTCACAAATTCAATAATGTACACAAATCCATTGAAATGTGCATATTAACGGCGTAGAAAAAACAAAAGAGTACACCGAAATGAATTTAGTCATATTAAAAGTGCCATTACTACTACCCCTTGCAAAAGTTTGAAGAAAAATTGGAGCCATTTTTGAGAAAATGGCGTTTGAACGTTTCTGAAAATGCGGGATTTTGAACTCATTTTTACAGAAAATGTTGTGTTTTTGAGAAACTTTGTGTCATTATTTAAAGCAAATGTACTCATAAATATAATTCTGTGACGGAATCCCCTTTAAAGTAAGTATTACCGACGTGAGAGACAAGTCAAAAAAAATTACATTTTACATTTTTGTAAAGAAAAAACAAAAAAATACACCAATGTTTATGTCATACTATAGGGTTCGTTTCGCACTATCCGTACCAAACATTTAAAGAAAACATTTGGAGCCGTTTTTTGAGAAAATCTTGTTTTTGTATTTTTTTAAAATTGCAAATATTGCACGCAATATTGCTCAAAGACTTCAAAAAAATCTACATGACCTTTACGAAAGAACTGTGTAGACAACAAATTTAATTTGAAGGAAAAATCTGTCTTCGATGTTGTAGTTGTAGGAAGACACCGAAATAAATTCAAACTTTTGCAATTTTCGAAAATTCAGAGTTAACGAGTTAACCATGGAAATCGGGTCTATCGGGTCTTCCTAAGTGTATTTTACTTTATTCTTACAAGAACTTTAAAGAAAAAAATTGTAGCCATTTTTGAGAAAATTTTGAAAATGTCTGGGGAGCTTCATGTAAAATACCCCCAAATTTTAAAGAATTTTTTCAAAATCTCAAAGCTTCAACTAGAGCCAGATGGACAGGGGTTTCTTCAATTTGGATAAGATCGTACACGTTGTTTAGGCGCTAGCAGTGTTCACAGACGGACAGACTGACGCACAAACAGACAGGCGGATAGACTGACGGACAGGCAGACAGACGGACGGACGGACGTTTAGAAAAGAACCACTTTTTCGGTATCAGGGGACCCCAAAACGTGTATTTCCGTTGAGATCTCGAAATCGATTTTCCACAGCATTACATAACATACTCTGTACTGCGTATATAACTCCCGTTTTATTACGTATGTATATGAGAAAGTAACTAGAGGTGCTACAGAATGGCACAGACTTTCTCGTACCAAAATTTTCTAATTTCCTTGGCGGGGTCTGGCTTTAAGCTCGTGATTCATTCTCTGGCCAGCTGCCATCTATCGTCTGAAGCACTTCCATCACAAATGTAATAATGCATACAATCGATGGAAATGTTCGTTTTAATGGCATGAGAGGTATTTTAAGAAAATTACATTTGTGTAATTAAAAAAATAACAAAAATACCCCAAAATGAACTTTACCTCATAATAAACAGTGCAATTAGCACCACATATTGGAAAAATTTGAAAATAAAAAATTGGAGCCATTTTTGAGAAAATGGCATTTCAGCATTTCTGGAAATGCTGAATTTTGTGTTCATTTTTACAGAAAACTGTCGAGCTTTCGAGAAACTTTATTTGACATTATTTAAAGCACATGTGCTCATAAATATAATAATGTGCAGTAATCGCCTTTAATGTAAATTTTAGACATGAGAGACAAGTCAACAAAATTTCATTTTTAAAAGTTTTGAAAAAACAAAAGAATGCAGGAATATGGCGTTTATACCATGGCATAGGGTTTATTTGGCACTAAAGATACTAAAAATTGAAAAAAAAATTGGAACAGTTTTTAAGAAAATCTTGTTTTTGTTATTGTTTAAAATTGCAAATACTGCACACACTATTGCACAAAAACTACTAAAATTTCCAAAATAATCTACATGACTTAATTGAAAAAACTATTTACGGACAACAAATTTCATTTGAAGAAAAAATCTCTGTCTTCAATTGTATACGAGAAAGTTAAAAGCAATGGAAATGCCCCAGATGTGGGGTGGGTGATCAGGTTGAATCAAACATGAAAGATAAAATGGATAAAACCCAATTAAACTCACCAAATCCCTTTATGGGAACTCTAGATGAAATTAATAAAGGAATAGATTTTCTGTATTTGGTTATAAGTAAGATAAGAAAAAGTATGGAATTCCTAAGTGCTAAATATGATGGTGTGCTAGCTAAATTAAAGGAACTGAGACAAATCAAAGACTATCTAAAAGAAGAAAATTACAAAAAAAATTGAACAGACTCCAAGAAGTTTTACAGGCAAGTGTCTCAAAATGTATTTGTGAGGTCAAGTATCTCTTAATCACTAAGTTATGATTTGTAGAGGAGTATTTATCTTTTAGGTATAAATTATACCTAACATATTTAATTCATGAATCTTCTCTTATTAAAAAAAGCTACATCTCTTATTTCCAAACATATGTGTATGTTTTGAATGTATAATTGATAAACGTTATGAATTATGTAGTGAATGCAATAAAAAGTCAATTTTTTAACTAAGCATTTCTGTAATGTTTGTGGTGGGGTAATTCCAGATAACATTTATACATGTGTCAAGTGCATCAGCAGTCCACCATCATTTAAAGTGTTAAGATCAGTTTTTGTGTATACTATATGACAGAATGAATGACACTGAACAGCAGCTTCTGGAGAGAAATGTGGAAATAAATGGAGTAAATCCTAGTAGTATTAATACCATTAAGAAATGTGTGCCAAAATTATTAACCCAAACCTGCGGTGAAAGATTGAAACAGTGAAAGAAGAAGAAATTGAGGTATATTCATTATTAACCAAAAAGAAGAATAAAGTGATAGTGAAATTTCATTCTGAAAAATTGAGAGACAAAATTTTAATTAATAAGAGAAAAAAATAATTACTTACAATGACATGCTTCATGCTTCAAGATGGAAGTAATGATTTTATTTTTGTGAATGAAAACCTCACTAAACAATTTGGTTTTGCTGTGGAAGGCTAAGAGTAAGTCAAAAATAAAAAAATTTAAGGAAAAAGGAAAATTTTTTGGGAATAAAGGAAAGTGGCATTATAAGAATAAAGTCTGAAGAAGACTTAGAGAGAATTAAGTAGTCAGTCACTGGGTAAATTTAATCAACAATTATGGACAATTCTTTTATAACAAACCTAAAAATTCAAGAAACCAAAATTCTGTATAATATAAACAATTTAAATAATTTTAAAGAATCAAACAAGGAAAAATTGAACATAAGATCTATTAAAAAACATTAGAATGAATTTTGTGGATTAATTAATGACAGCCTACACTCTGGATTTGATTGTGTTAAGTGAGATTGGTGTTAATAGTGATGATCTTTTGGAATATAAATTTCCTCAGTATAATAGATACATAGAGAAGAAAAAGATGGAGGGGGTTTAATTTTATTTGTTAATGATATTTACAATTTCGAACCTGTTGATTTGGGCTAAATGATATGTTTGAGGTTTTAGCAGGAAATCTGGAGATAGATAATAGAGTAAGAATAAGTTTTTTAGTAATATATATACCACCTGAGAATAACAAAGTTTTCTATCTACAAGAACTTGATAAAATGCTAAATTCAGATAGGAACTTGAATAAAATCTTAATTGGTGATTGCAATTTAGACATTAATAATGAAAACAAAATTACAATTGATTATCTGGATACCGGTACCTAATTAAATCACAGGCTAGTACATTGTATTAAGGATGGGGGGAAATGAGAAAAGATAAGTTAATTCATGTATAGATTACATAGCAATTAGTGGAAATCTAAAAACATAATTCCATATATATTTTGAAAGTAAAATAATGGATCATTACTTAATTGGCATTTCCTGTAACATCTTTAATAAAAGAAAGTTTGTGGATAAGATTACTAAAAAAATATGAATACATCTGTAAAAGCACACTGCAAAATGAACTACTGAAATTAAATGAAATGATTTTATTTATTTATTTATTTATTTTTATTTTACGCCAAAAAAACAGTTGAAACTAAGTATGACGTGCTATGGGGAAAAGTGAATTGTGTGCACATTTTCAAAATTTCAAACTGCAAAATGTTTGGCTCTTATCCATGTTGTTCTTTAATAATACTTCCTGCCGACAACATGGAAACGATAATTTGAATAATTGTATTTCCACTGAATTCTAGAAGACGTGCACAGAAAATGAAGTTACATTTATGTCCAGAAGCAAAACAAGGGCCATCTCAGCATTTGCTCAATGGATCAGGAAACTGGACGAAAAACCTGATCGAGATGGGGTCATTGACCCGGAAGCTGTAGTACAATAGTTTTACAGGTTGTTTATACTCATTTATACAGTCCAAATGGTAAATAATGCATTATGTATCATTGTTAAAATTAATGTTTCTTTTCTTGTTATGCTCAGTATAGTGTCTAATTGTATAGAAACAGTTATGCAGCAGAAACGATTTCACTTGGGATTTAAACTTTTCTATTGAATTTAATCGTTTAATGTCATCTGGCAAAGTGTTGTAAAATAATGTACATGTATTGTATGTGAATTTTTTGTAATGAGCTGTTGATACTGTCCCCTGATGAATATGATTTCTACGTCGAGTGTTATAGTAATAGACTTAGGCATTTTCTGAAAAAATATTCCGCCCTTGAGCAAGTCATTTTTACAAAAACCACTGATTCGTAAATAAAAAGACACGGTAATGGTAGAATTCCTAGATTAATGAAGAGAGGCTTACATGAATCACGTGGGTGGGATTTGGTTATTATTCGTACAATTCGTTTTTGTAATCTAAAAGTCTGGGAGCTATAAGATGTATTTCCCCAGAATATTATGCCATATCTCAGGCGGGAATGAACATTCGCGAAGTATACACAACGAGCAGTATGAAGGCTGACTGAATTTGCAAGAATTCTGAACGCGTAGCATAATGAACTTAATTTTGTGTTCAATTCATTTAAATGGACGTTCCATTTAAGGTTTGACTGAATTGAGAGACCTAAAAATTTTGTTGCCTTAACATCAGTCAATGGTACACTGTTCATTTTCAATGGGGCACAGAATTGTTTATTTGAAATGGAAAACTGCATTAAAACCGTTTTCTTTTCGTTTACTATTAATTTGTTATTTCGGAACCAATTTGAAACATCTGATATTGTACTATTTACTGTTTCTTTATTGCAAAGGATGTTCGTATCATCCGCAAAGAGAACCGTTCTTCCGTTTCGAATCGTCGAGGCATATCGTTTACGTAAAGTAGGAACAGAATAGGGCCTAAAATCGATCCTTGAGGAACTCACATGCAACGGGCAAAGAGTCGGAAAGGTGCGTACGTAATGTTCCATCATTCCAGTAAGGTATTTCAACTCTCTGAGATCGTTGTTTAAGGTACGAACATAACCATTCTAGAGCAATACCACGAATTCCATATGAAGGTAATTTGGAAAGTAAAATGTCATGATCAATGACGTCAAAAGCTTTTGAGAGATCTAAAATAATCCAATAGGTGCCTCGTTTTGATCCAATGATGAGGCGACATCTTTAAGAAAAGAAAATATAGCTGTTTCCGTTGATTTTGATTTTCTAAATCCATGTTGGCAATCTGAAAGCGCGTCGTGTTTAGTGAGAAAGGTTTCCATTCGTACGTAGAAAAGTCTCTCTAATATTTTGAAAAGACAGATAGAAGAGAAATGGGCCGATAATTTTGAATTTCATTTTTGTTGCCTTTTTGAAAAGCGGCTTAATTTTAGCTGTTTTGAAAATATCTGAAACGTTCCCGTGCATAAAGATGCATTAAATATGTGGGTTAACGGGTGTATAATGGCATACGCAAGTTTTAACAAACAGTTATGCAGCAGAAACGATTTCACTTGGGATTTAAACTTTTCTATTGAATTTAATCGTTTAATGTCATCTGGCAAAGTGTTGTAAAATAATGTACATGTATTTTTTGTGAATTTTTTGTAATGAGCTGTTGATACTGTCACCTGATGAATATGATTTCTACATCGAGTGTTATAGTAATATATAAGACAATGAAAAATGTATCTTCTAGGTCTATGGTCTTAAAAGAATCAACTAACACAAGAAAAAAATGTGATTATAAAACCTTGGGTAGATTCTGAGATTACTAGCTTAATAAAACATAGAGATTACCTCTTTTGGAGATGGAAGAGAATTTCAGAAAAAAATTAAGAACCATAAAGAGCACTTAGAAAGGATTATAAAAATAATAGAAATGAAATACAGTAACTCATCATATTTATACACAAAAGAAAGAACATTTTAAGAAATTATTTGAAAACAATAAACATAACAGTAAAAGTACTTGGAATACTATAAATAAATTGCTAGGCATACCTGCCCATGAGATGATATTGTTATTAAGAACTTGGGTAGTAAAAATACAATAGAAAAAGTAGCAGATACCTTCACAAATACTTTTCAACAGCACACCAGCGAAATAGAACATAAATGTAATTTAACAGTGTTAATAGATAAAGTAGAAACAACACTGTGCAACTCATTCTTCCTACCAGAAATAACATTAGTGGAAACATACTCATTAACCAACAGAATGGACAGCAACAAATCTCCAAGTATGGATTAAATAACATTGAGGGTCATAACGCAGAACATAGGCTCAATAGCACCTGTAATTATGAAAATAATAAATCACGGCATTAATGAGGGTAGTTTCAGAGAAAATGTAAAAGAATCGATAATAAGACCAATTTACATAGGACACAGTCTCTAAGTGTATGAAAATTACAGACCAATTTCCATTCCAAACTTGATTATCAAATTATTTGAATAATACATATCTCAAAATTTATCCCACTTTTTAGAGAAATATCAAATATTAGATAACTATCAATTTGCAATTGAATGAGATACCATGTTATGGCCTTAAGTATTGATCAAAAGCATATGATATAAAAAACCACAGCAAAATTTTAGAAGTATTAGAAAATTAATTTGAAAGTTACCTGCATGGGAGATCCTATAGATTGATAACATATATAGTGAAAGAAAAATAGTTAACATGGAACATTCCACAAGTCAGCTTTTTAGGTCCGATATTGTGCCTAATATGTAAATGATATAAGAAATTACATAGAAACCAGATCTTATTATTTATATGCTGATGACAAAATAACATTATCTGCAAATAAATATGAATTGTTTGCAGAAACAGACATACAAATAGAATTTGAGATTTTTCAGAAATGGTGCCATAAGGGATTAATTATTCATGAAAAAAAGATGAAACTTTTACATGTCACAACAAAGCATATTAGCAGAACACAAGTATAAATATTATATCATAATTATAATTGTATACACAATGATTTTAAAAATTGTCATTGCACATCCAAAATCAATTCTACATGTAAACTTAAGTACACAGGTGTGATTTTTGATCAAAATCTGAGTTAGAGGGAGCATATTTTGGAATTAAGTAAACAAATCAGAATACATATTTGAAAATATATGGGAATAAGGGATTTTGTAACCTAACCAATTCTAAAATGAATGTACTTCGCGTTGATTGAGTGTCTAATAAGATATGGAATTTGTGTTTGGAGAGCAACATCCTAAGACTTACTTAAATATAATTCAAAATTTACTGAATAGATGCATAGCTTAAATGAAAAAATTAAATTAACAGATAAGACTTTGGAAGAAGGTTCAGTTTTTCATGGAATTATGGCAGGAAAAAATTTATACAAATTTTGAATATTACATAGAAATGTCTTTAACCAAATATACAGAAATACTAGTGGGCATAACTATGTAACTTGAAAGAAACACAACTTCATATCAAGGTAATAACCTGAGACATTCAATAAAATTGGAGAGAGAATGCTAAATACAGCCATTCCAAAATTGTTAAACTTGTTGCCGGATGAATTGTTAGAAATTTCATCTAAAAGGTAACTAAAAATGAAAATAAAAAAAAGGTACATCAAGCAATCAAAAATAGTAAGAGGAGTAAGACAGAAGAATTTATTGCTTACAAGAAGTAGCAAATAAAAGTAGGCTAATTAATGTACCAATAACAAGAACAAAAATTAACCTAATTAATATAATTAACCCATTAAACATTAGCATTAACATAATTAAATAAGAAAAAATGTTACATTACCCATAAATATATTGATTTATTGTTATAATAAATTTTGTTAGTTTATTGCCTCATTATTGTTATAGAATTATTTTACCATTTGTGTTATGTCATTTTAATGGATTTATAAAATGTTTGATATTATTATTTGTAGATTTTATTCTTGTTATAGATTGCCATTTTTGCCGGGCAATTTGTTAATTTTGTTGCTTGTTAATTCTAGTTGGTAACAGTTTTATCAGTTTCATTTTTAAGTAATGTCAGTTTTTAAATTCAGTTGCTATTTTTTACTCAATCTTCGGTTTGGGTTGCCAGGTGAGCCATTATTAATTGCGGTATAACTCTCAAAAGAAGTGAAATATAACTCATACCTCTCCAACAAATGCAAAAAGGACTAGGAGAGTGTTCGTAGTGTACTTCACATGTTAATATGTTTTCATAAAAAATTATTATTGATATTAGGTTAAGACTTTGATATTTAATTATCATTTTTATTTATTTTTTCCCTTCTTTTTCTTTTCTTTTCTTTCTTTCCGTTTTTATTATGGTGATGGTTTTATTTGTTTTTTTAATTGTTTACAAATACTTTTGTTATTATTTATTAGTACAAATGATTATAATCATTACTATGATTTTTCCTTTTGTGGTAAATAAGTCCAATTTCAATTTTTTATTTATTTACGATTACTGATTTATTCTTTTAGTGCAAAAATGTCTTATGCACCATCAGGGATAAAGATGGGCTATCCCTGGTGTGTGAGACTTCCCCACTAACAAGACTTTTCTTTCTGCACCCATGCATCTCTCCACAGCGACAATCGCTAGACATTACTTCATGGAGAGATAGGCGGTTAGTTGGGCTGTAAACACAGTTAATTACAGATTTTGCAAACATATTTCAGCAGCAAAACAGCAAATTAGTGCATAAATGTAATTTAATTGTTTTACAAGATAATGCAGAATGATCATAGTGCAACTCATTCTTCTGACCAGATGTTACCGCAATTATTTACAGATTTTGCAAACATATTTCACCAGCAAACCAGCAAATTAGTGCATAAATGTAATTTAAAGTTTTACAAGATAATGCAGAATTAACATAGTGCAACTCATTCTTCTTAGCAGATAACATTGAATGAAACAAACTCATTAATCCATGGAATGAATAGTAGTAAAAAAGCTCTAGAAGTAAATAAAATTCAATGAAAGATATAAAGCAGAACATCAGCTCAATAGCACCCATAATTAAGAGTCTTATTAATTATGAGACACCATTAATGAGGGGATTTTCCCTGAATACTTAACAGAATCAATTATGAGACCAATCCATAAAGGGACAGACTCGAAGTGTATGAAAATTATAGGCCAGTTTCCATTCTGAACTCGATAAACAAATTATTTGAGTAGTACTTATCAAAAAAATTATCCAATTATTTTAAAAAATATCAAATAATAGATAGATTTCTATTTGCTTACCAAAAAAGCTTGAGGTACCACAGAATTGTTAGAAAATTTAGTCGAGCAATTAAATGTGAAATTGCACAAGGGTTACCATGTTTTGGCCTTAAGTATTGACTTGTCAAAAGCATATGATATAATAAACCCTAGACAATTGTTAGAAGCATTAGAGAGAATAGAAGTAAGAGGAAAATGTTGCAGTTATTTGAAAGTTACCTTCATGGGAGATACTATAGAGTAAAAATTAAAGACACATACAGTGAAAGGTAAATCTTTAACATGGGAATTCCACAGGGTCAACATTACATCATCATCGTCATCATTACGAACTGCAAGTGTTTAGGTATGATCCTGTTCCTGTTTGTGCTAATTCAGTAGACCTAGTAGATTAATCTTCCGGGTGTTCGTGATTTTTCCATCTCTTTAAAGGTCTTCCAATGTCTCTGTTTCGAGTTGGTTTATATTTCCAGATGAGTTTTGGTAGTCTGTTACTCTCCATCCTGCAAATGTGTTCTCTCCATCTCTTTTGTGATTTTTCAATCTCTTCTATTGATCTTTTTTTTTTTTTCCTTGTTTCTTAACCTGTCCCAAGTATTTGTGTGCCTGTATTTTCTGCTTGTCGCCTTGTTTCTGAACCATAGGTCTAGGTGTGATGTTATGAAGTTTCAATTTTGTCCATATCCTTCCCAAAGTGTCTTTTAATGGTTCCACATATACTGTAGTTATTATGTAGTTTTCTCTCAATGTCTCCATCAGTGTGGTTTAGTACATCGATTAGGGTAGCTTCTTAGGACTGATATTGTATCTAATATTGTAAATGATTAAAGAAATTATGTAAAAAAGTGTTTTTTTTAAACACACATTGACGATGAAATGATCATGACATTGAAATGTGTCAACAACAACCAAATAAAGGCAGAAAAGATATAAAAGAATTTGAAATATAAAAATATGATAATATAGAGATAATAATGATAAAATAGAATTTTCAGATATTGAAACTGCCCAGATAATGTGCGGATTGAATGCAAGCTCATCCACTGATCCTATTGGTATTCCAATCGTGTACCTGAAAAATTGTAAACTTCAACTAGCCCTTTTACTGAACAGAATGTTCAGGCAGTCATTAGAATCAAGGACTTTGCCGTCTGAGTGGCAAAAAGTTGTCATCACACCAGTTTTCAAGAAAGGAGACAAAAAGTTACCAATAAACTACAGACTCCTTAAAGTTGTCCTTAAAGTTGCTGACCTCAAGTCTAATAGACAAGTCTCTCAGCCTAATAGACAAGCCTCAAGTCTCAAGACACAAACATTTCATCCACAGCTTGTGGGGAGTTTCCTCCTCCAAGCATCTTCCCCAGCGGTGCATCGCCCCAGACGGAACAAACTTTAAGTTCTCGACAGGTCTCCAGACAAGTGTGTTAGTGCAGTACACGGCAGTGTGTGTAAGGAGAGAGATTAGGACAAGGAAGAGGAAGGAATGATTGTGTGCGGCTCATGGTCCATTGGATACTGTGCTGCTCCGACCTTCGTCTGATATTGTTCGCAGTAATCATGATAACTACCGATCATAACTGCGAGCCGCTGGAATTCTCCTTCACATAGCGACTCAATTCTATCTAACGAAATTAAGCCAGTGTAAACAACCTTCCGGTCTCTGAGTCGCAGAGACTAATTAGTAACAAAGCAGTTGACGCGCTGGGAAATAAATCTATCAACTATGACTTTTCTAATAGTTGTACATCTTGTGCAATGATTTTTCTGATTTTCCAGTATTTTTCTCGGCTGCCAGATCAGTCTCATCGTGCTGGAGACTCGGATTGACAAGACATTTTACCAGCTTGTTCAATATCTTTCAAAACGCATAAAAATAATTTTTAAGCGAAATGAAGTAGACGATATTGCGCGAAAACTACTACAAGTTTCAAAAAGATACATAATTTTTTCTTTCAATTTCGTGTAAGAATAAAGTATAATACACATACACCTTTGCAGGTGCCATAGGACCGATTTTCACAGTTAACTCTGAATTTTCGAAAATTGCCAAAATTTGATTTCTTTCTGCGCCTTCCTACAACTACCAAATTAAAGATAGAGATTTCTTCTTCAAATGAAATTTGTTGCTCATAATCACTTCTTTTAAAAAGGTCTTATAGACTTTTTTGAACATTTTAGTAGTATTCGCGCAATATGGCGTGCAATACACACAATTTTAAAAAATTACATGAACAAGATTTTCTCAAAAACGGCGCCAAATTTTTTCTTTAAATGTTTGGTGCCAAACAAGCCCTATGCAATGACATAAACGCCTCACTCCTCTATTCTTTTGTTTATTTCAAAAATTAAAAAAATATATTTTTTACTTGTCTCTCACAATATTTACATTAGAGGCGATTTCTTCACACTATTATATTGACGAGCACATGTGCTTTATATAATGTCCTATAAAGTTTCTCGAAAACTCAATCGTTTTTTGTTAAAATGAGCTCAACATTCCGCATTTTCAGAAACTCTCAAACCCCATTTTTCGCAAAAATGGCTCCAAATTTTTTCTTCACATTTTTCCAACGGATAGTGGTAATGACACAGATCAATACGACCTAAAGTTAATTTTCGTGTATTCTTTTGTTGTTGTTGTTTTTTTTAATTATATCAATGTATTTTTTTCAATACTTCTCACGCCGTAAATATCCACATTTCAATGGATTTGTATACGGATTGATTTTGTGAGTGGAAGTTCTACAAATTACGTCAAATGAAGTTTTTCGAAAATCAATTGATTCCTGTGGAAAAGAGATTGAAAGTTCGCTTTTACAGTAACGCTTAATGCTATTTTCTTTAAAAGACTTCAAATTTTTCAATGAAAATTGTTATTTAGGACGAGGTTTTAGCCTTCTTTAATTTTCTTACATTAATATTTGGGTTCTACTATTTGGAAACCGTAAAGTTGAGAAAATTAAAAAAAAAAATTAATTCGTCAAGAAGGAGGGGTAAGACTGTACAGTACCAGTCCACAAAAAGGAAATTAGAAAACTTTACTATGAGAAAGCCAGTGCCATTCTGTGCCGCCTCTAGTTTTTTGTATTAATGTAACTAAAATGTCTGTATATTTTTACTAATGTATTGTATTCTGTTCGCTCAGTTTAGAAGCACCAACGATTGTTTTTATATGATATACCCCATTGCATCTGTATCACTTCCATATCTTGTCACCATTCAAATGACTCTTTACACGATTCATAAAATGTTTTAGTCACATCAACATTAAGTTGTTTGTTTGTATTAAATTAACTTTATTAAATTAAAATTTTCATCGTAAAGAAAAAATCAAGTTTTGAAAAGAATGTTACTAAACGTAAAAACTACTGTAAAATTGAATTTATTTCAAGAAAATTTATATCTCAAAACGACAGTTAAATTCAATAAGAATAAATTTTAAAATAAAAAACGTAGCTTAAAGGAAGAAACTTAATTCTAAATATTTGTTTTAACCAAAAACTTATTGTTACTTTAAAAACTGATTTTTTCTACAGTTTTAAAATTTTAAAAACATTATTTAAACCAAAAATAGATTTAAAGAAAAATACATGTTCACTTGCTACGTTTTCTTGTTAGTTGTTTTCTTTCTTTCAAACTTGATTAAAAAACTGGCAAACTTTTTAGAGATGGAAAGTATTCAGGTCAGAAAAGATGAGTTGTTGATGATGCCAATAGTCTTTTGTTAAATATTTTGTAACTATAGATTTGAACAACAAGCATAAGAAATTGTTTTTATTTTACGCGAGGAACGCCTTGCAAAGTGTTGGAATTAGAGCTATTGTATACGAGGAGCAACATGGTACTTTGTAGCAAAAAGGAGAATTGAGATGTTGGCTGAGGCATGAAAATAAACGATATTTTAAATTATATAAGTATTTATTTAAATAATGTACAGCAGAAACACTTGTATTAAATAGTTAATTAAATATAATGCACATGATTTTCTGATGTGAAACCAATTATGCGGTTAAGTCCTGTCAGAAAATGATCAGTGCCAATCAGGCTGCGTAATTGAAGTCCAGGGATTCCTTCCAGATTTAAGTATTCAATTATGTCTATTGATGAATTTTGTAGCTGAAAAGGAAAATAAAAACTTGTTTTAGATAATTCCTAGAAACGTAATATCAAAGGAGACCTTTAATGGCATTCATACTGATAAGAAAAACTTATAATTTTAAGTTTCCAAAGCAATAGTGAATTCAAAAGGTAAATCAGATTACGATTTTCATTGATTAAACGATGTGATACTGAAAATGAAATGGATCATTCAAATGGAATTGGAGAAGTCTTGTATTAATGATTCTTATTCGAGTATGTTTGCTCACCATGTTACGCTGGATACGGCAGAGGATAGACTGGTCTCGGTGCTTCGTACACATGGTGGACAGGGGGAGCGTACGATGGCGGCGGAGGCGGGGGTGGGGGGGGGGGGGGGGGCGGCGGGAGGGGGTGGGGGTGGCGGAGGGGCGTAGGAGGAGGGACGCGGTGCGACGACGTCGTGCTGGAAGGCGTGCGGCGGCAGCAGGTGCGGCAGCGGGGCGTCGCGCTTGAAGACGACCTTCGGCGGCGGCGGCGGCGCGGGAGGGCGCGGGGTGGCGGTGGGGCTGGGGGGGATGGCGCTCACGGCGGCGCACGCCGCCAACAACAGTGCTGCAATCTGCCAACACAAACAACAAAATTCGTTTTTACTTTCTCGCACTTACTTCGTAAGAAGGACCGGGAGCGGCAGCTCAGTGTATCAACTGATGTCACTGCAGCGCCTCTCACCGGGAGGTCCTAGGATCCCACTCCCCACGGCGGCAGGATTTTCGACACTAGCTTTTCAGCTAGATCGAATTCAGTCGCTGTCTGGAGGAGAATTCTAGCGACCGGCTGCTCTGATCGGTAGTTTTCCGTGGTTTCTCCGATCAACACCAGGCGAATGCCGGAGCAGTACCCTACCAAACGGGCCACTGACCGCGCGCGATCTGTCCTTCCTCTTCCTTGTCATAGCCTCTCCTCCTACACTTACACTATCATGCACTACACTACCACATATTCCGGGAGGCCGGTCGGGAGCTTAGAGCTTGTCCCGGCTGGGACGGTGCCTCGCTGGTGGGAGAGTCCTGGTTAGGGAGAAACCCCTCTAGCCGACGATAGGTCGGCGCCGGATCTCGCCATCCAGCGGGGAATGATGACCGACATCTCCCGAGAAAAAACATGCTCTACACTAACGAGACTAATGACCAAAGCAGTTGACGCGCCCGGAAACACGAAGAAATCGATCAATCAATCGTAAGAAGAGAAAGTAATGTGCTTTTTGGCAAAAAAAAAAAAAAAGGATTACCGGACCTTCGTAGCCTGGTGGATAAATCCTGTTGCTATATATGGTAAATTACTTCCTCTAACTCGTGGTGTAGCCAGAATCCATTTTTGTGGAGCATTTATATCGATAAATATCATTTTCTCAAAAACCTTTCTTTGAAATTTTTTCACGAATATAAGAAGGAATCCTTAAACGCATGGCGTGGGTCTCATTTTCGTTGAACTCTCTGAATATTCGACAATTGCAAATGTAGATATAGTGCGAGAACGTATGTGATGTAGCACCACTAGGTAACTTTCCTAATGTCATGATATTAAGCAGACATTCAATGTTGTGGTCTCTTCTGTGATGGAGTGCGGACCTCAAAGGAAAATTCATTATTTTTCTTAACTTTCCAACAGAAACTTGTGTGATACGAAAACAATGGTGCTACAGAATGGCACAGATTTTCTCGTAATAATTAATTTTATAATTTCTTTGGTCTGAGCTAGCTTTCCGGAATTGCCCCATCCTCTTGCCAGATACCATCTATCGCCGCCAATAATTAATATTTTTTCTTTTTTGGAATTTTCCCAATTTTTCGGTTTTCTAATGGTAGAACCAAAAATTACTTTGATAATAAGAGTAAAACCTCGTCTTAAATTGAAATTTTCGTTGAAGAAATTCGTAGAGAAAAGTATTACGCGAAATGTGTAAATGCGAAATTTGAAGTTCTTTTTCACAGAAAACATTTTGGTTTTCAAGACTTCATTAAAAATTATTTAAAGCACCTGTATTCATAAATGCAATAATGTACACAAATCACTGAAAATGTGCATATTAACGGCTGGAGAGACATTAAAAAAATACATTTGTGTAATTTTTGAAGGAAAAAAACAACAAAAACAAAAGAATACAGAAAAATGGTTTTCTCGTTATCTTGTACATTGCGTTTAGCTCTTTTCGTAAAAATAGTTTGAAGAAAAAGTTTGGAGTCGTTTTTGAGAAAATGGCGTTTGAGTGTTTCTGAAAATGCAGAATTTTGAGCTCATTTTCACAGAAAAGTTTTCAAAAACTTTATTAAACATCAGTTAAAGCACATGTATTCATAAATGATATAGTGTAAGCAAATCGCCACTGATGTAAAATACTACCTGAGAGATCTAAAAAAAATTATATTTGTGTAATTTATGAAAAAACAAAATAATAGAGCAGAAAGGCGTTCATGTCATTATATAAGCTACCTTTAGCACTATCCATACCAAAAGTTTGAAGAAAAAAAAAGGAACCATTATCGAGGAAACTTTGTTCTTGATAATTTTTAATATTGCACATATTGAGTGGGAACTACAAACTTTTTTAAAAAATTGTACATGACTCTAATGAAAGAACTGATTATGGAGAAAAAAGTACTTGAACGAGAAATATCTTCTATTTTGTAGTTGTGGGAAGTCGCTGAAAAAATTTCAATCTTTGCCAATTTTCAAAAATTCAGAGCTAACACTGAAAATCCGACTTATACCACCTTTATAAGTGTAATTTATTCATACAAGAAATTTAAACAAAAAATGTGAAGGCATTTTTGAGAAAAAATTTAAAATGTCTTTTCGAGTAAACTACGCCTAAAAATAAATTAATGTTTTTCAAAATCGCAGAGCTTCCAGAGAAACCCGATCGACGAGGGTTTATTCAGTTTGAAAAAAATCCTACGTATAGTTTGGATACAAGTGGTGTTCACAGGCGACAGATGGACGGGCAGACGGAAGTTTTGAAGAAAACAACACTTTTTCGGCATCAAGGTCCCATAATTTCTGAAATCTGACTACAAAACGAATTAGAGGCAGTAAATTACTACATTTTAGAACGGGTATTATCCCCTTTTTCTGTATCAGAGCCTCACAAATCGAGATTTTCTTCCGAAAAATTACCGTTTTACTTTCTTGCTACCGCTTACGCAGTAGAGAGGAAGTTATGTAATGCGTGAAAAAAACGGTCAAATTTTGGCAGAAAAACTTATTTCAGGGCCCTGATAACGAAAAATAGGATAAATCCATTTGCTAAATTTAGAAAAAAAACTCTTACACGTGGTGTAACGCAATAGAAAAATCGATTGACGGCAAAACGGCTGTCGGATCGTCAGTCCGTCTACCTGTGAACATCGCTAGCGGCTAAACCGTTCATCCTATTTTCTCCAAAATTGATATTTCTCAGCCGATCTGGCTGATGTCGCGACATCGAGAAGTTGAAACCGATACTTTAATTTTGGGGGTAATTTACATGAAGCTCCTGGGACCTTTTCCAAATTTTCAAAAATATACTTCCATCAGTTTTGATTAAATTTTGTTGTTGGATAGAGTAAAGGACGTGACTGATGTTTCTCATGTTCATTGAAAACTCTGAGTTTTCGAAAATTGTAATAATTCAAATGTTTTCGTTGCCTTCCTACGGCTTCAATATTGTTGATAGAGATTTTTCCCTTAATGAAATCTTCTCTTTAAAGATAGATTATGAAATAAAGTCATGGAGAATTTTTCGAAAATTTGAGTACTTTTCGCGAAATTTTGCGTGAAATAACGGGCGAGACAGTACGTGCTGTTTTAGCACTAGTTTCGTATTATTACACAACTTTCTCTCTACGACGTATATTACTCGTACACACGTGTACGAGAAAGTGAAAAGGAAGTTAAAGACGTATGGGATAAAAAAACATGGAAATTTGGATGCGAAAAACGACGAATATTTTGATTAAAAATAATTGTTCTCCGTCCTAAACAAGGAAGTTGTGAATTGAAAATGCTTAGATAGGAGGAAGCGCCGGCTACTCACCGCCCTCATGGTCCAGGAGGCGCCGCTGTGAAGTGACTGCCGGTGGTGGCGACGGAGCCCCTTTTATACGCGCTGGTGGCCTTGTGGTGTTGTGCACCCCGACGCGACGCCCCTCGCGCCCTGGCACCGCAGCGGCGCCGCCCTGCGACGCGGAGTGGAAAACAGGTGACCGGTTGCTTCATGCCGCAGGGCGCTTTCCTGTTTAAAAAGATCCAGAGATCGCGTTTCTACGCCCACAAATGAAGTCTATGTGTATTATGGATTGATATGATATATAGCTTCCTCCTAGAGTAGGTCTGGCCAATTTGTTTTATGATACTATTTCCCGTTTTTCATTAAAATCCCAAACTTCTACATGTTTTCTTATTTACTTTTGTTACTTCTAATTTTCTTCTACATGTTTCACCCGACCTCTGCTCAAAAAATAAATAAATAAATAAATAAACGAATACATAAATAAATAAATATTGATATTTTATATTATCAATATATATATATATATATATATATATATATATATTGATTATTTATTGTTTTAATTATAAGAGAGAAAAAGAAGAAGAAGAAGAAGAAGAAGAAGAAGAAGAAGAAGGGACAAAGAATCTCTACTATAATAGCCGGTGACTATCCTCTGGCAGACTCCTCGCTCAGCCGGCGGCCCAGCTGATTATCTCGCGTGTAAGCCAGAGAAAAGGAGTCGAATTTAATATTCTTTAACGATTCAGTAAAAAAAAAAAAATTGAATAAATGGCACACGTAACGACAGATCTTGTTGAAAAGTAATTTTGGTATTATAAGGCTCACTGATTACCCTGCATTTTCGCCAGTGTCATCTACCAGGGTTTCAAAATCAGATATACGGGGTAATGATATTGAAGGGGTCCACAGAAAATTAAAACCACCGATAACGTTTTTTTCATATATAGTATATTTAATTATTTTTAAAACGTTACGATGTAGGTAATGGCATCAATTTAATAAATATTACTTTTCCTTTATTTGTAGAAATACTTTTTTAATTTATTTTATATATCTATTATCATTTCTATAATTTCCCCAAAGCTTAAAAATTCATTTTTTAAACATTTAATAAGTTAATGAAATCATACTCAGGTTAAAGTTATTCTGTCGGTTATTCAAAGTCAGGTTATTCTGTCATTAACTAGTTTCTTTTCA
The DNA here is from genome assembly GCA_964035755.1 of Teleogryllus oceanicus. Taxonomy (NCBI): domain Eukaryota; kingdom Metazoa; phylum Arthropoda; class Insecta; order Orthoptera; family Gryllidae; genus Teleogryllus; species Teleogryllus oceanicus. The sequence continues at coordinate 48,916,023 of CAXIVR010000002.1, read as the reverse complement.
TTTTATTCATTTTCATTTCATTTTATTCATAGAACTGACTTAGGATTCTATTCCCACATAATGCAAATTACATTGCAGTAAGTCAGGGCGTCACAGGAATTTTTCCAAATGATTTGTTACCCTTTTTTTTTCGTTTGTTTCAAGAATGAAAATGCCGATTTTCGTGATAAAAATGTTGCTCTGAAGTAAGGATGCGACATGTCGCAGGTTTTACTTTCTAGCACTTCCAACGTAAGAAAAGATAGTATTGTAATTGGACGCCGGAATATGTAACAAGAAAGTGGATAAATCTTATTCATGTATTCAGTAAAATACTTCCTCTATCATGTAGTTCAGTCAGAATCCATGTATTTGCCTCTTTGATACCGAAAAATCAATCGACGGCAAAACGTCTGTCTGTCCGTCTGTCCATCTGTGATCAACACTAGCGCCTAAAACAGTCAGGCGATATTCTCAAAAATTGATATTTTCTGATAGATTTAAATGAACTCTAGAGTCTCTGACATTGAAAAGGATATTTTGATGGGGGATGCTTTATATGTAACCTCAACATTTTCTCAATAAAATGTTTCCAACGTTGAAGGTATCTGAATACGCGGAATTTTGAGCTGATTTTCAAAGAAACTTGAGTTTTCCAGAAACATCATAAGACATCATTTACAGCACATGTACACATAAATACAATAATGTGAACAAATTGGCGCTATGTAAATAATAACGACTATGAGAACTGAAAATAACATTTTATAATTTGAAAAACAACAAAGATAGAGCAATATTGCAATTATGTTGTATTATAGAGGGTATTAATCACTATTACTACGAAAATTTTAAAGAAAAAACTTGAAGTCGTTTTCAAGAAAATGTTGTTTGTGTTATTTTAACTTGACATATTCACAATAATGCGTAAAACTATAAAATTTTCTGAAAAATGTACATGACTTTAATGAAAGAAGTAAATATAGAGAACAAAAATGTGAAAGAAGAACTTCTATATTTAATATTGTAGTTGTTGGAAGAAGCCGGAAAAAATTCAAACTTTAAAATTTATTAGAATCAGTGTTAAGTGAAAATCTGACCACCTTCACTATTCTTTAAAAACCTTAAAGAAAAATTTGAATCCATCTCTGAGAAAATTTTGAAAAATCCGCAGAGGTTTCTTGTAAAGTACCCCCAAATTAAAAAGAAATTTTGTTTTGTGAAAACGGCGTTCGAGCGTTTCTGAAAATGCGGAATTGTGAACTCATTTTAACAGGAAACTGTGGAGTTTTGGAGAAACTTTATCTAACATTATTTAAAGATCATGCACTTATAAATATAATAATGAGCACAAATAGCTTCTAATGTAAATATTACCGACGTGAGAGACAAGTAAAAAAACAACAAATTTTTGTAATTTTCGAAAATACAAAAGAATATAACAAAATCGCATTTATTTCATCTAATATAGCACTACCCTTACCAAAAGATTAAAGAAACAATTTGGTGACGTTTTTGAGAAAATTTGTTTTTTAATTTTTTAATATTGCATGCAATATTGCGAGAAAACTTTTAAAAGATTTAAAACAATGAACTTGACCGTTTTTTAATAATTTTATTTTACATTGACAGACAGTATAACGTTCAGCCGGGAGGATCTTCAGCGGATTGTCCGAATAACGTTTGTACCAGCACAGTGTGAATGGGGTAACATCTTACCACCTCCCTGATAGTAATTTAAGTAGGTAATTCCTTCAACCGAAGTTATTGTGAGGAAATTTCGTTAGATGTCATACGGGTTAAAAGGAATTAGATGGAGAGTAGATATTCGCCAGAAATATTCTTACCTTATCTAATGTCGGAGAGGTATTGAAGGAAAATGTGAAATAAGAATCTGTTTCTTAGGCGAGAGAATGGGAGTTGATTACATGACTATACTGCAAGAACTAAAAATGGAGAACAAATTTTACCTGAAGGAAAATTCTTTACTTTAATTTTGTAGTTGTCGGAATACGCCGGAAGAAATTCAAACTTTCAAACTTTGATAAAAATTCAGCATAAACACTGAAAATATGGCCTATACCACCATTGTAGTGTATGTTACTTTATTCTTTCAAAAAATTAAAAAAAAATTTGGGGCCTTTTTGAGAATATTTTGAAAATGTTCCAACTCCTGCATGTAAAGTACCTCCAAATTTTGAAGAATCTTTTAAAAGTCCCCAAACTTCCACTCAAGTCACAAGTACAGTTTTTTTCAATTTGGAAAATATCCTACGTATGGTTTAGGTTCTATTAGTATTCATAGACGGACGAGACATCGGACATGGACAGGCAGATTGACGTTTTAGTAAAAATCACTTTTTCGGTATCAGGAGACCCCAAAACGTGTATTTCCGTTGTAATCTCGAAATCGACTTTCGTCTGCATTACACAACTTTCTCTATACTGAGTATATTACTTCTGCTAGCTTACTACGTATACGTCAAGACTTTGAGCTCTAGAATGGCACCGACTTCATCATAGTAAAGTTTTCTAATTTTCTTGGTGTGATGTGGCTTTAAGGTCATCCTCCATTCTCAGGCCAGCTGCCATCTATCGGCGCCCAAACTAAATTGTTTTGACATTTTCTGAAAAATTTCAAGCTGTGTTTAAGAAAATGGCGATTAAGCATTACTGTAAACGCGAAATTTAAAGCTTTTTTCACAGAAATCTATTGAGTTTACAAAAACTTCATTTTAAGTAATTGGAAGCACTTCCACTCACAAATGTAATAATGTAAACAAATCAATTTCCACAGCAAACTGTTGTGTTTTGAGAAACGTAATTTGACATTATTAAAGCACATGTACTCGTTAATATAATACTGTGACGAAATCGCATCCAAAGTAAGCATTATCGATGTGAGATACAAGTAATAAATTACATTTTTAAATTAAAAACAACAACAAATAATAGAGGAATATGACGTTTATGTCATCGTACAGGGTTTGTTTGGCACTAACTGTGCCAAAAAATTAAAGAAAAAATTTGAAGGCGTTTTTGAGGAAACCTTTTTTTCTCAAAAATTGCAAATATTGCACTATTGCACGAAAACAACTAAAATTTTCAAAGAAGTCTGCATGGCCTTAATGAAAGAACTATTTATGAACAACAAATTTCATTTGAAGGAAAATTCTGTCTTCAATTTTATAGTTGTAGGAAGACGCCGAAGAAATACAAACTTTTGCAATTTTCGAAAATTCAGAATTAACCGTTAAAACTGTGACTTATGAACGTTTATAAGTGCATTTTACTCTATTCTTACGAGAAAATTTAGGAAAAAATTTGTAGCCATTTTTTAGAAAATTTTGAAAATGTCGTGTTCATGTAAAGTACCCCCAAATTTTATACAATGTTTTTAAAAGTTTCAAAGCTTCAACTACAGCCAGATGTTCAGCGGATTCTTCAATTGAAGATCTGAGTGTGGTTAGGATCTAGGCTTTGTTCACTTACGACATGAATTGGCGGACGGACAGGCAGATGTTTGGATATAGGACGAAAGAACACTTTTCGGTATCAGGGACTCCAAGACGTTATTTCCGTTGAAATCTGAAATCATTTTCGCATTAATATCATACTTCTTACTCGTATATTACTCCTTACTTACATACATAGTAGATATATATATATATATATATATATATATATATATACACGTGATAACAACTAATGGTGCTAATAAGGAGACTTTCTGTACCTTTAGTTTCCTAATCGGTTTTGTCTGGTTTTCGGTTTTGTCCCCATCTCTCCTGGCTGGTAACTATCGGCGTCAAAATTCATTTGTCACAATTTCTTAATTTTGCGGTCATCCACCTGCAGAATAGAAATTGTGCTACAACAAAACATTGTTTGCCCTTAATTTATAACTCGTGTAATTTGCGAAAATTTAGCGTACTCAACGAAAACGAAACGTGGACTGTTTTTTAAGTGTTCCAAATTTTTGTGCTCCAAGTTCTCAATTTTTTTAAAACTTTAGGTACGATTAGTACCAAATAAACCCTATACGATGACATAAATGCCATATTGCTGTATTCTTTTGTTTCTCCAAAATTTACAAAAATTTATTTTTTTTACCTGTCTCTCATGTCGATAATACTTACTTTAGAGGCGATGTCTTCGCAGGATTATATGTATGAGTACACGTTCTTTATATAATGTCAAATAAAGATTCTCTAAAACAACTGTTTTCTCTGAATATGAGAATCAATTTTTACAAACGCTCAAACGCCATTTTCGTCAAAATTTCGTCAATGGCTCCAAATTTTTTCTTCAGACTTTTCCAATGGTTAAATAGTGATAATGGCACTATTTAATATGACGCAAAGTTTATTTCGAGGTATTTTTTTTTTCAAAATTACACAAATGTAATATATTTTTAAATATCCCTCACGCCATTAATATGCATATTTCCATCGATTTTTATACGTTATTGCATTTGTGAGTGGAAGTGCTGCAACTAAATTTAAATGAAGTTTTTCGAAAATCAATTGGTTTCTGTGGAAAAGAGCTTCAAATTTCGCATATACAGTAACGCTTAACGCCATTTTCTTAAAAACGGATCGAAATTTTTCAATTGAAATTGCTATTTAGGATGAGGTGTCTAAGAAACCTTTTAGCCTTCTTTAATATTCTTAAAATGATATATCGGTTCTACGATTTGGAAACAGAAAAGTTGAGAAAATGTAAAAAAAATGTATTTTGGTCGGCGATAGATGGCAGCTGGCAAGAGGATGAGGCAAGACTGTAAAGCTAGTCCACATGAAGGAAATTAGAAAACATAATTACGAGAAAATCTTTGCCATTCTGTAGCACTTCTAGTTACTTGTTTCATACGGGAAATATTGAGTACAGATGAGTAATGTAATGCTGCGGAAAATCGATTTAAGGATTTCAACGGATATACACGTTTTGAGGTCCCCTGATACCGAAAAAGTGGTTGTTTTCAAAACGTGCGTCGGTCTGTCTGCCTACCTGTCCGTGTGTCCGTCCATCTGTGAACACAGCTAGCGCCTAAACCATGCGTACGATCTTTTCCGAATTAAGAACCTCGTTCATCAGTTTGTTGATGCTTTGAGATCTTGAATACCGGCTCAGCCAGTATTCCTTTATTCCAGGTCAGGTATTCAGGATATTCCAGGGCACTGGGCCTATCTTTGACCCCTCTGGTGCTCCACAGGTCATCTGGTGGTCAAAATTCGTGTCCTTGGGATGTAAAATCCTATTCTGAAAAGATTTGGCAATCATCCTTACCAGGTAGGTCGGTGTGTTTCGCTCACAGATGGCTGTTATGGTATCTTCCCATCGTGCCGAATTAAAAGCGTTTCTTATATCGATGGCGATCAGCGTACAGAAACCTTGCTTCCCGTTTGTTTCGTTTGGTTTGGTTTGTTTTTCATGTTTCCGGGCACGTCAACTACTTTGGTCATTAGTCTTTGGTCATTTGGTCATTAGTGCGTGCATGTTTTCCGGAGATGGCGGTGATCTTCCCGCTGGATGGCAGATCAGGTGCCGACATCCATCGCTAGTGGGGTTTCCCAACAGACTCTCCACCAGCGGGCATGCCCCAGCTCTAAGCTCCCGACCGGTCTCTCGAATATGTGGAGTGAGTGCATGTTAGTGACGTCTGTGTAAGGAGAGAGGATAGGACAAGGAAGGAAGGAAAGATCGCGCGGGTCCAGTGGCCGTTGGAGGGTACTGCTCCGGCATTCGCATGGTTGCTCGGAGGCACGGAAACTACGATCAGAGCAGCCGCCGCAGAATTCTCCTCCAGAAGGACTGAATTCTGTCGAAAAGCTAGTGTCGAATATCCTGCCGCCGTCAGGACTCAAACATAGGACCTCCCGGTCAGAGGCGCGCAGTGACATCAGTTGTTGCACTGAGCTACCGTTCCCGGTTTGAACCTTTGAAGGACCATCGTTTTCAGGGTTATTATATAGTTCTAAATGTTCGTTTTGTGGATAGTTCGATCGAAGAACATACTCGATTTTCTCTGAATGTCTCCAAGATGTTGTGCTGTGAATATTCCACTGCTGCGTATGTATTGTCGTTGACTGTCAAACTTCTTTGAGTCTAGGATAGGTTCATATTTGGTTCCCCTCTCTCCATATCTTAAAACTTGTTTCTGAGCCCCATTTTCCTTTTACTTAGTAAAGCACTACATCACCTCCTTTAATTATTATTATTACTTTTATTATTACCTATTATTATTACTTTTATTATTATTTCTATTATTATTATTATTATTACTATTATTATTATTATTACTATTATTATTAAGATCAGCGGGAAAAAATTGGCATCTCGGTAATAAATCAGTAAAAAAGTTAAATATTCTGGTACTAGTTTGATTAGATTCTGATATGGTGGGCAGGTCAGCTTGATGCACCTAGTGTGAGCCCCAGACTTTGCGTCACTAGTGGAGTTGTGAATTAACAGCCTACCTCTGGCACGTTCCTACGTCTGACACCGACGGCGATGGAATGGATGGACGTGCCCCTCTAAGGACTTTTATTGTTACCCATCTGAAAAAATATTGTTGTAATGCCATATGGTGATGTATAGTTTTTAATTGTGATATTTAGTTTTCGGACTGCATTTTGTATTTTCTTAGATCCAGCTCAATTTGAAATAAAACGTCTTGCTTTTCGTTTTTCTTCACTTGTTTACATTGCTATGTCATTTTGAGATTAATAATTGTATGTATTTGGAGTTTTGGGTCAATAGACCGACCTCGCCGGCCAGCAACCAGTGTCCCCATGCCTGGACCTAGTTAAATTCCATGCTTGGGTAAGAGCGACATGAGGCGAACATGACGTATTCTCTTCACCGTAACTGGTATAGAACGATTTTCCTAAGGATGAGCCAAAGTGACAGTTCGCGAAAACAAGTGAACATCACATATATTTCAGAAGTATCCCTCCGCCGCGACAGCTGTTCAGCTGTTCAGCACGCCCCTTCTTAAAGTGTTAATGGCTCCTGTGAACACATCTCTTTGCAAAGTCTAAGAGTTTCGCTTAAATATATGCACGTACGCGAGTTCGGAAATTTAAATTTAATTACATATGCGGAAAATCTCTTAACATGCTCTCACAATCGTAAAAGAAAACTTCGAGAATATAAATAGAAGAAAAATGATTTTAAGCTGAAACACTGCACCGGTACGCATCTCGCATTCATGTCTCGGTTTTAAAATAAACAGAATATTTATCACAAAAAAGTAAATTCAATGTCATGTTAATAGAAAAAGAATGTTTACAGAAAGTACATGACACTGCACTTCCTAATTTCAATTATTTCTTGTGGCGCACTATATTTTTGTCTAACGAGGTCATCACAAAGGAAGAGTCCAAGCCATTTTCAAGTTAGCCAACTGCAAACGAACGAATGCGGGAAGGATTCTAATTCAATTTGTTTAATGAAATTTGCTATTTAGGACAAGGTCTTCTTTAATATTCTTAAAATAATAATTCGGTCTACTCTTTAGAAACCGAGAAGTTGAGCAATTTTCAAAAAATGTACCTTGGTCTTCGATAGATGTCAGCAGGCAAGAAAGAGGGCAACACTGTACATAACCAGTCCACACCAAGGAAATTAGAAAACTTTACTACGAGAAAGTATGTGTCATTCTGTTGCACCTCTAGTTAATTTTGTACTGTGTGTAAGGAAACTATCATGAGTTAGTGGCAGCTAGTATGTCTTAGTGGATAAAAATATTCAATCAAAAGAGTTTTAGGAGTAAGCAAACATGTTTATAATTGTTGAAATCTAATCTATAATATTTAAAATATTATCACAGAACCTAACATATACAACATTTTTATGTAATAAGTCATAATTTTTTCCACAATTAATAATACTATATTGGCTTCTTCGAAGGGTCAGGTGGTGATAATTTATTTATTAATGTTCCAGAAAAAAAACTTACGGAGATTCATAAGTCTTATTGGGATTTATGAAGATTCATAAGTCAATTCCTTCAAATTAATGGCAAATAGATCACATGAATTGGTGAATGAAAAAATAGTAAAAAATGATAATTTAGTTTCTTTTTCAGAAAGTAATGCAGAAGGCATGGAGCTACATGTAGAGTGTGAAAACAATACAGTAGAAGGTCATTTCACTTCAAATCAGGCAGCTCCTTCGGTTCGACAAGTGAAAGAAGAGTAGGGAAGAGTTAGGTTAACTGGACAGTTTACGGTAAGTGGTCCATGCTTTTAAATGTTGATCGGAAGTTATTCCTGCTTTTTCTACTGGATGGCATTCGTAAAACGACAGGGCTGATAAACTAAGCCACTTTAATAAGTTGTAGGCCTTCATTTTTAGTACAGTGAGGCATATTTTTTCTGAAAGGTCAGAAGTACTTCTACGCATCTGCTTTGCAATTTTTTGCCATTTAATAACAACCACAAGAAAAATATTCACCAAGATTATTTGAATGATCTTGCCTGACCGAGTGACGCCGCGTCGAAGGCTCTGTTGCCAACGTTTCGACCATCGTTTCATGGTCTTCCTCAGGAGCTGGTCTGGTCTGAGGAAGCCTACGACTTCACTAGATTATTTGTTTGTATTTCTGCTTTATAATAGTGAATTTTGTTTTAATAATACGTTGCGGCTTGTAGTATGTTTTCGGGCATATAAAGAAAATATGTGCTGTGGGGTTAACTGGACCTCCGTGACGATAGGTTAAGTGGATCGGTCCGTTACCCCTTTATTTTTCCGAAATTAGTATTTGCAGATTTGCAATTAACTGTGACATCAGTTGATGCCCTGAGATACCTCTCCCAGACCAACCAAAATGCTTTTGTTTCAATAGTAGATATTGTTTCATGCCAGCTGAAGGATGGCAGCACAAGAAAGACATGATTTATTTTAACGTGAATTTGGAAGAGTACAATCTTTGCTAAGCATTTTCTCCATATCTGTGTATATAAAATGTTATGGTAATACGTAGAAAAATGTTTTTTTTTGCATTAAAACGTCAATGTTATTTTACAATTTATTTCAATTTCGGTCCACTTAATCTTACCAGTTAGGTTAACTGGTCCTATTGGAAAAGTATAAAACACTCCATATTTGACAACTGTAGTCACAATGATGATGTTTTTCCGACAATATAAGGAGGAAGCCTCATTGCAATACCATGCGTAATTTCATGTGCAAGGTCAAGTAAATAACATTTTAAAGCACAATCAAAGTGGACCAGTGAACCTAACTCTCCCCTACCTGTCCACAGTCCACTCAAAATTTCAGACGTCTGGTGACTAGGGCTCTTTGCCATGGATTTTCACATTTGTTATTGGCCAGTGGTACGGGTCTGATGTAATTTACTTGTTTTGTTTCTGGCTGCAGAGTGTGCTGGTAATGAACTAAAGAGCGAGAACTGAGAGGAAAAGTCGAGAGCCAGTAAATTTCGTTATTTTGCACTGAAGAATGTGTTCACAGTGGAGTTTGTAAACAATCATTCACGAGTATCAATGGAATATCACACATTCAGTTTCAATGACTTTCAGAATTGCTTCGTTAGGTCTGCCTCCAAAATATGAAAAAGCAATAATAGACCTCCATGCTATTAAGTACGAAAACCTTGTAAAGATAAAACCACACAGAATCCTTTCCAACGAAAATTGTACTCCATTCATCAGTTTCTGTGAAGTTTATGCCGAATGAATTAATTGTCAAAACACAGCCTCTTCAATGAAAAATATCTGGAAAATGAAAGTGTTTTAATATATGAGCACTACTAAAAATTTCAACTTTCACACGTTAGACTATTGCATATGTACAAAAGTTTAAAATGTTTGTTTGAAGAACGTTTTTAGAGCTAAGATTAAGATAATTGTACAATTCTGCAAATGAATAAAAATATTCAAAAATTGTAATATTTATAGATGGGTGCATGTTTATTGTGTAGTATTTTGAACATTTTTAGTAGAATTGTAATTCATGCTACTCGCATTTTTTGTTTTATACGTAAATTGCATCTAGAAAGAATTATCTAGCATTCATATTGAGGAGTATGACATGCGAAAAAGCTGACCTTTGAATTTTAAAATTTCATGTTTAAATGAAATCGAACGGAAAAACGAAACAATCGACAAATACGGCATACTAATAAGTATATTTTGTACTATATACAAATTGAACTTTTGAGAAAATTTTGGGAAATTTCTAGGGCCTTATGTAAGCAAACGCTAAAAATTTAAAGATTCGTTCCAAATTTGCAGGAATTACATTAAGGTCAAACCGATTGACGAATATCCATTTCTCAGGAAATTCTATGAACAGTTTTAGTGCTAACGTTGTTCAAGACAGACGGATAGCTACACGTTTTGAAGAAAAATCACTACTTTTTCCGTGTCTGGGTCCCCAAAACTTGTATGTCTAAATGGTTATTATTCAAATTATTCAATTATTCAAATTATCGTTTCCATGTTGTCGCGGCAGGAAGTAATAAGAGCCAAAATTTTGCTTATTTATCCTGAAAATAGATTTTATTACATAGGAGTTTTGTTTTTCTCCTTTCAAATTCAAAATTTAAGTAGTATAGACTTAGTGTAGGATCACAGAATTTTGAAAATGTGCACACAATTCACTTTTCCCATAGACGTCATCGGTTTTAACTGTTTTTGACGTAAAATAAATAAATAAATAAATAAATAGGTTAGTAAAGCAGATACCTGTTTGCAAATATTAATGTTTTGTTTAGGTTCAGTTTTGTCATTTATGAGATGAACTCTTTTGTTGAAACCAATATTTCATAACGGACATGAATCCTGAATGACCCCACCGGGGTTACAAATGTGCAATGTTTGCTGGGGCATGACATGTACAAGAAATATATCAATTGCATTTGTATGACAAATGTTTTTTGTCAATTAACAAACAGTAAAGAACCAGTATACCATGAATAATATTTAAAGCTAATGAGCTCACGAGCACTTCCTGGATTCAAGATATGTTGAAGGACATTTGGATGTTAATGTTTATCAGAATTCTATTATATTAATCGAAGTAAAACTTTTCAAAACTTATAGAGACTTTTCAATTAATTTGCCGAGGATTTTCTAACAATTTAATTAATCTGGATCCTAAAACTCTTACATTTCTAGATACATCATAACATTGTTTTGGTGCCTGTTTGAATCTTCTTTCTCTCATTAAACATCTTAAATATTAAGGACTCGGGACTGAAAGGTGTTAAAGATATGAACAGTAAACAAGGAAAATCGAATTGTTAGGTAAATATTTTATATTATATCATTTTATTTTCTATTTACATACAACATTTGTTCTAATTATAAATAAAATCCATATACTCCAATTGATTTCGAAACCAAAACCCATTCTAGATTAGAAATATTGACATAGCTAAAAATTAGATTTAACAGGTACTGAGCCTTTGGATCAGAAGAAAATCTTATGTTCACATTTATTACAGGGTACAGGTTTCATCGAATGGGTAATGATTTACGAGATCAGCGTGACACAGTAACCACACGATTACCACTGAACTCTTGAAGCAAATCGCAAAGAACCAATCTTCACATTAAATTAATGGCAAATAAGAGTCGAAATCCAGCATAATGCTTTCCTAAGAGTCAACTAATGAAAAATGTTTAGGAATTTCTTATTATACTAGACACTACATTAGTAGTTTTAATGTTTGGAGGGTAAATTGTGCAACACTATTCTTCAGATGTATGCTAGCTTAGCAGAAAACATTAAACTACTTTTCCATTTTGTGAAAATTTCCGTCAAAAATACATTTTGATGGATAAAGGTGGAAATTTGATGGAAAACCTATCTTGCTAATAAAAGTGATAAAAGCAATACAAATGATTGAACTGAATGAATACTTCAAATTTCGTTACGAACGAAAAAAACTCTGTCGGTAGTGAAAATGTGCCATACTCTTTGTCTGTGAAAGTGTGATGAGTTTGAATTTCACTGACTGCATCTTTTACATTTGCACTAGTATGAAGTACTTTTGGTATTTAATTAGAGACATGTACAGTTGCTTAAAATCTTCAAAAGCCATATGTTCGTATACAAAACAACGGTGAAATCTAAGAATGAGTTAATAAACAACATGTTAAAAATTAACAAAATGCAATTGTTCTTTTTAAGGAAGTGATTTTCCTTTTTGATTGCATCGAACTTTATCTATTCGGTCACAATTGACAATGATTTGATTCATGTAAAAGTACAACCAAAAATTATATACGAGCGAATGTCGAACTAATAAAGTACACAGTTACAAAATCTATATACGTGAAGTAAACAGAGAAGAGGACAGAGAAAATATGATATAATAAAAGAAACAAAAATGTAGATTTAAAATGTAAAAAGACATATGATGGAAATAAAGGAGGAATATGAGAAGCGGCGTGCGCGGGCGGGCGGGGCGTTCAGCTGGCCCGCTCTGCGCGGTTGCGACAGCCCCTAGGGCGAGGCATTCCTTTCGAGGCGACTCAGACCAACACACAAGACAAACACAGAATACACAATCATTTCACGCTCGATCATGGCAACCCACACCCTGTGGAATCTTCACAAGATTTGAGATGTATCGTTTTTATGTGGATTAACAATGTTACTCACATGTTGCTCTCGGAGCAGCCTTGTTGTGTGTTTATTTTTAATATACTCGTAATATGTAATATTAATATGTAATATATCTCGATACTGTAATATTACGTAATGTGTAGTATTACGAACAAAGTGACAAATGAGAATTCCGAAATGTACCAAATCTCTGAGAAGTGTGAAGATACATTGGCGAACAATCTATATTTTGTCGCGTGTCCTCGGAAGGTATTATTGTTTTGGTGTTGCAATTAACGGAGTAGTTTTAAGTCTTCTGGAAATGTTCAGGTCAACCGGTTTCCAGTTGAGCGAGAAAGTGTGCTTGTAAAATGAGATTGAGCTGACACGTGCGAGTGGAAATTTTCTCATATCCAAGGAGCACAGTTCATTTAAAGAAATAGGTATTTGAATTCGAGAAAACACGAATATGTATTACTCAATGTCGATTTGGATGCATAATGTCAAAATTCAACGCCAATATAAATTACTATCAATGTTTTCTCATTGATCTTATTTCAATCTGAATTAAAATAATAAACTATAAATTATTGTGAATGGGTGCTGATTGATCCATTTTTTTATAATTAAGTTTGTGGAATGACCTGGTAAATCAAAAACTATGTGTTTTTTATAAACCACAAACAAAAAAGAAAAAAAATTACTGAAATTTTATGATATGTAATTTTCGATGAAATTTTAAAAGAACGTGAATTCTAGACTATCCAAAACGTATACATTCATAATCAAAATTACACATTGAGAGAAAAATTCGAAATATAATATAATAAACTTTTTCATATGATTTGTTTCAAACTATTTATCAATAGTTGCTTATTTACTCCACGGGCGTTCTATTTCCGTTACGCAGACGCTACATAATTAACGAGTTTTGTCAACTATTGAAGAGTCTGGCGCCTTCTCAGATGCTCCTGATTAATTGCATTTACCCATCTGCAGCAGCGCTTGGTTCGACGATCGCCTGATTGGCTCGTGCGGAGGGCGTGCGAGTTTGTGTGTGTGTGTGTGTGTGTGTTGAGTTGCCTCGTGCACGCGTCATGTCCTTGTGACACGAGCGCCGGCGCTCGCGATGTTGGCACCAATGTCGGTCGCTGCGGCGGCGCTGTTTGTGACGAGTCGCTCCTGGGAGGAGGCCTCTCCATCAATTAATGAAACACGAGCTCACTTCCTGTGATCCTTCTTAGGACACGGTGCGTCCGGACGCTCCTACAATGAGATTTTTCTTTAACTTCAAATGATATGAACTTATTATTCAATACTTAACAATGTTTTCACAAACAACACGTACACGAAATTATATTAAAATACATCTCATCCACGTACGATGAGTTGAAATTTCCATGATTCTCCTTCTACTACTTCTACATTAAGCTGTCTAATAGTTCATAAACGATTCTGGCGCTTCTGTTCTGTCAGATCGATATGACTTAAATTTTCAGTCACTGTTTTCATGTCGACTGAAACATTTCTGAAAAACATATTTTTGACTATTTCATCAATGTGTCTGAAGTTATTGGAATCATGTAACAGCATTGCATCGCGTACATCAAATCATTGTTAAGACATGAAGTTTAAAGATGTCTCATTTGCATTTTTTTAAAACGCAGAAGAATCACAAAGAAGACGTAAATGTGCTGGAGGCAAATATGTGTAAAAAATTCCTCTCAGAACGCAAGTAGACGGACTTCTGAATTACATAATATTATTTTCAATTTAAGTTGACAAGCGAAAAACTATTTTTTCATCTAGTCACACAAGAGTTCTTTTTTATGAAGTTTACTACTTAAAACTCACAATAATGCGTACTAAAGTTATCTTCCATAAATAATTTTGTATGGAATGAACAGCGAGCTGTTTTGAGATGACACTTACACTACATCGTGATAGAATACTTTATAAAAATTACTCTTTGGCACCCCGTGATTTGAAAATAAATTGATCACAACTTGTAGAGAGCGTAAAAATAAAGAGAAAACTAAAAACCCAATGAATGTATGCGAGGAATGGGCATTTAGGTATGAGATTTTTAGAATGAATGTCTTTCGATCCTATGCAATACTTATTTACCATTTAAACCGTCTTTGTGGTAACAAAGAATACCAACGAATTATTAAAGAATAGCTTTAAAATTCCTTTGATTTTTAGGCATTCATTTTGAAAGTTGAGGTGGCATAAGGCATCGCAGTGATGGGGCCCAGCGAAGGGCTTGTTTTGTTGGCCGGCGAGTGAGAATGCAACTGGCACGTGGGCGAACGTATCGCACCCTGAGAGTTTTGAGAGCTGCGGGGCGGAGCGGGGCGGGGCGGGGCGGGCAGAGTGCCCTAGAAGCGCGGGTCGTAGGGCGTGGCGTTGAAGCCGACGTAGCGGTTGTTCTTCCTGTGCACGAAGCCGCTGCCGGGCGAGGTGTTGTAGTAGATGACGCGGCGAATGCCGAAGGGGCGATGTAGCCGAAGCTGCCTGCCGTCTGCTGGCCCGGCAGCGTCTCTTCTCGTGGTAGTGGCGCGGCAGGTAGTGCGGAAGCCGTTGTGCGTGGCGGACACGCCGTCGTACTGCGGAAGGCCTCCTGTGAAAAGCTAGTGCGAAAATCCTGCCACCGTGGGTAGTGAACCGGACCATCTCGGTCAGAGGCGCGCAGTGGCTCAGTTGATGCATGAGCTACGTTGCTGTCGCTTGCCTCTTGACAAGCGAAGACTTTCGTCACAGTTGATCGCCCTCGGAAGCCAACGCCTTCAGATAGGTTTTGCCCCAGTGACATGTGCTGGTTTAGCCTCTCGAGTATGAGACCTTCCAGGACTTTTCCCATTGCCTCCATACGACCGATTGGTCTGTGAGACGAGAGTTCACTTAACGGTTTGTCCCTTTTTTTCAGTAGGAGAGTTTGGATTTTTCAGTCTCGTAAAAATATTCCGTGTTATAAACACCTGTTGTAAATCTTCAATAGTAGATCCGGTCTTTCTTTTATGACGATTTGCCGTTCTTTAGTTGGGAGCCTACTATGGTCAGTTCCTCTTTCGTAAAGAGGGGGAGATGCTCCTCTATCGAGTGGCTGGAACCTTCCCATAGCGGTACGTGTGGGAAGAGTACATCCATTATTTCTTTCACATGTGCGGAGTCATCGAGTCCACGACTCTTTTGTCGGGCTTTCATTTTTCTTGCTCCGATCTTGTATGGTAGTCACCAAGGATCGTCTTCTACCTGATGAGTTCTGTCCAGTGTCGTCTAATGCTGTCGTCGATTGCTACTCTTATCATTTTTTGTGCCATTTTAAAATTTGTTTTAGTACTTCATTGACTTTTGAGCGCCTGTACATTCTCATTGCAAGACAGCTTCCACGGAGTTCCGCTGTTTCTTGTGTCCACCAGTACCTGGCCGTTTCTCCCATTTTTTACTGATTTTTTGGCATAGCCACATTGTAGGCATGGGCAGTCTATCTTTGTGTTTTCTTAATTAGGTCGTTTGTCGATCCGATTAGTGGTCTGGGTCCATCCTAGTTCCTCCAGGAGCAACTCTTCTTTAAGTGGTCGATACAACTTATCTACGTTTAGTTCTCTCGTGTTCCAAGCTTTCCTCTTATTTGGTTTGTTATCCAACTTTCGTCGTCGTTAGTAGTGAGTCTGATATAATGGTAGTCGCTTAAGGTAATAGCGTCTTGCACTTCCCAGTTCACTACTCGACTCGTCACTTCTTGTGATGGCGAAGTTAAATCAAGCATTGAATTGGAATTTCTCGGTCTGAAAATCGGTTTGTTTCCCTCGTTAAGTATCACAATGTCGCTACGAACCACGAATTCCGAAAGGAGCCGGCCCCTATTGAGTGTCCTGGTTTCTCCCCATTCCGGTGATTTTGCATTGAAGTCTCCTGAAATTATAAACCCCTTTTTTGTATTTCCTGATGTTAATTTTTCGTTTTGTGAGGCCCTGTATTATTTATTCCATATATGAGAAGCTCATTTGAGGAGAAGTAGACACTGTAGAAGCGAACGCCTTTTACTTCCATCCATACGAAGTCAAACTCAAAAATTATTTATCTGTATGTCAGGATAGCGTACAACTATAGATGACTTTTTCTTTGCGCTTTCATACCAGGTGGTGAATTCTGACTTTCTGTATTGCACTTGTTACGGTATCCGAACCATATTATATGGCAGACTATAGAAGAAGGTTTCGGACTTGTTTTTTCATCGCCTAGGTTAATTTTGCAGCACTTCCATGGTTGTTTCCATGAAAATTTTTGAAAACTCAATAGGTTCCTGTGAAAAAGAGCTTCAAAACTGCATTTACTGTAATTATGTTCACTGTTTACTGTTTAGAAACCGAGCAGTTGATCAATTTTCAAAAAAATGTACTTTGGTCTTCGATAGATGTCAGCAGGCAATAAAGAGGGACAACACTGTACATAACCAGTCCACATCAAGGAAATTAGAAAACTTTACTACGAGAAAGTATGTGTCATTCTGTAGCACCTCTAGTTGATTTTGCACTGTGTGTAAGCGGAACTATCATGAGTTAGTGGCAGCTAGTATGTCTTAGTGGATAAAAATATTCAACCATAGAGTTTTAGGAGTAAGCAAACATGTTTATAATTGCGTTGAAATCTAATCTATAATATTTAAAATATTATCACAGAACCTAACACGTACTACATTTATTGTGTAATAAGTCATAATTTTTTCCCACAAATAACACTATTCTGATTTCTTCGAAGGGTCAGGTGGTGATAATTTATTTATTAATGTTCCAGAAAGAAAACTTATGGAGATTGATAAGTCTTATTGGGGATTTATGAAGATTCATAAGTTAATTTCTTCAAATTAATTACAAATAGATCACATGAATTGGTGAATGAAAAATAGTACTGGTCTAAAAGTGATAATTTAGTTTATTTTACAGAAAGTAATGCAGAAGGCATGGAGCTACATGTAGAGTGTGAAAACATTTCAGTAGAAGGTCATTTCTCTTCAAATCAGGCAGGTTCTTCGGTTGGACAAGTGAAAGAATAGTAGGGAGGAGTTAGGTTAACTGGACCGATTAGGGTAAGTGGTCCATGCTTCTAAATGTTGATGGGAAGTGACTCCTGCTTTTTCCACTGGATGGCATTCGTAGAAAGTCAGGGCTGATAATCTAAGCCACCTTCATTGGTTGCGGGCCTTCATTTTTGAGTACAGTGAGGCATTTTTTTCTGAAAGGTCAGAAGTATTTTCTATCACGCATCTGCTTTGCAATTTTTTTTGCCATTTAATAACAACCACAAGAAAAATATTCACACTAGATTATTTGAATGATCTTGGCTGTCCGGGTGACGCCGCGTCGAAGGCTGTGTTGCCAACGTTTCGATCATCTTTTCGTGGTCTTCCTCAGACCAGACCAGCCCTCAGGAAGACCACGAAAAGATGGTCGAAACGTTGGCAACACAGCATTCGACGCGGCGTCACCCGGACAGCCAAGATCATTCATATGACTCCGGCCGCGGAAGCCTACTTCACTGGATTATTTGTTTGTATTTCTGCTTTATAATAGTGAATTTTGTTTTTAATAATACGTTGCGGCTTGTAGTATGTTTTTGGGCATATAAATAAAATATGAGCTGTGGGGTTAACTGGACCGCCGTGACGATAGGTTAAGTGGATCGGTCCAGTTACCCCCTTTATTTTTTCCGAAATTAGTATTTGCAGATTTGCAATTAACTGTGACATCAGTTGATGCCCTGAGATACCTCTCCCAGACCAACCAAAATGCTTTTGTTTCAATAGTAGATATTGTTTTCATGCCAGCTGAAGGATGGCACACAATAAAGACATGATTTATTTTAACGTTAATTTGGTAATAACGTTAATAATCTTTGCTAAGCATTTTCTCCATTTCTGTGTAGAAAAATGTTATGGCAATACGTAGAAAAATGTTGCTGTTTTTTTTGCATTAAAACGTCAATGTTATTTGCACAATTTATTTCAATTTCCGGTCCACTTAATCTTACCGGTTAGGTTAACTGGTCCTATTGGAAAAGTATAAAACATTCCATATTTGACAACTGTAATCACAATGATGTTTTTTCCGACAATATAAGGAGGAAGCCTCATTGCAATACCATGCGTAATTTCATGTGCAAAGGTCAAGTAAATAACATTTTAAAGCAAAAACAAAGTGGACCAGTGAACCTAACTCTCCCCTACCTGTCCACAGTCCACTCAAGATTTCAGTCGTCTGGTGACTAGGGCTCCTTGCCGCGGATTTTTCACATTTGTTTTTGGCCAGTGGTACGGGTCTGATGTAATTTACTTGTTTTTTTCTGACTGCGAGTGTGCTTGTAATGAACTAAAGAGCGAGAACTGAGAGGAAAAGTAAGCCGAGAGCCAGTAAATTTCGTTATTTTGCACTGAAAGAATGTGTTCACAGTGGAGTTTGTAAACAAGCATTCACGAGCTTCAATGGAATATCACACATTCAGTTTCAATGACTTTCAGGAATTGTTTCGTTAGGTCTGCCAACAAAGCATGGAAAAAGAAAGCGTAATAATAGACCTCCATGCTATTAAGTACGAAAATCTTGTGAAGATAAAACCACACTCAGAATCCTTTCCAACGAAAATTGTACTCCATTCATCAGTTTCTGTGAAGTTTATGCCGAGTGAATTAATTGTCAAAACACAGCCTGTTCACGAAAAATATCCGGAAAATGAAAGTGTTTTAATATATGAGCACTATTAAAAATTTCAACTTTTACACCGTTAGACTATTGCATATGTGCAAAAGTTTAAAAATGCTTGTTTGAAGAACGTTTTTAGAGCTAGGATTAAGATAATTGTACAATTCTGCAAATGAATAAAAATATGCAAAAATTGTAATATTTATAGATGGGCCATGTTTTATTGTGTAGTATTTTGAACATTTTTAGTAGAATTGTAATTCATGCTACTCACATTTTTCTGTTTTATACGTAAATTGCATCTAGAAAGAATGATCTAGCATTCATATTGAGGGAGTATGACAAATGCGAAAAAAGCTGACCTTTGCAATTTTTAAAATTTCATGTTTAAATGAAATCGAACATACGGCATACTAATAAGTGTATTTTGTACTATATACAAATTGAAGTTTTTGAGAAAATTTTGGGGAAATTTCTAGGGCCTTTATTTAAGCAAACGCTAAAAATTAACAGATTCGTTCCAAATTTGCAGGGTTTACATTAAGGTCAAACCGATTGACGAATATCCATTTCTCAGGAAATTCTATGAACAGTTTTAGTGCTAGCGTTGTTCACAGACAGACGGATAGCTATACGTTTCGAAGAAAAAATCACTATTTTTTTCCGTGTCTGGGTCCCCAAAACCTGTAGGTCTAAATAGGTTTATAAAGCAGATACCTGTTTGCAAATAATAATGTTTTGTTTAAGTTCAGTTTTGTCATTTATGAGATGAACTATATTTGTTGAAACCAATCTTATTTCATAACGGACATGACTCCTTAATGACCCCCACCCGGGGTTACAGTATGTGCAATGTTTGCAGGGTCATGACATGTACAAGAAATATGTCAATTGTATTTTGTATGACAAATGTTTTTTTGTCTATTAACAAACAGTAAAGAACCAGTAAACCATAAATAATATTTAAAGCTAAAGATGCTCACGAGCACTTCCTGGATTCTAAATATGTTGAAGGGAATTTGGAAGTGTAATGTTTATCAGAATTCTATTATTTTAATCGAAGTGAAACTTTTCAAAACTTATAGAGACTTTTTCACTTAATTTTGCCGGAAGATTTTCATAACAAATTTAGTTAATATGAATCCTACAACTCTTACATTTCTAGATACATCATAACATTGTTTTGGTGCCTGTTGGAATCTTCTTTATCTCATTAAACATCTTAAATATTAAGGACTCGGGACTGAAAGGTGTTAAAGATATGAACAGTAAACAAGGAAAATCGAATTGTTAGGTAAATATTTTATATTATATCATTTTATTTTCTATTTACATACAACATTTGTTCTAATTATAAATAAAATCCATATACTCCAATTGATTTCGAAACCAAAACCCATTCTAGATTAGAAATATTGACATAGCTAAAAATTAGATTTAACAGGTACTGAGCCTTTGGATCAGAAGAAAATCTTATGTTCACATTTATTACAGGGTACAGGTTTCATCGAATGGGTAATGATTTACGAGATCAGCGTGACACAGTAACCACACGATTACCACTGAACTCTTGAAGCAAATCGCAAAGAACCAATCTTCACATTAAATTAATGGCAAATAAGAGTCGAAATCCAGCATAATGCTTTCCTAAGAGTCAACTAATGAAAAAATGTTTAGGAATTTCTTATTATACTAGACACTACATTAGTAGTTTTAATGTTTGGAGGGTAAATTGTGCAACACTATTCTTCAGATGTATGCTAGCTTAGCAGAAAACATTAAACTACTTTTCCATTTTGTGAAAATATCCATCAAAAATACATTTTGATGGATAAAGGTATTGATAACCTGTCTTGCTAATAAAAATGATAAAAGCAATACAAATGATTTAACTGAATGAATACTTTCAAATTTCGCTTACGGACGAAAAAAAAATCTGTCGGGTAGTGAAAATGTGCCATACTCTTTTGTCTGTGAAAGTGTGATGAGTTTGAATTTCACTGAATTGCATCTTTTTTACATTTGCACTAGTATGAAGTACTTTTGCGTATTTAATTAAGGACATGTACAGTTGCTTAAAATCTTCAAAAGCTATATGTTCGTATACAAAAACAACGGTGAAATCTAAGAATGAGTTAATTAACAACTTGTTAAAAATTAACAAAATGCAATTGTTCTTTTTTAAGGAAGTGATTTTCCCTTTTTTTTATTGCATCGAACTCTCTCTATTGCGGTCACGATTGACAATGATTTGGTTCATGTAAAAATACAACTAAAAAATAATATACGAGTGAATGTCAAACCAATAAAGTACACAGTTACAAAATCTTATATACGTGAAGTAAAAAGAGAAGAAGGCAGAGAAAATATGAAATAATAAAAAGAAACAAAAACGTAGATTTAAAATGTAAAAAGACATATGATGGAAATAAAGGAGGAATATGAGAAGCGGCGTGCGCGGGCGGGCGGGGCGTTCAGCTGGCCCGCTCTGCGCGGTTGCGACAGCCCCTAGGGCGAGGCATTCCTTTCGAGGCGACTCAGACCAACACACAAGACAAACACAGAATACACAATCATTTCACGCTCACGATCATGGCAACCCACACCCTGTGGAATCTTCACAAGATTTGAGATGTATCGTTTTTATGTGGATTAACAATGTTACTCACATGTTGCTCTCGGAGCAGCCTTGTTGTGTGTTTATTTTTAATATACTCGTAATATGTAATATTAATATGTAATATATCTCGATACTGTAATATTACGTAATGTGTAGTATTACGAACAAAGTGACAAATGAGAATTCCGAAATGTACCAAATCTCTGAGAAGTGTGAAGATACATTGGCGAACAATCTATATTTTGTCGCGTGTCCTCGGAAGGTATTATTGTTTTGGTGTTGCAATTAACGGAGTAGTTTTAAGTCTTCTGGAAATGTTCAGGTCAACCGGTTTCCAGTTGAGCGAGAAAGTGTGCTTGTAAAATGAGATTGAGCTGACACGTGCGAGTGGAAATTTTCTCATATCCAAGGAGCACAGTTCATTTAAAGAAATAGGTATTTGAATTCGAGAAAACACGAATATGTATTACTCAATGTCGATTTGGATGCAAAATTAACAATATAAATTACTAGTTAATGTTTTCTTATTGATCTAATTTCAATTTGAATTAAAAATAATAAACTATAAATTAATGTGAATGGATGCTGATTGATCCATTTTTTTATAATTAAGTTTGTGGAATGACCTGGTAAATCAAAAACTATGTGTTTTTTATAAACCACAAACAAAAAAGAAAAAAAATTACTGAAATTTTATGATATGTAATTTTCGATGAAATTTTAAAAGAACGTGAATTCTAGACTATCCAAAACGTATACACTCATAATCAAAATTACACATTAAGAGAAAAATTCGAAATATAATATTATAAACTTTTTCATATGATTTGTTTCAAACTATTTATCAATAGTTACTTATTTACTCCACGGGCGTTCTTATTTCCGTTACGCAGATGATGCTACATAATTAACCGAGTTTTGTCAACTACTGAAGAATCTGGCGCCTTCTCAAAGGCCCCTTATTAATTGCATTTACTCCAAGTGCAGCAGCGCTTGGTTCGATGATCGCCTGATTGGCTCGTGCGGAGGGGCGTGCGAGTTTGTGTGTGTGTGTGTGTGTGTGTGTGTTGAGTTGCCTCGTGCACGCGTCATGTCCTTGTGATACGAGCGCCGGCGCTCGCGATGTTGGCACCAATGTCGGTCGCTGCGGCGCTGTTTGTGACGAGTCGCTCTGGAAGGGGGAGGCCTCTCCATCAATTCATGAAACACGAGCTCACTTCCTGTGATCCTTCTTTGGATAGCGGTGCGTCCGAACGCTCCGTACAATGAGATGTTTTCTTTAACTTCAAATGATATGAACTTATTATTCAATACTTAACAATGTTTTCACAAACAACACGTACACGAAATTATATTAAAATACATCTCATCCACGTACGATGAGTTGAAATTTCCCATGATTCTCCTTCTACTACTTCTACATTAAGCTGTCTAATAGTTCATAAGCGATTCTGGCGCTTCTGTTCTGTCAGATCGATATGACTTAAATTTTCAGTCACTGTTTTCATGTCGACTGAAACATTTCTGAAAAACATATTTTTGACTATTTCATCAATGTGTCTGAAGTTATTGGAATCATGTAACAGCATTGCATCGCGTACATCAAATCATTGTTAAGACATGAAGTTTAAAGACGTCTCATTTGCATTTTTTTAAAACGAAGAAGAATCACAAAGAAGAAGTAAATGTGCTGGAGGCAAATATGTATAAAAAAATTCCTCTCAGAACGCAAGTAGACGGACTTCTGAATTACATAATATTATTTTCAATTTAAGTTGACAAGCGAAAAACTATTTTTTCATCTAGTCACACAAGAGTTCTTTTTTATGAAGTTTACTACTTAAAACTCACAATAATGCGTACTAAAGTTATCTTCCATAAATAATTTTGTATGGAATTAACAGCGCGGCTGTTTTGAGATGACACACTTACACTACATCGTGATAGAATACTTTATAAAAATTACTCTTTGGCACCCCGTGATTTGAAAATAAATTGATCACAACTTGTAGAGAGCGTAAAAATAAAGAGAAAACTAAAAACCCAATGAATGTATGCGAGGAATGGGCATTTAGGTATGAGATTTTTAGAATGAATGTCTTTCGATCCTATGCAATACTTATTTACCATTTAAACCGTCTTTGTGGTAACAAAGAATACCAACGAATTATTAAAGAAAAGTTTTAAAATTCCCTTTGAATTTTTAAGGCATTCATTTTGAAAGTTGAGGTGGCATAAGGCATCGCAGTGATGGGGCCCAGCGAAGGGCTTGTTTTGTTGGCCGGCGAGTGAGAATGCAACTGGCACGTGGGCGAACGTATCGCACCCTGAGAGTTTTGAGAGCTGCGGGGCGGAGCGGGGGCGGGGGCGGGGGCGGGGGGCGGTGCAGAGTGCCCTAGAAGCGCGGGTCGTAGGGCGTGGCGTTGAAGCCGACGTAGCGGTTGTTCTTCCTGTGCACGAAGCCGCTGCCGGGCGAGGTGTTGTAGTAGATGACGCGGCGAATGCCGAAGGGGTCGATGTAGCCGAAGCTGCCTGCCGTCTGCTGGCCCGGCAGCGTCTCCTCCTCGTGGTAGTGGCGCGGCAGGTAGTAGCGGAAGCCGTTGTGCGTGGCGGACACGCCGTCGTACTGCGGGAAGGGCGCCTGCGGCTGTGGCTGCGGGATGCGGAGCCCGAAGTTGCCGTTGTCGTACCGGCGCCCGTCGTACGAAGTAGGGGCCGGTGTTGTAGTTGTTTTTGGGCCGGCGCCGGCGCCCGGCCAGCGAGTTGGAGGGCGGGGTGGCGAGGCTCGGGTACAACAGGGGGTTGCTGTAGGGCGAGTAGGGCTGCGTGGTGTAGGGCGCGGGCGTGGTGGCCGGCGCCGTGCTGTGCGGGGGCACGTAGGCCGAGCCGCCCTGGCTGGGCGCGTATTTGGCCTTGGACACCGCGTTGCCGACGGGCTCGTCCTTGCCGACGAACACCATCTTGGTCTTGAGCACGCGGTAGCCCGTGTTGTCGGCCACGTAGTCGCGCAGGCGCAGGTACCCGTTGGGGTCCACCCAGCCGTAGGTGCCCACCACGGTGCCGTCCTGCAGGCGCTTCTCCTTGCGGTACTGCCCGCTGATGGTCTGGTACTTGAAGTACCTGCCAACACAAGCAAGTGCTCATTTCAAGTTTGCAATGTTCAAATTTGCAAGTGATTTACATGTATTTCATGAACAAATGAATTGTATTCGAGTGGTTATAGTTAGGGCTGTGATTTATATGCATTTGCGTATTTTTTTCTGTTAACTAAAACATCCCGTTTCAAAAAAACTGTATACGTTTTGAGGCATTTAGAATCAATTTAAGCTATTTTTATTTCGCATATTTTCGCTTATATCACCTTAATTGCATATTTTTGCCATATTTGCATATTTTTGTTGCATATTCACCCCTCATCCGCGAAAAGAGCATATTCACCCCTCATGGCGAGGTATTTCAATAAACCAATGAGTGTTCTTTGGCCGAGTGGAGTTCAGCATGAAAAGGTTCTACTATTTCTGACAGATGCTGTTCCTTATACGTTAAAAGCAGAAGCTGCGATTAACGTTTTTTATTTTAAACTTCATCCAACTTGCCTTGTTCACGATTTTCATCGTGTTGCACAAACTGTGAGGTTTCAATTCCCAAATATTGATCAGTTGATATCAACTGTCAAGAAAGTATTATTGAAGGCTACAAGTCGTGAGAATATTTTAAAGACAAATTACCCTGACCTATCTCTACCTCTCCAACCAGTCATCACAAGGTGGGGTACTTGGCTGAAGGTAGTTGAGTATTATTCCAACTACTTTGATCAAATAAAAGATGTTCTAAGTTATATGTTGATTATTGATGTGGAGCGGTCATGTCGGTTTAAAGCGATTTTGAGGCCAAACAGACATTCGTTTGAGTTTGAGAACTTGAAAAAGGTGGTTGTTTGCAACAATTTTGCAAGTGATCAATAGACTTTGTTCAAGTTCTACTTAATTAATAATATTAAGTCCATTTTTTTCAATTTACTAACGTTTCTCTTTTAACCAGATATCTTTGGATCACAAGTGAAATGCATTAAGTCAAGATTGTCAGGTTTTAAGGTATTTGATTATTGCGTTAAAGATTTTATTATAATTGAGAGAATGTCATATTTTTGATGCAATACCTATATTTTTTAGTGAAATGTTCATTAACTGTATCTCCCATTATTTTCCTAAGAAATGAGTATTCTTCAAAATTAAGCCCATGTCGCTTGTAACAATTTATATGATTTCTGTATTCTTTTTTGTTGTAAACACATCTTTAACATTATACTTGTTATTTGTTTTTGCGCTTACAGATTACGTTACAATATTTCGCATATTTTCCTTTTTTAATTGCATATTACCAAATATATTTACATATATCTGCATATTTCGCTGTTTTTATTGCATGTAAACACGCATACTTATCGTATTTGTGTTCAGGTGTT
This sequence comes from Teleogryllus oceanicus, assembly GCA_964035755.1. Classification (NCBI taxonomy): domain Eukaryota; kingdom Metazoa; phylum Arthropoda; class Insecta; order Orthoptera; family Gryllidae; genus Teleogryllus; species Teleogryllus oceanicus. The sequence goes on along the minus strand of CAXIVR010000002.1, from coordinate 48,889,676 downwards.
AAGGAATTAATTAAGCTATTGTAACTAAAATAAAAAAACAATGTTTTCTCATTAAATGAACGGAGTCCAATTGCAACCGCGCCTAAATTGCAATTGTTACGGTTCAGATACAAAATCAATTTCTAAACAAATTATTGTTTTTGTATTTATTAACCCTACGTTATCCAAACACTGCTTTGTTACAAATCAATCGTAAAGAATCAGAGTAATACATTTTAATTTGACTTCAATTTATGAAACCATAAATTGATTTGATCATTATATATACTATTTGATAATCATTTCAGTCACAATAATTACAGTGTTTCTTTCTTTTCAAGGGCATTGTTTACTTTTCTTGAAATTCTGTAGTAGAATTCTGCTATCTACCATAATGTCAGATTACACAATACGATTCGCATGATTACGTGTATCTTACCACTACGCATGTCTTTGAGAAGAAATGTAGGTATTAGAAATGACATGAAATGAGCGTCATTAGTCAGTTGTACCTTTCCGGGCCTTCGTCCGTCTGGATGTGATATTGAGTGTTGGGGGCCATGTTCCAGCCGCCGACGCTGCGGCCGCTCTTGGCGGGGGCGGCGGGAGGCGGGGCGCCGATAGAGCGCAGCACGTTGGTGTTGGCGGGGCCGTCGGGGCGGGGGGGGGGGGCGGGGCGGGGCTGGGCGGGCGTTGCCGAAGCGGCTGCCGTCGCCAGCCGCCCCCGCTGCCGCTGCAGCGCCCTCGTCAGTGGCGGCGCTCTTCGACTCGCTGCTGCCGGTCTCAGCGCAGCAGCTCGTTGCCATCAGCAGGGCCGCCACCTGTACGAGAAACACGCACTGTTAGTGACAGCCTTAGAATCCTTCCTCACTCTTTTACAGCCACAAATTCCATGTTTGCAAGCAGCGCAAATAATACTCAAGTAATTGCTTCAATTAAAATACTATTGCGTTTTAACACAGGTAAAGTGGCATATTTAACAAATAATACTGGATTTCGGGTTAGGTGCGTTATTTACTTCACTCACAATTTAAATTGAGGCGCTCATGATAATAACCGCATATTTCAACAGGCCTCGCATTTTCAGTTAGAAGTATGACGGTCAACTTCGACCGTATACTACCTATCCTATCTCGAATATCAAATAAATTGGGATACCACAAAACCCTTAACCACCTTCAATTTTTTTTTCGGAGAGAGTGTTAACGTGAACAAACACAAAGAAAAAGTAATTTTTCTCAACGAACTTTGCTTGGAATAGGCCTTTATTTTTCTGAGCGCCTCAATTATTTCGTGTGTACGAAAATACATAATCATGTACGAAAAATAACATATTGCCATAAATAAAAATAAGCTGTGTAACAAATGTATGAATATAGAATATCCAGAATTTCAAGTATCGCAAACTAATTCGGAAGAAGTTTTTCAGAGTCTCTGAACTGCAAACAACAGATTAACTTAAATATTTTCATACACCTGCTTGAAATAAAGAGAACTGGGAGTGTTTTGACTGATTCATTATTCTTGCTTTATCCGCCTGTGTTCAGATTAACTTTATTTCAACATATTAATTTGTGAACCAGATTCAAAATTAGATGTACTACGATATTTTAACTTGAAAGTAGAGGGAAGGCGGGTGGGGTGGTTCCCATAGATTTATTTTCCCATTTAAAATTCATAGAAAAAAGTTATATTTATTTAAAGTAATATTATTAGGTGTACAAAAATCCCCACTGAAATCCATTATATTATCCATGTTATTTATGACATAATGTACGGCGTATTTGACAACACATTGCGGTTCTTTACAAAAGGAAACGTACAGTCATTACGCCAGTTTACAGGTACAGTATTACAGTTATTTGGCCCTGACAATGTAGAAAGTTTTGTGAGGGTCGCAAGTGCTAGACGTTCCAGAGGCGGCCGGAAGATGGAGCGCGCGGCGCTTGGTGCCGGCGAAGAGCATGCGCGAACACCCTCTTGCGGCTGATGGTCAAGTTCATCACACAAGGAAATGGGTGTGACACGACTGCGGAGACCCTCAGCATGCGGGGTTTTGAAATTGGTGCAAAAGGGTTTTCTATTAACATCTAATTATAATAGTCTAATACATATGCAAATATCGTTTTAATTAACCTTAGCATCAACTGATGTCACTGCAGTGCCTCTGACCGGGAGGTCCTAGGTTCGAGTCCTGACGGCGACAGGATTTTCGACACTAGCTTTTCAGCTAGGTCGAATTCAGCCGCTGTCTGGAAAAGAATTCTAGGGGCCGGCTGCTCTGATCGGTAGTTTTCCATGGTTTCCCCGATCAGCACCAGGCGAGTGAGCAGTATCCTAACAAACGGGCCACAGACCACGCGCGATCTTTCCATCCTCTCCCTTGTCCTATCCTCACCCCTTACATTAACATGCACTACACTGCCACACATGCCAGTAGACTTGTCTGGGACTTAGAACTTGTCCCGGCTGGGGTGGTACCCCTGTGGTGAGAGATTCCTAGTAGGGGAAACCCCGCTAGTCGATAGTAGGTCGGCGCCGGATCTCGCCATCCAGTGAAGGGAGATCGTATCTGGAGGGAAACATGCACTACACTTACGGGACTAATGATCTCTTTTTGTTGACGCGACTGGAATCACCAACGAACCAATCCGGGCCGGGACCCTACCTGTCCATAACCCGCTGAGGTAACCGCTACTTCTTGGTTGTCGCCTAGGCGCTGCCGCTGTGATCCGAAGATCCTGAGTGGTATGATGGATGGGGAATGCATGTTGGAGCATACCAGTGGAATACATTTTGACAAGGCAAATAGGAGTACCTAGAGAAACCTGCCGCCAACCCGCATTGTCCACCCCAAATTCCACTTGATCGAGCCCGGGCTCGATCGGTGGGAGGTCGTCGGTGGAAGGCACGCGTTGACCACTACGCCGCCACTGGCCGCCCAATGAATCGCGTAGTATGAAAATAGAGATTTTTGCCTCAATCAAATTCTCTTCTAAAACATCTCTTTAAAAAAGACCACTACAATGTTTTGAAAAACGAGCAGTTTCGATGTAATTTCTGGTTGAAATTAATACATCTTATAAAAACATTTTCTCAAAAAACGCCCTAATTTTTTGTCTCAAAAATTTTCCCGGTTAAAACAAGACTCGCTTAGAAGAATAGTGTAGGTCACATTGGTTCATCTCTCTGAGTTTTCGAAAGTTGCATTTTGGAAATATTGGGTTGAGATAATTAGATTTTTAAGAGTCGTCCCGAGTTGTTACGTGTTACGAGTGGCTGCCTTGGTTTAGAGGTAACTCGGCGACTTGGTTTAGCGGTAACGTGGCTGGCTTGGTTTAGGGATAAACTCGGAGAACCTGAGTTCGATTATCTGTGCGAAAGAACATTTTGCTGGTTGGAAACACTTTTCCACGTTTACGTAGTAGTATAATATTGCAGAGAAGGTTTGTGTTGTTGTAGCTGCACATGTTTATTTACGCAAGGGATTATCCAGAACATCTTTCTTCACAATTTTAAGAGTGTACATTTTTTAAAAAATAATTAACAATCAGACCTCTTTAGAAGAGGAACGTGATATTTAATTATACTTGCTATGCTTTTTATTCATCCTTCTTCATTTGTAAATTATTTTAATCGCAAGAAACAGAAATGTTTACACACGTTATGAACAGGAAGTAAATGTTACTCCAAAAATGAAAGCCCAAATGTCTGCAAGTTATTGCAAAGTTCTTCTCTATATATCTTTTATTTCACGTTGCACAGTGACGGAAGAATTTCAAATCCATATCTTTAAACCAATTAAAATTCCACACCTGGTTTACTTCCCAGATGCTCGCCTTTATTTCGTGGAATTGCGTCATTGTTGCGGCAGGTATCCCGCTCTGCTGTTTGGTTCGTTCGAGGTTACGTAAGGCCGAGTTGACCTGCAGAAGTGGCCATATAGGAGGGAAGATATTCTAATTGGTGGCGGCGGCGGCGCGCGTCGCCTTTTGGAGCGCGTTCAGGAAGCGATTTGGGCGCTGCGCGCAGCGGGCGGTTTCCCGCCGCCCACTCGCTGCTCAAGCGCCCGGGCGAGCGGCCGCCGAATTAATACACGCCTCGGACCAGCCTCCAACTATTCAGTTTATTCCATGTCATTCAGTTATAAAACACGGACAAGTTCGTGAAGAAAAACGTGAAATTCATCGTCAGTTAGTGAAATTCATCCAGTCGTCAAAAAAAGTTGTAAATTTGCAATTTTGTAAAATTAAAAAAATACAACAAAAATTCAACTTGCGCAATTTTCTTAAGCTCCTTTATGATATCCTAGAACCAAGTTTAACAAAAAAATTGAAAATGTTAAGGGTTTATGTAAATCAGGAAGATCGATCAAGGAATATCAATCTTTGTGAAAACCTTACCGGTGGGGTTGATCACAGACAGACAGACGAGCAGACGGGCTGTCTGACAGACCGACAGGCAGGCAGGCATTTTGCCATACAACACAAAACTGATAAATGTCACGTTCTGATTGATACAATGACTTAGAACTTGGAAGGTTCTTTGACCTCCAGATAATATTCTTTTTATGGTTCAACAGGTCTTACAACTCTTCTTCGGTCAATATTCGACACTAAATGAGGTGTTCTTCGAAATCAGTGGAGAAGGTCCTTTCGAGGGTACGTGATCAGCTCATTTCTCGGCCAATGGAATGCGGCATGGGGACAGGTTAAGAAAGTAATGATCGCGCACGAGCCATGACCTGCATTCTAGAAAGTTTCTCCGACTGACCGCCTGGAAGTGACCAGAAAAGCCACGAGAACCAGTGATCAAAGCAGTCGGCCTACGAATTCGCCGGTAGCATCCACAAACTCTCTCATGTTTTACACATCTTGCAAACGTCTGGTGCCTGGCGAATATGGAAGGACCTAGCGTCCAAGCTCAAGCGCTTAAGCTGCGAGGCGTTGCCCTGACGATCGTCCCCGCCGCTGTTTCCCCTATTCTGTTCATAATACTGATTTGAAGATTATAATTATACGTTAAAGGTTCCGGCAAAGGTGGCTGAAAACATCAACTGATGTCACTGCAGTGCCTATGATCGGGAGGTCCTGGGTTCGATGGTCGCAGAATTTTCGACAGTTTGTAAGCTGGCAAGAATAAATTCAGCCTCTGTCTGGAGGAGAATTCTAGAGGACGGCTGTTCTGAACCGTAGTTTTTTGTTTGTTTTTTCTCCTATCAAAACCAGGAGAATTCCGAAGCAGTACCCTAAAATAACGGGCCACGGATCTTTGTTAGGGTACTCACCCCTTCCATACAAATACTTACACTCGCATGCACTACACTATCACACATTAGGGAAACTAGTCGGTCGGCTTGCCCCGACTGGGGCGATGCCCTGCTAGTGAGAGATATCAGGTTGGGGAAAATTTCCTCAAGCCGACATAGATCGACGCCGGATATCGCCAACACCCCCTCCTGCGATAAAAACATATATTACACTTACGGGACTAACGACCTTTGCAGTTGACGCGCCCGGAATCACTAAACAAATAATCAATTGACTTCTTTTGCAAATTAAGCAATTAATTTATATTAAGCAGTTTATGCAATTAATTAATAAAGTTAATCTTTATTGCGTGAGTATATGTTTTGAAGACGAGCGATGTTAGAACCAAGTTTTAAAATTTGTACGAATGAAATAAAGCAACATTGTAAACGAGTTGTACACGCTATTTTCTGTATAACAGCATGCTTATAAATTTTTGAGAGAATCAAACTTAATATCGCGAAACAACTTCCTTGTGAATTCTCGGGGATTTGACGTCTGTACGAGAAAACGGTGGTCGGCTGTTCCATTTACCGCTACCACCCCAAGATTCTCTCGTTGCGATTATCTGAATATACGATGGCGCAATTATTCGTGCCGTAAAATGTAATATGTCATCATTTGTACCATAAAAGGCCCTTTTATATACGATTTCTTGCAACAGAAAAGGTGGTTTAAAATGCTGGTAAACAAAAAAAAGTACTTAATTATTTAATAAATATGCTAGTAGCTGGTAAATGGAGATTATGCAATTAATTTCTTATACAGTTATTGAAAAGTCTCGTCTGAAAAACACAATGCTTATAAAAGACAATCGTTCATTTTGTGATAAGGCGATAATCTCAATACCACATTTTGTAATATTTGCATGAAAGTGTGTCGCAATGTTTTGTTGCTCGACTTTTGTACGTCGCATCGGGAAACACGCAACGTGTTGACCTAATGCAGCTCGTGGGCGTTTTCAGCGGAGCAGCGGGTGACGGCAGCGGCGTGCAAACAATGCCAGTGGTGGCGCGCGCCCCCGCCTTCGGAATCTCCTTATCGCCTCATGCTGCTCACTGGCTCAATTATGTTGTTCGGTCTCGCCAATACATCCAGTTGAGTAATAGCTTTGTATTTTCGGGAACAAAGAGCAAGTCGACGCCCAGTAGCAGATTAGGACGCGTGTCAAAGCTCGTAGATCCATTATGAGTCAACTTTTGATTGAAGGTGACAGTTCAAAGCACCTACATTCCGGTAGTTCTTGACATGTATATCACTAAGACATCGAGTCAAAGTCGATTTCATTCGACTTCAGGCGAGTACCATTAAGCCAAACGGTTTGTTCCCTGGTTTGCTTATTCACTCAATCTACATGCGTATTGCTCGTCTACACGCTCATCACAGACGATCGGGCAAAAGCTAATGAATGAAATAAGTATTTCAGTTCAGTTTTCAAAATCAATACGAACCATTCACTTATTCAAAGGTCTTCTGTTGCAAATCAATTTAGTATTGAAATAAACGTTCTTCGAAATAAAGTAAAATCTATGAAAAATGGTATGTCAGGGGGTCCAGACGACATTTATATGGATAAAAACTAGGAGGCGTGGCAATATTACCGCACCTCATTAGAATATTTCACGAGTCCACGAACAATTCAAAAGCACCTGAAGATTGGAAATTAGCTTTTGTTGTTCCAATTTTTAAAAGTAATGACAAAACTATAATATGAAATTATAGGCCGGTACGTCTTACGTCAGTGGTCTGCAAACTAATGAAGTGTTTAGTTGCGAGTTACATTAAGCAAGAATGGGAAATCAAAAAATGGCTCTTTCATGGACAACACGGGTTCAGGAGTGGTTACTAATGCGAAAGTCAGGTAGTCATGCTATTTCAGGATCTAGTGGATGAAAATGACGCCACAGGATGAGTAGACGCAGTAGTTACAGACTTTGCCAAATCGTTCGATGTCATTCTACACGATCGACTTGTACAGAAATTAAAGAATTTAGGCATCGATCCCAGGTTGTTGGCGTGGATTAGCGTGTTTCTGCGAGGTAGGAAACAGAAAGTTCGAATTGGGCAAGAGTACCTTCCGGGATAAGCTTTACTTCAGGAATACAACAAAGGAGTGTCATTGGACCTCTTCTATTTCTAGCGTTCGTCAATGATATGCCAGTGTATTTAATGTCAAATGTTGGGTTATTTGCAGACAATTGCATAGTTCATTGCAATATGAATCGGAAAGGTGATGAAATGCTGCAACTATATCTTGATGCATTATATTACTGGGTGCAAAGTAATGGCATGACCATAAATAGCTCTAAAAACAAATCCATCTCTTTTGGCAGGGGTCATAATTACAGTGAAACAAATTACCATTTAAGTAACGACATTATTCCGAAAGTTGCCTCGTGCAAGTACCTAGCAATCCATTTCGACAGTACATTAAGCTGGAAAAGTCACGCACATTTTGTTGTATGGAAGTCCTGAAGATCTTTCCATTATGTAAAGCACACCTTTAAAAAAGAGTACAGTAAACGCGAAGGATATTGCTATTTTATTCCTTGTTCGTCCGATAATGTAATATAGAGCAATTTATTGGGATCTGCACAAAGTTATGCAGTGTAAAAATTTGGAAAGGATTCAGCATAGAGCACTTACTTTCAGGGACAAGAAAATGACAGGGTGGGATTCCCTCGAAACGGGCAAGATGACAAGACTGCGATTTGTATAAAGCTTATAGGGCTCATTCAGTTTGGAAAGAAATTAATCGGCGGCTAAATATTCCCACGTACATCAGTAGAGAGGATCACAGGCACAATGAATGAACATGAGGCTCTGCGATGTGGATTTTTTTATTTTCTCGGGGTACTTTTCGTGAAGCCTCAAACACCTCATTTATTTTTTGAAAAATCTACCCGTTTCTGCAATATGTTTGGTGAAAGATCATGCAATTTATAAAAAATCTCAAAAGCGGCTTCATTTTTTAAATTGTTTTCTCTAAGGAGCAACAGACGATAAAACGTGCAGTTTATCGAAAACTTAATAGATTCCTGTTAAAAGATCTTCAAATTTCGCATTTACAGTATTGCTTAATAGCCATTTTCTTAACAAGGGCTTCATATTTTTCAATGAAAATTTCTATTTAGGACGAGGATTTATTCTTCTTTACTATTCTTACAATTATATTTCCGTTCTACAATTACGAAATAGAAACGTAGGGAAAATGCAAAAACGTACTGTACTGTGTACTTTGAGTGACGATAGATGACAACTGACAAGATAATGGGGAAGACTGTAAAGGCAGTCTTCACCAAGGACATTAAAAAAACATTACTACTACGGAGAAGTCTTTGCCATTCTGTAGCACCACTAGTTAATGTTATATACTTTTCAACGATGTTATTTTCTAAATATAAAAACCATGAATCATACATCGAACATATCGTTATTTGATCACGTACTTCATCAGCAGTATAATTTCGTAATATGTATGCACAGTATTTTATTTTCTCCTCATAAAGGCAATAATTTCAGCGTTATTCGAAAAGTTAAATGAATTGTATTAAAATGTTGATGTATTGATGTTATTGTTTTCTTTTTGCTTATTTTTGTCCTTGGATCTTCATAATTGGATTAAAGATGTCTCTCCTACTATCTTATTTCTAAAGTGCGTAATAGTGGTATTACAGAAACCCGTTTTTCCATTTGGTAGAATTCCTTGCGTGGGCGGCGTCATTACTTAGTAATTTTACCCATTAAATTACTTAGTAATTTTACCCAGTACAATGATGTGAGATTACTCGCATAGTGTGTGATTTAATATGCTTCTATTTTCTGCCACCCTTTCATCACTGACTTCCGACGAGTTAAGAGGCTTTCATTGAGCTGAAGATGCGATGTTCGCGCGGTACTCTCTCGCCGCCCGCCTAAAGCCGGGTTTAGACGATACAATAAAACGTAACGATTTGTCTGCAACGACAAGATGCAATGTTTTGTCGAAAATCGGGAGTGCCGTTCACACCTTACGTCTTTTCACTCCAACCCGGCTCCAGTTGTGTAATATTGGCATATATATTAATTACTTAATCCACTTTATTATTATGCCAGAATTTACATATATTTACTTGAGTGTGGAATTTGTAATACTACAATGTAAGTAGACAAAATTATTTCAAAGTTTATATATATATATATATATATATATATATGTGAAAAAAAACAATATATTCAATAAAAAAGTCGCCAAAAACGAACAAAAAATTTTTTCAGGCATATCTGGGTTAATGAAAAAATTGAAAAGTAGACCGCACTGCTCTTAGTAGACCGTACAACAACAAAAGTGAGGTTAGATTGCAACGATAAAATGGAGTCACCGTTTACACGCGCGGGCTTGTCTCTACGATCTAGAAAATCTATTGAAATTCGCACCAACCTTCAACCAGGCTCCAATTCCGACAAAACGTAACGACCTCTGGTTTACACGTTCCGTCTTGCAAGCAACGTTTAGTCGATGCAGGCAAATCGTTACGTTTTATTGTATCGTGTAAACCCAGCTTAAGAGGGCAGCGCCACTTGGCGTGGGCGGGGGCGCCCGCCCACTGGGGGATCTTTACGAGCGGACGCGCGAGGAGCAGGAAGCCGGCGGCGGCCGAGCGGGCGGGCGGGCGCGTAGGCGTGCAGCGAGCGCGCTTGCGCCACCGGCCACGCTGACCCGGGAGGGCCTCGACCTGCGCTTGCGCAACGCCAACCCCACCCGCCCCGCCCCGCCCAGCGCTTACGGCGATCCCTGCGCTATGCGAACACGCCCTTTCAGGACGGAAGGGCACTAAAGTACACACGGCCAGTCATGCGTTCAATAAAACCAACTTTCAATTATGTACTCTCGTCCTTGAATATATACCGGCAGCGGTAGCTCAGTGCATCAACTGATGTCACTGCGGCGCGGTGGAGTCCTCACGGCGGCAGGATTTTCGACACTAGCTTTTCAGCTAGGTCGAATTCAGTCGCTGTCTGGAGGAGAATTCTAGCGGCTGCTCTGATCGGTAGTTTTCCGAGGTTTCTCCGATAAACACCAGACGAATGTCGGAGCAGTACCCTACCGAACGGGCCACGGACCGCGCGCGATCTGTCCTTCCTCTTCCTTGTCCTATCCTCTCCCCTTACACATACACTTACACTAATGTTAGTGTACACTACACTACCACACATTCCGGGAGACCGGTCGGAAGCTCAGAGCGTGTCCCGGCTGGGGCGGTGCCCCGCTGGTGGGAGAGTCCTGGTTAGGGCGAAACCCCACTAGCCGACGGTAGGTCGGCACCGGATCTCGCCATCCAGCGGGGGAAGATTACCGCCATCTCCCGAGAGAACCATGCACTACACTCCCGGGACTAATGACCAAAGCCGTTGACGCGCCCGGGAACACGAAAAAATCAATCAATCAATCCTCGAAAATAATTCTTCAGAAGATGCCGGCTTGGGGCATACGCACCTAAGCATGCCTGTGGGTTCTAATCCCGAGCAAGACGTGAATGTTCTCAGTTCTGTTAGGGCGAGGTGTGGATTCCCGGGCGACATACATTAGCCCTGAACCCAATATCTTTCCCAAATATACAATCAAGTAATTTTACCCAGTAAAATAATGTGAGATTACTCGCATAGTGTGTGATTTTATATGCTTCTATTTTCTGACACCCTTTCATCCGTCAGCTTATAATACTATTATGCACCCTTGAAAACAATTTCGAAAATATCTTATTATAGTTCAGTTTTGTTTTGATTTCTAGGGGAATATTGGCAAATACATGTTTGCGCGCACTGTGATAAGTGAAGGTTACCTCTTGCTCCACTATTTTGTAAAAAATTCCTTTCCTCGTGAGAAAGCATGACTTCATGTGTTTGTGGTGTAGCGAAGTGTAATTTGCCATATTTTGTTGTTGGTAGGGTATAACATTGGATGGTGGTGTATTGTATGTAATATATAGCGAAAGTAGCGAAAGAAGTGCGCATACGCATTGCACAAACATCATTTGAAGCCCTGGCCCATCTAAGCCGGTGCCTAAGCTTTGGAAATATAATTGAACGTTGATGAGTTGTCTTTTTGGAGACCACACACACGAACAATGAATGCCAGTACAATCTGGCAATGCTCTATCGGTCCACTGGAAAAAGAGATGTCGGAAGACCTAAGAAAAGGTGGCAAGAATAAAGGTGGAACAAGGTGGCAGCTAAGGGGGTGTTAATAATACTAATGATTAAAAGGAAGAAAATTGTGAAGATGGCACATGTGCCTACGCCTTGACGAGAAGAAAAAGAAGAGGAAGAAGAAGAAGAAGAAAGAAGAAGAAGAAAGAAGAGAAGAAAGAAGAAGAAGAAGAAAGAAGAAGAAGAAGAAAGAAGAAGAAGAAAGAAGAAGAAGAAAGAAGAAGAAGAAAGAAGAAGAAGAAAGAAGAAGAAGAAAGAAGAAGAAGAAAGAAGAAGAAGAAAGAAGAAGAAAGAAGAAGAAAGAAGAAGAAAGAAGAAGAAAGAAGAAGAAGAAGAAGGGTTGTGGTGGAATGATGGCCATGAAAACAAGGCCAACCCTGAGGAAACCTTCCACAAAACTTCTTTGTCAACCACAAAGTGCCCATTAAACGATCGGGATCCTGGTTGAGCCCAGGAGTGGATAGGGAACACTGGTCAATATATCAGGAGTCTCTCAGTCATTGAAGGATATGCAAGTGCCTAGAAGCTTACAGAATTCTGGACCATGTAGAGGGGTAGAAAATGACCCCTTTTTGCCCATACACATACAATGTACTTAGGATGGCCGTAAATTTTTACTATCTCGCTACAGTGTAGAGAGAATAAATTTTTAACGTTTACCCTATCTTATGTTTAGTGGGGTATTTCATCTAACACAGCTACACATGTGACATTTTCCCGTGATTGTAGGTCAACTCCTTATGCGCACGTGATCGGCGGGTCACATTCTGATAATGTCAAAGATGTTTCATGTACTTCCCTGTCATCAACGCATACTGGGTTGCCTAGCAATGAGAAGCAAATGTCACATAACTCCGTTACATGCAACTTCCCAATATATGTACCGCCATGGAAACCTAATATTTCGCGTCGACAATGCCTTGGTCCGAGAGGTCGATGGCGATAGACATCTCTGCCACCCTTGCCGGCGCTATCTAATGAAGTTTTTCAAAACTACGTTCTCTAGATCGAACTATTAAGATTAGTTTATTTGTATATATGTTAAGTTTTGGTCCTTGTTTTTAGAACAGACCTTTATTATTGGAGTTGAATTTATTTAAATAATTCCACACTTTTTTATTTTTTATTTTGTTCCAGTTTCGAGGACTTTCTTATCCTCCTCGTCATGCTAGAAAATTATATAAAATTACAATGACTAATTTGTAAAATAATAAAATTACTAATACAAACAGTTATTTGTACAAAACTTCATCACAAAAAACACTGGATCTAAATCGGAGACAATATAGGATTACTAATTAAACATACCCCTAACTGCTACTTATTGAGCGATTCGTCGTAACCCGTTTCCAAATTTCTAATAACATGGGCGCCAGGAAAAAGGTTACGATAATATTTTAACTATTATTACTCTGGTAAAATACTGAACATTATCCCGCTAGCTGGGTCGATGGGTCACGTCAGAAATAATCGCTATTATCTATTAATAGCCGATTACCCGATCTGCCATCTATACAGAATGGCGAGGAATCTGAAAACAGAGATTTGATCTAGCTACTTATTAGCTTCAATTGGCCAATGAAAATCATTTTATCTTTCTTTCAAGAGAAACTTAATGTTTATTTCTATCAATATGGCTAATTAAAATGTAAAAAAATTACATTGAGAACTTTCTTAGTCATATCCTGGTTCGAACCTTATACGGCTATTCAGGTCTTCGCGTGCTCTTGATTGATGGTTCCTCGAAGAAACGCCTTCCCTTCCTTTTTGAAACTCCGAAGTCCAGAAGTCCAATTACCACGAATCTCTGCTCTTCTTTAAAACGAACATCGCCGATTCACCGCTTCGCACTGCTCAAATATTTGTTCCAGCTCCACTATATTATACCTGATGCCCGTTCTCGCCGTATAAAAATATCTAGTGCTTTTATGATTACACCGCAAAACAAATCTCTCAGTTCTATCTTCCGTTATAGCAAGAAAATAGGCAAAGTCCCGTATCGTTTGTGAACCGCATACATTTATCAGTTCAAGAATGATTGAGTTCACTCGCGAAAAGCTCCAAGTCTTATTTTGATGCACAGCAAAAATATTCGGAACTCGACACGTTCCCTAAATCTTAGAAGTATCACAAGTTCACTTCTGGTTCTGCTACGAAAATATTCAGAGTCCGAATATGTCCCTCAAGTCTGATTCTTGCTCTACCCACGAAAATATTTCAAAGTCCCAACACGCACAAATTAATCTATTCACGAGCGAACTGCTCACCGTCACGACATGCGACCGAATGAATTTTATCCTCCCTTTTCAAACCCACAATGCCTCGCCTTTCTTTTATTTTGACAAAATGCCCAAACTTCCGTTTTAATAATCAGTCGCCTCCACGGTCAGATGAATGTTTGTTTATCCTGACAATAACCACGACGTCGTTACTAAGGCGCCATATATTATTTGCCCTAACCATTTCGCCCATTTACGACAAATATACTGTAATAAAAAAAATGTCCCCATATTGGTATGTCACATTAAATATATTTACATGGAGCATGCCGAGGAAAGATGATCTGGGCTGTCCGGGTGACGCTGCGTCGAAGGCTGGGGTGCCGACGTTTTGACCAAGGCAATACAGCCAAGTACTGCAAAGGCAGTACAGCCCTGAAGAGGACCGCGATATGCCAGTCGAAACGTCGGCACCCCAGCCTTTGACGCGGCGTCACCCAGACAGCCCAGATCATGACTCTGGCCGCGTAAACCTACGATATCATGCCGAGGAAAATGTGTGCAATACTAAAATAGTAGAATTTGTGAAGTAAAATGTTAATAAATGAGTTTTAATTACTCCGGCGATCCTCACGTGACCCTCCCGTATTGATCTCGAAAGTTTGCCCGGCTACTCTGGAATGGAGGGGGGGGGGATGCAACCATGCATGATATCAGATCGCACCATGTAGAAGGAATGGACACATTGCGATGATTTTGAAATTTCTGAATTTTATTGAAAAAAATCCTTAAATCAAATCGCAAACTATGTTTATCCTAAGGGGATGTTCATTGTAGACCCTGACAGGGCACCTGTGCTAGGCGCAGTATTCTTTGCCCGTTGGTCTAATTGCCATGTCACAATAAATGGCACTTACGCGGGCCGCCTACCCTGCTCTAGATGGTCGTGTTTGTATCAGATGTGCCGTGCTGATCCCTGGGGGCCTCCGCTGTTCGCGACTAGAGGTGTTGTGGCTCCGGTATGTGTTCTTGTTTATGAAGTAAATACACGTACACAATGGCTCGGTTCTTTAAATCAGAAAGAGCAGACAAACAGATTTGACTTCATATTTGTATTAGGGGAAAATTCTAGAGAACTGGCGTCAACATTCGTGAGAAGAAAACTTTTGTAAATGTAGTCGGAGAGTCATTTCTCATTTCAGCATCACCATTGAAGAGATCGCATCCTTCTCGCAAACCTTTCTTAGAGATAATCGTTGGCAAGAGCAAAGCAATTTAACGAACATAGCTTAAGTGTGAAACCAATTCGCAATGCTTTATAACAACGGGAAAATAAAATTCATAATACATGAATTTTAAACTCAATTCTTACCTAAGTATACAGACAGGAAATTATATGAAAACGATACTTGCGGCTACCAAACTGTTTTTATAGAAATTTTAAAGTAGGTTGATGGCAGATACCGCTTTGAGGAGGCCTTGGATGAAGTACCTCCGCGAGTGAACAAAGCACGCTGGGGTAACGATCATCTTACATGCAGTACCGGAACACTGCGCTCCTTGAAGGACAAGCCCGTTACTACGTCCACTGACGTAAGGCGTGATACAGTGAGTGTTGCATACTTTGCGCGTTGAAATCGAAAGTCGCCCGGTGCGCGGCGCCCGAGATACTTGCTGGAACCGGTCCAGCTGCGAAGGCCAACGCGGCTTCTACGCGCAGGAGGTCCCTCGGAGCGCGCAGCCGCGGAGGCCGACTGCTGCGCAAGGAAATAGCTTTAAAATGCATTATTTGTGATCTGTTTGTAAAGAAATGAATTGACACGAGTTGAAAACGAGCTGTCTTGACGAGGCTGTGAAGATTCCCGAAGTGATGTTATACCGTACGCTACAACGTGTTAGACAATTTCGTGCACAGAAAATGTTTTCACGTAAAAAATGTTTATTTATTATAAACAGCCATTAATAGGTTTTAATTTCAATATAAAGAATAGTAATTTGTAACTAAATTGATATTATTATTTAATATTAATATTTTGTTCCTTCTTTCACACATCTCTGTTAATATTGTTTATCCAACAATCAAGGAGAACTAATATATTAAAATAAAAAATTTATGGAACTGACAAAGAGAAAATATATTTGACAAGACGACGGAGTTTATATAAGTGTATATTGTACATTCGGAAATGACTTGGCAAAATGTCGATTTTTTAGAGCACTAAATCAAGGCACATTATTTACCTGTCGGATTGCAACAGTTTCTGATCTAGAATCGATTCCCAAGTAATTCTACCTTTCGCTGACTTTCAATTTCAACCATGATAAAGTGTTTTTCTTACCCTAATTTACTCCAATAAATACACTCGAAAATCATAGCGGGGAGCATAAAGACAACGTTTTACCTCTCAGCCCAGTGATTGGTAGGTTGCGAGTTCTCTCCCGGCAAGGTGCCATCTCCCTGCTCGCTTCCAAGCGCATGCTGAAGCAACACCCTATTAAACGGACAACGGGCCTATATCGTGACCCTGTCAAACTTACTCCGTACTCTTGGGGCTTTGGGAATGAAGGACCGTTCATTTATCCCCATGTGGCACATCCTACTGATTCAAAAAAATTCGACAGAATTCGGAGATCCGAAAAGCAGCCACAAGCTGAGACCCCTCCAATGCTCTAATTGGTCTCGTGGTGGGAAAACCGAATAGAAAAACTTACATAGTGAAATTTGGGTTAAATGCCAAAGAAACTTTTTTCTAGGGCTTTTATCCAGCCAACAGCCGGTTATCCTTTACTTCCCGATGGGACGCATATTCGACCATACACCAACACACTTGCAAGCTCCTCTGATCTGGGGTCAGCAGAACGCGAGGCTCTCCGCGACAACACATACAAAGTCAAGGGACAAACAACCATGCCCAAGGCGGGACTCGAACCCGCGACCCTTCGGACCGAAGCGCTGAGTCGGTACTCGCCTAAAGAGTCTTGAATGTGAATAATTTCCAATTCCTCAAATTAATCGGCTATTATTGTCTTGAATGAACAGCTTCAAATTTGCTAAATTAATTCACAAACATAATTTTTGGTGCAATAAAAATGAAGATTGAGAAACTGTAGATTTTTTCAGCATTCACTTAGTTTTGTTATTTAGTTATTTGTTCTAAGGATCAAATCATGCGAATTATGACGCACTTCGTTTATAATGTTACGAAGTGTGTTGCTTACAGCAGTCACCGTCGCACAAGTCAATCAGTCTGTTTATTTCTTCCGAGGAGGCAAGATCAAGAACACCCAAGCAATAACCTGGAAAATCAATGAATGGGATTGGAACATTTCTCCATTCTCCCTCCATAAGAATGCTTTACCTAGTATTCTAATGACAACTCTATAAATAACGAAGAGTCATGCTTATGTGTTGGTTGTTTGCACACAGAGATTTAACTTTCTCGCCACCGCTTCCGCAGTAGATAGAAAGTTATGTAATGCTGGGAGGAAGAAAACGGCAAATATTCGACAGAAAAAATATTGCCGACCTTTGGCAACGAAAAAGTTAATCAAACTGGTTTCTAAATTTAGAAAAAAATTCTCTAACACGTGGTGTAGTCGGAATCCATGCTCTGTGGGTGCTTGATATCTAAAAATCGATTGACTGCAAAACGTGTGTCCGTCTGTCTATTAGTGGCTAAACCGTTCAGCCGATTTTCTCCAAAATTGATATTCCCTAATCGATCTGACTGATGTCACGTCACCTTGAATTTGAAGTTTATATTTTAATTATAAAACCGATATTTTAATTTTGGGGTACTTTACATGAAACCCATGGAACATTTTCAAAATTCAAAAAAAAAAAAAATCACCACCTTTTTGATTAAATATTGTTGTCGGATAGCGTAACAGACGCTTAACAAGAATGTTTGTTGAAAGCCATGACTTTTCGAAAATTGCAAAACTTCAAATTTTTTCAGCGTCTTCCTACAACTAAAATATTAAAGAGAGATGAAATCTGCTCCTTAAAGACAGATTTTGAAATAAGATTACGTACAATTTTTCGAAAGTTTGAGTAGTTTTTGCGTAATTTTGAGTGAAATATAGACAATTTTTGATTTTGTTTAAACATTTATTGGTATCAAAACGGTACCATTTTTTTATTAATTTTGCCCTTGCATATTGGACACTTAAGAGAATGGTGCAGGTCCCATGTTCGTTAAAATCCCTGATTTTTCGAAAATTGCAGAAATGAAATTTTTTCGGGGTCGTCCTACAACTACAATTGTGAAAACTATTTTTCTTCTTATCACATGAACTCTTCAAAATCACATTTTCAAATAAGCTCATGTTCAAATTTTCGAAAATATAAGTATTTTTTGGGTAATTTGGCTTCAAACATAGTTGTCCGCTTCGAATTGCCCGCGCTTCCTGAATGTAATTTGAGATTTGTTTGGAGGCAGTTAGATGAGGTAAGTTAGAATTTGTGCATTATTTCATTTTTCTTTGTTCGTTTCTTAAATTTGAGCTTTTGTTATATGTTTACTATTTAACCTTCCAGAAATTATTTAAAACGTATTTGATAATCCATATTTTTTGTCCGTGTTGTGAGGAATGTATTTGTATTCTCAATGTATTGATGTATTTTCTTTTAAGCAATCCGTAAACCTTATTTGAAATTAGCCCTATTATGTTTTCTCTCCTAAAAATACGATTTAAATGTAACATGACAGGAAAATTGAAAAAATTGGGTACCATAAATTAGTACAACCTTTTATTTAATATTTATTTTATATTAACACCGTACGCTGCCTTGCGCAACAGTGCAGCGATGGATATCTGAGAAGTTCATTGTTCAACGGCGACAAGATAAGTAAGTTTTATTTACTTCTGGGGATTCCGTCTCATTGTTGGGACATTCTTAGCTGTATGAAACACAGTTTCAATTGTCGAATTTTTGTTTACATTTGCTTGAAAAGATTTAGTTTTTACCCCAAATGTTCTACGATTTGTAATGAGTTTTACAACAATTATGACTGAGATGTGTTAATTCAGGTAGAAATTGCTGTAAAAATAGTATTACGTAAGCGTTACTAAGTGCGAGAAAGTATGTGCTGTTTAGCACCACTAGTTTCTTGCTAGCATCATTCCTTCCAAATATCGTTTCTTAATGATTATTTTCTAGGTTTACGATTGTAGAATCGTATAACTCAATTTACATGTTTTGTGAAATTGATTTTGGTAAAAATATTCATTTTTTGCTTTTCATTATTAAAAAAATAAAAAAGAATTGAATCTGAAATAAACGAGACATAACAATCCTTGACAATTACGGTAGTGGATTTAATCTGCAAGACGAAGACAATTCCATGGTTTGGAAACTCTCCCAAGTTCTGCCCATGCAGTTTCATGGGTCTCGCCCTATGAGGAGGCGCGGAGTCTAAGCTCTCAACGTAATACGTGTTATTGTTCCTTCAGAAGCGGCCGCTATCTGCCCTCTTGTCAGCGCGTTTCCTGCTTCCGTGGGGCGCACAAAGCCCCCAGCGACGGAGATGGAAGCCGCGCCAGTTGATATTGAGGAAAGAAAAAAAAAAAAAAATCAAAATTAAATAAAAGTTGGTGTAAATGAATCATTATTGTAGAGACATTTGTTATATGTGTATACAAGAATATTCTAGTTTCTTTCACATGTCTTAACGTGACACAACTTGCGCCCCGTAGGGGGGCAGGAAGATTGATGGGTTAGTGATTTCGGTCGCATCAACGGCTAAATCATTAGTAGGAGTAGTGCATGTTTTTTCTTCTGAGGTATCTGTGGTCTTCCTCCGCTAGATAGTGGGATTCGGCGTCAATCTACTGCGCCCTAGCGAGCTTTTCCCCAACCAGGTATCTCCCCAATTCCTGCAACGCCCTAGCCGGGTCAAGCTCTAAGCTCCCGACTAGTATCCGAACATATGTGGTCGTGTAATGCATGTAAGTGTAAATGTGTGTATGTAAGGGGTAAGGCGAGGACAAGGAAAAGGGAGGAAAGATCGCGCACGGATCGCGGCCCCGTGTTCATCGGAGAAACCACGTAAAACTACCGAACACAGCAGACGTATGCTAGAATTCTCCTCCAGACAGAGACTAGCTACCTAGCTGATGACGAAAACCCTACTACCGTCGGGACTCGAACTTACGATCTTGCCGGTCAGAGGCACTGCAGTGATATCTGTTGATGTCTTGAGCCAGCTCTCCCGGTAATATAACAATACATAAATTAAAAATTACATCAATAAATAATAACCCATAAATGATTATTTCCTATTTATTATCAGCATTTTTTGATATTTTTATCGCTTTTAAAATTTGAAATGCTTTTGTGGTAAGTAAAATTAAATCTTAACACAAGTAACGAACTCATTACGAATGATTGAAAACCTTGGTATTGTTTATTTTCTTATTACGAAGTTGTACTGACAAGTACAATTTCTCCTTCATATTCTGGTATTTTTGTGGGTGCATTAACTTCCGTGTCATTTCATGAGCTGTAAGTGCCTTCCACTGTCAATCGTGTTATTTTACGACTTAAAAAATTGATTGTTTCACATTTATCTACAAATGTTGCACATTTTACGGCAAGATTTTACCATACTTCTCGATCCGTTTCGGAGCAGTGAACGGGGGGGGGGGGCGACCGTGACCCCGGCGACGGTGGCGCGCGGCGCGGCGCTGCGCGAGGGCGTTCCGGCCCAGTTGGCGCGTGAGGCGACCGTCGCGCTTTCTCGGTGGCCCCGCGCTGAATGGCTCATCCCTGCTGGGCCCGTCGCGCCCGCGCTCCCAACACGTCACTCGAGGGTCAATCCATTTTAAGTGCTCCAGAATTTAAAAAATTGGTCGCTCGACCATCTCGAAAAAAAATCATATTTTGTACTTAAGTTTCCTTATGTTTTGGCTGTTCAAAAACGTCTTTGATTTATTTTTATTGTATCTGGTTTACAAATGGCGGCCTTTTTTGTTATACGCCGTGCGCCATTTTTCGGGTTTGTAGACATTTTCTGTTTTTAAAATTATTCAGCTCTAGGTTGTTCTGATATTCTAGGATAAAATGCATTATATTTAGTATACTCTAGTCTATAAATTGAAATATTATTTACTTATCTTCTATGTTTTATTTAAGAAATATTGGCAACCAAATCTGTTGCACGCCAATGAACGAAGTTCGATTTTCAGAGTGTAATTTCTCAAAGAAGGAATAGAATCTGCCTTATTTTTTTTCGTGCTTTTACACATAACAGTGTAAACAGTGTAGTTACTTTCTGTACAATATCATTGGTAAGTAACGTACCTTTGAAAATCACACCCACTTAAAAATTTAAATTTTAGATTTTTTCCAAATTTTCAACTGTATTATCTCCGTTGGGGGACCAGATAAAAATCTGAATATTACACACAATAGATCTCTATGATACCAAACTTTAGTAAAAATTTGAAGTTTTAGATTTAACTCAAAGTATTTTTTTAAATTTGTAAACTTTCGCAAAGAAGAGGC
This sequence comes from Teleogryllus oceanicus, assembly GCA_964035755.1. NCBI lineage: Eukaryota > Metazoa > Arthropoda > Insecta > Orthoptera > Gryllidae > Teleogryllus > Teleogryllus oceanicus. Next base: position 48,868,470 of record CAXIVR010000002.1, on the reverse strand, counting down.
TTAATTTAATTTTTTAAAAAAATATTTTAATTTCTTTTAATAATAAAGATAAAAATTGCCTAATATATTTTGAATATTTCTTTCCTTTTATTGACCCTCCCCGACAGTGTTAGCTCAGGCCATCAACTGTACTCACTGCAGAGCCTATGATCGGGAGGTTGTAGAGTTCCACACCCAAAGGTTGCAGGATTTTCGACACTAGCTACATAGGGAGGTCGACGTTAGCATCTGTTTGGCGGAGAATTAAAGCTGCCGACTGCGCTGATCGGTAGTTTTCCATGGTTTCTCCGACCAGGCGAATGATGCAGCAGTACCCTAACAAACAGGCCTCGGACCGTACGCGGCCTTTCCATCCCCTTCCTTGTCCTTTCCTCACTCCTTACTTACGCGCGCGCGCGCGCCCACACACACACACACACACACACACACACACACACACACACATACACACACACACACTCGCATACACTACACAGCCATACTTATTGAGAGACCAGTCGGGAGCTTAGAGCTTGTCCCGGCTGGAACGATACCCTGCTGGTGGGAAATACCTGGTTGGGGAAAACTCCGCAAGCCAGCATAATATAGATCGATGCCGTATCTCGCCAGCCAGCCTGGGAAGATCACCGCCAACTCCCAAGAGAAACATGCACTACATTTACGCGACAACTAAACCATGGCCGACAAAATCGACTTCTTCGGTCAAAAACGACACTTTTCGCTGCAGCATTACATAACTTTCTCTACAAAAGTATTACTAAATGCCATTTAACTGATTTTAACAATACTAATGGTACCACATTCATGTTACAAACGCTGTACCTAACTCCCAGCTACATAACGAACTCGGCATTACTTCTATCTCCGTCCATTTCTCCCTCCTATCCTCTCGCTTCTACCCTAAAATTCCCAGATTCCTCAGCTGTACATTTCAAAATCGGAAAACAAAATCCTCACCACAATAGACTAAAGCGAAAACTACCGCGATAGTTCTTCGACCCTCCTTGATTATCATGTACCCGATGTGGCTTCTCACATTTAATTCACATGCATTCAATGTATTCATGTCTATAAGTTTTCCCAATCAGTGTTAATGTAATTCTATGTAACATCACTGTATCGTACGCGGATGCTGAGGGCCTTCGGGCCAAGCAGAAATAAATGAAAAAAAAAAAAATGTTACAAACGCTTTCCCGTTGGACATTTATGCAGCAGTGCGCTCAATCCAGAGGCCAGTCCCCTCCGCCGCCTTCGAGAGCGATTCACCTCGACGATTGAGGCCCACGCGCCAACTCCTAAGACTAGTTGAGAAAGGCGTGGTCGAACACGTTTTCGGTTTAGCGAAGGTTTTGCGAGGGCTTGTTCTTGAAATTTTATGCAATGTCAATTAATCCCTGACAGCAAATTAATGGACAAGTTGACAGAGCTAGGTCAAAATATTACAAGGGTGACGGTCCCATCTGAGCGCAGTATATGAATAAAATAAATCAAATGTTTATGAAAAACAATTTATACAGATTTAATGAAAAATTAATATTTTAATAGACATTCAAATGCTGATAATTAATGACTATACAAAAACGTTAAAAATAGTAATAAATTTTATGCAAATTAGCAGCTAAAGTCGATCACGAAATTAGAGAAGAAAACGGAAGCGTTTTTGTAAACATTTTTTCGTTTGTGAAATAAGCTTTTTACTATTAGTACAATCACCCTCAGCACAGGATTTACGAGAAAGTGTGTTACATATCTATAATTCCACGTGGCTAGTCGTCTTCTACCTCAGTTTATGGAAACACCGTAAAAAGTGGTATCGTAGGCTTCCGCGGCCGGAGTCATGATCTGGGCTGTCCGGGAGACGCCGCGGCCGCGTCGAAGGCTGGGGTGCCGACGTTTCGACCGACATATCGCGGTCCTTTTGTAAGCCCTGCCCAGCAGTACAGCCCTGAAGAGGACCGCGATATGTCGGTCGAAACGTCGACACCCCAGCCTTCGACGCAGCGTCACCCGGACAACCCAGATCACCGTAAAAAGTGCACGACTTCCCAGTGAAAGAACCTTATCTTTTCAGAAGTCTCAGTATTTTCACGAAATTTGCACATTATATTATAAATCTGAAATAATTTTTGCATATTCATTATTTGTCGACCGTCCCTAATCTTAAAATTCAACCAACACTAAGCGTGTTTCTGTATGTAATCCTTCAGTAATTAAGAAAGCGCCATTTTTTTGCATTGTAGAAACCTCACAACTCCAGAGAACAATCATCATTGTGAGTCTAATAACATTGGCGGTGGGGCACCTTGCAAGTAAATGTTCCTAGTCATCATGGACGATCGTCTCAGAAGAGCCGACAGCGGCCGATCGCCGGGTTTCGTTGTGTGGTGGATGGGAGGGCCAGCGACGACCGCATCTGGTCTGGCGAGCGGCAGGATCTGGCTTGGGCGGCGCGCGCGGAGCGACAAGGCGGGGGGCGCTTGGCCTTTATTCACGAGAGCCAGAGCGCCGAGGGGCCATTCGCAGCCCCGGCTCAGGCAAAGAGCGCCCACCCCCCGCGGCGGCGGACCAACAGCCGCCCGACCAGACGAGAGCAATTAAGAACACAATTAACAAGCACTAAATTTCGCCTGCCTATTAGCAGCGCAGCGAAAGAACGTGTTGAAGCGCGTTTCGCTCCGGGGATCTTGAAAAGACTCATTACAGCATGAAATTTTTATCTTTCTTCGAATCCAGATTGGATAAGATCGGTATAAAACTCTAAATCCCTGGTGTGAAGCTCATGCAATGTAATGCGTTCTGTATAGTCAGGGTTAAAGAAAAAAGTCAGTTGCATGTCGTATGTTGGAATTTGAAATGTGTACACATCCTTATACTTCTCGCAAATGAATTTCACGGCATACTTATTGACCTCTACCGCACCTCGATGGGTCAGATGTCAGCTTCATGGCCTCTCAATTTCCCAGAGCGCCGGTTTCATCTTGGTTGATATGAAGAGCGTAGATTTTAGAAGAGCGGAAAAACTACAGTCACCATGTCGTTCTTCCGGCATGTAAAACAAGAACCTGAAGAAGTACGTGGCAAAATAAATGTTCCTAAAATCCCCGTCAGCCAGGGAATGACGTAAGCAATAGACATGTTTTTTCGCCATGATGACCGGTAACATGGTAAGAAAATTTTACCCGCAATGCTGCGAGCCTTTGGGTTCTAACAAAAAAATTCAAGCTTATATGTGTACTTTTTTTTTTTTTAAAGGGGTAAACCCATCTTAAACCGGTTAAAAAAATTTTTAAATCCGGAATTTTACACATTTTAAAAATATTTTGGAATTCTTTAACGCTTTTTTAAAATTATAAATAATATTTTTTATTATACCGTTTTCATAATTTTTTGAATACATTTTGTAATGTTGTAGTGGGTGCACTCGCAATATTGCTCGCCACTCGACTCTTCGGGAGGGACATTACGATAGCCACGTTTGCACGCGATATCTCTAAGCAGCTTCATATTACGTACAGGGAGGTAAAGCGAATTTCGTAACCTTTATGGCAGTCTCTTGACCTGGAAACCTTTGACTTACGCTTCAAGTGTTGTTGGGTCTCTACTTGAATTTATATCGAATGGTCATATACATGTAAAATAAGAAGGTAAAATGTACAGGCATCTGTAATTTTGTTCTCAGAACTAGTTTACAATTCCGCTGATCTCCAAAGAGCAGTACTAATGACAACATCGTTTGATAGAGCGATGTAGATATACATTTTACTGATGTAATATCTCAGTAACTCCGCGATTATGATAATGTATCACGAAATCTACAACACCCTACATTATCACAATTTTTTCCATTTTACTTCGTCACCGACTTCAGTTTAAAATGGCATTGCATTCGTGATGCAAATCAGTGACAAAATGTGCCTAAATTTAAATCTTCTAAATTAGGCGATTTACAATACCAAGTCATAAGAGTGTTCCTAATTTAACACATCTGTCACAAGTGATTACATCGTGATGGAAGTTACTAATTAATGCAACAAGCAAACATTAAAGAAATTCCTCACGTTTTACTTGTATATAAATATTTAAGTACTAATTTCTAGCAGTTGAGAGATTTCTTCTCAAAATTTACTAACACCAAAAGCCTATTTCTACAGGAAAAACAAATTTCGGCTTTTATCACTTGAAGAAAAAATGAAGAATACTTATATTGCTCGATTGTAGAATTTTTGTTGGGGACACACATTTCTTTGCATGTTATTTTTGAAACTTATTTTTCACATTTACTATTTCCTGTACATAGTCATGTTTTTTGGAGTGTTTAATTCTATTTTGAATAAATAAACAAACAACAGGAAAGGAATGTAAATTGGATGCCAGGTGCTACGTCTCATGTCATCACCGGCTAACAAAGTCTAATGGAAATATCCATGAAAATAGTGGCTATTGTGCTTTTTATTGTCATCACAAAACAAGAATATGCACTGCAATGAAATTATTGAAGAATGAAGTTAGTATTGTGAATTCATATTTCTCGAATATTAATTTGCATAGAATTATGTCACCAATGGTAAAATACTATAAATTCACTTTTATCGAAGCAAATCAAATTTTGTGAGTGGATTTTGAAAAGATTGATTGATTCATTGATTAGTGATTCCGGGCATGTCTATTGCTAAGGTCATTAGTTCCGTAAGTGCAGTACGTGTTTTCGTATCGCGGGAGGTGGCGTCGATTTTCTCTTCTTCCTCCTCTGGATGGTGAGATCCGGCGCCAACCTACAAGGCGGTTCGCGGGTTTTTTTCAACTAGGCATCTTCCACCAACCGGGCGCCGCCCAGCCGGGACAAGCTCTAAACTCTCGACTGGTCTCCCGACATCTGTGATAGTGCGTGTGTATATAAGGGGGTGAGAACAGAATAAGGAAGAGGAAGGATTGATCGCGCGCAGTCCGTAGCCAGTTTGTTAGGGTACTACTCAGGCATTCGCCTGGCGTTGATCGGGGAAACCACGGAAAACTAACGATCGGAGCAACCCTCCGCTAGAATTATCGTCCAGACAGCGACTGAGTATGACCTAGCTATGCAGCTAGTGTCGAAAAAAACTTCCACCGTCGAACCCTAGGACCCTAGGGAAAAAATCTCAGAAATATTTGTGTATTAAACGTATTCACAATTCTTATAGCAATTTTTTGGGGTCATTTAAGGTCGCATCAACATCTAGGTCATTAGCAACTACTATTGGAGTTAACGTTATGGTAACTATGAAGATGAAACGAAATGGTGATATAATATTTATTCTTAAATTCTATTTACATAGATAACGTATGACCTAGCTTACAAACTAATCTAAATCTACTGTGTCTAACATCCTGACATAATTTAACAACGAACATTATTTACATTAAGCAGTACATGTACAAGGGATGAAAGGACGAACACAAATACAACCATGCCCGAGACCGGACTCGAACCCGCGACCCTTCGGCCCGAGATCATTACGACACTACTGCCTTAGCGATCTCGGCCACCGGGCCGACCTTATAGCAATATTGTTAACCTCCCTTCCCCCAAGGAAATCGCGGCGACATAAGACGTTATGAGAAGCAAGAGTTACAGAAGAGACATAGTAGAGGCCGCATTTCGTCGCTCGCAGCTCGCAAGACGCTGGCGGCTGGTGGCTGGGGTGGGTGGCTGGCAGCGGGTGGCTGGGGCGGGTGGCTGGCGGCAGGTGGCTGAGGTGGGTGGCTGGCGGCGAGTGGCTGGCGGTGGGTGGCTTGCGGCGAGTGGCTGGCGGCGGGTGGCTGGCGGCGAGTGGCTGGCGGCGGTGGCTGGCCGCGAGTGACTGGCGGCGGTGGCTTGCGGCGTGGTCTGGCGAGAGAGGTCTGACGGCGGGTGGCTGGCGGCGAGAGCTGGGGAGGGTGGCTGGCGGCGGTGGCTCGGCGAGTGGCTGGCGGCGGGTGGCTGGCCGCGAGGACTGGCGGCGGGTGGTTGCGGCGGGTGGCTGGCGGCAGTGGCTGGCGGCGGGTGGCTGGCGGCGAGTGGCTGAGCGTGGCTTTGCGATGGCTGGCGGCGAGTGGCTTGCGGGGGTGGCTGGCGCGAGTGGCTGGCGTGGTGGCTGGAGGCGAGTGGTTGGGTCGGATGGCTGGCGGCGGATGGCTGGCGGCGAGTGGCTGGCGGCGGTGGCTGGCCGCGAGTGACTGGCGGCAGGTGGTCTTGCGGCGGGTGGCTGGCGGCAGTGGCTGGCGGCGGTGGCTGGCGGCGAGTGGCTGGGGCAGGTGGCTTCGGCGGATGGCTGGCGCAGTGGCTTGCGGCAGGTGGCTGGCGCAGTGGTGGCGGCGGTGGCTGGCGGCGATTGGCTGGCAGCGGTGGCTGGCGAGTGGCTGGGGCGGTGGCTTGCGGCGATGGCTGGCGGCGAGTGGCTTGCGGCGAGTGGCTGGCGGCGAGTGGCTGGCGGCGGGTGGCTAGCGGCAGTGGTTGCGGCGGGTGGCTGGCGGCGGTGGCTGGCGGCGGGTGGCTGGCGCGGGTGGCTGGCGGCGAGGTGGCTGGGGCGGGTGGCTGGCGGCGAGTGGCTGGCGGCGAGTGGCTTGCGGCGGGTGGCTGGCGGCGAGTGGCTGGCGGCGGGTGGCTGGCGGCGAGTGGCTGGCGGCGAGTGGCTGGCCGCGGGCGGCGCGGCGCGCGACTGCCTCCGCCGGACGCGCGGTGAAAGGCTGCGCCGGCGCACCTCCCCTCACTCGATGACGCGTTGGCTGCGCGTGGCCCACAAAGGCTACGGTTCAGTTGAAACGTGTGCCAGGGAAGAAAATGGGAAGAAATTGTTGGCTGAAATATCTTATTGGTCTGATCTTAGACCCATGCTCTAAGAAAAAAATGTCGAATAAAACTCGTAGTGGGAATTCTGATTTGGGGTTGTTGAGGTTCTTATGTGAAGAAAGAGGTCATCTTCGTCAACATATAAAATATGTTGACATAGATGACATCTTTTATTTCTTCTCAAAACACTTAAGTGTTCTAGAAAGGTTAGGATCTTTCGTAATCGTCATCAAATACACTACTCTCCAATTCTTGGAATATGTGTCTAATCGGTAACTTTGCCAATGTCCTATAGATCAACATATAATATTTTGTTTAATAACATGTCTTGTACTTTATAAACTATTGAGAAAGTTTTTTCTATTTTCATTCTCTATGTGCCTTTTACACGAAGCGGTACGAAAATGAATTGTAAATTCTTTCTCTTTGAGATGCTCCCACAGGGAGCGACCTCGTAATATTGAAACGCTAGTGGTAAGCTGGCGCTAGTGGTCAGGTGACAGTCTCAATTCAACTCCTGCAAAGCGTTACCTAGCTGTTCAGAAGAAGAACTGCAGATTAATTAGTGATTACACATGTCATATATTCCAACGTAAGTTGGCAAAAGTTTCGGCCTGAGTGTGAAGAATTGTGAATGCCTCTTGGGCCTGCTTTATATGTTTTCTTTTGACCGACGAATTTCGGAATTTTAGCGTCTGCGCAGAACGAATTCTGGGTAAGCGGAGCCATTCTGCGCATGCGTGTTTTCGCTAAAACTGCGATTGTTTTTATTTAAGTTTTTATTTCCGTATTCGACATTATTATGTCTTTCAAGGGTTTGATGATACATAGTACACAGTTTTGTTGTAATTACATTTCGTCATGTATGATCAATGCTAGAAGACTAATATTTACAATAACACAATAACAACTAAGGATACCCAGGAAGGGTCCTTCAGAAAAAATGCATACAATTTGAATTAAAACTGAAGTATTTAATTTATAAATGTTGGAACCTGCTTTACAGCTAATTAAGGAGGATTTAATAGGTCTTTAGAATATCTTGATTTTATTCATGGAAAAAGATTGGCTGATTTACTTAGAGTGTACAAAGGAGTGGCTGGGCAAGATGAAAGAGAAGAGTAGAAATTAGAAGAAAGTTTTAAAATCCAAGTTTTCAGAGGTTCTATAGATAGCTCTTTTAAAATTTGATCATTTCTGATATACCATGGAGCTTTTAAAACATTTCTTAAACATGTATTTTGCAATACTTCCAGTGTTTGAAGGTTGCTTTTAGCGGCACCTCCCCAGATTGGGCAGGCGTAGCTGAGTGAAGGTCGTACAATGTATTTAAATATTATTAATGCTGAGCTAAAAACTGCGAAATGAGTGAGTCGGATTGGGAGGCGTGTGCTGCAGTGCAGGAGGGTAGGCGCGGTGCGTGGCCGCAGCGGCAGGGCGTGGCCGGCGGCTGACGTCACCGATGGCGATTGACGCGGCGGGGGGGGGCAGGGAACGGGTTGCGCGGCGCGGCGCGGCGCCTACTGCCGTGAATGGACCCCCGCGCCGCGAACGGCGGAGGAGGGGGGAGCAAACAAAGGCATAGGAGGCTGCGCTTGCGGTACTGCGGTCATATGTGTGCGCGTCAAACGCAAGGAACTACAAATAAAATTCAAACAACTATACTGGTTGCTCCGAAGAAAATCTGTGCTGGTTACAGACAATAAACTTTTAATATACAAGTTATTCTTGAAACCAATCTGGACATACTGCATACAGCTCTGGGGGCTCTATCTGCAGGTCAAATATTCAAACCATACAGAGATTCCAATCCAATGTTCTGAGAGACATTGTTAGTGCTCCCTGGTGCGTCCGAAACGATGTGCTACATAATGATTTTAACATGCCAACAGTACAACAAGAAATTAGAAATTTTAGCCATAAATATGCCAGCAAACTAGACAACCACAAAAATGTACTAGCCATAAATTTACTGGACAATACTTTAGAAGTCAAAGACTGAAAAGGTTCAAACCATTGGATTTGCCAAATAGATGGTGACAATGGTGATAATACTGTAATAAAATCAACAGCAAATGTTTTGTCAACATTACAAGTGTGTAATATGATAAAGGCAGATCACCAGTGGGTAACCTTTCCATGCAAGTTGTATTTTATAACATCATATTTACTTATTGTTCTTGTTTTGAACAGATTGTAAATTTACAGATTTAAATTTAAAAAAAAAACTAAAAAAAAATATGTGTGAGCGTAGGGAGGAGAGGAACCTGGCCCGCCTGAACACTTGGAAAGGGGCCTCGTAGTCTTAGGTTAAACATTTTATTTAGATACTTGTTTTGTTCAATCCCATGTTTTTCCCTTTTTGAAAGTGACAATTTGAGAATTGTTCAATATTTTGAGAAGACGCTCTCTAGAAACCGTGTGTATGGTTTACTATAAAATCAAATGTATTTTTATTGTATCACGATAGTTATAATTTAATTATCTAAGTAATGTTTTATTTATTTACTAGTAAAATATATCATGTGTAAATTCAGTGGTAAAGAAGACTACGAAACTTAATTCCCCTCTCCCCTAATGCTTTCAGCTGCGCATTCCTATGCTTTCGGTTCATTGTGATGGCACATATTGTTCTGGTTGGGGTTGCGATAGTTCTTGTAATGCTAGTTATAGTGACGGTGCTACTAATATTGTAGTGACGACACCGTAATTGTTCTGATGGCAAATGGGATTACGAGAGCAAAACAGCAGATATGTATGCTGGAGATTATGATATCGCTGTTGCTGTGGGTAGTGGTAAGATATACATCTGTAGAGCGAACGGCAAAAGCCACATCCACTGATGAATGCCCTGTTGTGAAGACTAATGTTGTGTCCCGGAATAAATAAGCTAGTGGTGCTACATTATAGCGTAGGCTTCCGCGGCCGGAATTTGCATTTTCAAGGCTGTCCGGAATGAGCCGCGTCTCCGTAGTGGTGGCTGACGTTTCGGCCAACATGCAGTACGCTCTGAGGAAGACCACAACATGTTGGCCGAAACGTCAACCACCACTACAGAGACGCGGCTCATCCCAAAAGGTCGACATAATAGTGGTGCTACAGAATGGCACAGATTTCCTCGCACTAGTTAATTTTCTAATTTCTTTGGTCTGGATTAGCATTTAGGTCTTGCCACATACTCTTGCCAGCTGCCATCATTCGCCGCCCAAAAGTTTTTCTAGGGCTTTATCTAGCCAACAGCCGATTACCCTCTACGTCCCGATGGGACGCATATTCGATCATACACTAGACCAACACTGCGAGCTCTCTGATCTGGGATCAGCACAACGCGAGGCCCTCCGCGACAACACATACAAAGTCAAGGACAAACAACTTTAAGAAACCGTTCCAAGGCGGACTCAAACTTGCGACCCTTCGGACCAAAGCGCTGACTCAGTACTCGCTCCTTAGCCAAAGTTAATTATTTAAAACTTTTCTCAATGTTTCGGTTCCCTAAATATAGAACAGAAAGGAAGGTAAACTTTCGTGTAAGGAACCTTTCGTTGATGAATTTGGAGCCGTTTTTAAGAAAATGGCGTTTAAGCATTACTGAAAATTGAATTTTGAAGCTCTTTTTCACAGAAATCTTTTTAATTTCCGAAAAACTTCATTGGAAGTCACTTTGAGCACTTAAAAATCCTGACCTTTCTGAAAGAACTAATTAAGGAGAAGAACTTTTTCACGAAGGAAAATCTGCAATTATGTAATTGTAGAAAGACGAATAAATTTCAATCTTCTGCAATTTTACAAAATTCAGAGTTAATAGTTAAAATCGGACCTTCCAGTTAATAAGTGTATTTATTCTATTCTTACCACAAATTTGAAGAAAAATGGAGCCTTTTGAGAAAATGAGTACGGAGAGACGCACGAAGAGACGGACGGGCGTTTAATAAAAACACTTTTTCGGTATCAGGGGACTCCAAAAGTGTATTTCCGTTGAAATTTCGAAATTGATTTTCCGCAGCGTTACATAACTTTCTCTATACTCCGTATATACGTACGTATACGAGAAAGTAATTAGAGGTGCTATAAAAGCACATACTTTCTCACAATATTGTAATCTTATCGTTATGTACCAATATTATGTCACAATTTATGCCTTTCTTACACTTCAAATATAACTTTGTGTCGTAAATAAAAAAAGAGTGACAAATAGATTTTTTATTCAAAACTTTCAATGAAAATATATTTTTAACCTTACAATATACTTCGTAAGCAGAATGCGAGAAAGTAAAATAATTCAAAGTTAATAAATAATATCTCCAGGATCGTTTTAATACGAATTTCACGTTATTTCTTGTCTAAACATGTAATGATAAATGCTCTCCATTCGTTTTCACATCTAAGAAAATTTCCCCAAGTCCTCATTACTAATCGAAGAACAAACGATCGTTTCCATCCGTGTTGAGAATTCAACGTATATGTTCATGTATATGTGTTAGGGTAGGTACACCAAATTTAAGAAACCGTTCAGAATCCACATTTCCCTATAGTACCTGACATACAGTTTTTAAGTACTTTTGACATACAAAAATAATATATAAATAAATTAATAAAACAAATCCTCGCAATGGTTCAATGTCCGTCCAACAAAGAGAAGAATTCAAAAGAATTTCACACTGATAGTTCGTCAAACGTAGCGGGTGTCGAAAATACACAGAGGGCGCCTAAAATGAGACCAGCATAATTTTATTTTTCATACTTTTCTATATTCAATAAAAAAATAAAGAAAAGAATTAGTGTCGGTTTTGAGAAAAAAAGTTTAAAATGGTTTTTATAGACGCTTACGTTCAACGCAAAATTATGCAAATCAAACATATTTTCGAAAAGTTGAACATGGCGTTATTTGAAGATGTTTTTTAAAGAACTCATTTCATTATGAAAAAAATGAATGTTCAAAATTGTACTCGTCGGAAGCCGTCGAAAAAAGTTTGAATTTTTACAATTTTCGAAATGTCTGGGTTTTTAACGAACATGAGACCTGCACCATTTTTGAAACGTCCTTCACACTATCCAACAAAACAATTTATTAAAAAGCAAAGGAGCCATTTTTTGAAAATTTGGAAAATATCGCAGGGGCTTCGTGTACAGTACCCCCAGAATTAAAATACCGCTTTCAAATTAAAAGAACCTCGATATTAGCCAGATCTATGGGGTAATATCAATTTTGGAGAAAATCGGCTAAACGGTTTAGCCCCTAGCTTTGTTCACAGACACGCTGACAGACATTTTGCCGACAATCGATTTTCGGTATCAAGGACCCGGGACCTTGGACCACGTGTTAGAGGATTTTTTTTCTTTCTAAATTTAGCAAGTGGATTTATACACTTTTCGTTACTAAAATAAGAGTTTTTCTGCCTAAAATTCTCCGTTTTTTCCCGTAGCATTACATAACTTTCTCTATTCTGCGCAAGCAGTAGCGAGAAAGTAAAAACTAACCTGACTCCAAGTTCTCAATTGTCGTTAATATTACGAATTATCAATTTTGGTTCAACAGCCACTGGAATTTAAAAATTATTTTCCAATCGTGAATTACAAAACTCCTTCAAGCATGTTGCATTGTTTTTTAAATTTATTGGATATGCGAACTAAACTTGTTAAAACTCTGTTTAAATTGTCGAGCTATCTATTGATAGTGAACACCCGATACCGTATCGATTCCATCGCAGATTGTTGACAGTTTAGCTTTCTGCAGGAAGACCATCTAAAATTTGGGAAATAGTTATCATACGTATACGTAGAATGCAATTGAAGTGGCTAGCATCAATTTTGAAACAGCTTATACAGTGATAACAGATTGGAGAACATTCTTGGTTCAGGAAGTGTCAGAAGCGATGTTTAATGAACGGGGTGGTGGCGGTGGGAGAGGAGCAGATCGTTGCTGTACGCGACTCTTTGAACCGTATTTCTTCAGTTGCTGTCTAATGACTCCTTCGTTTTGAATCAATTGCGTGCAGGTCGTTTGGCCATTTAAGTAATCTACCAACAGCCTAATCACTGAGTTTTGGGGACATTACTCTTGAAATTCTCTCGTAAATCGAGGCGTGAAGCTAAACACATTATCGCAGCCATCAAACGAACAAGAGAACCTTTTTTGTTGCGACCTCTTTTACTTTCATTTTGCCACGATGTGGAGAAAAATGCACATGAAGATTGAGGAGACGGTGTGTCGATAGGCAGGGGAGATACCAGAGAATTACGAGGAAAGCTGCAGAGGAGCCGCTTCATCCCCCACAAATTAGACTTGAACTGGAGGAACGAGGATCAATCCCACCTCAGGTATGGAAAAATAGCTAACTAATACACGTTTCACCCCATCATAACTATCATTATTATTATTATTATTATTATTATTATTATTATTATTATTATTATTATTATTATTGGCGAATTCTCCCCATAGCTGGAAGACGCTAAGCAAGAGACTCCATTTTTCTTTAGATACTTGTTTTTTCAATATGCTTTCATTCTTTCTGAGAAAGCTTGTTTTCGTTCTTCTGACCACTTTGGTCTGTATTGTTTTTGTTTTAGTTGCTATGGTGCAACTTCCCACTTGTCCACTTTGTGTCTGAAGGAGTCTCTTTCTACAGTCATCTGATATTACGTTAGCTTTTCTGAGATTATGTAATAATTATTATTATATGTAATAATTATTATTATTATTATAATTATAATGTAATGATAATAATAATTATTATTATATTTGTATTGTTACATCTTACCGGAAACACTTAATTGAGGCCAGAGTTACAAGGTTTCAGGCTTTGGAATTGCTGCATTTATGCCGAGTTTTTGAAACCCGCACTAACCGATGAATTAATAAAATTTCTGGATTAACCCCGTCAAAATGAATATAATGAAGGGATATATGAAACAAACAATGTTAATTTTATTGTCGTTTAAATGGTATTAACGTGGTATCGTTTATTTAGCATTCCGATAATCGAGTTCCGTATTTTGAACTTCGGCGTTCAGCTGCATTATATTTTTTCCATTACTTCAAACCTACATTAAATAAAAGAAAGGCTATGGTCAGATCAACCAGAAATATGTCGAACTGTGGAATTAATTATTCCATAAAATTAGATTTTCAGAGGGGGCACTCGACAAAGGTTCCAGGAAGTGAGAAGTGGGCGCCTGACACGATTAGATTCCCCACCTCGAGGCATTTGGTTACGGCTCTCGCGCCTTTCCTTCGCCGTCCGTAAACGGGACCAGCTGCCTGTTTCTCAGACGCCTGTCCCTGCGGCAGCACAGGAAGGCTGCACTTGGACCAGTTCCCGCGTTGTGCAACCGGCGAACGGCCAGTGGTTCACTCGGCTCTCGCCTATCTCGAAGCGGGGACTTAAAGATGGACGCTCTAACATTGAATATCTTCCAGCTTCTGGTTCAGTTCCATTTAGCAGTTTCCTCTTTCTATTACAATTCGAGGTGTATAAAGCTGTGCATTATTATGAACATCGATATTATTTCCCAAACTTGACGACTTAAGATGAAAGTTGTTCGTTAAATGAAAAATCTACTTTAGGTTGCAACCAGCTTTCTAAGGAGCAGGTCGAGTGACTGTGGGTTCCTCAACAATAATTTGCGCAGAATATGGCTGTGATCAATAACTTTATGACTTGTACTTCTCAGTATTTTGATTGGTTTGGGAATTCAGACAAGTTCTTACACAGATTTTTTTGAACAAATTCCACATCTCAGAGAACTATTGGTGTGTCCTTTACGCCCCACATGTGGCTGATCCCGAATTACAAACCCTTGTTTTTAAAACATATCTCTGCCTTCTTTATTACGATGTTCTCATCGCATGGAACAGAAACTATTATTCCTCCACTTCAGGACTAAAAATGTCATGTGTCGGTTGATTACAAAGTCTACTCGCATTGCAACCAGCTTGCTAAGGAGCAGATCTAGGGAATATGGGTACCTCTACAATACTTTGCTCAAAATGCGGAATTGCGGTTCCTAATAAAGGAATGTCTTGCACTTCCCAGTCTTTAGAATGACTTCGGAGTTAAGGCAAGTTCTTAGACAAATTTAATGGAATAAATTCCAGAGCTCCGATTACTATCGGGACATATTAAAACATTTCTCTAGTTCGTTTATTACGACGTTTTGATCGCACAACACAACGTCTACCAGTGGACACGATTTTTTCTCCAAATTCCGGATAACAATATCCGGTTTGTTCGCCGCTATCGTGTCATCAGTTTGATTGTTTTGGTCGTACAGTGTTATACTTGGTCTAACAGACGTCACCGGTTGTGGTGTTTATACCACTTGTGCACGGTTTGAACTCGTACAGTGTTATACTTGGTCTTGGCCTCCCAAGTGGGAATTTACCATAATTTAATTTCTTTTTCCTTGCAAGTAGGCTATCTTGGACCTCTCAGGACATGCACTTGCACGGTTGTTAGTCCTGGGGATGGAAGATGGAATGATAATAATAAAGGGTGATGGAATGATGATGATAAATGGTCAGCACACACAAACAGACATACTCAAAACACCCCATGCCCGAGACGGACTCAGAACCAGCGATCCTTCCGTCCGAGATCGCCATCGGCACTACTTCCTTAGTGATTGCTCCGAGAGCAACTGCCAAAATTAAATAATTTAATTGCTTTGTTTAGTAAATGATACCTGAGATTTAAGATGCCTTACCTTCATAAATTCTATTGTTTATGAGTTTACTATTTCACAGTAGTTTGTTTCATTAACTCCGAACGCGTAACTATGAAACCTTTCATCTTAAATTGACATACAAAGACAAATTAAGTACATTGTATCCAACGGTTTCTATAGGTGATGAACTACATTGGTTCATAAATTTAAAACATTCATAGTAACAGTTACATTTGTGATATTAAAATGTCTGAGCACGTCTTTATCACAACGATAATGGGCTCTCTCTAAAAGTTCCGCCTTTGGCAATTATAGCAATGAAGTAAAATGAAAGATAAATTGTAGATATTTAGAGTGAACGAAGAGTGCCTTTTAAGATATTATAAATTGATACACCTATCAGACGAGAGAAACTCAAATCAATATAAACTTTAATGCAGAAAGCTCACGCTTTATCAAATCAGTTTTCAAATGTTGGCAATTACGTTTAACGTTTATGACCTAAGTGAGAAAAAATTAAAGAAAAGCCTTCATGCTTTTTACTTAACAATGTTACAAGCATTACAGTAATGTTACAACAATGTAGTACAAAATTCACAACGTAGACCTCATTGCCTTAAATATTTGGATAAAAACATACAAACAAATTATAGAAGTAATTGTTTCAAAATAAATACCAATAAATGACAAAAAATGTCAATGTAATGGATCTGACGAGAATGATCGTTCGTCATTGAAATTTTACAGCATACAGCATTAATTTCTTGCAAATCCATAAGAGGAATGGTTCTGATAGCCTGGAAGACTGATTCACGAGTACGAGACAAAGTCGGAGGTAGACGAGAATGCGACTTATCTCCAACTCTTTCCAACTTGTACTACGCTATCGTTCCTCGTCCATTCGTGGCTGCAGGCTGATGGACCATAGATCAACGAGGACTACCATAGACTAGTTCTTTCTCATGGCTGGACGTCGGAGGCGAGAGGCGTGGCGTTGCGAGGCGAGAGGCGAGGCGAGAGGCGAGGTGAGGACGAGGGAGGCGAGAGGCGAGGCGAGGGGGAGAGGCGAGGCGAGAGGCGAGGCGGGAGGCGAGGCGAGAGGCGAGGCGAGGCGAGAGGCGAGGCGAGGCGAGGCGAGAGGGAGGCGAGAGGCGAGGATGAGAGGCGAGGGGTGAGGCGAGAGGCGAGAGGCGAGAGGCGAGAGGCGAGAGGCGAGAGGCGAGAGGCGAGAGGCGAGAGGCGAGAGGGCGAGAGGCGAGAGGCGAGAGGCGAGAGGCGAGGGAGGCGAGAGGCGAGAGGCGCGAGGCGAGGCGCTACCACCAGGTATTTCCGCGGGCTCCTTTCAAAGTCAACTGCGCTATTAGCCGCCGCGTTCCGTTCCCACGCGGCGCCGCGCACGCGGATGCAATCACACGCGGCTCCGTCAGCAGCGCCCACGCCTCCGCCCCATGCACCACGCGCAAATTTGCTCACCGAAATCAAACGCCCTTTGTCTCGGTAGGAAGCCTTCTACTTGTAGGGGTTTTGCAAAAGATTTGGCCAGAAATAGAAAAAAAAAGATTCGCATGCAGGTAACGGTTTGGAAGCCGAGAGCTATGGAGTTGCATTCCGATTCACAACGTCGCACAGAATCACCAAGAGAGTTACAGTGACTCGCAGAAAAGCACTCCAGGAAACTCACAGAGTTTACGCCATTCTTATGCTCTTGACATCGAGAACAAACAAGATATCCGTAAAAAATGTTCAAATACATTTTTTGCACTGCTACGTAACTTTCTCCTCATTACGATTAGAAGAAAAAATAGAACGCTCCCGAAATGTATTTACTATTATATTCACTGTTGAAAAATGAACGAAAGGCTCATCAAGACAAATTATTAATTAACACAAAGTCTCGGCTGAAACTGCTCAGATATTTAGAACAGTTTAGATCCAAATAGCTAGTTATGAAATTAAGCCGTTGTTGTGGGTGAATAGATTATGCACGCCAACCGCTTAGGTCATTTGTCCTGTACGTGTAATGTATTATGTACTCGTACATCCTTGGAATTGGTATTGTTCATCCCCTACAGGATTGTGAGATTCTGTTTCGACCTACACATCCCACTGAAAATGCCAATGTGTTAGGCTAAGGGCTACTCATTTCATCATCCAACAATGCAAAGAAGCAAATGGACGTCTATTTTGTTACAACATCCAGTCTGTGACAAATGACGCGTTCCTATTTAAAATTATTTTTCAAACACGCTCTCTGATTTATACTTGTTCTGAGAAAAGCGAATTAAATTGAAGAACAAATATAGAACAATTTCATTTGATGGAAAATTTTCTATCTTCAGTTTTGTAGTTGTAAAAAGACGCCAAAAAATGTCCAAATTTTGCAATTTTCGAAAATTTTAAATCTAATTCTAATGTAAATTACCCCAAAATTTGAAGACTGTTTTTCAAAATCGGACACCTTCCAATCGATCGGAGAATTTCCATTTTCGGAAAAATCCTTCGAATGGTTTAGGCGCTAGTGTTCTCAGACGGACTGACGGACAGACTTTTAGGAAAAAAACCTTTTCTGTACCAGCGGACCCGAAAACGGCTATTTTCCAAATCTCAAAATGATTTTTTATTTAGCGAGAAAGTAGAGTAGCAAGTAAATTTTGAGAACGTTATAAACGTAGATTGAATGTAGGTTTGATGAAGGTATGAACAATCGATAAAAAAGAAAAGAAAACGCCAAAAACTGAGGGAATCAACATATCCCTGGAATTTATTTTATAATTGCGTGAAACTCTGAGGCACAACATAAATTAATACGTAGAAAAAGAATGGAAGATTTGGTTTTTTTTTTTTAGGTCGTTTTTCAACAACTTGGTCATGTAGCGACAACTGCGCTATTTTAACAGTAGGGGGAACTGTAGGGAGAACTGTAGGGAGAACACGTAAGGACAACACAAACACACAAACATCCACGGCCGAAACGGGATTCCCTTCAAGTCGAGGCAGCTACAGTCCTTCAGCCTTAGCGACCTCGGCTATGCAGGACGGCAACGGTTGATTCTACGGGACGGGCAGCAAAAATGCTCCTAACAAAACCACACAAAATGGATTTCCGAAAAGATTGCCACATGCACTGCTCAAGAACAACAAATAAAATACTATCATATGACAATATTTTTTAAAAAAACAGTCTTCACGAATACTGCAATAATATAGTATAGTACTACATACGGATACATAGTACTGTTTTTTTACATACCAAGATGAGTCGGATATAGCGAACTCTACATATCGGCTATAATGAGCAGTTTCTATGTTCCAGGAGAAAAAATACCACTAATTCATATAGCATTATGGGTTTGCAGGAAGAAGTTTTCGTGTGACTTCTTAAAACATTTATGGTAAATGAAATGGACTGAGGGAACTGTTTTAATGACAGACTTGCTTCCGCCCATCAAAGCCGGTTCTGACCAGCGAAAATACTTCGTAAGCCCGTACCACAAGGTAATATTAATTTGTGAAATCGTACATAGCATCATGAAAGTGATTAAAGTGTCATTCAAAACCAAGAAAACAGAAGAATAGTACATAAAAACCACGAAAGTTCTCCAACACTTGAGTATGTGGACCAGGTAGAATGAAGAAAGCACGAAGATTTTGAAATTTTAATTTTTTCGCCTACTAGATATGTTATTGTACCTCTGGAATAATAAATTTTAATTTTGAGATTATCAAATAAATTGAACCTGTACTGTAATTGATTGTACTGTACTGTAAGTAATTGTACTGTAATGATTTACTGTAAATGTCATTCCCCAGAATTAACATCAATTAATTTAATGATAATTCCAAGACGTTTACTATAATTGGAGTCGACTATAGATAGATATTTTGGAATTTCCCGAGTATATGTGTATCTTATGAAATCATGCGCATCTCTCGCGGGGCCGGAGGCTGCGTACTTTTCTCTCAATTTTGTAGAATCATTAGAAATTACTGTTACAGTATGGATGATTGGAAATTAGTATTATGTAATCTTGAAAGTTACAGATAGGGAGAAGAAATATGAAAGACGTAAATTTATTGACAGTAATGGATGGTTTGTATTAATTCCTTTAATAGCACAGTGGATATAGAGAGTTAAGTTACGTAGCTTGCCTCGAAGAGAAATAGTTGAAAAGTTGAAAATTATTCATTTATGATTATAGTATAGTTGATACTTTCTAGCACGTTCACTTTTTGGTTAACTCTTTTTGAGTTTCACTACGAGCTGTAATCAAACCAAATTATTAACGTTTTACTGGAATTTCTAACTAGATATTGTATTTATAGTCGTGCAATAGCGTTCAACATTTTCATTCTCACAAATTCTGCACAATGTGTAATGGAAAATTTCAAGATTTTTCTGAGTATATTAATCGCAATATGATATTTCATTTTACAGTATCTCTATTATATTGAACTCTGAATAAGACAGTTTTATTATTTTAAAAGTAGTAGTCAGAGCTAACATTGATTATCAACCACCATCACTTAACGCGCCAATCCTTTCACTGAACGTGACGTAGCAATGTGGTCGTTGAATAATGTTTTGAATCCGAGGCACTCCTCATCCTTCGAGCGCGAGAAATGAGAAGACGACTGGGGCTGCTTGCGATTCCACCAACGGTATGACCGGGAGCGGTAGCTCAGTGCATCAACTTATGCCACTGCAGCGCCTCTGACCGGGAGGTCCTAGGTTCGCACTCCCCATGGCGGCAGGATTTTCGACATTAGCTTTTCAGCTAGGTTGAATTCAGTCGCTGTCTGGAGGAGAATTCTAGCGGCCCGCTGCTCTGATCGGTAGTTTTCCGTGGTTTCTCCGATCAACACCAGGCGAATGCCGAAGCAGTACCCTCCCAAACGGGCCACGGACCGCGCGCGATCTGTCCTTCCCTTCCTTGTCCTCTCCTCTCTTACACACACACTTACACTAACATGCCTACACTACCACATATTCCGGGAGACCGGTCGGAAGCTTAGAGCTTGTCCGGCTGGGGCGGTGCCCCGCTGGTGGGAGAGTCCTGGTTAGGGGGAAACCCCACTAGCCGAGGGTAGGTCGGCGCCGGATCTCGCCACCCAGCGGGGGAAGTTCATCGCCATTTCCCGAGAAAAAACATGGACTAACGGGAATAATGACCAAAGCAGTTGACGCGCCCGAAAACACGAAAAATCAATCAATCAATCAAAACCAACGGTATGGTCTGCTTAGGCCAGAAGAAAGTTCTCTGGCAGCTGAGCATTCCAGGAGATCGGGTCGTTCTGCGAAATAGACCTAGAGCGACAGCCCCAAACAGTCCGTTCAGTCTGTGTAGTTCGATTGATTCATTGCTCGGCTGATTAGTGATTCCTGGGGCGTGAACTTCTCGGGTCGTTAGTCCGGAAATGTTGTGTTTGCTTTGATCGTGGGAGGCGGAGGTGATCTTTCGCCACTGGATGGTGAGGTTCGGCGTTGAACTACCCGGTATCTTCCCCGACCAGGAATCTTCCACCAGCGAGGTACCGCCCCAGCCAGGACAAGCTATAAGCTACTGAATCGTCTCCCGGATTGTGGGGTAGTGAAGTGCATGTAAGTGTAAGTGTGTGTAAGTAAGAGGAGGGGAGAGGAAGGAAAGATCGCTCGCGGTCTTTCCTTCCCACTTGTTACGGTATTGCTCCGGCATTCGCCTGGTGTTGATCGGAGAAACCACGGAAAACTACCGATCATAGCAGCCGGCGCTAGAATTCTCGTCCAGACAGCGTCAACTCAATCTAGTTAACAGCTAGTGTAGAAATTCCGGCCACCGTCAGGACTCGAACTCGAGAATCTCTCGATCAGATGCCCTGCAATGACATCAGTTGATGCCCTGAGCCACTTAAGCCGGTGTGTGATCGGAAGTTGGGATCGGTTTTACGAGTGATTTTACATTTGCCTAAGAGTTGGTATTAATCGTGTCGGAAAGTACATGAGAATATGTATACGTGTGAATTTACGAGTGAAACGGATGCAAACGTGTCTTAAAGACGGAATTTCATAGATACCGCGTTGTTTACTTCCATAACGCTTTTAATTAAACTCCCAGTAAACTCACTTTTAATCATAGAATTATTCGTGTAAATAATATTTCTTACAACGGAAGTTTTCAAGTGTACTTTTTTTAGCTACATAAAGACATTGTCTTGATGTGATCATTCCCCAGTTGGTGGAAAAACACGAATAATAGGGAGTAAAATGACTCAGGCACAACTTTGCCACCGTATGTGAAATACATGTGAATAGTTTCCGCGTGTTAATCACCGACCGCGTGTCCGAACTTGGATTGGCATTCATGAGTAAAAAACGTGGCTCACATGAACAGACAATAGAGGCGGGCGGAAGAGCCCTCAACAGTGCCGGAAACCGCGCAGGTGCGTCCAAAGCGGCGCTGCCTCCGCCTTCCTGCTGCCGGGCGAGGGCCGGGCGGGCGCAAGGAGTGAAAGGGCGTCTTTCACTTTCGTTTCGCGACCCCCCTCCCCCCTACCCCTCCCTCGCCGTCTCAATACCTCGCTTTCCAAGCGGCCAGTTACTGCGGCTCACTTTGCGGGTGCTAATCGTAACGAGATCGGTTTAAATTGCGGTCGTGTTCTGAAAGAACGTCTTTCACGTGACTCTTCGTTTCCTTCTATGTATGTGGACGACGTTGCGTTTCAAGACAATGCATTTCTCTTTCATGTGGACAATAAGGTCTCCTTTGGGATATCAATACGGCATCTGGTGTCAAAAGAACAATGAAATGTAACGGTACAGTATTTGAACAATCATCAGGTAACTTTTCTTGTTAAACTAAACGTATTAAGTAAATAAATTTGCATTTAAATTTAGACATTTTATAATAAACTGAGAAATGAAAATTGTCCATAACTTCCTGGCAACTAATTGTTTTCGCGAAATCCATAAGCCGTAAGGTTGAAAAACTGTAATTATAACGCTACTTTTTAATGTATGTATTGTTGTATAGAAACATTCAGATAAGCTCTAACCATTAATCATATTGTCATTTTAAAAACATCAGTAACACAAGTTTAAAATTATTTAAATAGACTGTTAAAATGTAATATCCTATTAATGATCCCTGATAAATTTTATCGTGTTTCTTTAAACATTCCATCACACGTTTCCGGTGAAGTTATGTACTAGCAGATGAATTATTGATGTGAATAAAAATCATCCTAATTGTTAGTCTGGGCAATGTATTCAAAAACAAACTTTCGGGCAAATAATTGTTTTCAGGAAATTCATAAGCCGTAAGGTTGGAAAACTGAACTGTCGAACTGTCGTTTATTAAAGAAATGTGCGTCATTTTGTGAAGATACCTCATGTCAATTAATTTGGATACGATTTTTGAAACGAGAAAGTAAAAGATCGCGAGCAAGAGCGTCCTCTCCCTCCCCGCCAGAGACAGGTATTATGCTCGCACTTTTCTTGATCCTCGAGTTTCCTAGTCCTCGCTCAGCCCGGCATAGCACGGCCCGGTAGAAAATATGAGCTCCACTCGGAACGTCACAGCTCAGTTTGCAGTGCTGCCCACCTTCTTCCTTTTCAATGCGGACTTCCTAGTTTTCGGTCTCTCTTTCTATCGACCTGTGCATACCATGTTTCTTCTTGTTACTCCGTTATTTCTATAACTATTAATTATTTCTTCAGAATTAAAAAAAATCTTTCGTTGTTTCTCATAGCCAAGACGAGTTATTACGCCGAGTTTTCTGTCAATGCAGTTGACAGCAGTGCACTGCCGTGACGTAGGCCACAATCCGCCTCTCCCCGCACCCCGCTGTGGAGTATCAAGAAAAAGTGCGCGATTAGTACGAGCAGTGGCGTAGCGCAGTGGAGGCGGCAGGGCGGCCGCCCTGACCCGCCCCGGGCAGCACTTTCAGGGAGCCGCAAATTTCACAACAAATAATATCTTGTAGAAATTTGAAGCACTTCATTTCAAATTTTTGACGATCCTACGATTTGAACCGATTGAAATGAGCACGCAATCTTCCATTACTTATTCTGTGACGACTGCTTTAAATTAATGTATAAAAATGGCATCTTGCTCATTGTAGCGGTTGGCAACACCGTCTGTACTGACTCGTAGGGATTCCCCGTATTTTATTTTGTGCTTGGATTGTTTATGACTAATATTCAGCGAGAGTGACTTCTACCACACAGTGAATGATGTTCAACATGGTATTATAACACGTGGAAATTGGATTACAGAAAGGATAAGTCCCTTCAAGTAAGCCCGTGAGTGACACTGACAATTCAAGTAAAAGTTTCCTTGATGAATCGTCAGTCTTTCAATTCAAATGTAATCGTGTATGTGTGTGCGCTTTTCAAACTTTGATTTTACGTACCTGTTGTGTTCGCTTAATTATTGAAGAAATTCGTTTAATTATTAGTTGAAAATTGTGCTGTTCGTGTACGTATACATTCGACTATGTATTAAACATTTTTTTAAGTTTCATGTAATTGTATGATTGACTGTCTGCTCCGTTGTCCAAGCTTGAATATTTTAATCTTTTAAATGGAAATAAGTAAACGAGGGTGCGGGGGAATATTGCTCCGCTCTCACCCTCGCTACGCCGCTGTGTGCGGGCGAGCGCACGCGGGCAGCCGGACGTGGGCGCGCAGAGTGCAGCCTCGTCCCCGCGCGGCGCGGCGCGGCAGATGCAGCTGCTGTGACGTAACGCCTTTGGCCACGGTCAGGGTCTCCCGCCGCCACCGCCGCCCCCGACGAGAGAAACCGCTGCATTCGCCCAGCGGTCGCTGCCCGCCGCATGCCACCACTCCACGCCAGGCGCCGTCTCACAGTGGTTGATTTCCTTGATTTAGCGGTATTAAAATATTTCCAAGTGAACGGTAAAGCCGACGGTGTTGAAAATGTCAGAATTATTCCTTGTGCTGTTTTCTATTATATTACAATGTAGTGAAATAGTATAATAATAAATACATTTTTAGAGGCTTGATAAGGTTTACCAAATTATCAATGTGGAAACTTCTTAAAAGTTGTGCATGTAATTGCCTACTAAACGTTCATGAGACACTAACTTAAAATGTAATATAGTGATTAGTACTCATACTTAATTGAGTAATTAAAATAATTATAAAAAATTAAGAACTTACAATAGTTGGCATTAGTCGCTCTCTGAATCTGCTCTTCCGCCTTCACGTGGAACACCAGCTCTAGAAACATGTAACAACTCAGAACTTCCTTCGGTAGCTGTTCAGTTGTCTTAGTTGGTAGTGGCCGGATACTTGTAATAACTCGGTCGGAAGAAATCAATAGGAAATGAAGCAGATCTTCATTGCCGCGTATCCTTGATGATTTTCGAGTATTTCTTTGTGCCGGGCTTCCTGTGCGTCTTCAGACAGTTGTCCAATTGGGACAATCATTTCATTAATGACATCAGCACCATGAATTAATATTTTATACACAGTTTCAGGCATGAAATACCATCCGTATAAGCTGACGAACAATTCTGCTGTTTCAGTTGAGTATTTTCTGAAAGCCTTTGAATTCACATCATACCCACTCCTCAATGCATGTAAAACAACGGAGAAGCGGCGAATGAGGCTTTCATCAATCCCAGTGATGTTAGAAGACTGCTCCGGATTTTGGAAAAATCGCCGAGCAGTGTTCCCATCATTCGTGGTGCCACTTCCAGGAGTACTATCTACAGCTCCTTCGATCACTTCCACTCCATCCTTACTGCCTTGTGACATAAAACAACTTGAGCTGCCACGACTAATTCTTCTACACAATGTTCCACAACGAGTGGTTGTACTTTTCGCCTTTGATTCTCTTCGAACACGATGCATATTCTTTCAAGCCTACCTTTTGTCGTTTCCTGCCCTTCTTTCTTGGCACACACTATTGCTTCGTCCACCCACGCTGAGTTCTTTGCCGCAATCCTGTCTACCATTCTATTGCAAACCTTCCATTTTTCAGTAATTTGGCAGGTGAATCACCGCATCTTTTCACTTAATACTACATCTGGAATACTTCCAAGAACTTTATGGAAACGTACTCCATTAGCATTTCCTATTCCGTAAATCTGTTGCACGAGAGAGTTCACCTGACGCAAGAGTTCAAGCTCCCGTCGAGTGGCTGTACAAGCATCTGAAAAATCGATTTTTTCGAAATGGGGCAAATTCGGGCAGAAATGTTTTCGCCATTTTGTTGCACAAGGTTCAGGAATACTTTCATGTAAGAACATTCTTGGCAATTGCTGGCAACTCAAAATATCTCTGTTTAAATTTCTGATTAC
This sequence comes from Teleogryllus oceanicus, assembly GCA_964035755.1. Lineage (NCBI taxonomy): Eukaryota > Metazoa > Arthropoda > Insecta > Orthoptera > Gryllidae > Teleogryllus > Teleogryllus oceanicus. Next base: position 48,842,696 of record CAXIVR010000002.1, on the reverse strand, counting down.
TTAAGAAACCAGTTTCAAAAACATGGTGAAACTTTTGCATAAAAATACTACCAAAAATGTAAAATTTTCTAGTAAAAATTAGTGCGTTTTAAAGAACATACCTTCCAGATTCTCGCTCATATTCAACATTCAAAGTTTCCTAAAGAACGCGACGTCAGTAGGCAGTAACACCAAGCGTGTCAGAGCAGGACTGAGGTACGCTTGCGTGCGGGGCTCGGAAGCGCTCACCGAACAGGCCCCCCATTCTTCTGAGAAATTAATGTTGCACTTATGGTGGTTATTACAGTTTAGGCAAGACTATAAGGAACCCATTCACGTGGACTTTCATTCGTTTTGAGCATATGCATTTTCGATTTAAATACCGCTAGATTCTGAAATCAACCACTGTGCGTCGCCTCCAGCCGGCGGCTGCTGCTGCTGCTGTTGCTTTCAATACTCCATCACCGTCACCACTCCCTCCGCGCCACGCTGCCTTTGTCTATACCTGTGTTTCCGTTACCTGGCGGATGACAGTTCATCAGCTGTTACGGTTTCGTCCAATCGGGAGCTTAACGTCACCACAGTGACGTCACCGTGATGACGTTTTAGCTCTCGATTGGATGACACCGTAACAGCTGATGAATGTCATCTGCCAGGTTAAAAAGGGGGTTGGGGAACAATGAATAGTCACTATGTGGTTGGGATGAAGTGCAATCTTTTGTAATACTGCTTTTTAATGAGCGCAGAAATTCAAAGAAAACTATGCAGTTTCCGGCTATGCGAAGGTCTCTAACGTTTAGTGAGATACCCAGGAACTCGCAGAAAAATACAAAAACTATGAAACAGTTTCGACTGAGACTGAAAAATACAAATATTTGATTGTGTTATTCCAACTATTCTTACACTGTTCTTACCGACTGAATTCTCAAATTCAGTGCGTCGCAGCTTATGACACAGAAATCATGCAACAGCAGGAAAAGCAAGATACCACCTGCCATTAAATATTTTCTATTCACATATTATGGATCAATGGCGTTTTTAATATTCTTCGTGTGTAAAGAAGTGTTGTACTCCTAGGCTAGGTTATTGCAGTAATTATGAAGACTTTTTTTGTTAAATTATTCAATTTATCACATTGTTATACGATAGTATGTTTTACTGGTTGCTCATTCTTGTTTAGGCGCATTTTTGCTGCTGCAGGCCACTAGTATTAAAAATGTTCCGGTAACGAGTGAATAGTAATGGAATCAGAGTAGTAACTCTTTTACGACCGTGGTCACATCAGTCTTTGTGGTTTAAGACACAATTACGGTTTTCGCGGAGTTGGAGGTTTTCATGAGTACAGCAGACGAGAGCTGGCGAGAACCTTTGCTTGTGCCTGGTGGAGACCAAATCAGGTGGTTTTTGCGCAGTGGATAAAAACGGCGGAGAAATGCGTCCGGTTTCATCGCATGAAACTGTCCTACGCTTTTTCAGGTTCGTGAAAATACTTAACAGATTGTAAACTCAAACAACGATAGAACGAATGGAATTATTGTAGTTATTATAGTAACAACCGGTAACAATTACTAATAATTACTAGGCATGCAACCCACCATACATGTTATATATTTAGCCATACAAGGATCCTCACAAATGGTCGAACAAATCCTCACACGATAAGAATATCTAGTTAATACCTCCATAGCATGAGTCGTTGGAAACACACAATCTCGAAATGAAAGTGAAACCGACTATATAACATTTTATGCAATTCATTCGCGAGGGTCTTTCCTGGAAATTATCTTGATTATACCATCACTCCAATTTCTGTAAAAAAATTAGCAGAGTCGGCAAACCAATTTTCACGTTTTGTTTCTTAACAACAGTTCTTGGGAGAAAAAGGATTTTTTTTCGGAATTTTTGAAAATTTCTTCCATAATATATTAAAAATAGATTTATCTCATCCTCGGCAATCTCCATTTCGTTGAACCTCGCTCGAGGTTTGCGGTATGTTGAAAAGAAGCAATTGCAAATGAGAAAGTGCTCGCAGACACGTCCAGTGTGGCGGAAAGAGTCGCTAGAGAAAAGCGGCGCGTGCAAAGGCGACGCCGCGACGGCGCGCCGGAATGCGACGCCACGCGACGCCACGCGACGCCCGCACAACAGCCGCTCGCCACACCCGCCTCCTCGCCACTCGCCACTCGCCACTCCGCGGGAAGCGAACCGAAGCCTGGGCTTTTGGGTGGATGGGGGCTTTTCAACAGTTTAGGAAATTAATTTAGGACATTTTTAAGTTTTTGAGGTAGTTAACTAAGAATATTAAGTTATACAGTGAAGTGAGGTGTCGTACAATGTAGAGCAGAAAAATAATGAAAGAAATGTTTTTAGTGTTATAGTGAAGTGAAGTGAAGTGAAGCATAGTGCAGTGCGTTCTTTATTGTATAAACACTCAGTGCGGCTTTAGATGATAAAGATGATTTAGATGATAATGATAAAAATTCTTTTCGTTTTCGTGTAATTTAATGTTTTAAGAACCAGCAGTTTTTATATTATTATTATTACTGTTATTGTTATTATTATTTTAGCATTATTATACAATTATTATATTATTTGCATGACATTATTATCTTATTTATTTAATTAACTGCCACCGGGTTGCACCCAATTGCAGTTTAAATAAATTTTATTTTTTATCTTTATCTTTGTCTTTTTTCTTTTAGGATTCCACTGCTGAGGTCTTCAGTTCCGCTAGTGTAGTGAATATTTTATCCCGGGAAGTAGCAGCATTTCTTCTCTACTTGATGGTCGGCAGTCGGTGCCGTCTTGAGAGTGATTTCCCTCTAAAGGTATCTCCCCCGAGCAGGACCTCGCTCCAGCCGAGACAAGTTCTATGGTCACATGGTCTTTCGACTTAATGTAGTGTAGTGCACGTAACTGTATAAGTGTGTTTATAACGAGTGAGGTTACAACAGGGAAGAGGAAAGATCGCGCGTGAGCCGTTTGTTAAGGTTCCGGCATTCACCTGGAGAAACCATAGGAAACTACCAGACCAACGATCAGAGCAACCAAGCGCTAGAATTCTCCCCCACATTGCGGCTGAACTCGAGTGCGGTATGTTGTGATTGAAATCGGCTGCAATTTTACACTTACTCGCAATCATTTAATTCATTAAATATTTAGTTTCTTCGTAGTAGAATAAACTGTTCACCATTATTTTCACTATTTTGTACTCGTGGATTTAAACATTTAAAGTTTAGTTAAGTTAAATTCGTGAATCTCTATTTCCTGTAAATAATTTTCTAACTCGTGAAAACAAAATTTTCCGGGAGAGCTCTCATACTAATATTTGTTTATTTGATCTAATATTCTAGGGTGAAGAACAGACAAGTCTGCTTATTCGATGTAAGTTAATGATTTCCAATTATTATAATTATTATTATTATTATTATTTTATTATTATTATAACATGAATAATAAGACCACTCACCTTGTTTGGGTTTATGATATTATGAAATTTACGTCACGTTCGTAAATACACGTGCCCCCATTACTAAGCAATCAGAAGAAATTTAACTTATCTGATTCTATATAAAGGTGAAAAATGACGAGAATCCAATAGTACTCTTATCTTCTTGTTCATTGGCATAAAAAATATGATAAGTTTTTCCCGGAGTGATTGGCCTTGCTTTGATTAGACATGTTGGGGAATTCGTGTCGTGTGACTGCAAATGTGTTTGTCTTGAAAGCATTTGTATCCTGCAGAGAAGGATGATCATGACAGGAATAAAGATGCAAAACAGGTGCAGCCTGTCGAATCATTTCGCAATATTCCTTAAATCGTTACAAACGCTTCATGAAAAACGTCATTCTAAACGCAGAGATTAAGGAGCATAGAAAGCGATACACATATTAGCCATTGGACTACTGTTCACCTTTGTAATTCTCACATATTTGTTGGAGGGTCGCATTACATTTCACGTTCATGAAAATGGTGAAGTAGCATCTGGAAATAAAACTTACTTAACCATTATATTACATAACAAAAAAACTCGATCGGGTTTTTGTCCAGTTTCCCTGATCCATTGAGCAAATGCTGAGATGGCCCCTTGTTTTGCTTCTGGACGTAAATGTAGCTTCACTATGCGCACGTTTTGTTGAACTTTCCTTTTGCTTGTAGTGGTAGTAGAGCTTAGGGTGAGTTTCTATTTTATTAACAATACAGAAAAATCAAATCTGTTCGTTCCTTTACCATTAAAAATAAGTTTTCTATAATTTGGCAACGAAAATATCTAGTTTTTGAAATGTTAATCTCTCGCTTTTTTAAATTTATGATTATTATTACTATTATTTTTCATCTTTCAACTATTAATAGTTAAATTGTCGGGAAGGGATTCTGAAACTCAAGAAAGCGTGCGGAGATGATTTTCTCCCCCTTACGTCACATACAGTTTTTGACTGTTTTTTACTAAATAAATAAATAAAATAAATAAATACACCAAATTAGTTTACCTAGAAAATATAAGGAATCAAGCAGATATTTTAGAAGATATTTCTAGCATTTTCAAAGCGATATTTGCGCAACCAACAAGATTAACACATGTTACAACAGTGCCTCGATAGCTACGCATGGCTTGTCGGCACATCCAGAGCCCGTGAATCCAGGACATCAGCGTGTCTCCTCTACAGGCATTGTCACTTCCCTGATGGGAATCTCCTGGACACCTCCCGCTGTGCATCGAATTGTAAATGGACAACAGGTTTCCTGAATGGTGAAAACCGTGTTGAAACAGGGTCGGTTCAACACCTCTTCGTAGTTCGGCGAAATTATAAGAGATCATAACAACAAAAACTTTGGCCGTATATCTCAATAGATTTAACAAGATCTTCTACTGCAGTACAACAAAGCCGTTCCTAGTATTTCGATTACGTAAAATTATAATAGTTACACTATATTGCTGTTTAGCAATTGGATAATGAAGCATTTCGGGAGAACAAAATACATACCAGCATCTTCTCAATGCATTAACACATGTATCTTACACCGTTTTGCTGAGAAAAGCTTCCATACTTCTGTACCTCCAGGTATCTCCTCGAGCGGAGCACCGCCCCAGCCGGGACAGGCTCTTGGATCCAACCTGGTGTAAGGGGAAAGGACAGGACAATGGAATGGAAGGAAAGATATCACGCGGCCCGTGGCCCGTTTGTGAGGATCCGACTCCGGCTTCCGTCTGAGACTCCACGGAAAACTACCGACAAGAGCAGACGGCCGGTAGAATTCCCCTCCTTAATTTGGCTCAGCGTATAATATACTAAGACCTCGATTCGCAGGAGATGCAGTGGATAATGCCGACTGAGCGAAACTCAGCCGGTGGACTCAGCATCAAGAGAAAATAAAAGTATTGGAGAAAAGAGTGTGGAGAATACACAATTTGATCTGGTTACTAGAATGTTTGAGATTAAAAGCAAAAAGTATTCGTTATGTAATTGTAGATGTACTGGCATAGTTTAGCAGCCTTTCGACTGTCATGCATCGTTTATTTGATGGAATAATTGACAGGAGTTTATTTTCTTAATTTTGTAAACCAGTTTAATAAACCAGTAAAATTTAAAATAATTAAACCAGTAAAATAATAATAATAAAACATATTATTATTCATCCTATTGATAATATAATTTATTTTATATATTGCATGCTGTTTTTGCAGCGTAAGCAAAAACCCCAGGAAATGCGAGGCCCGCTTTTCAAAGCGCAATCCGGAAGGAGCGGGCGGAGGAGGAGCGCGGCATGGGGGCCCGGGTGGCCGCCAGCGACGGATTCGGAACAATGGCGCGCGGTCAAGAGGCGGCGCATGGATCACCCCGCACGCCGGGCGCGCCCCGCCCCAGCGCCCGCACGTGGGCCGCATTGTCGTCACCGTCTTCCGCCTCCGCCGCGACCTTGGACGCCACGCCGCGCCACGCCACGCCACGCCACGCCGCGCACGCGCGCGCCCGTTCGTGCACATACTCGGCAAGCACATCGCGCCGACGCCGCGCCGTGCCCTGCTGCCCGGACCCCGCTCCCCGCCCACGCCCACGCCAAGGGGGTGGCGAGTGACGAACGCGTTTAACGATACACTCTCTCTCTCCCCTCTCTTTCTCCGTCTCTCCCCCTCCCTCTCTCCCTCCCTCTCGTTCTCTTCCTCCCTCTCTTTCTTTCTCTATCTCCCTCTCTCTCCTTCTCCCTCCCTCCCTCTCTCTCTCCCTCTCTCCCTCCCCCTCTCTCTCTCTCTCTCCTCCATATCTGCATTCACTGTTTCGACATCAGGCCGATGTTTTATATGCTTCTGCTGTTTGTTATACTCACTTCTGTACTTGCAACTGCATTTCCAGCGAACTTACCTGAAACAAAAGAATATTAAATTAGATATGATAACCCGAAGCGAAAAAGTATTGTATTCAGGAACTGTTCGTAGAAAAATATTCTAATGATCTTCTACTAACAAACAGAAAGACAGACTCGTGGGATTGAATAGCGCAGGTATCAAGTAGGCAACTTAATTTTACATAGTTTTCGAAATTCTTATCCTGTCTGATCCTTCATGTCACGAATTTGGTGTACTTAGAAGACCTAAGCCTTCAGAATAGGAAGCTTTTTCACAGCGCGTTGTAAAACTACTATATAATGTAGTTACCACATAGTAATATATTAGGAGCAACTACTTAATCTGTAGAGTTTGAAGTCTGTAAAACGTATTGTAGAATGTTTTTCTTCTATTACTATGATGGAAGAAATTCCGAACTGTGATGGCAGTGTGTCCTGCTAACTCTAAATGTTTCATACTTACGATTCCTATTTGTTCGACTCAACCAAGACATCAACATGATGTTTTATCATCAGAATATACTAGAGCATACTGCCGCTGAGTTGGCTAGACATTCTGGTGTAGATACAAATTCTTTCAATATATCATTTGTTTATTTGAAGAGAGATGTTTATTTATTCTTCTTATACTTCTTTTAACTTCTTATACATTTTAAGTTTTAGCAAAACGGATATGACACATTTAACTTATTCGACCACTAAAACAATTGTACATCGTAAACACGTAACACGTAACACTCGTTGTTTCGTAACATGTTTTATTCATACATGTGTAACATGAATTCTATCATTCCATTGATCGTGTTCACATGATTACTGTACATGCGATAATTTTGGTAATCATTTTCCGATATATCTCTTCCGTGAGATTAAGAATTCAGATTAGATTAGAATTAAGATTAGAATTCGCTACTCCTAGAAGTTTCTAAGTGTGTTCGTATAGTGCACTCGATTACCATTGAGCCCAAGATATAAGAAACGAGATACTGCGCACACGCAGTAGAGTCATCTACGCTAGAGTCTATCGCTGTTCAGAAACCATCGGGTATCGTAATGCGAACTAGAGACTGTAATCGTCCAGAAATTTGATTTGGCTGCATCAATTTAGTTTATTTGTTTTGTCGGGTGCTTTCTTAAACGAAATGTGAATGAAATATTTTGTATCAAAGGCTGCCGAAAATGCTATGAAGTTAATGGTTTTAAGACGGCATTCAATGTAGCCGTCTCCCTGCCCTGTGACGTCGACGGAGTGCAGAGATTCCTCGCGCGAAGTCCACGATAGTTCTTCAAAAACGTAAAGGGTCTCAAAAGGTCTCATTTAGTAGATCGTGGTTTAAGGAGCAAACTTCACACCCCACGTGTTTCCCCACTCGTTCTCCGCGTATTCCCCGGCATGCTCTTCGCGTGTTTTCCACATGTTCCCATACGTCTCCGCATTCTCTCTCTTCTTCTTGCTGCATGTTCTTCGCATGTTCCCAAGTTGCACAAGTGTAGCAACCCAATAACAAAAATGCGCAAGAGATGCACAAGCGCCTCAGACGCTTCAAAGTATTTGGTAATGTATATTATAGTGCTCATTGATAGGTTAGATGTCCTCCAAATTCCCGCAGTGTGTCTCACTGTTCCCCCGCATGTCTTTGTAGGGTTCCGTACGTCTCCGCATTCTTCTCTCTTCTTGCTGCATGTTCTTCGCATGTTCCAAGTTGCACAATGTAGCAACTCAATAACAAAAATGCGCAAGAGATGCACAGCCCCAGACGCTTCAAAGATTTGAATGTATATTATAGTGCTCATTGATAGGTTAGATGTCCTCCAAATTCCCGCAGTGTGTCTCACTGTTCCCCCGCATGTCTTTTGTAGGGTTTCCCGTACGTCTCCGCATTCTCTCTCTTCTTCTTGCTGCATGTTCTTCGCATGTTCCCAAGTTGCACAAGTGTAGCAACCCAATAACAAAAATGCGCAAGAGATGCACAAGCGCCTCAGACGCTCCAAAGTATTTGGAAATGTATATTATAGTGCTCATTGATAGGTTAGATGTCCTCCAAATTCCCGCAGTGTGTCTCACTGTTCCCCCGCATGTCTTTTGTAGGGTTTCCTGCACGTCTCCGCATTCTCTCTTCTTCTTGCTGCATGTTCTTCGCATGTTCCAAGTTGCACAAGTGTAGCAACCAAAAACAAAAATGCGCAAGAGATGCACAAGCGCCTCAGACGCCCAAGTATTTGGTAATGTATATTATAGTGCTCATTGATAGGTTAGATGTCCTCCAAATTCCCGCAGTGTGTCTCACTGTTCCCCCGCATGTCTTTTGTAGGGTTTCCGCACGTCTCCGCATTCTCTCTCTTCTTCTTGCTGCATGTTCTTCGCATGTTCCCAAGTTGCAAGTGTAGCAACCCAATAACAAAAATGCGCAAGAGATGCACAAGCGCCTCAGACGCTCCAAAGTATTTGGAAATGTATATTATAGTGCTCATTGATAGGTTAGATGTCCTCCAAATTCCCGCAGTGTGTCTCACTGTTCCCCCGCATGTCTTTTGTAGGGTTTCCCGTACGTCTCCGCATTCTCTCTCTTCTTCTTGCTGCATGTTCTTCGCATGTTCCCAAGTTGCACAAGTGTAGCAACCCAATAACAAAAATGCGCAAGAGATGCACAAGCGCCTCAGACGCTCCAAAGTATTTGGAAATGTATATTATAGTGCTCATTGATAGGTTAGATGTCCTCCAAATTCCCGCAGTGTGTCTCACTGTTCCCCCGCATGTCTTTTGTAGGGTTTCCCGTACGTCTCCGCATTCTCTCTCTTCTTCTTGCTGCATGTTCTTCGCATGTTCCCAAGTTGCACAAGTGTAGCAACCCAATAACAAAAATGCGCAAGAGATGCACAAGCGCCTCAGACGCTTCAAGCATTTGCAATGTATATTATAGTGCTCATTGATAGGTTAGATGTCCTCCAAATTCCGCAGTGTGTCTCACTGTTCCCCCGCATGTCTTTTGTAGGGTTTCCCGTACGTCTCCGCATTCTCTCTCTTCTTCTTGCTGCATGTTCTTCGCATGTTCCCAAGTTGCACAAGTGTAGCAACCCAATAACAAAAATGCGCAAGAGATGCACAAGCGCCTCAGACGCTCCAAAGTATTTGGAAATGTATATTATAGTGCTCATTGATAGGTTAGATGTCCTCCAAATTCCCGCAGTGTGTCTCACTGTTCCCCCGCATGTCTTTTGTAGGGTTTCCCGTATGTCCTCCATAAGTTCGCCGCTTGTTTCCCCATACGTTTCACTATAAATAAATCTGGACCATCAAACATTTATCTGAATTTTTTTAACGAACAGGTTCCTAAATCATATGGCGGCGGGCATTCTGTGGCTCCTAACACTGATGAAACTGTAAATTGTGAAAAGGTAGAGAATTCAGGAGAGCTTGATCCTAAAAGTGTGATTGAATATCTATTTTTCGCAAAAAACTAAACTGTTAAAACCGTTGGTTTATAAAGGGAAAATTACTTCATCGGTAAGCGAACTTTAAACGATTCTCACCATATGGGCTAGGGAGTGGGACTACTGTGCAATTATGAATAGAACGTCTGAAAATATTTCATTTTGTAGACTACCATATAAGAAACATATTCCAAAATTCGAATATTAAAGGACACATCGCATCCAATTATACTCGCTGGGAAAGTGTGTTACGTGTGGTGTTTGTCTGCGCCTTCCTCACAACATAATCTGCTAACTTCTAATATTTATCTTAAATCTGTTTCATAATCCTGAAAGGATAATTTCATATTCAATAGTAACAAATTTATCGGGTTTTGAGTATATGACGTCTCAATAAGTAGTACAAATCCGACATTCGATTCCGAAAATACGACTGGCAATAGAATTTCAGGAAAAAGAATATAAGAGCCATCACATGAGGAAAGGTGGATTCCATCTCTCTCGGGTTCATCTGCGGTCACGCCGGCGTACGCGGCCGAGCGAAGTGGGTGGAGCAGGCAGAGCGGGAGCACGAGCGAGAGGAGGAGCGAGATCGGGACGAGAGCGGGAGCGGGAACGAGAGCGGGTGCGAGAGCGAGAGTGAGAGTGAGAGCGAGAGCAGGAGCGGGAGTGGGAGCGGGAGTGGGAGGGAGGAGGGGGAGCGGGAGTGAGGATGAGGGAGCGGAGTGGAGCGGAGGAGGGAGCGGGAGTGGGGAGCGAGAGAGCGAGAGGCGGAACGGAGAGCGGTGAGGGCGGGAGGAGCGAGAGCGAGGACGGGACGGGCGAGAGCGGAGCCGGAGCGAGAGCGAGAGCGAGTGCGACAGCTTGCGCTAGGAATCGCAGCGCTCCGCTAATCCCAATTGCGCGCGACAAAGCACGCTATATCGCGAGCCATCTCGCTTCTCGGCAGGTGAAGAAGCATGCCAGCTGCAATGACAGAACGACACCGTTAGCGGCGACACAGAAAGCACTCGCGCACGCAAACCTGACCGCAGAAAGCAGATAAGGGGAAAGGAACCCCCCCCGGCGACGGGAACGACGAAACGAGAGCAGCAGAACACCCGCTCCACCTCCTATCCAGACTTCTCGCGTGGACACCGATAGCATTAAAAGTGGCGGAGCACTCGGGACACGACGATTAACGACATGGGCTGAATGCGGTAAGGCCAGATGAACAACTTGTTGGCTTTGGTCAGAGTGTTTGAGGCTCTAATGACATTAGACAAATTATTCTTTTTTTAATGAAAATATCCTTAAAAAATGTACGAACGATTTGAATATACTCCAGTCACAAAAAACGGCTTGTTCTTTATTGATGAATAGTCCTGTGCATGCAAAAAATGCAAGCATCCGTCCGAATTCCAGTCGTGGACGTCGCTAGCCGAGGATATCCTCCCAAATATTTTCAAGCACAGGCAGCTTCATTCTAATATGTTTTTAAGACAATTTCATATTATAACAATATTTTTTCCTTTAAAAAGATAATCACCGTGGTCGTTTCACAGAATTAATGTTATTGAAAGACGTGCTGTTCACATTGTCTCTTGATCTCACGGTGTTAGTGAAATTTAAAAATGGTGTAAACGATCTCTCACTCTGCCTTTCAATGTTATTCAAAGATATGCAATGCCTTTTACTATCACCGTGTTTATGCTATTATACTACTGGTGCTACAGAATGGCACAGACGTTCTCGTACTAATTATTTTTCTAATTAGTTTTTCCTTTTGGACCGGTTAGCTTTTCGTTTGCACTTCCCCTCTTCGTTCATTGCGCCTACATTTCAATATTTCGCCTTTGGGGCTAAATGAAAATCACTTTGTTTCCACCATTTCGATTATTTACTTGTCCAAAGTAAAAGCGCTATTTTAATTCTGATTTAGATAAAATGTCATAATTTTAATCGACCGTTAAAGGAACTAATTAGAAAAGTCATTTGATAGAATATCTTCGTTGTTTTAGAAGCTGAGGAAGAGCAAATTTGCAATCGTTCGAAATTCAAGTTGAGCAGTGTAATCGACCTTAGCCATCTTTAGGAAGCAAAAATTTGTCAAATGCGCATTATAGAGTACGTTAATATATATAGTATAATTATATATCAATTTATATTATTATTGAACGTTGAAGGCAAAGTTAGGCTTTCCGATAAGAGGTTGCAGAGCGGTGAATTCCTCGGTGCTGTGCAATGTGCTACTCAGGGTATCAGACGTCTCTTCGGATGTCAAGAAATTCGACGTTGTAAGTCGCTATTTGATTGGAATACAAGCAAACACAGTCGATGAAGCATGCTCGAGTTAAGAATCGATCTGAATGCAATGACAGATTAAATTGTTAAATAAACATTGATTAACTAGTGGTAAACAACACATGCTTTCACATTGTAATTGCAGCATTTTCCGAAAATTCAGTTCAGATAATCGGATCAGCGTAATGTTTGTAGCTATTTCGCGATCCAAGAGGAAAAATTAAAGAAGATAGGCCGATTGAGAAGCCAGTTCCGCACTTTTTCAACAATACATTGTGTTCATTGTTAGAAGGAACAATTTGAGGTCAATTTGGAAAGGACAAAATCGCCGCAATAGCTTCGTTTTAAACAAATTGGGTGCCGCAGAAATGAGTACAATACGTGAGTTTTAGAGGTTAGGTTACACCTCACGCGTAGAGAGATCTCTGTCAGAAGGGCCCGCCTGGAGAGGTACTGCTTGGCTTCCGCAGGCAACAAAACGGCAGATGATGTTCGTGCGCTCAATTCGTCTGTGTTCCTTTGCAGTCAGCTCATGTGTAAATGGCTTCCACGCTACTTCTTACAGGCCATCGTTCGACATCACGTTATTTTGTTTTGCGTCCTGTCTAACTGGTTACCTCTTAGAACAACTTAGGGAAGTTACTCTAAGTTACCAACCATACGACGCGCGTTGAATTTACGCCGGACCGGCTTAAGTGGCTATCCTGCGACCCGCGACGTTAAATTATGCGACTCGCCGGACAATTCTGATGTAAGGTTTTTTAAATTGAAACGATATTAAAGAAATGAAAATGTGTACGTGCTTCCGTTAACAAGGATGTACGAAACAAACAAAGGAATATTATTTCCACGTTGAACGTCACTGCATATTCTATTCAGTCGGTTAAAATAACTAAACTAAAGAACACATACTAGGCGCATGGAACACGAGTACGATGCAATTTGATGTCGTCAATATTCAAGGAAATCCGATCTGAAGTCGCAATGATACAGACATTTTAAATTCTTGTTAAATAAACATTGATTTAAATCTAGTGGTGCTACAACAACACATGCTTTCTCACATTGTAATTGCAGCATTTTCCGAAAATTCAGTTAAAAATAATCGGATCAACGTAATGTTTGTAAGCAAATTTCGCAGTATCCAAAAGGGGGGGGGAATTAAAGAAAAATACAGGAGCCGTGTTTGAGAAAACGTTTTTTCAAGCTCAGTTACACGAAAACTACCAATCTTTTCAAAAAAATATACATTGTCTTATTTCAAGGGAAACTTTTTAAGAATCGATTTTATTGAGCAAAATCTCAATCTTAAATATTTTCACAAAAAAAGTTGAAACTTTTCCAATTTCAAAATTTTTTATAAAAATGGACTGTTTTAAGAATTTTGAAAGTGCCGTTCGGGTTTCTTGTGAAGTACCCGCAGAAAAGAAAATATCCGATTTCAAGGGGTCGCGACAGATCTGATCGGTCGGGGAATATAATTTTTGGTGAAAATGTCTCCTATAGTTTAGTAGCTAGCGTTTTTAACAGATTGACAGACGATCGGATTGTCTGTCAGACGGACAGATGGACTGACAGATAGACGGCCTGGCGCACTGACTGACGCCCAGACGGACTAACAGACTGGCTTACTGACAGAATGGCTCACCGACAGAGTGGCTCACTGACAGAGTGGCTCACTGACAGTGGCTCACTGGCAGTCAGACAGACATTTTGCCGTCAATCAAATTTTTAAGTATCAGGGCCCCACAAAACTTCTAATCTGACTACACAACGTGTTACAGGAGGTAATTTATTACATAGAAACAAGATTTATCCATTTTCCTTTCATTACTAGGGCACTACAATAGGAGTTTTTATTTCAATAAATCGTCGTCTCTTGCCGTGACATTACAACACTTTATCAATGCCACTCAAGTAGTAGGTGTGAAAATAAAAAAACAACTGAAATAATGAAAAAAATAGTCATTTATGCACCAAGGGCGTTATAAGGGTTCTCATGACGGTGACAATAATAAGCCCGAGGGCCTCTGCCAGATTGACTTATTAATTAATTAATTAATTAATTAGTAATTAACTTGAGTCAGTTTATCTTTTCATATTTCCCGCCCTTAATTCCCTTTCATAATTCCCTCCATAAGAGAACATGTAGTTCTTCTTCATATTTCTTTCGTAACCTCGATCCTCTGGAGCCAGAAACGTTATGCAGTGTATATCGATATCCGCATTGAAGACAATAACTAGCAGAAACGTATCAGTAAAAACAAATACCTCTTAATGAAGTGTCGACAGTTAATCATATTGAATGACATTATAATGATAAAGAGTGTTTTTACCTGTGTACCTACATGTTTACCTAAAGTGGGCCCCACTTCAACCTTATGCGCCAACAAAGTGAAATCATTTGGGGTTGGCCAGGCCTCTCGTATTCGAATCGCGATGACGATGCGACGAAACGGCTGGAGAGGGCCGCCGTTGCCTCCACACTCGACGAGGAACTTTGAATAATTCATTACCGCAAAACAAAAAGGTTTGCTTTTTCAGTCACGAAAAGTGAGCCAGTATGCGCCTTCCATGGTATTAGAATAATTCGTTATTCACTCAACCAGTCATGTCACTCGGTTGCCCATGCTTTTAATATTTGAGATACGAACATTCCAAGTCATTTGCATTTCATACATATCTAAGATCATAAAAGTTTCACTACTCTCGTGTTTGTTTTTATTTTCTCACGTACTACTTACGTAGTACAGTGAACTTTTTCTAATGCTGCAACAAAAAACGGCAATTTTCTACAGAAAATCTCTTTTTGTGTGTCCCTGATAAAGAAAAAGTTGATAACCTTACTTCTGTACGCAGTAAATTACTTCCTTTAACACGTTGTATAGACAGAATCTCCGTTTGACGGGTCGTCTTCGATACTGAAGACTTGTTTCACGGCAAGATGTCTGCCCGTCCGTGTGTGAACAACACTAACAGCTAAACAATAGGCATGCTTTTCATCAAAATGTCAATCTGACTGATGTCGTATCCCTTGTAATTTGAAATGGATATTTTGATTTGTAGTTTGAAACGAATGTTTTAATTCTTTACACCAAGCCAAAATGACATTTTGGAAATTATCTCAAAAAAAGCTCTTGCTTCTTGAGCTTGTAGAGTGATCGAAAATGAACACTTCTTTGAAAATGAGCTGATAGTGCGAAATTCCTTATAACAGAGTTAGCACATGTGTGTTCACACCACAAATTTCTGTGTAATTTCCTCATATGACATTTTGACCAATGTGTTAATTGTGTAAATAAGATCATTTTCGATATCTCAACATTCTCTAGAAATTTGCAACAATACTTCTGAAACATATCTGTATTCATGATTTATGTTAGAATCGTAATTACTTCGAAAAAAAATGAAAGGGTTCTCGGTAAAACAGCATTGGTCGAAAATTGAGAAATGGAGTTTTAATGATGCCATCTTGTAGAGTGAACTTTTATGCATCAGAGGATAATATCGATTCGACCTAAAGTACATTAGTTCCAAAGAAAACGAGCACAGAAAAATGGGCATGCTAGGCATGTGAGTTAGGAAGTTAGAATGTGAGTTAGATTTTTTCTCATTTTCCGTAAATTGGATTTTTGGACAAATTCAGTTTTTCCGGCAAGCTCTTCAATTGGTTTTTGAAAATTAATGTAATATCAAATTTGAAAGTTACCTGCGTTATCATTGCTTGATTTTGAGAACATGTTCACAACATGAAATATTTCCATTACTGATATCGGTTTCCAATCTACTGATAAAACGGGAACAAAATCATTGCGAAACCTGGTGTAAATGACTTCAAGTCCTGTGGTTCTGAGGGTAAGGTTCGTTGGCCAGCCATTGCGCAGGCGCGCGCGCATGCGCAGGTGCGGAGCGGCGCCGAGGGAGTCGGGGCGAGCTGCGAATCGCCTCCTGGCCAGGCCGCCCCGCGGGGCAACTTGCGTAAGAAACCGGTTGGCCTTTGGGGCCCCGGCCTCGCGGGGGGGGGGATGGGGCTTGCGAGGACACGCGCCACTCGGATCGCCTTTCTCGTGGTCTTACGCTGGCGCTGCCCGCTTTCTGCTATTCGTAGCGATTTGGTGTTTGTAGAGTGGTAATAATTGGTTGAATGGAGTTTCCGGGTGCGTCTACTTCTGTGGTCCCGTTAGTAGCTGATTTATCCTCCGATGCGGCTGGTTGTGACTTACAGGTCGATTTGATTGAGTGATTAATAGTGTTCCCGGGCGCGTACACTGCTAAGGTCATTAGTCCCTTAAGTGTAGTCACCGGGAGCGGTAGCTCAGTGCATCAACTGATGCCACTGCAGCGCCTCTAACCGGGAGGTCCTAGGTTACACTCCCCACGGCGGCAGGATTTTCGACACTAGCTTTTCAGCTAGGTCGAATTCAGTCGCTGTCTGGAGGAGAATTCTAGCGGCCGGCTGCTCTGATCGGTCGTTTTCCGTGGTTTGTCCGATCAACACCAGGCGAATGCCGGAGCAGTACCCTACCAAACGGGCCACGGACCGCGTGCGATCTGTCCTTCCTCTTCCTTGTCCTATCCTTTCCCTTACACACACTTACACTAACATGCACTACACTACCACATATTCCGGGAGACCGGTCGGGAGCTTAGAGCTTGTCCCGGCTGGGGCGGTGCCCTGCTGGTGGGAGAGTCCTGGTTAGGGGGAAACCCCACTAGCCGACGGTAGGTCGGCGCCGGATCTCGCCATCCAGCGGGGAAAGATCACCGCGCATATCCCGAGAAAAACATGCACTACACTAACGGGACTAATGACCAAAGCAGTTGAAGCAGTGCCCGGAAAAAAGAAAAAAATAAATCAAAAAAATCCTGTGCGGCGGGTTCCTCGCTCACTGGGTGGTAAGATCCGACGACGACCTACATGTCGATTTGACTGAGTGATTGATAGTGTTCCCGGGCGCGTACACTGCTAAGGTCATTAGTCCCTTAAGTGTAGTCATTTTTATCGCTAGAGGTTGTGGTGGTGATCTTTTCCACCTTGATGCCGAAAACAGGCGTCGACCTACATGCCGGCTAGCGGAGTTTACCAATCAGGTATCTCCCACCATTGCGGTGTCGCAACAACTTGATTGAGAGCGACAACAGTTCGTTAAATTCTTTCAGTAGTTGTTACAGCAGTCCGTTATGTTGTCCTTTGCCTGAATGCCACTCGATACACCTTGGCTCGTTGTTTTCACATTTACAAGTTTTTGTTTGTGTCTATAATAGGCATAACGGCCAATGATTTTGCAGCAAATATTTCCCTATAGGTTGCCAAATTCTTCCGCTCATCAACAAAAAGAGTATATTTTTTGTCAAATGTAAATTATAAACAAATATCGATTTCATATTCAAGTATTAATAATATCACATTGGATTTGTGTGTATACATTTGACTAATTGCAACTTATAGGCTACAGTTTTTTAGTACACTTTTAATTAAAACATGGTGAAATAGATGATATTTTGTGTTCGTTAATTAAAGTTACCCTAATAATGCAGAAACTACCATTATATGCTAATTCTTGTATGGTTTAGTTTTACTCTTGGCTCCCTGAACGATTATTGGATTTTCTTTATTCTAAAATACTTTAATTATTTCAGTACACAACATCAGTGCAACGTAATATTAATATTTATTTATCTCTTTCCTTGTGCGGGCATTAGGGAAAAGTTACATAACGCTTCAAAAAAACCAGCAGCTGAGTACCTGACATTTAATAATTGTTTTCCATTGTGACATGTTTCCATTGAGATTTACAAACGGGGTACAATCTGAGGTTCAGTAGAGATAGTAAAAGTGATGGAGATAAAGTCGAGTTAGCAAAGAGTATTGTAACACTCAAACGTTGCAATACGATTATGACAATGGTTGACTATTATCACGTACTTCGTTAAGCAATCTGCAAATGAAATATTTTGATTGATTGATTGTTAGTGACTCCGCGCTTGTCAGTTACTATGATCATTAGTCCCGTACGTGTAGTGCGAATTTTGCTCGGAATGTGGCGATGGTCTTCCCCGCTGTAAAGCGACATCCGGCGCCGTCCTACCGTTGGCAAGCGAGGTTTTCCCTAACAAGGTATCTCTCTCCAACGGGGCACCGCCCCAGCCAGGGTAAGCTCTAAGCTCCCGACCTGTCTCCCGGCGTGGATGGTAGTGAAGTATATGTTGGTGTAAGTGCGTGAAAGGAGTGAGAATAGGACAAAGAAGAGGTAGGAAAGATCGCGCGCGGTTCGTGGCCAGTTCGTTAGGGTTCCGTGGTTTCTCCGATCAACACCAGGCGAATGCCGGGTGAGAAACTGTCGTTTAAGCGTTACGGTAAACGCGAAATTTGGCGCTCTTTTTTACAGAAATCTTTTGAGTCTTGAAGAAAGTTCATTGGAAACGGTTGGTTGGTTGTTAGTGATTCCGGGCAAGTCAACTACTGAGGTCATTAGTCCCGTAAGTGTACTGCATGTATTTTCATCGGGAGTTGGCGGTGGTCTTCCCTCGCGGGATGGCGAGATCCGGCGCCGACCTACCGTCGGCAAGCGGGGTCTCCCCCACCCAAGAATCTCCCATCAGCGGGGCACTGCCCCCACCGGGACAAACTAAGCTCTTGACCCGGCATATGTGCCAGTGTAGTACATGTTAGTATGTGTTTAAGGATAGAGGATAGGACAAGGAAGAGGAAGGAAAGATCGCGCGCGCGTGCCGTGTTTGTTAGGGTGCTGTTCCGCATTCGCCGGGTGTTGATTCGAGAAACGACGGTAAACTACCGATCAGAGTAGCCGGACGCTAGAATTCTCCTCCAGACAGCGAATTCGACCTAGCTGACAAGCTAGTAAATCCTGCCACCATCGGGACTAGAACCTAGGACCTCCCGGTCAGAGGAATGAAATATTTGACTTTTCGAGTTCACAGAGAGTAATTTCAATCCCTGGGATTCAATTTAACTTCTTATAGTTTTTTGCAATATCTCCCCAATTATACCTACGTTCTTCTAGTTCGTTAACTTCGAATCACTTAACATTTGAGAGGTATGCTAAGTTTTCATCACCGCCTCGTTTGAAAGGGAGAGCAACGGACGGACTTTTGCTCGTACCCAGAGCATTAATGCGAGCACTCTACCGCTTTGCACCTTTCATTCACGGCCCGAGATCGTTCACTGCGACGGCGAATGCTGTAACAGCGCCAACAGGAATGCCCCACGTGGGGAATGCTGCCGCCTGGCTTGCGCTATCGGCCATCGCCCCACATTCAATACTACGTGTGTCCATCAGGCGAGATACCAAGGACTGCGACTGAACCACTCTCTTCGAAACAATGGAGTGTTGTGACCACGAAATATTTACAGATGGCTACAAAATGTTAACTTATAACCCATGTACACAATTGATTAACTTATATATTCTTTTTTCAAATTTAAAGCTTCCGTTCAGCTGATTATAGCTTGTCGCGAGGTAGAATTCGCACGAGATAGCTGTGCACTGAACGACCGTAAAAGCACAAGCGAGACAAGAGAGAAGAAATACACAGTAAATAAACAGAGGTTGTCTGGTATCAAATCTATATTTCGTCTTAAGATCTTTTCGATGGCGTAGCGATCATCGTCAGAGCTGGAAATACATTTAATAGATATAAAATTATACATTAAACCAAATTGTCTACAAATTAATATATAAAAGAAGTGTGCAGATGCGTAAGCAAACTGTATCGGTCGTACCTTGCAGCTGCTGGGCGGAAAACGATGTTCTGCGGATTTTTGAAATAGCGGCTCGCTTAAGAAGGCTGGGCGGCGGTCGGGCAAGTGTGGGGGCGGGGCAGGGGAGGGCGCGGCCGAGGGGTCGAGAGCGCGGCTGCTGGGCCTGGTGTGATGAGGGCGCGGGCGGACGGAAGTGGGTGGAGTTAGGGTGTCACATTGTGCTAATTTTAGCAGAGGTGACGAAAGTTCAGGGATTTGCTGGTTAAGACTAGTATTATTCTGGTTTTTTAGGTTGTTGTGAATGTGAAGGGATTCTAATTTTATTCTGTGCCAGTACCTATTTTCGATTTCTAGGATATGGAAATTAATGAGTTTGTCAAATGTGTGATTGTTTTGATTTAAGTGATCAGCGAAGTGTGAAACTGTGGTGGTATTGTTTTTCCATGCTTGTTCATGTTCTTTGATCCGTTGTGTGAATTTACGCCCGGTTTGTCCTACGTATATGGCATTGCAGTTGTTGCAAGTGAGAGCATAGACTCCGCATAAAGAGGTAGGAGGAATTGGATCTTTAGTGTTGGATAAAGTTTTTTGTAATGTGAGTGTTGAAGAAAGTAGCTTTGAGTCCGAATTTATTGAGTGTGTTGCTATTTTTAGAGAAAGGGGTCCTACATAAGGGATGGTGATGTAAGTGGCAGTAGTGTTTTTGGTGATAGGTGTGAGAGTGGTGTGTTTGCGGATGTTGAGTGTGTTCGTTTTTTTTATTATTAATTTGCCAATGATATTACAGTCGTATCCATTCCTCCTGGCTATATGTTTTATGGTGTTTATTTCTTTTTCCGTGTTTTCTGTAGACATGGGGATTGAGATTAATCGATGTATCATAGCATGGAAGGCTGCATGTTTGTGCGTGGGAGGGTGTTGTGAAGTGTTGTGTATGATTGTGTCCTGTGGGTCGGTTTTCTGAATATATTAAATTCGTGATGGTCCTGAACTAGCGTGATAGTGAGATCAAGGAAGTTTAAGGATTTGTGTTCATTTTCTATCTCAGTGGTGAATCTTATGTTGGGATGCAAGGAGTTGATGTATTGTGTAAAATTGTGAAGTTGTCTTGTGGTGCCTGTCCATAGTGCCAATACGTCGTCTACGTATCTGTACCAATAAAGGAGGTTTTTTAGAAGTGGATGTCCAGAAGCAAATAACGTATTTTCCCAGTTGTCCATAAATATTTCCGCTAATAAAGGTGAGAGGGGTGAACCCATGGGTAATCCAGAATCTTGGGTGTAAAATTTGTCATTGAATTTGAAATAGTTGGCATCTATTCAACAGGAAATTAAGTTAAACTTGCCCGACCACACTTGCCCGACACTTGCCCGACCGCCGCCCAGCCTTCTTAAGCGAGCCGCTATTTCAAAAATCCGCAGAACATCGTTTTCCGCCCAGCAGCTGCAAGGTACGACCGATACAGTTTGCTTACGCATCTGCACACTTCTTTTATATATTAATTTGTAGACAATTTTGTTTAATGTATAATTTTATATCTATTAATGTATTTCCAGCTCTGACGATGATCGCTACGCGATCGAAAAGATCTTAAGACGAAATATAGATTTGATACCAGACAACCTCTGTTTATTTACTGTGAATTAATAAGGTATCTATATCACCAACAATCTAATTAATAAGAGAAAAAATACATTGAGCATGCGCAGTAGAACCATCTACACTTACATCACAACATATCGGGTAGTCCAATGCGAGCTAGGGGTTTTAATCGTTGGTAAATTGTTTGTACGTGCGTTAGTTCCATATTTCATTGCTTTATTTGTGAGCATTCTTACACAAAATGAATGTATTTTGTTTGTGCCGCAGCTCTTTGTGTGAAAGCTAGGAGAGCAATGTTGATGAGTCGGCGTTCAGTCTGGCCGTGTCTCCCCTCTATGACGTCAGCAAGTGCACCGATTCCTCAGGCGAACTCTACTAATTCGTTGCACGTATTTGCAATCCTCTCCCTCCCTCTGAGTAGAAATTCAAACTGAACGCCTCATGTGTCCAGTTCGAAACCTGACTGTCGAGGCCGCGAAATGTTATTCAACGTAACGCAGTGCAGACATTGCAAGTCACTTGACTTCCGTGGTAGGTAGGCTTCGTAAATAAATGATTTTTTTCTCGCAACGTTGGCACTAGGAGACTCCGATCATTATAACAAGAGTCATACCTACTCGCTGACTCCAATTCTGTCAATATTTTTAGAGGAAAAAATCTATTCACGAACACAAGAAAATACACAGATTTTATATTCAAGTTCCTAAAGAATTCATGAATCAAAATTTATACAGGAACACAAAGAGACTCATGTAAAGAAATTCCACATAATATCAAATAGTCAATTTAATTTACATACATTTCGAAGCTCTGTAGGACTCTGATACGCCATACTACCGAGTGGGGGGTCCTTAGAAGATCTAAGCTTCCAAAACTGTAAAAGAAGATCCAAAAAGATCTCATTTTATACATTAAACCCCAGAATACAATTCGGGCCGCTTTGGAAACGAAACGTAGTTATAAGACCCTAGAGCGAATCGCTTCTCAGTTCTCATTTGATTTTTTCATGTTTCCGGGCACGTCAACTGCTTTGGTCATTAGTCCCGTTAGTGTAGTGCATGGGTAATCTTTCCCCGCTGGATGGCGAGATCCGGCGCCGACCTACCGTCGGCTAGTGGGGTTTCCCCATAACCGGGACTCTCCCACCAACGGGGCACCGCCCCAGCCGGGACAAACTCTAAGCTCCCGACCGGCCTCCCGGAATATGTAGTGTAGTGCATGTTAGTGTAAGTGTGTGTGTGTGTGTGTATGTGTGTGTGTGTGTAAGGGGAGAGGATAGGACAAGGAAGAGGAAGGACAGATCGCGCGCGGCCCGTGGCCTGTTTGGTAGGGTACTGCTCCGGCATTCGCCTGGTGTTGATCGGAGAAACCACGGAAAACTACCGATCAGAGCAGCCGGCCGCTAGAATTCTCCTCCAGATAGCGACTGAATTCGACCTAGCTGAAGTGCTAGTGTCGAAAATCCTGCCACCATCAGGACTCGAACCTAGGACCTTCCGGTCAGAGGCGCTGCAGTGACATCAGTTGAAGCACTGAGCTACCGCTCCCGGTTCTGAGTTATGCCTGATGAGAACCTTAAAGTGCAGGTTTACGCGACCGCAGTTAACAGATACTTTGCTGTTCTGAAAACGTCGTTTTTTTCTACACATAGTTGCCTTATCATAATTTATTAAGAGTTAGACCCAACCGAAAAAAAAAATCCACATAATATCAAATAGTCGATTAGGCAATGCCTAGGAGTCCTTAGTAACTACACGCGTCTTGCGGACAACGAAGGTTATTCGTAGCAAACAAATACAATATTCTTAATTTGTGATCTAAAAATCTTTTCGATTCATCCACGAGGAGTAATTCCCTATCCAGCAGTAACATATTTATTTTAAACTGCTTTCAAGAAATGGTATATTATAAATCATTCTAAAGTGTCCTACTTTCTCTCTAGAAAGGATATTATGTTTATACATATTATATAATATTATGAAACAAAATACTCGCTGTTTGTGAAGAAACTATCCTCCGGAGAAGTACAAAATTATTACTCAGAAGAAATGGGCATGGTTGGATAACATCATAATCTAAATGAAACGTGGTGAATTTGAAGGATCTTAAAACATACTGAGTTACAAATTTCCATGTTTATCATAAGACCTCATTTGCTATAACACGACGAAATCTATTTTCAGGCAACTAATAAAAACTAAAATTCCACTGTAAACGTAAAACCAAAAAGGCACTTAAACATCCTGAGAACTTGTCAAAACAGAAGATCCGATCGTAATACTAAAGCCAGATTTTCTCAATTGTAGCTAGCGTAAAGCTAGATTGTATTGGTGGTGTCGGATGAACCAACGATTTACAGTGGCTGCGTAGACCACTCTGGCTGAGGCAGCATATGATAGGACAGATAGACAGTGAAGTGCCGAAATGGAGGCTGAGGTCATCCGTACCTTGAAGAGTTAAAGGATACAGTATTTCATTAAGATTAACAGTCAGGCAATCTAACCTCAAATTAATTATTGGACTGGTAATATTTATTTAAGAAATAAAATCAAGACCATAATTGTGTTTACTAAAGGAGATAGGGACTAACCAATCACAATTTTGCTTAGAGGGCTTTTAGGAAAATAAACAGATGACTGGCTGCGCAGCAGCGAAGAAGAATTAATCTGACTCGCGCATATTCTTCTTGAGCTGAACCAGCCGCTCAGAACTCTGAACCAACCAGAAAGCGGGCTGGTATAAATAATGAATTGGTGTTTTGAAAATGGTACGTGATATCCAGATCGACGTGAAGGAGTTAGCTTCGTGTGGATGATCGAGTAATGTTTAGAGTCGAAAGTATGGTATGGGAAGGAAGATGTTTGCAGTGCTTATTGAATAGTGTCGTGGATGAATAACTCAGTAATCATTTTAAGAATGATTATAAATTGGTGAAGCGTTAATTTCGACTATCGTATGAGATTGGAAGACGAATGAGTTTTGTCATCGTCCAGAAGTAATGGTGTCGCTAGAACAAAAGGAAAGAAATTGAAAATATGCTATAGTATACTTATATATAGAAGGCAAGTGTTATGACAAAAGGGTTAACGTGTTTAAAAGGTGAACAATTTGAATGTTTAAAAATTGTGAATGTTTAAATACTAGATTGACTTATAATCATTTCTGTGTTATGTCATTGTTGTTAATGCAAAGATATTTAAAAATGTAAGAAGAAATAAATTTTTTGAAACATACGTTTCATTTTCTAAACCGAAATGTCTGTTATTATTATTATTATTATTATTATTATTATTATTATTATTATTATTATTATTATTATTATTATTATTATCATTAATAATAATCAAGTTTGCCGAGAATTCGCCGACAATTTCCCCGACTATTCGACCCAACTCCACCCAAAATTTCGTATTAGTTTTGCTAGTAATGTTGAGAATGTAATAAACACGTGAATTGTTAAACAATTTTGAAATGTGAAGATGTTAAACGTGAAATTAATTCTGCATCTAGTTATCAGGTCTTTAATTGTCACAGGTCACATGTTAAGAGCATGGGGCCCATAGGGGTGTGCATAGAACAGGAGGAGCAGGGGGTATGAAAATTGCGAAAGAGGTACCGTAGCACAGCGTAATAAAACTATTTTATTTTCTTAAATAAGATAATTCGTGATTTTCCCCTTTTTAAACTGACACTTTAAGTAATTGGTACACGACATTTAGAGGAGAAGCTCTCGAAACCATCTGGCAACACTGTCATTATTCAAATATCAATTGTATTGATTAAAGTTATCACTAGTATCATTAAAGTTATAATTTTATTGTCCTACTTGTATACTTATTTATTTACAGGTAAAATATCGTACGTAATAAGAAAGTTTAATGGAAACGAGGGCCCAGAAATGTATTTGACCCCCCGCCTCTTGTTTAGGCTGCGCACGCCTATGATGGGGTGTACTTTATAACTCCTTTTATTCATTACAATTTGATGACAGGAAATATAAGTGCAATTGTATGGCCATACGTGATAAGATGTCAATATCTTGGCCAGGGATACTTCATTCATGTTACACTGTACGTTAACAATGGTAAAAACATGAGAATTATCGTAATTTCGCTATTAAAAAAACAACTAAAGATCTTAACGTATAAGTAAAGAGTACTGGTGTGTTCGTAAGGAGCTGAAAACACTGTTGTGACTTTCGTTGAACAGCAACTGATACAAGAGAAACTGTATTCAATGCAATGTATTGAGTTCCAAGCCGGGGATGATCTGTGGCCCCGTTTCCAGAAGCGCAGCGAGGAGCGCGCCCGGGCGCGGTGGGCGGAGGGAAGCCTTGGGGCCGTGTTCGCGCGCTGCCCGCCCGCCGCGCCGGTGAGTCGGCCGAGTTGCAGGGGCCGAAGGCGGCGCCGCGCCCGCCCTGCCCTCCCCCCTCCCCCTCCCCCACGCGCGCAGCCGCTCCAGATCGCGCTGCCCCTCCGCGGCCGCTCTCCCCAACCCTTGCGAAACGGCTCATCTAGGGAACCGGCTGATCGATGACCTTATCAACACCACTGAGGAGACGGTATTGTTTCGAAGCCCCTCCCTACGGCCAACCGATGACGCGATGCATTTGCTTCCAAAAAGACCGAAGTAGCAGGAACGCATTTCTTGATCGACAACTGAAACGAACTATTCATTCATTCACGGTTTCATTAACTAGATTTAAAATTATAAAATTCATCTACAATTCATACGGGACAACAAAACTTCCGAGTAAACCGTGCCATCTCTAGTCTTGCTAATAAATGACCGCTCTCTATATTGAAACTTGTGGAAAGGAAAGGATATTATTACTTCCAATGAAGCAAAAGCAAAGAAGCTAAATTTATATTATAACTGGCGCGCACAGCGCTAGGTACTGACGCTGGAACTACCAAGTAAATTTTCACCTTTTTTAATTTCTCGATTCCTGTAGGACGTGTTCAGTTGAATTTTCCAACATTGTAGATGAGAAATTCAAAACGGCGAAGAAAAATACCAGACGTTCTCAAACGTAACAATAATAATAATAATAATAATAATAATAATGACAATAATAATAATGACAATAATAATAATAATAATTATTATTATTATCATTACTATTATAATTATTATTTTTTCGTCGGCCCGGTGGCAGAGATCGCTATGGCCGTAGTGTCGTCGTGATTTCAGAGCGAAGGGTCACGGGTTCGAGTCCCGTCTCGGACATGGTTGTATTTGTGTTCGTTCGTTTGTGTGTGCCGTCCACTCATCCTTCATTATTATCATCATCTTCATCATTTCATCTTCCGTCCCCGCAGGACTAACAACCCTGTGGTATAAAATTCGGCATCAGCGTAATGCTGATCCCCCTAATTAGTTACATGCAAGACGTGCAACGTGATAAAAATTATACTGAGCCCGTGCCAGTGCATGTTCTGCGCGGTCCAAGATGGCATATTCGCGAGCAAAGAAAAAAATTAGTGATAATTTCACCATTCACACTATTATTTTACTACAGAATTCTAGTAATCACTCGTACAAAACTCGTCAATTTCAAGGGGAAGTAATATTTGTAAAGACATGATTTTTATTTCAGAAAATTGACAATTCCAAAACTACTATTTACTGAAACGAAACTGTAAAATTAATTTTCGTCAATTTCAAGGGGAAGTATTTGTATTATTAGAACTGTGTGCCTGACTTGCAACAGCCTGAAAATCTCGAAACGCAGCAATATAGGTTACGCAGAGGAATTGATCTCTTCGCAAACTTATTACGAGGATGGCTGAAGGCTTGCGAGGCATTTTGCGCGACGGGCAATGCGAAGCCGGCGGCGCGACGGATGCCAAGGCGAGGGCGCGGGAGCGAAGGGCGGTCGAAGCGGGCGAGCGCGA
The DNA here is from genome assembly GCA_964035755.1 of Teleogryllus oceanicus. NCBI lineage: Eukaryota > Metazoa > Arthropoda > Insecta > Orthoptera > Gryllidae > Teleogryllus > Teleogryllus oceanicus. The sequence goes on along the minus strand of CAXIVR010000002.1, from coordinate 48,815,434 downwards.
ACAGCGGGCGGGCGAGCGGCGGCGAGGGCGGCGAGCGGCGGCGAGCGGGCGGCGGGCGGCGAGCTGGGTGCGGGGCGAGCGGGCGGGCGGAGGCGGCGGGCGGGGCGGCGAGCGTAGCGGGGCGCGAGCGGCGAGCGGGGGAGCGGGCGGCGGCGGGGCGGCGCGGCGGCGGGGCGGGCGGCGGCGGCGGGCGGGCGGCGGGGGCGAGCGGGGCGGGCGAGGCGGGCGGGGCGGGGCGAGCGGCGGGGCGGCGTGGCGCGGCGGGGCGAGCGGCGGGCGAGCGGGCGGGCGGGCGGGGGCGAGCGGGCGGGCGGGCGGGCGGCGGCGGCGGCGGCGGGCGGCGAGCGGCGGCGGCGAGCGGGGGGCGGCGGGCGGCGGGGCGGCGGGCGGCGGGGGCGGCGGGCGGCGGGCGGGCGGGCGGCGGCGGGCGGCGGCGGCGGCGGGCGGGCGGGCGGCGGGCGGCGGGCGGGCGGGCGGGCGGCGGCGGGAGCGGCGGGCGGCGGCGGCGCGAGCGGCGGGCGGCGGGCGGGCGGGCGGCGGGCGGGCGGCGGCGTCGGCGGGCGGGCGGGCGGGGCGGGGCGGGGCGGCGAGCGGGCGGCGGCGGGCGGGCGAGCGGGCGGGCGAGCGGGCGGGCGGGCGGCGGGCGGGCGGGGCGGGCGGCGGGCGGCGGGCGGCGGGCGGCGGGCGGCGGGCGGGCGGCGGCGGGCGGGCGGGCGGGCGGCGGGCGGCGGCGGGCGAGCGGGCGGCGAGCGGAGCGGGCGAGCGGGCGACGGGCGCAGCGCGGGCGGGCGAGCGCGGCGGGCGGGCGGCGGGCGGGGCGGGCGGCGGGCGGGGGGCGGGCGGCGGCGGCGGGCGGGCGGGCGAGCGGGCGGGCGAGCGAGCGAGCGGGCGAGCGGGCGGCGCGAGCGGGGGAGCGAGCGGGGGAGCGAGCGGGGGAGCGAGCGGGGGAGCGGGCGGGGGAGCGAGCGGGGGAGCGAGCGGGGGAGCGGGCGGGAGCGGGCGGGCGGGCGAGCGGCGGGCGGGCGGGCGAGCGGGCGGGCGGGCGGCGGGCGGGCGGCGGCGGCGGCGGGCGAGCGGGCGGGCGGGCGGGCGAGTGGGCGGGCGGGCGGGCGAGCGGGGCGGGCGGGCGTTCGGGCGGGCGGGCGTTCGGGCGGCGTTCGGGCGGGCGGGCGGGCGGGCGAACGGTCCTCGCAGCTGCGTGGCCAGCCGCTCTCGCCCCACGCAGGGGCCAGGCATCCGGGACGCGCACCCAAGGACGCGCCCTCTCACTGTCCCGCGCCCTCGCCCCGTGCAAGGCCAGTCAGTGTTTGCATTCATAAAAAATGATCAACTTTTAAGAGAACTAAACCGCAGATATGTGTTTTACTTCTTTAAAAAGGAGAGCATCTTGTACGTGAATACGTGCCCTACACATTCCCTGGGATTCCTAGTATCTTGCATCTCAATATTTCAGAAAGTTAATGAGAGTAATAGTAATAATAATAATAACAATAATAATAATAACAATAATAATAATAATAATAATAATAATAATAATAATAATGAAACAAAGTGTAGTGATAGGGAAGACATACATGTGCAACATGTCCATTACACCGGTTTTTTTGTTTTTGTTTTGTTTTCTTTCGCGAACATCTTGGACCACGCAGGACATGCACTTGCACAGGCTCAGTATCATTCATTACGTTGCAAGTCTTGCATGTAACTAATCAGGGGGATCAGCATAGGAAGTCTTTCGCATGTATGATTGTTGAGAAGTTCCTAGTCGATGAACCGAATCGATTGTTCCTGCGTCATTGATATTTCAGTCAACAAAACATTCGCAAGGTCGATAGCGTAGTTTGAACGCATTAAGATAAGCTACTTTTCCACACGAGTAGAAGTACTAAACGTCCTCGAATGTCTCAGTATCCTTGGATTATATTTACGTTATTGCATATTTCGTACGCGTTTCGTAGTGAAGAAATACCTGTTCTCCAGAACACAGAGAATAGTCTAATTGAGAAAAATACTTATTCAATTTCAGATGCAAACTGTCAGTATTTTTATCTACAATTTAAATCTATGAATGATCTCTGAAATCTTGGATGAAAATGGGTTCTGAGATGTTCACGGAACTGAAGGCACCCTGAATCTATAAACAACTCCAGTATTCCTTCAGTTTAATTCTCACCACTAAAACAAGAAAACTGGAGGGAGGGGACTATTAACCAATCGCGAGTTTCAATTTATGAAATTGAATCCCCCAATTAGATAACAGCGTCAAGAGTGTCAAGAAGTTTTAATCGGAGAATAGCAGAAACATGCTCTGACATGACCTATTTTCAATATTTGCAAAATTTAGAGGAAACTAGTGCCTTTTGTAGGGACTGGAAATGCTCTGTGTTAACAAACATAAAATATTATTTGAATTACATTTTATGTTTTCTAGGAAAGGAGTAAGAATTAAGAAGTACGGGTCTCACAAGGTTTCTAAACATTCATGCTTTCGCCATTCTTTCTTTTGTCCTTCAGGGATTATATTCAGAACTGTAAAGAAATAAGGTAAGATATAATACCAATCCAACTTAAAGTTAAGCGACATTCACATTTCATTTCCAATGAATATGCTTTAGTCACGCGTTTTATAAAGCATTAACATTAATGACATTAGGCGGTCACTTCTTACACCGAGAGTAATGTTTGTGGTGGAAGTGCCACATACGCGTTGGGGCTAATGTGTCTAATGAACCTAATAGGCTCTTCTGTGATCTTAATCGATTTAATGAAGAACTTCCATTAAATGGCTTTCCTTGTGATGCGCCCAAGTGCGTTGCGTGAGTAGCGAACGCAAAGTGTCTTGTGGGCACACAATCCCTTGGCTCACGTGAGCGCACAATCAAACAAACAAACAAACAGAAATTCTCTCGCTAACCTTTTCATAAAGGGTGTGTTAATTTTGGTATTTTCACTCTGTTTTCTTGCAAAACGACAAATTTGTGTAATTCCTTTGCTGATGAAAAATAGTGATTCCATTCATAGTACAAAGCCGTCTTCGCGAGTTTAAATGTTCGCCTCTTTGCATTACTGAATTGCGTGTTCCACAGGCGGTGATTCCTTATGGTGCGCAATTCGTACACAGTACATCTACAGGCAAAATGAAGCCTCACTTCTCGCCAGACAGATACGAGAGCTCATTATCGGCCTACATTATGTATTCATGTGTGTATATGTACTGAACACATGTGTGTACATTATGTGTACATGTGAGAGCCAGGAGGTAGCGGTGCCGTCCCCTTCCCCTCCCCCCCCCCGCCACCCCCACATTTGGGCTTGACGAGTTTTCTCCTTCCAGGCACCTCCATCGGGACACTGCACCGTCCAGGACAACTCTTAGCTTGTAACTCGTCTGCAGACAGATTGGTGGGAGTAAGACTACCTTTTAGCTCGACTTAGGAGCCATTCGAGGAACCACTGCTGAGATAGTTCCTCGCGCTGGCTGGAGCTGGCTACCCCCAGGTCGCGCCCCCACTACACTTACCACGCCCCCCCTACACACACACACTCTGAGAGCGCCCACGCGGAACGACAGCCCCGGCGCGCGGAGGGGCAGGTGCTCAGGAAAGGCATGCTCCTACGCCACCTGAAGGGATGTCATGGGGGGGATGGCGGGGGGGGGGCGCCCCAACATCCCACAACACGCACGTGAACAATGCCTACGCGGACGAGACCTACCGCGCAGAGCTCTATTCTGCATTCGTGCTTTAGCGGTCACCGCACCGGTGCTTTAAACGAAGAAATAATATGAAATGTTTCCATCGTGCTCCCTTTGGCTCAAACTGCACCGCCTCAAGCCGCACCGGGACAAGCTCTAAGCTTCCGATGGGACTCCCGACAGGTCTGGTAATGTAGAATCCGCACGCGTGCATGCGTGCGTGCGTTTGTTAATGTGGTACGCCGTCATTCGTCTGCGGTAGATCGGAGAACCCACGGCAAACCACCGATGAGAGCATCCGGTTGCTAGAATTCTACTCCAGTCAGCAACGTAATTCGACCCTGTACATTTTTTTCCTAGGGTTTTTATCCAGCCGGCTGTCGGTTACCCTTTACATCCCGATGGGACGCATATTCGGTCATACACTAAGATATTAACACACTTAGCGGGCTCCTCCGATCTGGGGTCAGCAGAACGCGAGTCCTTCCGCGACAACACATACATGGGAGACAAGGGACAAACAATCAAACCCAAGCGGTACTCGAACCCACGACCCTTCGGACTGAAGCGCTGAGTCGGTACACGCTCTTAGCTACCTCGGTTATCAAGGTCGGCATCCATAGTTCATAGTGCCAAAAATCCCCTTTCGGTATTCGAACTCTGGAGCCTCCCGGCCAAAGACGCTGCAGCAGTAAGGATTATAGAGTCTGTTTTTCTCAACTGTAGAGAGGCCCATTCAACGGGAGAGAGGGCGAGTATTATTTTCGTTCATTTTTTATCGATGATCGTGTAACTTGTATTCCTTTTATTTGGAAATATGGGCAATAAATGTAACAAAGTAAGAAAAGTGTTGAAGATAAAAGTAAAACTACAAATAATGGTAATTTACCTTTTGCCTTCTGTATGAAACGAAATTAATATTTCTTTCACAGAAATAATTATGTTTAACAGTAAATTTTTAAGGTATATAAAGTAATGTTAAGTTATATCAGATTTCTATTGTTTGTTTTACAATTCATGCAGAATATGTCATGGTTTGACTAGGTTGCCGCGTTCAGTATCAAAAACGTACGAAGATGTTTTGCAAAACAGTACCCACTATGCACTTTCTTTGGTTGTATTAGTATATTTACAAACAAAATCCCACCGTTTATTTGACGAATATTAACTTCCAAACCATTATCTACGTACTTGGTCTCCACACATTTACGATTGTAATTTTTCTGTCAAAAACAGCAAATTATTCAAATTGCTCCGACAGTTTCAAGGACTTCCCACAATTCAGTGTTCACTAACGACTGTCCTGTGCGAAGGAAACCCCCTTGACCGCGTAACGCTACTTAGCGTCTTTGTGGTGGGAGACTGGTCTTTTCGGCGCTGCCCCCCTTCTCCCCTCGCGAACGCTGCGCTCTCGCACAGGAAGAACGGAACCTACCCGCTTTGTTGTTTCTAACGGGTGCATACGATGACAGATCATGAAATTAGTCCGTTACCCCTAGCTACGTATGTTTCGTGACGTAATATTTCATTAACGAAGCGATATGAAGGGAATGAGGTCGTGGAAGGTCAAGCTTCGCCTGTATACAAACAAAATCACTTTTCACCATCAAGGTTGTAAAGAGATCTATTATCTTCTTATGTAACTGATTCTTCTGACATGCACAGGAAATGATTATTGTTTGTCACTCAGTTTTACACTAGTTCTTGTGGAGGGTTTGTACCCCTCTGTGGGAATCACTCAAGGACTTCATGAAACAAATGGATTTCCGCTAGTGCATACCCTCTAGATAAGGTTGTATAAACTCAGGGAAATCCGTTTTTTGAATAGTAAAAATTAGCCGGTAATTCCTACTGAAAAAACAATTTTAAAAAATCTTATTTTTTGAAATAGGTTAAAATGTTTTCTCCATTTATATTAATCCCTGAAGATATTTCATATCGAACAAACTCATTTCTTAATTCTACTTCACTTCAAACTTATTTCTAATATTCGGTGTTTTTTAGAGCAATTTGACGAACAAAAATAAATGAACCAAAAATTATTCTTCACAACACAGAACCCATTAATGCTACCCTTTCACTCGTGAAATACAGGAAACCCTAAAGTAGAAAAAACTGTTTTTACAGGATGAGTAAAATCATTATAATATCAGGGGCAAAAATTACACTTAAAACAGCTCTATAATTCAATATTTCAGATTTATTTAAGTTTGGTCTAACACATAAAAAATATTACGTTTTTCAAAAAATTAGATCAGCTCTTTTGGAGACGAAATGTGTTTATCAATTCGAATATACAACTAATTTCTTCTATTTCTGCCTTCGCAAGAAGTAAAATTAGATTTCCAAGATTGGCTTTTTATCTTATTTTTTTCGTGTTTTACCCAAACATTCAGTGACACAGGACACATCGAAAACGACCGAGAAAAATCCCGGGAAAAGAGATTTTTTCGTTTTAGATGATACAAAGCAAATAAACAACATTTACTAAATGGGGAAAAATGTTCATAAAACTGTTATCAGGAATGACTTCTTTATTTTTCTGAAGATAAATCTTCTTTGTTACATTGAAAATCATAGGAACCCGAGGAATGTTTTTTCTATGCACTACTATCTCACCGCAATTCCTAACTCTTCGACCACGGAGCGCGTACGCCGAGCAGAGCTTATGTAAGCAACATCCATTTTGATTTAACTGATAAGGAAACACTACAGAAGCCAGACAAACACCCTTGATCGTGTTCATACAGATCGCCAGCGGCACTGGACGTCATGATTATCCCGCAAGGGATCGAAAGGATTACGTCCGACGTTGGGGTTCATGTGACAAAAGTTTTAAAAGATCAGAGATAATGGCAAGAAAATTTTTCCTTCATAGGAATAATAGCTTGCTTTCTTCTAATCTCGTCAACGAGAAGTATTCGACATGTGAACATTTCATTCCGTAACTCAATATTCTGAGTTTTTTTTCAAGAGTTTGCCATGGAATTCTTTTTATTTCTTTAAAAGGACGAAAGAAATTGTGAAAAGTGAGAGAGAATTTCGAATGAATCTGCGGGTCTTTAGAGCTCACCGTCAGCACGACTGGTTCACACAGAGGTCGCTCATGCGGCGTGCGGGGAGAGCGCGTCGGAAGAGGTTGATTCCTGATTGCATTATCGACGCCTCACTCCCCGAGTCGATGAACCGACTCGGCGCAGCGTTGTGCACCGGTTGCGCAACCGCTTCTAATTGGCCGAGCTCTGTTTCCCACGTTTGTTTGCACGGGAGGGGGAGGACGGGGGCATTGTGTGGCTTGGGGAGGGGGAGGAGGGGAGGGGAGGGGGCGGAGCGCACAAAGAGGCCCTAAGCACAGTCGCGCAATCGCCATCATTTAATTAAATAATATCCTCTCATCGGATAGCCCGTCAGCCAGCATTCACTTGAAAAGAAATTATATCAATTGAAGGCAATTTGGAAATATTCAAGGACATTAATATTGGAGCTTCACTAATGAATGAACAGATTCAACACCAGAACATTTAGAAAATTATGCAGGTCACCTTTCTAACAAAACAATTCTTTTCGTTTCTAACAAAACAATTTATAAATACTCATTACGAAAACACACAAAAAGTCTTTACTTTCTTAAAAGAATTTAGGAGTATCTGAATAAATCAAGTGAAAATTAAAACCATCTATCAACCTGCGGAAAGTTAACACATACGCAGACTGTAATGCGAACACATCTTGGAACTGCCAAACTTCTACTCTGTCATGGAACGGGATAGTCTTTTCACTTTTCATGAACAGTTTTCGCTTATGTAGCAGCCTTTTTAGTCTTTGTTTCTGACGCTAATACGATTGTTACTTAGCGGAGCAGCTTTTCGTTTTGGATTTTAACCAACATCAAGAAGAAATCAGAAGGGACTTTGAAAGAGAATAACCGCTTAACGACAATTACGCAAGCACGAAAATTCTACCTTCTACTTATAGTGCAATGTGGACGATTTCGGCACAAAAATTCCTGTGTCTATTCATCTCTTTGTGAGGCATTTCATCTCGTGTTTCATTCCACGTGAACCCGCGCTGCTGTGTGTTTTCGCCGCGCTCTGTTTAGTTCCCAGCGGCTTCCACGCCTTCCCCGCCGCCGCGTGGAGCCGCTTTCCAGCCGCCTGACCCTGACCTTGTCGCAGCAGCGCGCGGCCGGCGACTCACAGGCCTCTCTCTTTAGTCACAGGACTGGGACAAGACATGTCGGTGTAATAATTGGAGTGATTGATTAGTGATGCCCGGCTCGTCAACGTAAATGTCGATTCATTAGTAAGAGTAGTGTCGTGTCATTAGTCCCGTAAGTGTAGTGCATGTTTTATCGCTGGAGATGGCGGGGATCATATTCCACTGGATGAGAAGACCTGACTCTCACTTACCCGTCGGCTTGTGGAGGTTTCCCCAACCAGGTATCTCTCACCAGCAGGCCACCGCCCAGCCCGGGGCAAGTTTTACGATGCCCCCGTAATGTCCGTATGACCCCGCGGTGCCCCGCTGGTGGGAGAGTCCTGGTTAGGGGGAAACACCACTAGCCGACGGTAGGTCGGCGCCGGATCTCGCCATACGGCGGGGGAAGATCACCGCCATCTCCCCAGAAAAACATGCACTACACTAACGGTACTAATGGCCAAAGCAGTTGACGCGCCCGGAAACACGAAAAAATCAGTCAATCAATCTGTATGCCCCCGACTGGACTCCCGACAAGTATGGTCATGTGCAAGTAAGTGTAAGCGTATGTAAGGGGTGAGGTTAGCGCAAGGAAGGGGAAGGAAAGATCGCGGGCGGTTCGTGGCCTGTCTGTTAAGGTACTGCTCCGGCATTCGCTTAGTGTTGATCGGAAAAACAACGGAATAGTGGGCCGATCAGAGCCGAACCCGCCTGTAGAATTCTCCAGACAGCGGTTGAATTCGACCTAGCTACCTAGCTAGTGTAAAAAATCCTGTCAGTCAGGACTCGAACCCTAGGACCTCCCGGTCAGAGACACTACTGTGGTATCAATCGGCCCTGAGCCACCTAAGCCGGTATTTTATTAATTGGAGAACTGGAGGAAAGACCAGAGCCCTACACGTACTGGAAAACGTCCTCATAAGAAAGTGTTTGTCAGTGATATATTATGTTTCATGTTTCCTGATATTGATTGAGGTCACCTCTGTTAGAAGTGAATATTGGATGAAAATGCTCGAAGAGTCATCAAGAGATAAGTGAAATAATCCAATACAAATATGTGAAGAAATCGTCACCAGACCCATTTCTTTGCCAAAATCCACCAAAAAGACTTTTGTTATTTACTTCCTCTCCCTTAATTTCTCCATCCAATTATTTTCTTTCTCGGCAATGAAGTCCGTTCTGTCGAAATCTAACAAGTTGTTCATCTAACACTTCTTCATGAAGAATGTATTATCTCACCTAAAATTTCAAACAAAATTCTCCAGGAAAGGTAGCACAATTAATACACGCAGTTCAGAACCAGATAGGGAAAAAAGTAAACATTTCTTTCACTTTTCTCACATGACATTATTAAGAGAAAAACTGCTATGAAAGCTCACTTTAATCATACGCTACAATAATGTAAATCATAGTGGATTGGAAAATACAATTAATTAAGTCTTGAATGGATCTTCAAAAAACCTATTGTCTAAACATGACAGTGACACTTTGCGGACAACACGTAATTTACAAAATTAATTCAAGTATAAATGCAAATAATTTATATGATCTTTCCAACAAATTAAATCTACATTTATCTAGAATTCCCAAAAATAAGCGATAAGTTATTACTGACGAAGTGTGAAAAAATAGAATTTTCGAAACCGCGTGAGAACAGGCTTAGCAATTTTTATAAAAGTCTCGCAGAGCTTCTTTATCATGGTTGAATTATTGCTCATATCATAAAGGCCAATGGATAGTGTACGTTCTGATGAAAGCGCATGAGCAGGTGGAGCGCAGGTGGAGGCGGGTGGGTTGCCAGCCCAAGGTGAGAAGGCACTGGAACGCCGCTAAGCAGGAAAATTGGAGAGCTGCCTTGGGCGTGGCCCCGCCGACCCGCACGCCGCAGCGGCAGTGCGCCTCCGACTCAGGTGGAAAATGAACATTCACACCGTGCGCAGTGTATTAGCCTCGGAATAAAGAGGCGGGCCCAGCGACATTCACGCACTGCCACGTCACAAGTCGAAGGGTTTTGTAAAATGATTTGGTTTCTTAGGGACTGCCAATAAATAAAAAAATTGAATGCAATGCTTACAAATTCTACCATACTACTTGCTTACAAATAACGTAAAGAATTGATTGACAACTGTTGTTAAATATTTATTGAGTTAAATACTAATAATTTCTTTAAGACTTTATCATTCTGCAATTGTGCAGAGAGAGTAAAATATTTAGTAGCTTACAGAAAACAAATATATATATTGGGAAATGCTAAATATGCCCAAAAAATATTAAAATTTTGTTCCTGTTTTCTCTACTGGCATCTACTATCAGAAATAGGACGGGTATTTTTTAAACAGGTTCTACATCGTAGTAGAAAGTTGTGACTTTTAGCTTCACTGAATAGCGTATACTTGATAACATCTTTATATTTAATTTCTTCATTTCCGAAAAAAAGGCAATGCTTGAAGTAAGTTTAATTTTAAAGTACCACAATACTAGAAACGTAAAATATTGATTCCATTTTCATACATGCAGTTTTTAAAAAAATACGTAAAAATACTTTGTGATGTACAAATGCAATAAAAATTACCTCTCTGTATACTTTTTTTAAATTTTCAATGAAATTCCTCCGATGCATTGCTTTCGACCATGATTATTGATAGCGGTTTTTATTTGCTTTCATTTTTTGGTAATGACATTTTACTTTCTATACCTATTCAATAATACACTGTGTCATAGTTCTCCAAGAAAAAAATTACGCAAATGTCAGCGGAGAGGATCGAAGTGGGACACATGCTCAGAGGCCCCACTGCGTGTAGCGGTATGTGCTGATGGCAACATGACGTCACCGTCTACCAACGACCTTTCTGCCTCCCCCGCGCCCGGGCCGTTAGCATTTATTCCTCACAGATATATTGAAATATCGCTGAGAAATTTTCTCTCTGAACCTTTCCGAGATGACAATGCTGCCACTCCCAAATTCTCCAGAACGACGACACAAAATCGATCGACAGTCTTCAATCCGAAGGTATATTTTCTTGTCCAATCGATTGTCTTTGTCCGTATTCAGTAATTTATTCATTACGAAAGACTAACTTATGGCGGCCCGGTGTCGTAGGGATCTCGGACCGAAGGGTCGCGGGTTCGAGTCTCGCCTCGGGCATGGTTGTGTTCGTCCTTTCACCCCTTATCGTCACCATTTCGTTTCATCTGCATAGTTATCGTAACGTTAACTTCAGTAGTGGTCGCTAATGACCTAGATGTTAATGCGACCTTAAATAACAACAAAAAATATCAACTTATGATTATTCGTGTAATGAAAATTAAGCAAATGTTCATGTACGGATTAATAAATGCCCTTGGAAGAGAGAAGGTTGTTTAATAATTATAATGAGTTAACTTTCTATCGCCAACTTCAAAACAGAGGCATCCGAATATTTGAGTTGTTAGGCTCTTGGTATGTTATAGATTAAGGTATTATATATTTTAGGAGGCTCATATATCTTTGTGTATTTCAATATTTTATTCGCAATACGTTCCTTATTATAATTTTTCAAAACAATTGTTTGAAAATTATTTTTAACTTAAAAAAAATTAAAGAAAGTGATAATTTACTGCTTTGTAAATGACCAATTCAGAAAAAAGGATTGAGAAGTCTACTTTCAGCATAATAATATTATTCGGTTTATTTTAGTTTATTATAAAACCTTGTTTTATAGCTAGTACTAAACCTTGAATTCTCTGACCATTTTATTTACGTAACTTAATATTTGATGAATTTATTTTTAATACTAATTTGAACTTATTATGCACATGCATGTACATATGTAATAATAATAATAATAATAATAATAATAATAATAATAAGAATAATAATAATAATAAATCCATTAATCCCAATGATGGGAAACGCCTTCCACTTAAATAGTGGGGTGGATCAAAATTGTAACTGCGCTCAGGTGAGCTTGCCCTGAAGAGCGTTTATTTAAAGCGAGTTGTCCACTGTCTATATTATTGACCCCTGTTCACTTTGCCCACTGACCGTGTTGTTATTGACCACTGTCTATGTATATTGCCACTGGCCGTATTATTCTCCATTTATTATTTACTGACTACTGATTATACTACCATCACTAACCCCTGTTCACTTATTGAACACTGTCCATTTCGTTTGCTATTGCCCACACTCCTGACCATTATTGATCGTTGAAATCGCTGTCATTGTCGCACTTATTATCTTCAGTACGTGTGAGAATCTTCTACAAGCTTCTATCTTTCGCTTTTCAATACCATAACTCGCCGGCTATTTCATCGCACAAATGTTGTTCCACTTTAATTTTCCCTGTACACACTATGTTATTGCACTTTAATTTTCCCTATACTTGTGTCCCTTATAGTATCTTATGTACTCACATAAATGTTATTCCATATATATAAAAACAGCCCTGATAATGAGTACTAGTGGTTGCCCAAAGTTTGAAATTCGACCGTAATTCTTTAAATTTTTAATTTTTAACGTTTCTGAGGTTCTTGTGTCAAAGAGTATTACTGTATAAAATCTGCGAGCGTGTACATTTGTGTGTATTGTTTACCATAGGTAATTCCGTGCAATACCTATGAAAGTAGAAAACCTATGAAAACAGAGGGATCACTTGGCTTCTCACCTTTCCCGGTGGCTGAAAATATACAACGGAAAATGGTCTCTTGACCTCAACTGCTGACAGTGCAAAGTCCTTCGGAAGTGAGATATACTGTCTCGAGTACCATTTGTTTATGCGTAAAGTTATGTTAAATGAAGAAATAACATCACTACAAACAGTTGTAAAAGTAATATCGTTCACGTGCGAACATTACTGCAATAATTATTAGTATTATTAAAAATATGCTTTGCACGTACACAAATGCAAATATGGAGTAAATATTTCTCTTACACGCTAGATGGGATTAAACACCAAAAACGTATCATTTTGCAGATTAGGCCATAGAAAACTAAACCTGTGTCTATCAAGCGACACGAAAATCAGATATTAAGGTTCTAAAACGCATGGTCTACGAGTTACTGTGCCTACGATGTACGACAGAAGTGTTTTGCGGGTTGCATCTACATACACCATTATTTTATTTTATTTAATATATTTGTAACACACATTATTCACAAATTTTAGGTTTCTGCCCTCCTTCTACATTTAAACTTTATACTAAATCTCACATTACTCCGATAGCACAATACGCTTAAAAGAGTGTACAAACTTTTCTCTTCGCGTATTGATACATAGATAACAATATTCCAAACCACAAAAGTGAAATTATTTTCGCGGCCGGCGTCCTTGCAAGGAGGATGGCGGCAGGCGCTGCGTAGCACTCACCAAGCAGAGCAGGGGCCCGGGAAACGGTACGTTCGAAGAGGAGTTGGACGAAGCAGGAAGAGGATCGGCCCCACTCGGACACGCAGGTAGTCGCTCGACGACTCTGAAGCGGCCGTTGAAATTTTTGCACAACGTCGCTAAAACACGAAGACACTGGCGTCACCCGCATCAGCTCGCGCCCGGTTTTCACTCGAGCGGCCCGGCGCCCCGGCGGCGAGCGCTTCTCCAGAGCGAGCGCGTGGTGAGGTGGGGCGAGGCGAGGCGGCCGTCGCGTCGCCGCGATGAGCAGTGCGGCAGGCACAGCGCGCCCCAGGCTCCTCCGGCACCCACTTGCGCTTTCGTCGCGCGGCGGCGGCGGCGGCGGCGGTCGCGGCGGCGGTCGCGGCGGCGGCGGCGGTGACGGCGGCGGAGAAGGCGGCGGAGGAGGCGGTGGCGGAGGAGGCGGCGGCGGAGGAGGCGGCGGCGGAGAAGGCGGCGGAGGAGGCGGCGGAGAAGGCGGCGGAGAAGGCGGCGGCGGCGGGCGGAGAAGGCGGCGGAGAAGGCGGCGGCGGAGAAGGCGGTGAGGCGGCGGCGGCGGCGGAGGAGGAGGAGGCGGCGGCGGCGGCGGAGAAGGCGGCGGAGGAGGCGGCGGCGGCGGCGGAGGAGCAGGAGGCGGCGGCGGCGGCAGCGCTTTCTCGCTGCCGGCGGCGGCTGCGACGCGCGCGCGGAGCCGCGTTTTTCTGCCGCCGGCGCCGCTCCAGCGAACCGCTCATCGCACCGATCTCGGCGGGCGGAGGACAGCGGTCGAGGGGCCTGCGCGGGGGAGGAAGGGCGGCGGAGGGAAGAGAAGGGCCGCGGGGAGGGAGGCGGTGGCAGGAGCCAGGCATGGGATCGACGGGAGCGCACTCTCTCCGGGGCGCCACGTCAGACGACGCTGTTTTCTGGGTTAACGCGTTCCGCCCCCTCCCGCCCCTCACATGAACGGCAACACAACCCCACCGCGTGACGGCGCGACCGCGTTCTTTAGCTGCGAAAGCACCGCTCACGTAGGGGCGAATTAGTCTAGCAGGAAACCTACGCCGTTGGACAGGTCTGCTGAACAAAGCCACACGAAATGGGTTGGCAAAGCGTAGCACGCGCTCTGCTCGACATCAACAAATGAAACACTCGTTTATCGCTGCATTAAATTAAGTATTTGAACAAACAGTATTTTAAGAATACTACAATAACTTATTCCACTCGTAGAACAACAAAAATAACAATATCCAAAAAGTTGCTGTACAATTATGGAACACTTGAATAGCAAATATTTAATGCTAATAATAACATAATGAAATATCTGAGTTTATCTGTCGAAATCGAAGTTTTTATTTTGGGTTTTTCACCGAGTTTGTGGGTATTGAAGGAAACTAATAACATCAAAGACAGACTCACAAGCTTCATAGTTTTTCGGCACTTTATGCGCATATATTGTAATGGATCATTACAAGTGACGATAAATGTAAACGAAAGTAAATATGACGATAGTAACAATGGAGTCAGGAACGAATGCAAAGACTTGAACATTTAAAAATATAAAAGAATGTACATGTAAACAACAACGGGGAAAATAAACACTATTGTAACAAATTTAAGTAACATAATGGACACGTGAGCAAATTCCATGGGTGAATAAAAATAATTTAATGAAATGTTCCCACAAGAACCAATGGGAATCTAGATAATATTCGAGTTATTGAATAAGATGCGCGGTAGAAACGTTTTGGGGTGCTTGTGCGCAATTTTGTAAGAACAGTCAACAGGCGCTCAAAATGAATAGAAAAGAGACGAGCCGTGGATCCGATGAATAGAAAAGAGACGAGCCGATGGTCGGAAGTAGAAACAACGCAGAGTGAATTTTTCGTGATTGATGAAATGAAATCGGGACTTGTAATTTTCACCCGGTAGTGGCCAACGCGGATTATTGCATGATGAATTAGGAAGAATGTTTAACTAAAGTTATTAGGGAATTTTCGAAAGTAAATTTGGAAATGTGAGCGCGCGTATAAAACACGGACATTTTGTTTGAAAAAATAGCAAGATGGAGATGGAATGAATCGGGAGCGACGGTCAAAAATGCTGATTTGCTGCAACTGGAAAGTAACAATGGGGAATCCTGTCAAAAAAAAAAAAAAAAAAATGTAGGAATCCTCTGGGATGGCTCGTGGCCAGCGTACTAGCTTCCCGTGCTGTGGTCCTAGTTCGATTCTTGGTCGAGGCAAAAATAGAGTTGTAGCTTTTCTTTAAAATCGTCCCAGTTTCTGTAGCTGTGTGACTAAGAAAAGCTCAAGCAGGCGTATCTTGCTAGTTACGGTGAAGAGAATACGTCATGTTCGCCTCATGTCACTCTTATCCCCCAAAGATGGGGTAATTTTATGACTTAAGTTAATGTTTTTGAAGAAGTCAATGACCAAGCCTGCATTCAGGGAGGGAGATAGAAAAATACAAGATGCAAAACAACAATGAGGGAGTAAGAGTAATATTTCGTTAATGTTTCGGGTTTGGATTTTGCATAACAACTGCTATATGCTGTATCCGTGTAAATGGTTGCAGAATATAATAGTATATATTATTTACAAAGTAAGTATCATTATTTATGAGCATAGAGAGTTCTTCAGATCACACATCGTAAATTATCAATAATCGCGTACGTAAAATTTGTGCTGCCGTGATTCTGTATAGGCGGTCTATCAGACCTGCAAAATAATATTATCATGACTGTATCACTTCGACATAACTAATATTAGTAAAGGAGTCAAAGGGGGAAAGACAGTCAGGTTGATGTACGATATTCAGTTTGAATATATCAATAGGTCGAAGTAAAATACGGTTCAATATACCAAATTACTAATGGAGATTATTCTCATTTACATCATTCCAACAATAAAAATTTTAACACATTTTATACAAAAACAAATAAGTATCAAAATTTCAGAATCTCCCCCTGTCCTAAATCTCAACAGTAATGGGTGTTCCTTACTCAAATCCTTTCCCATACGAAGAAACATGTACATTCAAATATTTGAAAGTTTGGGTGCAATTACTATTGTTCAATCAAAATATTAAATACTTATTTTTATTCTCCATTAAGAAAGAGAAGCATTCACAAAATAAACCTACACTTAAGAAAGTAGCTGGTGAAGTTCAGAGAAAAAGAATGAAGCGAGGAAAAAGCGAATGCAAAAATTGTATTTTGATAATTATGATTTATTTTTAATTTGCTTCTATTATTTATTTTATCGTGATATTTGAATTTTCAGCAGCATTATATTGCTTTTAAAATAAAAAAACTGAAGGTACCTTTTGCAAAGTATTGTGTTCATAGATTAAAAATAATAAAAACAAATGATTTGAACTAATCCTTTTTTACTTTCGTGTCATTTCAGAATGGAATAATATACTTAGTTTACTTCCAGAAAATACGCCAGATTCTATTAGGAACAGCAGGTATTTGGCTTTAACTAGTAGCAGTGTATGAGTGAAATAACTGCTTGAGCAGGTTTGTTTTGTTTCTGCTACACATAATAATGGAGCTCTGGACTTCCCGTAGCTCCCAGGCAAGGACAACCGTCTCCTTTCACTTGAAAGCATTCAACACGACAGCTGCACTGCATGCATCAGGATTAACGTAAAGATTACGCTTTACGATCACGAACTCAACAAGCACCAAATCGACTATCGTTCTCACCGTTCGAATGCCTTTAAAGTGGGCTCGATTTTCTCATTTAAAGAATTTGTGTTAAATATCGTTTTGTGTCACTGTTTTTGTTTCTTGACAACGAAACCAATTTTTTCTCCAAAGAATAGGAGTGCTGTTACGTAAAAAGGATGGTTTTTGTGGAAAGCATCATTTCATGTAATTCTGGAAAGTTGAAATGAGTAATTCTGGAAAATGAAATTCATGTGTGGAAATGTTTTAAGATTTTAATGACTTATTTTTACTTCATGTACATTTCAATTAATTTTGAATGGTTCAATGTAGGCATTCTAAATGTAGTGGAGAGTTGAGAAGACACAATAAAAATGAGAATTTGAAAAACTCAATTAGTGGACTAACGTAATTTTTCATTCGTTAATGGTATTAATTTATTATTTAACTATTAATTTCCACTGGCGACATTTATGCTGCTGTAATAAGAAGTGAGCAAATTAAGAATTGCCCTAGGCGTGCGCCCGGGAGGCGGGTAGATGCCAACAGGAGGACGCGGGCAGGCGGCCCGAGGCCATCCTAAAAATCTTTTAAAGAGCCACGAAGCCTTACGTAATAAAACACTTTACTCCCATCAATATCTCTAATCTCTACTTTTCCCTTTTAAATTCTGACAATTTCAAAAATTGTTATACATTGTGATACTCTCCAAGATATCTGACAATCCTGTAAATGGTTCAAAATAAAACCAATCATATTTGTTAATTCTGTCGTTAATATTATAATTACTTTCTCCAAGTAGTATGTTTTATTTATTTACTATTGGAATGTTATTCTGCGAAAAGAGGCACCTCCTCTTGTGATATGATGCGCACGGCTATATGACTATTGAACTATTCTGATTTAACACACTTTTGAACTGAATTCATTGGACATTCTTGGATAGAATCGTATCCAAGCATTGATTTGCAATTACTTCGCCATGGACTATAACAACCTTGCATGAGTCTTTGGGGATAAGTTTCTCCGTTTCCCAGAGCGTCGAAATTTTCTAATCCAACGTTGGCCAACCCCTGAATAGGCCAACTGAGAAAAGTTGTGAGCGAAAGTCCTGCTCCGCAGACACCGCAATGTTTCGCTTATTTGCCCAAAGCTAAACAAGCAGATGCATTTTATATCCCCCTCAAGTATTTTTTCCTAGAAAACTTTATATATTCTTTATATATACTTATAAGTTTCTTTCACGTTATATTATTTCTACCTTCTAGTTGCCAAAATACAATATGTAAACTAATGTTATTCGCATGATCTTTTTTCTTAATTTGCGTCCGTTGTATTTATTATTGAACACTTTTCTCAGATCTGGGTCAATTTAACTAGAAACATTTTATTTTCGTTTCTCCTTCAAATGTTTACTAGCCTTACACAATGTCACTTTCGGGATAAAAAAATTAACATATTAAAATTACTGTTGACGTATCCGGACGTATTCTGTGTACCAGAACTTCGTAGCGCGGATGATCAGAAGTGTGTAGAATCGGATATTTTATAAATACTTAGAATAAAAATAACATTTCATGAAGAATTTTAATTTTTTAAACACCCCAAAGTTTCAAGAGAAGTTACATTTTTGTTTTACATCCCGTGGTAAGTCGAAATATTTCTGCAAAATCTTGCTCTGAAATATGTGATCTTACATACTCAAAAAGGAAAAAAATACGTTTTAGAATTAAAATTGACTATTCCACTCGTGATCAGAAGTGTGTAGAATCGAATATTTTATAAATACTTAGAATAAAAATAACATTTCGTGAAGAATTTTAATTTTTTAAACACTCCAAAGTTTCAAGAGAAGTTACATTTTTGTTTTATATCCCGTGGTAAATCGAAATATTTCTGCAAAATCTTGCTTTGAAATATGTGATATTACATACTCAAAAAGGAAAAAATACATTTTCGAATTAAAATTGACTATTCCACTCATGAAATTAAAACCAATAGTATTTAACTAAACATCAAAATTCCCCAATAAAGGCGGTGTGTCTCAAAATGTTTATAGCTTATTCTATCCAATTTTTCTTAACGCTTCTCTCTATTGGCCAATCATAAGCTGTGACTCATCCATCTTAAGAGGCGGTATACACTGATTGCTATGTCGATGTCCTATAAACCGCGTATGTACTACAACATAACCTCTTTGAATTTAAAATAGCTTTCAATTATTTCCAATATTTCACGCATTTTGGAACTCTGTTGTACAACCTAATTTCATTCATGGAATAGTCTATTAAATACCACTCGTGCTTTGGTAATTTTCAGATAAATCCCCTTCTCGTTTCGCGAGTCGGGGATTTATCAATTTCCAAAGCACTCGTGGTATTAGCTATGATTCTTTACTTTTGAACGTCCATTTCGCCAACTTGTTCGCTTATTTCCTTCTTTCATTTCTAGATATATTCGTTCTCAGCTTCTCCGCAGAGCATCGTTTCTTTGTGTCAAAGACCACCGCTGTCTCCACTCTCTTCGTAATTTCTCGGCGAAAGCACAGCGCGAATGAATTTACTGTCTCATCGCGTCGTTCGGTTCAGCGAAGCGTGAGGGAGGCCACACCGGAACGAAGGAGATTTTTTCATGTACTTCTTATTCTACTGGGTTTTCGCACTTAATGTTGCGATATTTTGTCGACTTTCGTGTGGTAATTTAGTTTGCAGTGACATTCACTTTCATTACCGCCAAGTCAAACTAGTGGTGCTTCTGAATAGCACAAACGTTCTTGTACTATATAGTTTTTTGATTTCTTTGGTCAAAGTTAGGTTTTCGGTTTTGCCCCACCCTCTTCCCAGCTGTCATCTAGCGTAAACCAAACAATTTTTTTAATTGTATTCCGTTGCCTAATAATAGAAATGAAATATGATCTTAGTAATATTATAGAAGAGTAAAACCTCGTATCATTTGGCAACTTTCATTGAAAAATTTGGAGCCGTTTTTGAGAAAATGTCGTTTGACTGTTTCTAAAAAAGTGCATTTTGAAGCTCATTTTCACCCTAAACTTTTGAGTTTTCGAGAAATTTTATAAGATAATATTTAAAGCAATTGGACTAATAAATTCAATAATGTGCTAGTGCGAATTGCTAGTAACGTAAAAATTATCGGCGAGAAAGGTATTTCAAAACAATTACATTTGTATAATTAAAAAAAAACAAAAAAATACGTAAAAGTTGCATTTAGTCACGCAACTCAAGCCATTTAACACTATCCAATAACAAAATTAAAATTAATTTTGGAAGGTATTTTTGAGAAAATGGCGTTTGAGCTTTTCTGAAAATGCGAAATTTTGAGTCATTTTCACAGACAACTTTTTAGTTTTCGAAAAACCTTACACAACATCATTTAAATCACATGTACTCACTGTACACAAATTGCCGACAGTTATATTAACGATGTGAGGGAGAAGTCAAAAAATTACATTTTTATAATTTTTTAAAAACAAAATAATAGAGCAAAATGACTTTTGTCATCTCTTACAGTACGTTTAATACTAACCCTACCAAAGTTTAAAGAAAAAGTTTGAAGCCGTTCTTAAGAAATTCTTTTTTAATATTGCACATATGTCACGCAATATTGCGCGACAACTGTTAAACTTTTCAAAAAACGTACGAGACCGTAATGAAAAACCTAATTATGGAGAACAAATTTCATATCAAAGAATAATCTCTATCTTCAATTTTGTAATTGTAGGAATATACCGAATAAATTCAAACTTAAGAAATGTTCGAAAATTGAAAGTTAACGATAGAAAAGGACATCTGTCACCTTTGTATGTGTATTTCACTATATTCTTACAAGAAACTTAAAGAAAAAATTTGGAGCCATTTTGGAGAAATTTTTGAAAATGACCCAGGGGCTTCTTGTAAAGTACCCCCAAAAATTAAAGAATATTTTTCAAAATCGCTTCGAGCCAGATCGATCTGGAAATGTCCATTTTGGACTAAAGCTATGAATAGATCAGGTGCCAGTGATGCTCACAGGCGGACGGTCGGACGATTTGAAAGAAAAAGAAAGAAAGAAAAACCCTGTCTCCCCTCTTTCTATAACAGGACCACACAAAACGAGTTATTCTGGCGAAAAATCATTGTTTTTTGCCACAGCATTACCTAATTTTGCCTACAATTTGCATATTACTTCGCATCTAAACCGTTTTCGAGAATGTAAAAACATGTGTCTACAAAGGGTAATAAAATGAGTCTTCAAATAAATTTTAACATTTATTATTCCCCGAGCCCATTCTTCTCAGCTTCAAGATCGTCTGGATGTTTCAAACTGTTTCATTTCAATAAAAGTTTTTATCAAGATCATTTAGGTTATACAGATATTTCCAGACCCAGCAGTTCGTTGATCTCACTTTCCATATCCTAACTTACAACCTCGTTGTGCCAACCAGGAAGTCTTTTTGTAAGAAGCATGTTTAATGCTGTTAAAGAATGTAAATCCGCTATGTAATGATGAACACTTATAATGATGAATTGAAGAAATTCTCTGAAGGAAAATACTTATACTTTCTCTGTACGACTTGGAAATGTCTTTTTGAGATATAATTTGAAGCGTTTCAATTTTTCATCCTTAAATTCATAAAAAATAAAGTACCATAATTATTGCCCTTCTTACACATTATTATTATTATTATTATTATTATTATTATTATTATTATTATTATTATTATTATTATTATTTTATCTGTAAGCATTGAGAACCATTCATCTATTCATACGACTTAGGCTCTCGCAAATGGAACTGGTTATGACAGATCCGAGGAAAGACGGAGAAGAAATTCATCTTTGTCAGTCTTCAATTTAAGAATTTTCGCACAATATGGCAATTCTGTAGGATTAAAGCTTTTTGGATGGTTATGCAGATTGCTTTTGATAATCCTATTTTTGTTAAACCTGAAGCAAATCGATCCGTCACCACTTCCGAGGCTGAGATGATTATTGGCAATATTTCAACCTTACTCGGTTGCCACACATGTTTGATTTCTGCTGGATGGTCAGCCTATATCTAATGATTATTGCATACTTTTCTATTTTATTGATAACTACAAGTACTATGTTCAGGCGACTATAATCCACAGTCTTATCAGTGACAATGGGCCTATCCCAGTAGAGTACTACTTCAGTATTTTCTATAACCAGTGGAGGTGAGTATTTGTAAAATGGTGAAGGGTTCACCATTAGTTATCAATTATTCCATATAGATCTCAATTATTCCATTTTTCCATAAAATATTGGTCTTTAACTGCTACCACACACATACGACATCAAAGCGTAGTAACTGACTTGTTTAACCTTTACCAATTCTCTAATTAATATAATGCAATAAAAAATGTCAAACTTAAAATTACAAAATAACAGATAAATTTAAAAAAGCTTCGGAATCCCATATTCCACGTCTTCTTTTTCTTCTTCTTCTTCTTCTTCTTCTTCTTAATAATAATAATAATAATAATAATAATAAATAATAATAATAATAATAATATAAGTTTCGGGATGACCTGTGGTTTTACGCCCAGCATTTAGCTGATCTCGACTTCCAAATAAAATCTGTATTTAAGACCTTTCTCTGCCTCCTTGGTTACGATTTTTTGACCACAAGGCACAGCCATATCTACAAGTAGACACGATTTTTTCTCCAAATCTTGGATAACAATATCCGGTTCCTTTACCGCTATCGTGCGATCAGTTTGAATTTTTAGATCATACAATATTGTACACAGTCTGGCAGACGTCACCGGTTTTCATGAGTGTTCGTACCACTTGGGGATGTGTTTGAAACTTCGAGGGCGGTGCAGATCTGCCACTGAAGGTAACTACTCACCCTGTGGTATCTTTTCAAGTATGAGGTCTTTGCTAGAATTGGTCAAGTTGAGACGATATGATCAATAGTTACTACTCGTTCCGGGCAAATGCGGTATTTATTATCTCGGAAAATTTTGAGAACCGCTTTATCATAATGTAGAGTTCTCAACGCCTGATGTTGGGCAGTTATTACAATGGCTTTTGATTGTGGCTTTATTCTTGATCTTTTAAGCACACTTTACTGATCTGCACCTTGCCCTTTCTTTTAGGTAGTGTTCATGGAGTAGTTTGTCTCTCTACGATTTCTATAATATTTTTTTGTCTCACATTTCACGTTAAGTAGCATCAGAAGCTCAATGTCTGTTTTTCTGCGTGTCTTGCGTAGTCTTCTTCGTAATGCTTCTTGCTACACTTAACATGCCTTTGTTTTCCATTCTTCGGTCAGATTTAATGACCTGCCCTTTTAGTGTGTCATTTTGAAGGCTGACTGCATATTTCCCTATTCCCACTATTGCATTGTGCCAGGAGGCTTCAATTTGTCTGACGCCCCTTTCTCCTTCTTTACGTGACACATGAAGTCTATGTACATCAGCTCTATAATGGGCGAGATGATGCAGTGTAAACTGTTTTCTGGTTTTTGATCCATGATTCGAATTTCTTGCTCAGTCTAGTCCACTAGTCCGAAATGATATTCGGCTACAGGAACCGCCAAATTACCTATGGCAGATATTTTCTTCCTGGAGTTCAAAGGGGCGGAGGAGGTGGCGGGGGCGGGGGCAGAGGCAAAGGGGCGGATTGATTGATTGATTTTTTCGTGTTTCCGGGCGCGCCAACTGCTTTGGTCATTTATCCCGTTAGCGTAGTGCATGTTTTCTCTCGGGAGATGGCGGTGATCTTCCCCCGCTGGATGGCGAGATCCGGCGCCGACCTACCGTCGGCTAGTGGGGTTTCCCCCTAACCAGGACTCTCCCACCAGCGGGGCATCGCCCCAGTCGGTACAAACTCTAAGCTCCCGACCGGTCTCCCGGAATATGGGGTAGTGTAGTGCATGTTAGTGTGTGTGTGTAAGGGGAGAGGATAGGACAAGGAAGGAGAAGGACAGATCGCGCGCGGTCCGTAGCCCGTTTGGTAGGGTACTACTCCGGCATTCGCCCGGTGTTGATGGGAGAAACCACGGAAAACTACCGATCAGAGCAGTCTGCCAATAGAATTCTCCTCTAGACAGCGACTGAATTCGACCTAGCTGAAAAGCTAGTGTCGAAAATCCTGCCGCCGTCAGGACTCAAACCTAGGACCTCCCGGTTAGAGGCGCTGCAGTGACATCAGTTGATGCACTGAGCTACCGCTACCGGTGCAAAGGGGCGGAGTTGGTGGGGGGGGCGGGGGGGGAGCAGTTGCGTTGGCGTCGAGATGCGCGTGCGCCTAATGCTGGGATGCGGGGGGGGGAGGGGAGGAGAGGGAGCGTTGCTCAACGCGTGGCGTCATCGCATGCGCCCCATTGGCGCAACGCTCCCGTTCCTTCGGCCGCGATGCGCTACCCTCGCTGAGTGGACGGGGGCCTTCCTCTGCGCCTCACGAGGCGAAAATCACAGCGGCGCCGAATTAATCATCGCCTTTGCGAAACTGCCTGAGGTAGCTCAGAACCGGCTCTCTTTGCAGAGACTCTGGCGAGGAGGTTCTAGGGTTGGACTCCTGACGGTAGACTATTTTCCACAACAAAGCTACATTACTAGGTCGAATTCAGATTCTGGAAGAGAATTCTAGAGGACGGCTGATTTCACCGGCATTTTGTTCGTGTTTTTCTTATCAATACCAGGCGAATGCCGGAGTATTACTCTAAAAAATGAGCCATGCATCGCGTGGCCCATGTCTGGAGACCAGTGGAAAGTTTGCTGCTTGTTCCAGCTGGGGCGATGACCAGTTTGAGGGAGGGAACAATATCCCGCAAGCTGACATGGATGTCGGTGCTGGTCTCACTGTCGGGACTTCGCCACATTCAGGGGAAAAATCACTACCCTTACGGGACCAATGACCACAGCAGGTGACGTGCTCTGAAACAACACAAGTCTTTTACGATACCAACCCTTATGACGTACGTGAGCAAAATTTCTCTTTTATCGATTTGAGAGAAGAAAGGGCTTCACTTCTAAAGTTCGATGGTGTTTAGATGAAGGGCGTTATCAACAAAAGTCGGAAAAAAGGAGAAATATTTCTTTTGATTATTATAGTGCAGAGAACGTTTCAAAATAATGGTGTGTGTAGAAGTGATTTGGTCAGAAACCAAATTGAATATCTGGTATTGATTTCTGGCTGTCAAGTCTGTCAGTCTGTCAAGTATTTGTCAAGTGTATCTGTTCCTACGTTTAGCATAGCATTGAGAACCGCTGTTGTCTGTTAAGTGTTTATAAGGCAACCCGCTTGACGCTCCTGCGTATGAAGATTTCTTGTTGCAGCCACTCCTGCAATTATCATGCATAATAATAATAATAATAATAATAATAATAATAATAATAATAATAATAATAATAATAATAATAATAACAATATAATTTTATTTGATAGTAATATGTTTTAATGTTCTATTGTATGTGTTTCTACATCATTATGTAATCATGCTCTGATTGATATCTGTGTGATTGTACAATACCAGGAAACTGTAAATAAAGAAAATAATAATAATAATAATAATAATAATAATAATAATAATAATAATAATGATAAAAATTACTATTAGCATAGAGGTATGGAAGCTTTAAAAAGGAAGTTGGACATTTTCAATTTTTGAAAATTAAATGATTTATGAAGCCGGTGTCACGTGCATTTCAAGTGTATAGACAAAACCTTCAGTAAATTTAACTTAATTGATGTGACTGGGGATATTATGGCTCAGCTACTAGAATGATATTTTACTATGAACGTAGTTTTCACTGAAATTAAGAGTAGCATTTGTTCCCCGCAGACATTTGTCCTACATTAACAAGTGAACAAATAGTTTGGACGTTTTATTTGTTGTTGTCTGTCACCTCAAAAGATTTTCTTCATAAAAACTGATCATTTTATTGACGAAAATAATTTTATTGATTACTGAAGTATCCCGCGTTGCTCGGGCATTTATTTGTTACATTCGTCTCTTACACAGGAAAAGGAAAGGAATGAATTCTATCTATAGTACGTTCCCACCTTAGTTTGCCTTGCCCTGCAATGCACTACCCAAAGTCACTCGTCTCCATTCCAACTTCATCGTCATAGCTTTGCTCTTGTGAACCCGCCCTTGCACGTCCTGTCCTGCCATGTTCGCTTCCATCACCAATGCTACTGGCAGCAGCAATAGATTCATTGTTCCATTACTTCGGCAAACTTCCAGAAACAATTTTCACCTGAAATTTCTCAAAGATTAATAGTGCTATTAGAATGAATTTAAAAAAAATAGAAGGAAATTTTGGGGACTTTATGAAACGTTTAACGCTCTTTCATATATTTCCTCACCCTATTCGGAATATTCAGAAATTTGATACATACGCACTTAAATTTTGTTCTAAGAGGTTGGTGAGGACAGGAGCTTGTTTTGAAGGTCACGTGCACAAACTTCTAAATATCTAGGTTATTATTGGAGTATTGGGGACCCACAAGGGAAAATCTTTTATCTTTGAATACATTATTCATTTGAAGTATCTGGTGACCTAAAAATGTTTCGTCTGGGTACGTAGAGAATGTTTCAGCCACAGCACGTGACTTCCGGGTTTCCGTTAAGGGATTGTGATGTATGCGGCGTCTCACCGGAATACAAAGTGGAATAAACACTGCGTTTGGCGGTGAAGGTCCAGCACTTTAAGAGTTCGCATATGTCGCAACATTGCTTGTGTTCTGCCTCGGAAAGTGAAACTAATCCAGCCCCCGTAGTCACAAAGAAAGAAGAAGTAAGATATACTCGGATTGCCTCTGACATATTACTTCCTTCGTGGCACTCAACTGGTTTGCTGGCAGCTGGTGGAAACAAGCAAATCAACTACAACTACTTTCTCTACAGAAGTTTTTTACTCAAATGCTGTGATTTCATTCAAGCAAACAAAGGTAAATGCTAGAACGATTTGATATCTGTATGATAAAATAAATAGTAATTTAAAAATAAACACAAAAGTCGTACATCGGAAAAAATACCACTGAACAAATCAACACAAACCGTTTTTCTACGAAATAGCATACACACTGCTCAAAAACAGCAAATAAAATAATAATGTTCAAAATATTTTAACAAAAACATACTTCACAAATACGAAAAAAACTTAGTACTTTATATAGTATATGTATATATACACGCTAAAACAGTTCTTTACAACCAAGAATAGAAAACAAGTAGGCTGTTCCTTAAGGCAAAACCTGAGTAGCAAATATTTAATGGCGGACTACCTCTTCCTTGGAGCCTTGCTGTCGCATGAGCCTTGCTGTGGCAGCCGTATCATAAGAAGAGATTCTCTGAATATGTGAATTCAGTTGGCAATGAACTCGAAATGTAGGATAGGCGCAGTTTGAGAACAGGTGGTATAACACAATCAAATATTTGCACTGATTAATCAAATTCAAAATATTACAAACCATAGAGACATCACACAGGCCTGGATCCTTTTCATCCAATTTCTACTATCTTTTCTACTAGCAATTTCTACTAGATTTGGACAGAAGTAATACCGCCATTCTTACGTTTTTCTCGAGTTACGGACCGGTAGCGGTAGCTCAGTGCATCAACTGATGTCACTGCAGCGCCTCTGACCGGGAGGTCCTAGGTTCGAGTCCTGACGGCGGCAGGATTTTCGACACTAGCTTTTCAGCTAGATCGAATTCAGTCGCTGTCTGGAGGAGAATTCTAGCGGCCGGCTGCTCTGATTGGTAGTTTTCCGTGGTTTCTCCGATCAACGCCAAGCGAATGCCGGAGCAGTACCCTAACAAACGGGCCACGGATCGCGCGCGATCTGTCCTTCCTCTTCCTTGTCCTATCCTCTCCCCCTTACGCACACACTTACACAAACATGCACTACACTACCACACATGTCGGGAGACCTGTCGGGAGCTTAGAGCTTGTCCCGGCTGGGGCGGTGCCCCGCTGGTGGGAGAGTCCTGGTTAGGGGGAAACCTCACTAGCCGACGGTAGGTCGGCGCCGGATCTCGCCATCCAGCGGGGGAAGATCACCGCCATCTCCCGAGAAAAACATACACTACACTAACGGAACTAATGTCCGAAGGAGTTAACGCGCCCGGAAACACGAAAAAATCAATCGAGTTCCTGAATTTCTAACGGAATTACAGACACCTCTGACATGACCGGAGCCTACGTTGTTTTCTTCCAATTTTTCCGCTTATTGGAAAGGATTAATATAGATGATTTTGCTTTATTCCCGAGTCCCTGGTTATTTAACTAAACCATAGACACACCTCTCACAAGTCCGGAGATTGGGTAGTTTTCTTTCAATTTTTGCGCGCATAGGAAATTAGTGATTAGTGATCTGATCATTGAAGAACCAACCTCCCGCTCACCGCCCCTCGCTGTCCGAGCGCCAGGGCTCGGGGCCGAATCCTTATGCGTGCGTGTGTGTCTGTGTGGACGCGCGAGCGGGGGGGGGGGACGAGAGCAATTTCGGGCAAGGGATAGGGAAGCAACTGTGCGCAGGGCTGGTGAGTCTTGGCTCTCGGGCAGCGCCCAGTGAAAGGAGTTTATTCGTAAGAACGATGAGGAAAGCAATGCATACTTCCTCACTTTCTAGAAACTGCTTCGTACACATCTTTAGTAACTGCATATTGGTAGAGGATTCAATCAGATTCTGGAGTGATATCTATTCATACAGACATATACCCTCAACAGACTTTAATAAGTGCAGGCTTCTGAATCATTCGACTAGCGATTTGTTTGGTGGAGAGATTCATCCAACTATAGTGGATTGTCTAACACCATCAAGAGGAACAGATGCAGATATGTAATGACCCGAGACGTGTGTGGTCGACCATATTACCGTCCATCCTTAGTCCATACGATTTTATTTATTTAATAAATAGATATTACCAATAATGTTCATGTTCAATAATTTAACAAAAAAACATGATTAAATTTCTTTCTTTCTGTAAGAAAAATAGCGACTTTCTGGCATGCATATTTGGGCGATTGTACATATTTAATGTCTAAACGTATGCCATCATTATGCCAAATAAAAACCGACGTCGTATTAAGCTATACTACATTAACACTGAAAAAAAACATAAATATGTTCAAAATATATTTTGATTTTTCAGTTTTCGTGTGAATATAATCGATTTTTTTACAGCCAAAGACGTTGTAACAACTATAATTCTAACAAACACTAATGGTAAATTCCATCACATTTTGACCAAAAACGTTATCAACGATGTTCATCTTCCTAAAAATATTGAAATGTATAACAATCAAAGAATCATCGATGGTCTTCTGAGCCGCCCCCTCCTCTAGTAGTGCGTGTGTAGTAGTGAAATGGGCGTTGCGGCCTCCGTATGGGGAATTGGTCGCAACGAAGAGTAAGGAAAGCGCTTCCCACGCGGTTGGCAATTAGCCCGAGTGCGCGCGTCGCCCGCGGCCGCCCCCAGCGCTTCTCGCGGGGCGCCCTCCCCCTTCCCCGCCCCCCGGCGCCTTGACCCGCTTCCCAGGCCTCCCTGCCCGCCCGCCTGCCCCCTGCCCCGCCCGCGCCCGCGCCCGCGCCTGCACGCTTTCCGGTGGCGCCCGGGCGCCGGGCAGGCAGCGCGCCACTGGGCTCGCACCGGCGCTCGTTCGGAGGCTGTGATGAGGTTTTCGAATCATTCATGTTTTGAACATAGATTTATTAAACCCGATGGTTTTTAACATCGATATTTTACATTTTATGTTCTTTAAATCCATGTCGGTTATGTTGGTACAACTGCCCTCTAGAAGCAAAATCGTACATCGTACGTTGGTTTACCGTCATTGTAGAAAAAAATTTTTTTTTTTTAATTTTATGAAGCGCCAATTATTTTATTTTCAAATCCAAGAAAGACTGATATAAACACGCATAAAATGGAAAGTAACCATGTGAATGGTTTTTTGTGCTTGCTGTGGGCGGGGGCGTGCTGGCCGCGCGCCCAATGCCCGTCGCGCCCACGTGGGCCGTCGACAATCTCCCGCGCGCTGCGCTCCGCCCACGGAATCAGACCGCTCACTCGCGAGGGGCTCGCTAAGTAAGGCCACGCCTACCTATGTCGCAGTGAATACGCGAACAAAACATTGATCCACGCCACATTTACACTGTTTTTGCGCATCCAATATGGATCACCGTATTGGACTTTGAACCAGCTATTTGTATTTTGCCATCTTTAGTAGGAGAACTTTTCATTTTACTGTTTTTGCATACTTGACAAGTATTGAATTTGAAATGAACGTCTTTCAAGAAAAACACACTTCAATATTTCAATTATAATTCTGAAGTCAGACTTCTCTCTTCCCCTATGTATAGGAATACGAGAAAGTGATAATGAACTTGAAATCCAGCATGAATGAAAAATTATTTATAAGAAAATGGTCACTACATCTATAAAAAAAGAAAAATTCTGGTTGCACCACAGTTCAATGTGATTAATTTTTCACACGATTGGAGACCGAGGGTGACCGACTAGAGTTCGTACAGAGAAGAAATTTTTTGGGAAAAAAATAAATGAAATGCAGTGAAGTTACGTGCGTGTGCTGCTCGTGAACTTCGTGTGGTACTACTTCATTTACATGTGTAAAGTGAAAGCTTGGTAAGTCAGTACACATAAAAGACATGAGAAAAGATGGTACAAGATACGGTATGGATTCAGAATCAGAGGATTAAATGTTCTGTGAGACCATACGTGATTGTACACGTTGGTTTCTCATTGTACAATTTTCTATACAGTTGAAGGGTTCGCTTTATCCGAGTAATCATTCAGACACAACCTTAATGAACTGTTTTGTAATGACCCGTCCTGTATTCTGCAGTGCGTTGCCGTTGAACTAGAATCCAGTTTCTCAAGTAAAATGAAAATTTGCAAAAAAAAAAAAAAAAAAAAAAAAAATAAGCTTTCCATCTGTACAAACATATTTTATCTTTCTTGTACATTTTCTTTATTATTATTATTATTATTATTATTATTATTATTATTATTATTATTATTATTATTATTATTATTATTATTTTTTTTATTTTTATGTTCAAAAGAAGTCTACAATTCATCAAAATCTTCACAATAGGTGCAGAATGTTTACTCATTGAAGATGATTTAAGAGTGTATCATGAGTGGACACTTGGGTAATTCATGTTCTAAATAATCACAAGCCTCTGTTCACAAACATGATCAATCACTAATAAAATAATTAAAATTCTTATACATTAGTATTAAAGCATCGATTTTTACTTTATCATTACTGCGTGAACACGGAGTTCAATATAAGGAATATTAACGTGGTAAACGAGAAACTAAAAACCATTTCCTAAGACCCACGTCTTTTTTCAGTTCTAGATATGTCATGAGCTCGTTGACACCAATCAATTGTCTAAGGATGGCAAATAATTGTTCATTAAATGAGGGATATATTTGAATATATTAATGTTGGGACTTTTCAAGTGCTGATAATTTGCGACACGGAAGTGAGATCGTTTCAATGAAGGTCAGTTAGGAATTTTCACAAGGCACGTAATTTATGCCCTATTAAGTAAGAAATAAATACACACGTTTTTAAAATCAAAATCATATACGTAACGAGTGCAACATTCCTGAAAAAACAGAATAATTTACACTCAAAACCTGTCAACTCTTGTGCCTGGACATATATTTTATTCAATTTCCTGTGTAACTATTCTTGAATTAGTACTCACACAGATATAATTATCATAATTAGAAACGCATCCTATATTCACTATTTGAAATTACGTTTTATTAAATAAATATTACTTATTTCATCCTTTTTCCTAAATGTTCCCATAACAAACAACTCTTAAAGTGTATGACCATGTTCATTACCATATTTAGCTATTGAAGTACAGAGAAGTCTTGAGAAAGCATGTCCTATTACAATTACTTATATCAACAGCCTAACCCCTACCGTTTCCAGTCAGTTACACTCATCGGCTGATAGTGCCGGGGAGGGGGAGCTAGTCCTAGTTTTGAGTCGCTCCTAACAATGTTCGAACCTCTGCCGCTGTCACTGAAATAGTACTTACCACGTTCACGAATAAAATGTGGTCTTTCTAGTCAATTTCTTGCGAAAGTAAATTAATTGGTATTGGATTTACTTTGCAATGGCTTTTCTCGCTTGAGGTCCAATTCAAGGTCCCCTTTGTAGTCGAATTTTAGTGTAGAGTTAGATAAAGATCCAGGTCTGTTTTTTATTACACCAACAATTATTCATTCACATGCTTACACACATTTTGCTGGCTCAGCGGCGGAGATCGCTAGCGCAGGCCTATTGACAATCCCTTTCCGAGTGGCCTCGCTCAGGTATGACCGTTTCTCCGTATGTTGCAGAATAGCGAGCATTGCTAGCCACCATGCGAACCGAATTTTTGCTAATTTGGCTTGTCTACGTGGTGTAGGAGTTTCCGTGGGAATCAAGTACGCGTTTCATTTCGGCAATGTCATTCTCTGATTCCGATTGTTGCGGTATGATTGATGTTGGGATTGAAATCACCCTGTATCTTCCGCTAACCCATCCTTCCCAAAGGACCGAACTCTTACCCCATAACAGGTTAGCATAGCCGAAACAGTCCTATGGGGCACCTCCGCAGCCTCCTCCAACCAGGGGAGCAAAGCAGTGAAGGCAGTAGGTGACTACGTCAGCCGAGGAGGGGGAGGGTACCCAATTTAGGGATGAGGACGAACCTCTTTCCCAGGAACCCGTGTCGCGTCGCGGAGACTTCAGAGATATATATTCAAAGAATTTTAAATAACATACATAGAACATGGTTCAAACTTTATTTTAGCAAATTATATATATATATATATATATATATATATATATATATATAATTTGCACACACACACACACACACGAACTGAGACGCGGCGTGGCGGCACTGGACTGAATAGGTCGCGACGGGGTCAGAGCGAGACGTACGACGCGGGGCGGGATGGGTCGAAGCGGTGGGCGGGGTGGGGGGGGCGGGGCCAAGGCGGGGTCTGGGGGGCGAGGCGGGGCGGGACGGAGCGGGAGAGGAAAGACAGGGCGGGGCGAAATTACGTATATAATTTCGATTATATCAATCGAATTATCGAATCGATATCTACGTCTCGTTCCCGTTAAGATGGGAAATCGATATGAAATTCTTTAGGCAAACTGCTTGCCGATGACGAAACGTGACACAATGTGAGCGAATATTAATAATTTTTCTTTACGAAATCTCAACGAAAACATTCTTTGTACAAAGTGAAAATCAAGCGGTACTTCTGAGACATGGGTTTTATAACGTTCTATAAGCATTAGATGTAATTTCAGAACCTATGTGCGGGAGTGGTTATTTTAATCTATATGAACTGACTTTTCACATATATATTCCTCCCACTTACTTTTTAGAAAAATGCCTGCCCGATCTATTTAGAAGTAAATACTCGTATTATATTTAACAGTCAGGAAAATTGAGGTAGGTTCCTGCTAGATATCACAAACGATCAGCGTAATGGCTATTACATCTTTGCTCTTAGTGGAAAGCCAAGGTCGTGGAAATGGGATCGGGCCGGATCGGGGCGAGACGATACGTGGTGAGGGGAGGGGAACGGGCTGGGACGCGGGGGAGCGAACGTACGACGCGGGGCGGGGTGGGTCGAAACGAGGTGTGGCGAGACGGAGAGAGGTGGGGTTGAGCGAGGCGCGTCGCAGAGTGCCACGGGGGGTTTGGGGAGGGGGGGAGGGGCGGGGGGCGGGCCGGCGGCCGGGGGGACGGAGCGGGCGGGGTGACCGCTCTCTGGCGACTGGGGCGCGCCCCGCTCCTGGCACTACTTTCGCCCCCCCCCCCCCCCCCCACTCGGCCGCTCAGCCCACCCAGACCCATTCGATTGCTCCTGCAACGTACAGCATGCGGCACATTCAAATGCTTCAGCGTGCCGTAAAAGATATAAGTACGAGAATTACGTTATTTACTAACCAATTTGAGAAGTACTTAAAAAGGTAACGATGAAAATCACAAAGGTGGTTATTCATAAACAAAGTACATTTTTTAGTCATCATCGTTTCGTAGGTTCACGGCTATTAAGCGACACGATAATTTCATTTTATTGACGATCACGAGAAGTCTAATTCATTGAATAAGCGATATTCGAAATGATACAGCAATAAAGAAAATGCCCCAGTAAGAATGCACATATGAGTGTTCCAATAATCTATTTTCGTCGTACAGATGCTCGGGCGAAGAACACTCCTCTTCATAGGCGTTTGCAACTTAAACGGGAGTCTAATACTTTTCTGGATCGTCTTTTCCATTAAACTTTTTTATTTGCATATCAGATATTTTACTACGAAATAAATAAAACATCTTACAAGATTGAGGTTATAATTTTAAAATGCTATAATTGAATACTATTGATTTTATCTTGAAACATTTTCATGGTTACCAGATGATTTGGAAAGTTTCTTCCCCAATAGCGTATAACAATTCCCCAAATGTGTAGATTAAAGAGGAGAAAGAACTAAGGATGGAACATGTTTAAAGAAATAAACGTTTTATTGCGTAAGGCGACGGGATCTGTTTCAAAATTTTCAGAGGACCCGTGGCTCGCCTGCTCCTCCCCCGTGTGCGTGCACTAATGACTTTACTGCCCTTTACGCCTGCCGTGTAAGACGCACCACCGGTCGAGTTGACCCCTCAGCATTGCTGCTGTCTCTGCAGCGACACTGACCAGGAGGTCAGAGAGGGTTCGAGTCCCGGCGGTGGCGCGTTTTCGACACTAGCTGGATGTCTTTGGACACTAGTTGGACGTCAAATTCAGCCGCTGTCTCAAGGAGAATTGTAGCGGCCGGCTGCTCTGATCGGTAGTTTTCCGTGGTTTCTCCGATCAACACCAGGCGAATGCAGGAGCAGTTCCCTAACAAAATGGGCCACGGGCAACGCGCGATCTTTCCTCCTCCTTCCTTGACCTACCCTTGACCCTCACTTACAGATACACACACACACACACACACACACACTTACATTTACGTGCACTACACCGCCATACATGTCGGGAGTTTAGGGCTTGTCCCTGCCAGGGCTAACGTACATGTCCATGTGTAAGGAACACCACCACCTTCAAGCATGAACATATTGTGGCACCGTGGTAGCAAAATGATAACACAGACTCGAGCTCTATTTACAAATCTATTTACAAGATTTACACTATGTACAGCTCTGGGGTTACGTTCGCAATCTACCTCCGTGACTCCTTCGGACACTGCTCCCCGTTCCTTGGATAGTGCATCCACCACCCAGACGCTTTACCGCACCGGTGTCCAGACACCCAGTGCTAGGCACTCGCAGGGTCGCGAGGAATACACATCCGCCTTCCGGGGCAGCAGTTGCGTGCGCACGCGAGACAATCCTAATACGAACTCTCGCTCTTCTCCTCTCCGCAACTCATCTTGGGGATCACCCACCCCCTGGCGGATCTCACACCCCCTAACCTCTCTGAGGATTGCGGGTGGCTTCTAGGACCACATGCCCGCTCTCACCGGGGAGTCAGTGATATGATGATATGGGAGGGAACATTCGTAAATGATATACCACATCATTTACGAATGTTCTCTACTAGTAGAAGAAAGGAAGAAACTAATTCATAAGATAAAAATGAAGGTAGGAACTTGGCCCCCCACACCTGAGAAATTAGTAAAACAACACTTACGTGAATTTAACATCTTTATTCAGAACATTAAACAAATAGTGTTTACATAAAGTTATGAGTTTTATGGATTTCAATTTCAAGCTTAACGATTTCATGTTGATATAATTTCAAGTTGATGTATTTCAATTTTTCAATTTTCTTGTTATGTATTTTCATTTTATGTATTTTGTAGATGTAATTTATTTTGAAATATTGTTAATTCTAAGTTACATATGCATTTGAAAGCATGTAGTGTTACATGTAACGGAGCATGCTGTGAAATAAAGTAAAAAAAATTAAAAAAAACGGGGAGTCAGTCTCCCCTGCCCTGCTCGCCTTGCGTCATGGGGGATCACATCACAGCCCCTTCAGTTGGGTTTTGTTATCCGCCGTCTTTATTCGTTCCCATGTGGCCGTCAGCCTCCAACACCCCTAACCCTTCGAAGGTCTGGCCGCCGAGTGGTGACGTCTCAATAGTCACTGCGCTGCCGGGACGAATGAATGAACCCGCGGCGGGCCTCGTGGAGGAAGCGTTGGAGGCATGAGCTGCTCCGGCACCTTTGCGCCGCGCCTCATAACGCGACTCAATAGGGAGTTTTAGCACCACGCGTGAGGTAGCGACGTTATGCACTCACAGTCGCGTGACGGACCTTGAAGTCATAACGTCTTACCTTAGGCCTAAGGCCTAACGATCTTATAACGTCATAAATAGTGCACGCCTATAGGAGTCTCTACGGTCACTTTACAAGTGGCAAAATGGCCACCTAAAAACAGGAAACGTTGGGTATTTTTCCATCTCTGACAAACCGATTCTCGTATGTGAGGCAGTTACAATTATTTCTTACTAACTCCACAACTTTGACAAGAATTAACGGAAAATACTGGAGAAGTGATAGGAAAGAAATACGCGAAAAAGAAGTTGAAATCATATCTTCGGGATGGGTTATGTCTTACTCTCATAATGAACGCTGTTTAAAAATATTTCCTACTTTCTTAGGAACAGTCGATTCAAAATTCCAGAGGGCATACTCATTGCAGAGGGCTACAGAATCTAAAACTCCAAACACAATGTACATTTATTGTACTCTTGTCTCATATCGTGGTTTAAAAGTCTCACCGCTAGCCTAGACTCTCTGATACATTAGGATTATTATACAACTTCTTTGTTCAACGCTTGAAATGTTTCTTTTGTTATAATGCATTACGCAATGTCGCAATTGCTAAAACTCTTCTGAACGTTGTTCATTATGACCGTATAAAGTCGTTAGTCACGTGATCAACAGAGTTTAAGGATGTCTCCTTCGCCTGGCGCTAAAACTCCCTATTGTCCTCAAATGCGCGTAAGGCACTGCGCGTAAGGCGTGAGGCCGAATGACGGCATATGCTGTGAGACTGAAGCACGCGCCCTGAAAGTCTGTAAGCTCTAGCAAGGCGTCATTTGTTTCTGGCGAGGGGAAAGGGGAAAGAAACATACGAAACAAACAGAGGAAGCAGGAGAAGTAAGGCCTAGGGAGAGTATTCAAGGGGCTGCCATTATATGTGTTCGTGAACGGGGGATGCGTGGTGCAAAGGTTTTGGGAAACCATACTACAGAGTTCACTGCAATCTTTAAAGATCAATGGGAAGCCGGATCTTCGTTTCTATATCACAATACTCATTTAATTAGCATGATTGTTTAAACATCACGTAAACATTAGCATGTTTCATTTTGATTTCTCGTCATTAAACACTCAAAAGATAGATTTTATTGAACCTATTATGTCAATATAACTGAAACAGATTGAAAAGTAAACTCTTTAAAAATTTTATATGATTTTATATGAAAAATAGATATCAATTCCGTGAAATGAAGGAATTATTATTGAAAATGAGTTAAAATATTGATAAAAAAATGTTGTTACACGCTAGCTTACACCATTGTTGTTAGAGTTTCATCGGCCGAAACACACGCAAACCACGTTGCAAGTGAAGTTTCGTGATGCCAAAGTGCGGGTGTTGGCGGAGGCGGCGGCGTGAGCGGGCGCGGCTGGGCGCAGGCGGCTGGGCGACCAGCTGGCCACGGGTGAAAGGCAGCCGGCCGGGCCCTGCGCCCCCCACCCCACCCCCGCCCGCACTCGCGCGTTGGGCAACGCTGCCCCGGTTCGCCCCATTCCCCCCGCCCCGCCCACGTCAGCTCCTAACGGATTCCGCATGCAACTACGCACGTCTGTAGAAATCTGCGCTCGCCAAAACGGATTATAGGATGCTCTTTGCTCCTGTTACAGTAATCCGCCGACTCTCCAAAATAATTATTGTAATCTCCGTGTAGTTTCCATTACGTGCTGTCTTGTCAAAGTTGCACCAGTACGTATTACATCTACTTCAAACGATAGATTTATTTTGAACATTATTTTGATTTCCAGCATAGTTGGCTTTTGAGAAACTGATCCGTTAATTGTTTATTTTTACTTTCTCGCCCTTACGAAGCTAATTCGTAAGATAAGAAAGTTATATAATCTTGCACCGGAAAACGGCGAATTTTGCACCGGTGCCGCGTTTGAAAATGAAGGGCGTGCTGTGATACACAGGATGATCTCTGTCAAATTAGATTATGCTTTAAGAAAAAATAACTCCAATTGTTGTCATCTCCATACTTACATGGCTACATGAAGAAAGTCCAATGTCAAAGTCGATAGAGGGAAGGGTATATGGAAGATACCGTATCATATGATTATTTTATGACCATTGCAATTCTGAGATTCAAAGCACTTTGATGGAGAAAGATCGGCGGTCGCCATCACTGTAATAGTTCAATTGACGTAACTACCCACAGGAACACTTGGTTAGTGGAGAAACCATGGGACTTGAGCAAAATTGGTTCTATTTTCTCATCCACTATCAGCGCACTTATGTAATTGCTTAATTTCTGGAATTGAAATTTCCAAACATGTCGTGCAATTTTCGAAGATGTAGAAATAAAGCGCTGCGTGAACACTTTTAACTCAAACGAGACTTTTTGAAGGCTTAGATCATAAATCGTATCTCTGATGTTCACTGCGTCATAGAATACAAATGTTTGCAGAAATAGCGTGGCGAGTTCTTCTCCAGGAACAAACCGCCAATTATTCTATTCTCAGACACTGATGAAGCACTTGCAGACACGCTGAAAGCAGGTCCATTGCGTAGTATCATCCTTCAGCATTTTGTGAAATCCGTATGTACGTGTGTTAACAGTTAAAATGTTCTTCTCCTCTTAATGACCTCCATTTCGTATTAGGTCAGTCTTCGTCTCAGTGTCGGTCTTTTTTTCTGATGCCGACTATAGAATCCTGCCCACCTAGTTGGGCGCTCAATGGCATTAACAGTGCAGTGTATGGAATATTATGAATTTAAGGAGGGCGCATGCCCTGCTTAGAAAAGTAAATTTGTTAAGCCTTGAACGAGGGAAGAGTGTGAAGTGACAAACGATCTTTGATTTGGTGAATGCACAATTGGAGGAGAACCTATACTGGGTTTCTAACCGGACCCAGTATATTAGGGATGGAACGACACCCAACCAGACGGTGCCCTTGAAAGCATCGGAGTCAAAAATGCCTCTTAGAATAAGGAAAATGGACTTCCAGGACTGAACTGTTATACACCCCGAATCCCAGCATGTGCAAAAATTATTGCGGGATGGAAACACTTTTTCGGATCCAATTGATTGATTGATTTTTTCGTGTTTCCGGGCGCGTCAACTGCTTCGGTCATTAGTCCCGTGAGCGTAGTGCATGTTTTTTCTCGGGAGATGGCGGTGATCTTCCCCCGCTGAATGGCGAGATCCGGCGCCGACCTACCGTCGGTTAGTGGGGTTTCCCCCTAACCAGGACTCTCCCACCAGCGGGGCGCCGCCCCAGCCGGAACAAGCTCTAAGCTTCCGACCGGTCTCCCGAAATACGTGATAGTGTAGTGCATGCTAGTGTAAGTGTATGTGTGTGTAAGGGGAGAGATTAGGACAAGGAAGAGGAAGGACAGATCGCGCGCGGTCCGTGGCCCGTTTTGTAGGGTACTGCTCCGGCATTCACCTGATGTTGATCGGAGAAACCACGGAAAACTAACGATCAGAGCAGCCGGCCGCTAGAATTCTCCTCCAGGCAGCGACTGAAATCGACCTGGCTCTAAAGCTAGTGTCGAAAATCCTACCACCGTCAGGACTCGAACCTAGGACCTCCCGGTCAGAAGCGCTGCAGTGACATCAGTTGATGCACTGAGCTCCCGCTACTCGGATTCAACTAGTATTATAGTACTATATATCGTTATAAATAATCTGGAAAATATTGCTTGGGCGTTCGCCTGATATTGATACGAGAAAGCACGGAAAACTGCCGATCAGTGTAGCCAGCCGATAGAATTCTCCTCCAGACAGAGACTGAATTTGACGTAGCGGTACAGCTTGTGTCGAAAGTACGTCACCGTCGGGGCTCGAACCTGCTGTCAGAGACGCCGCAAAGACGGCGGCAATGCTGGCTCTGAGTTAAAGTCAGCCGGGTTATGCTTGAGAGTTAGCGTTTGAACTCAGACGCCGCTCCACGTGAAGGTGCGGAGCGAGCGCTGTGGCGGGAGGGGGCGGAGACGCCAGCCACAGGATGTGGTCCGGAAGCACTTTCCCGCGGTGGCAGCGCCGCAGGACTCGCGGTGACAGCCACAGTGGCGCTAGCTGCGCGGATGGTGGAGGTACAACTGAAGGAGAGTTGGTGAAGTTTTGGTCGTATTACAATGGTCCGGTCTGACGTGTGATAATGAACAACCTGTTTATAATTTCACATTAAGATTCCTGCCTAGGTACATGAAAGAATAAGAATTTGCATAGATATATGAAGGAAGGTAAAATAACAATTGGTACATCTCAAAAAGTTAATATTCGTGCTATTTGAAAACGTAAAATAATTGAATGAATCATTAAAATGAAATTGTACAGTCCAAATGTAAGCCTACATCATTTAAAAAAACTGCAAGAATGATTTGTGTAATATTCACCAATGTCCATGTGTTCAATGTCAATACAATATTTGAAGAAGTAACGATGACAAAAAAGTGCTGT
Source organism: Teleogryllus oceanicus (assembly GCA_964035755.1). Lineage (NCBI taxonomy): Eukaryota > Metazoa > Arthropoda > Insecta > Orthoptera > Gryllidae > Teleogryllus > Teleogryllus oceanicus. Next base: position 48,774,780 of record CAXIVR010000002.1, on the reverse strand, counting down.
AGAAATCAATGATTTGACCTACTCACATTCAACATGAAAATGATTTGAGAAAAACCTGATTTTAAAATAGGTAGAGGGGAAAGAAAAGAGCCAAAGTTTACTCCCAACCATTAATTTCACATGGTTAGAGGGGTGAGGTATTAAATTACAATTACCAGACATTTTCATCCATGTCTCTAAACTCAAGTTTGTGTAAAATTAAATCATAGCAAGACCAATTATGAAGTATTTACTCATAAGGCAGTTCCGGAGTGTAATTAGGATAACAGAAAATATCCTAATTCTATTTCTTTAGTAGCAGAATAGATTGAATTTAACAAGAAACAGGAAAAACATTCGCTTTTGAAGGTTAGTTCTCAGTAAGCTACGAAACACTATGCAATCTACGCCACTATGCGTAGCGTAGAGTTTGCGGTCTTCATACCGCAGAAAACAAGAAGGGTGAGATCACAACACTCCAACCACGCCGTCGCGTACATCAAATAAAGCGACCAATGAACCCATTTCCGAAATGTCACAATCAACTTCTCGAGAAAGTAGTATTGTACGTATAAGTAGTATTAGTACGTAATGCTTCGAATAACAGATGTGGGTTTACCGGAAATGTAGTTTTAGGGAGTCTGTCTGTCTGTATTTGTCGCGACATCCCGCGTACGGACCATGACTATCAGCAGCGTCCCGGCCGCGCGTCCCTGGGTTAAAGGGGTACGTGTGGTTAGCACGAGGTCATCCTCACGTTGTATTCTTGAGAGTCGACATTTTTTAAATTTGGCGTTGATGTACAAATTATGGTGCATAGATTTAGCAATAAGAAGTCATTTTTATTATGGTTTAAGTCAGATGATGATAGACATGGAAAAAATGTGCTGCTATTCAAGCAGTTTTCCTGAAATGAGGTTGGCTTAAATCTTAGTAGTATAGATTACAAAATAACTATCTTATAATTATACGTAACCATTAATAACGATAATCGTAACCGTTCAAATACGATAAAAACATACGTGATATGTTGCAGATTCGTTCGTTTTTAAAACATTAATTCAATTTGTTGATGGTCACATGAGCGTTATGGAGTTCGAAGGAACTTTAAGTCTCCTACAAAATCCCATTCGACCACGTATCTTTTGTTTCGAGAATCCCTTGTCGTGAATGTTACTAACAACGTCAGAAAGAAGAAGCGTCCAGAATAACCTAAAAAAGGTATTTCATCACTTTCAAATACATTCCCAAACTCTAGTTATGTTTTTTTTTTCGTTTTTGTGCCAAAGCCAATTACTCTCAAGCCTCCAACGATGCACCTCGAAACTTATAGTAGACATAAATACACTAGCAAGAGGTTCCCCGACACAACTCACGAGCGACTAGCGAGAAACATCTAAGTGAATACGAGCGAGATTCGAATCCGCATCCCTTCAGACCGAAGCGTGGGACCTGACTGCTCTCCAATAAACTGTCTTCCAGGGCGGCAAATTCAAATGCACGAAAGTTTCAATCACTTCCAAATATGATTCGAAAAATCATAACAATGTATAATGTAAGTTGAAGATGATTTCATTATGCAAAATGTCGATCGTTTTGTGATCTCTTTTTGTTTTGTTGTCATATTGTTGTTTCTCTTCGAAATACCACTTCTAGTCTGGCATTACCTGATTCGCATTCTCATAATACTCTCCCACAACTCCCTGCCCTTACCTCAAGTCATTTACTTTGCGTAAAACATAAATAAAGTGTTCATAATAAACACTATTACTAGCTTAGCTAGAAACTACTGAACGTAATGCATTACGGTATAATGAAGATATCAAAAGTCAAAAGAATCTTTACACGTTAAAGCTGGTATTATAAGAACCTAATTGCTATGAATTATTTTTCATTTTAAATATCGGCTCTTAGACGTATGCATTCAGCCATTAGTTTAAAAGTGAAATCAGAAAATTGTTTATTACCCAACATTTTAATACGATAGAATTGATTCTTTAAATACGTCCATGTCATTTATGTAATCCCAATGTTAATATAGGAGATTTATGTGAATAGATTGAAAGTTAATACTAACATTTGTGAATGAACTTTCGTGCTAAAGAAAAATAATGACGTATAAATCTTTCAAGAGTTTCACTTGCTAGTTGCTGACTTTAAATCTAACACTTGTCTCTTACGAAAAAGAGACAGATTCTTCATACAAATTTCAATGTTTAATGCTAAGATAAATAAGCGAGAATTAGAACTTTCAATCTACAAACAACGTACACAATGGTTTTACAGAAAAAATATTTTAGTGATTTAAATTAATATTTACTGCAATGTTCATGCTCCGTAAAAAAAAAACTGCCGTATTACACTATCTCCGACGTCTTTATTTCTTGTGCTGTACGAATTATATGCATAATAGGAGATTCCATTTTTGAAAATGACAATAATAATAACGAAGCGAAATCGGCGAAAGAAAGAAAAGGCGCCAACGGCACTCACCAGGGCGGCGGTGGCGAGCGATGTCGGCCGCATGTCGGAAGCGCCGCCGGGCAGTCGCGGGGTCGATCGCTCTGGGCGGAGGGGACTCGCTGCGGCGGCGCCGCCGAGCTCGTGCGGGAGGAGGTGGCGCTGCACGGCGCGAGGTCCAAGAGAGACTGCGCGCGGCGCGGCGCGGTGCGGCGGCGGGGACCCTTCCCGCCGGCCCACGCCCACCTCCCGCCGCCGCCGCCGCCAGTCGAGCGCGGAACTCGCTCTCCGCGCCGCCGTTTACCAGAGCACGAGCGAGTCGCCGCCGCCGCAGAGGGCGAGCCGCGTCTTTCACTTCAAAAATCTGCGAACGTTCCAATATACACTTACTCTTACAAACGCTCCCTGGTTTGTTCCCAATTACTTAGGCGAGCGCGGCCTAAAACAAGTGCGGGAGCCTACTTCATTTCTGGGCCCCCTTTTCCATTAAAGTTTTTGCTCACATATAAGACAGAATTTACTAGCAAATAAACAAAACATTTCAATGAGTATTGAACAGAAACTTAAATTATAAAATTAATAAATTTGATAATTGATTTTCTGTTGAATAATTCACCGGTTTGCCACATGACTTGGAGAGTCTCTTCCCCAAATGTAAAACAGTTCCCCAAACTAACAAGTTAAAAAAAGGGGGAAATCAGTGATAGATCATATTTATGGAAAAAAATGTTTCATTTCACAAAGGTAAGGGGCTTCTTTCAAAAATTTCAGGAGTCCACGGCGCCCTTGACACCGATTGTGCCAACTCCTACGCCCTTTACATACAGATCTGGGAATTCAAACGATATTCTCTTTCCTACAATTTCTAAATACATCATTCTTCCATAATATTCCTCTAATATCCAACCATATACACAAAAATCTAGGAATAATGTCCATAAGTCCACGCTTGAAAAAGGATTTCCCACGAGAAGCAGCAGCCTGCTATTATTGCTATTAATAATTTTTTAAAACCTTAACTTCCTCTATTTCAACTAAAACTAATTAAATATACCAAATATGTTAACTATCTCTAAAAAAGCGGGAATGACCGTCATTTAAAATATTACGTCAAATGTTATTTTTAAACTTAAACACGTAAAGCTTTCGTGAAGTCGTAGGCTTCCGCGGCCAGAGTCATGTAGATGATCTTGGCTGTCCAGGTGACGCCGCGTCGAAGGCTGTGTTGCCGACGTTTCGACCATCTTATCGTGGTCTTCCTCAGGGCTGCTGTGCACAGGGCACAGCAGCCCTGAGGAAGACCACGATAAGATGGTCGAAACGTCGGCAACACAGCCTTCGACGCGGCGTCACCTGGACAGCCAAGATCATCTACACGTAAAGCTTTCGGTCCGAGCACCTTGAATAAATAAATTTAAAAAGGGGGTCGGGCTGCGCCGCGCCGTCTCCGAGAGCGCGAGCAGGTCAACCGACGTAGAGGTCGGGCCGCCCACGCCTCCCCCCCCGGGGGGACGCAGGGGCAGCGATGGCGGCGCTGGCGGTGCCCATGATGGAAGCGTCAAGGCGACGCGACGGAGAACAATAATGAAGTTATAATTATGTTGACAATTTTTAAGAGAATGCGGCAGTGTCACTGGTTACATTGAAACTGACGGAAAACATGTTTGTCCTCGTGAAGCTAATGCGAGGGTGGTCAATGAAACGAACTTGGGAAGATTGTTACATTGTGAACGTGAAGGTCACATTGATAATGATGATTAGAGCGCGGAAGTTCAGGCATTTGTTTTTACTAAAATAGGCATGCAAAAGAAGCATTTGTTCTGAATAAAAAAGGAGTAAAAACACAGAAACGTTGCAAAATCACCATTTAAAAGTAATTATTATAAAGAAGTTAATATTTAAAATGATTCACATTTTTGTTCTAACTCTAAAATTTACATTAGCACTCTCGTAGAAAGAAACTTCCTTTTCTTTGCAATCTGGTTTGCACATGACAATCCGGTATGACGACTACGAATTTATTTTACGAGCGACGCTGTCTCTAAGAAATGTTATTGCCGACTTTCTTTTGAATCTTGAAATGGTATAAGTGAAAACTGAATTATAGATTTCGTTCTTCGCCCTTGTGTAATCGCCAGAAAGGAGAAGAGAACAAGAAGGAACTGAGAAGGTTATTTCATGTACAGACAGCTCTGTCCTCAAAAGGGATCGCAGACCGTACACAAATATAGGATGAAATTTCTGGAGAGCGAAGAATTCTGTCAACATCTACAAAAATATCAAATATCTTCACTGATATCATCTTACTTTCCCTTTTAGATTTTTAACACAACCTAACACTGGAACCTCCGCGTTCACAGAAAAACAATACACGACCGTGCCTTCACGTTTCCAGGCTTGCAGGTATGTTTCCAGCTTGTTAGAGATCGGTACCACGAGGGGGAAAAGGAAGATAATAGCCAAAGTGGCAGAAAAGGCATAAATAAGACCGAAAAGAGCACAAAGGCAAAATGCCGACAATTGAGGCAAAATACCAAAATAGGCGTCAGAGGCTAAAATAGGCAAAAAGGAAAATGAAAATCTACTACTAAAACAACTCCGTAAGTACAGTTATTCCTATTGTTATAAGATGTACAGTATGTCCCATTCTTATTCCTATTGTTAATAGCCATCAAATCATAACATTAATAAAAAGGTATTTTGTCAAACTTGCAGGCTCTCATCAAGATATTTACGAAAATGATGAACTGAATATGGCGGTGGGTGAGATAATAATACATGAAAAGAAACGCATAAAATTTCTTAAGACTGAAAACATTAATAAAAGGAAATATACGTACAGAATTTCTGTGCATTGAAAAGTGCATTGCCAAGTGCATTGAAAACTCGCTATCTGAATGGCATTGCTGACGTACGCGACGTTAATGACATCGCCAGGAGATTCGGGCTTTTCTCATCCTGGTTTTCCTTCACGCTGCAATGTGAGTGACACATTTGAATCGTCTGCATGAATTGTGAGTCACGCTTCAACGATTGCACTACAAGGACACACTCTCGAACAAATAAAGTGACTAATAGCTAGTGTCAAAGAGGAATATGGTGTCTTATTTTCTTATTATTACTATTATTTTATTGTTAATTAAACAAATAATACTTATTATATTAATATAGTATAAATATATAAAAAATACTAATTATTATATTAATTAATTAAACAAAACTTATTGATCAAAGTAGAAATTATCTTAGATAATAACACAAATAATGTTCATTAAAATGTTTACTTTTTAAGATTCTTGAGATTAGTTCATAAGTGATTAATTTAATTGTTTAGTTCAGTTATTCACTGATGATCTAAACTCAAGAACCTTACAATTAATTTTAAACAGCTCAAGAAACAAATGGAATAATCAAAAAGTTATTGATACATAGATATAAGTATTATGTCTATGTATCAATAACTACAATTTTCCTCAACATGCTTTAAGCGTATAATTTCCTTCTGGTGTATCGGCTAGTAAAGTAAATCTAAAAACTAGTAAAAAATAAGTAAATGCATTGACACTGAGAGGTAAGGATCTGCATTCCTGTTCCCATTCAAATGATCATTTGGACATGTTCCAATTGCATTTGGTGTTGCGTGTTGCGAGTGGCGACCTTGCCCTGTTCTGAGCTCGAGGAGAGCAGCTGCGAGGCGAAGGCGCGGGGCGCGGCGCTCGCCACTTCCGATTCCGTCGCAGCGACGCGACGCCGGCCCGGCCGCCTTCCGCCGCGTCATCGCTATTACATGCCACTGTTTTCCTACGCTTACTCCTCGAAACAGGCGGGCGCGTCGAGGAAAGCGGTTGACACCCAAGGGTTTCACTTCGCGCGTCCGTAATGATTCATTGGCAAACGAAACGATATCCTGCGATGGTTCTGTTGTGACGTATTTTGATTCGTAAATTCTTGAAGGAGCGAATACAGAAATCGAATCAAGGGAATAACATATTAGTTAAACTCCCTTTTTCTCTCTCTGAAAACTGGTTATAAATTTGGACACTCTCTCTTCAGGGAGAGTTTTGACGATTCAGCTCCGCGCTTATTCCCGCGTTGAAGTCTCTCCCCCTACCTTGCGTCCGTGGCGTGCGGGCCTGTACGCGGGGTATCATCCGCTTCCAGAGGTGACAGTGGGTGGGAAGACGGGCGCATTAGCGGGGCAGTGAAACTTTTTCCCGCGCGTGTCGTTGTGCCGCTTTAGTTGTTGTGGTCGGATGTTGGGGCGTTTCCGCTGCTCTTCGCGGAAGTCGTCGCTTGCGGTTAACGGACCACTTGGACACGAGGATCTGCTCTAAGATCGTTCAACAAAATTGTTACCAACTAAGCGCCTTTCTTTGCTCTAAATTGGCATAATTACGGCTACTGTAACTGAATAGATGGAAAGAGAATGGTTGTAGTAACGATTCATTAATAATTATATCATAATAAACACAAAACAAAAATTGAAGGTTTTTAATAAATTCAGTATGTATTGATAGACCAAAAAACTGATTTCCTGCTCTCTACGCTAAGCAACGTATAGAAAATCTGGATCAAAACAATGTACTCAAAGAACATTCTATGAATGATAGAACTCTTCAGCGGACAGCCAACATGGAGCTCAATTCGGTAAATTATGTCTTGAAATGTGAAATCCATTTAATATAATAAGTAATCTGTGAAGAAGTATATTATACTTGAATACACCGTAAAGCACGTTTTTTCACTTTATTTCCTTCTACGTAATTCCGTAGTTAAGAGGAGGTACCGACTGTGATCAAAGCGCCTAAACCGTTTAGACGATTTCTTCAAAACTGATATCTCCCGATTGACTTGGCTGATTTTTTTTTCTAAAAAACAAAAGACTTCAAATTTCTGGATTAAAATGTTTTCTTGGAAGGAGCAAAGAACGCTTAAAAATGAAAATATATGAGGTTTTCAAAATTGCAAATGCAAATGTTCAACATTATTTTTAAAGCACCAATGAGTTTAGCTTTGAGGCTGGAAGAAAATGGTAATGTGAATGGCGTGCTAAATCTGTGAACTGAGTTTTAATCCCAGTGTGGAAAAATGCTGGTTGGAAACTCTTTTACAGGTTCAGTAGTGTTATAATAATGCGCAGCCCGAATAACGCGAGAAACTATGTTCTGGTGTAGAGCTTCTTGTTTAAATTTAGAATACAGTATGATATGTAAACCGGACGTCGGACAGAAGACTCCCACACAAAATGTGCCCTTTCCTGAAAATTATCTAAATGTTCAGACTTTAAAAGCTAAATGTTTGACCATCCATTATGTGTGTGAACATGTGTATGAACTGCTTACTGTACTGTTACATGTGTATGAACTGCTTACTGTAAATAATGTAAATAATGTTCGTTGTTAAATTAAGTCAGGATGTAAGACAAGGTAGAGTTAGATTAGTTTGTAAGTATCTAGTTTGTAAATGTAAATAGAATTTAAGAATAAATATTATATTCGTTACACATGTGATTGTAAAATTTATTAAGCATAGTTTTTAAGAGTGAATTGAAACAATTATTCTCTAGTGAGCGCTTTACCTAAAAACAAAGCCCGAGTTGTGGCTGTTGGTGGGCGGGGGCGGGCGGAGATGAGGCGCCCGCCAGCTGCTCCCTCTCGCGCGGGGCGGAGGGGGGAACGGGCCGGGCCTTGGGCGCGGGCGGCCGACGCGACGGCTGCCGGAAGGCCGTCCGCGTCACACGCGCCTCGCCTCCTCGCGTGGCCGGCGGCGGGGGCGGGCGCGCGCGTCGGGGCGGTTAGAATAGTTATCGCAGCCTCTCCCCTCTCTGCTCTTCCCCGCGCTCGAGGACACGCGTGCGCGTGCCGTGCCGTGCCGTGCCGTGCCGTGCCGCGCCGCGTCGGGAGCACGCCCCGGCGTTGAGGCGCGCGCTCCGCGAACGCTCCACTCACACTCGCTTCCCGCAACTCCCACCCACCCACCCACCCATACACTCCCAATTGTAATGATATGGCGAAACCAAACAATGCATCTAGCGAAAAAAATTGGAGCGGTGTTTCAGAAAAAAAAGTTGTGTAAAAAATTGCCTTTATTTCGTGCACGTTTACACGAAAACTTTGTGTTGTGCTTATGTTGATTGATTGATTGATTGATTTTTTTCGTGTTTCCGGGCGCGTCAACTGCTTCTGTCATTAGTCCCGTTAGTGTAGTTCCCCGCTGGATGGCGAGATCCGGCGTCGAACTACCGTCGGCTGGTGGGGTTTCCCCCTAACCAGGACTCTTCCACCAGCGGGGCACCGCCCCAGCCGGGACATGCTCTAAGCTCCCGACAGATCTTCCGGAATATGTGGTAGTGTAATGCATGTTAGTGTAAGTGTGTGTGTGTAAGGGGAGAGGATAGGACAAGGAAGAGGAAGGATAAATCGCGCGCGGTCCGTAGCCCGTTTGTTAGGGTACTGCTCCGGCATACGCCTAGTGTTGATCGGAGAAACGACGGAAAACTACCGATCAGATCAGCCGCCGTAGAATTCTCCTCCAGACAGCGACTGAATTCGACCTAGCTGAATAGCTAGTGTCGAAAATCCTGCCGCTGTCAGGACTCCAACCTAGGTCCTCGCGGTCAGAAGCGCTGCAGTGTCATCAGTTGATGCACTGAGCTACCGCTCCCGGTTTGTGCTAATGTTCAATATGACCTTTTTTCAAAATATGTCTTAAAGAAGAAAATCTCAACTTCAATATTGTTGGTGTAGCAAGGGCCACAGTAATTGCCGTTTTGCAATTTTCGAAAATTCTGTAATTTCAACGAAAATGAGACCTACACCATTCTCTAAAGCGTCCTTTACGCTACACGAGAACAAAGGTTTATTTTTTAAAATGGAGTCATTATTGAAAAAAATTTTTGTGGCTTCATGAAAAAGTAACCTCAAAAATCAAAATTTCCGCTTCAAACTCCCCGAATACTACAGATTCTTTCAGATAGATGTTGAGTAAAATCAGCTGAACGGTTTAGGTGCTAGTTTTCACCACAGACAAATGGATGGACGGACAGACAGACGTTTTACAGTCAATCGATTTTTCGGTAACAAGGACCCACAAAACGAATTTTGGTTACAGCGCATGTTAGAGGTAGTAATTTACTATATATAGGAGGAGGATTTATGGAAATTTTCGTTAGCTGAGGTCGGTAATAAGAGTTTTTCTGCCGAAAATTCTCCGTTTTCCGACGCACGATCACATAGTTTTCTCATGTTACCAAGTAAGTGCAAGAAAGTAAAAAAAATCTCACGTGACTTGAAAGATTTTCATTGCTATTTTTTAACATAAATCGTTCATTATTTAAGTAATTTTATACAGGTAAAACTTGGAAGAAAAAATGTGATTGAGTCAACACGGATTCTAATTGGCTTTAAATGGCACCATAAAAGACGCATGGAAGAAAACTTTCAGACACTCTGAACCAATTAACTGCATTTTTCTTTTAGCGCAAAAGGTAAAAATGCACTTGTTGACGACTGACGTAATCCACGACTTACATAATAATAGTTTTCCTATTACTTTGCTTTTGATACATTAAGACAGGTTTAAATGAGTACACTCTTTGCAGCCCCCTTGTTTCGGATTGCTCATTGGAGGGAGGTCAATGTTTGATATTCATTTCTAGATACATTTTGCCCAAATGCAAATCCTATGTACTTAAATGGAATTTAGGTTGCACAAAACTGATTATCAAATTTCTATTTCGTCTTCTTTTCATTATACCATCGTTTACTTAACGTTATTTATTGTCCTCTTTACATTTATTTGTATTACATCAGATATTTTACTTTAGGAACGGGGAAATAAAATAAAATAATTGTTCATGTAACTCGTTTTCTAAAGTTTTACATGGACTGATGTTCGAAAACAATTCAAGTCGTAATATGACCGCGAAAGAGGCATTTTCTTGGAAGGGGCGTGGCGATGCGTGGGACGACTCGCAGCCTGCACTCGCGCGTGGCGTCATCGGAGCTTTTGGCAGACATCCGCGGCGAATTCGACCTCCATTGCCTACGCGTCATTATGCCGCCTTTGGAATTCTGATGTCTGTATGGTGAGCTGATGTGAAGTTGCGTCTTAAATTAGAACCAAATACTTTAGAAAAAACCCTCTTTCGGATAATTCACGTAATTTCCCTAAAATAATAAAGCTTTAAAAATTCTGTTAGGAAAGATCTCATCTAAATGGTAGGTAGCTATTTGAATAGGAATCACAATTGAATCACTCGTGCGTGTTTTCCCACAATAAGCAATTAAGTTGAGTTTTTAATGTTAATTTGCTTCACATCTCTTTCTTCACGGATTCACAAAGACACATGCTTCCTTCATATCGCCTGATACATAGTGATGAGCACGAAACTCTTTCTGAGCTTAGGCGCGGGAGGAGGCACGTATTCCTGCACAGGAGATCACAGCAGTGGTTTACCTTTGCCTTGCAATGTACGAAAGATGGTAGTGTTCATGAGCGGGGTATAATGTTTGATTCATGAATGATTTTAGATGAGATGATATTCAGACGAGATACAGAGTGACATGAGAACCAACCTCAGCGCAATCACACGAGACACGAAGTCGCAGCCTTCGGCTGCGGACGCTGCTCCAAACCTCTGAGGCCGGAGGATACATGCTAGTGAATCATGTAGTCTGTATTTCATATATATTATATTGTACAAAAACTAATGGAGCCGCCACGTTTTTTCCACCATCATGAGAAATAAACTGATTGAGGTAGCGCAGGGAATTAACTCATGTCACTGCAGTGCCTCTGGCTGGGAATTCCTACGGTTCGAATCCAGACAGTAGCAGGATATTTGTCACTGGGTAGATTGCCAGTATAGGTCGAGTTCAGCCTGGAGGCTGTCTGGGGTAGAATTCTAGCGGCCTGCTGCTCTGATCGATAGTTTTCCGTGATTTCTCCTATGAACACCAGGCGAAGACCGCAGCATAACCCTAGCAAACGGACCTAGGATCGCGCGCGATCTTTCCTTTCCATTCCTTGTCATATCCTCTCCCCTTACACGAACATGCACTAACACATACTTACACTAACATGCAATACACTACCACATATTCCGGGAGACCGGTCGGGAGCTTAGAGTTTGTCCCGGTTGGGGCGGTGCCCCGCTGGTGGGAGATTCCTGATTGAGGGAAACACCACTAGCCGACGGTAGGGCGGCGCCGGATTTCGCCATCGAACGAGGAAATACCACCGCCACCGGGGAAAGCATGCACTACACTTACGAGACTAATGACCTCCGTGGACGCACCCGGAATCACTGACAATCAGCCTAAATAGATTTGGGGATTATGTTGGATTGTTGCAAAGCTTTGGTTTACACATTATTGGGATTTATAATGTATGTTAAGGTTACTAAATAAAAAATTTTCTCTCCTATCTCCCTCTTTCTCCCTCTCTCCACCCCTTTCCTCCTCTCTCCCCCTCTCTTCCTCTATCTTCCTTCTCCTCTTCCCTTCTCTCTCTCCCTCTCTCCCGTCTCTCCCCCTCTCTCCCTCCACCCATTTCATTCCGCTACTCTTCTGAAACTTGCGATTGAGCACTTTCTAATCTACGATGGGAATAGTCCCTTTTGAGTATACCCCTAGGAGTGAGGTCCTCGAGGCAGAAATAAACAAGGTGAAATAACCTAATATAATAAAATGTAGCTTTTGTAGAATGTTTTAGAACTAAAATATTCGTATTAAGAGAGATCAGTAAATGAGGGCAAAGATGATTCGGTCTCATGAACGGCACTGAATTAGAATAACTCTATTTCTTATTTTCTAAAGATCGCTGTAAAGTCAAAAATTGCGGAAAAGTTCGCTGTTAGTTATCGCTACCTCTGGGTTCTAGCATCCTATGCTTAACTGCAAGGCATGTGCTATTCTGTTGGGTTTCGTATTCCGGTTGCCTCATACTCTCAAGAAATCACTTTGGAGTTGCAAAATCAGGGGAAACCATATTTCGTGGAAAGAAACCATAACTCTGAGAGCATTTTATCTTTTTAAAGGCACCCTAATAGCTGAGAGTAATGCATCTCCGCGAGCAAACGTGAGAGTTCAGATGTTGCGTCTCACTCAACATAAGAAATTGTATGGTGCTTGATGAGATGCAATATACGTTTACGAGCATTCTTAGCATTTCAGCCTGTCATTGCAAAATTGTCCACATTATGTAACAAAACTACTGTGTTTGCTATTTTGCACACTGGTGTTCATGAGATTTTTCTTATTTTATGTGCAATCGTCTTGAAAATAAGTACTCGACAAACAAAAAATTACGAATAAAATGTCGCTGCAAGTACGAGTTATAATTACTGCATATTTCATCTACATTGACTGGTATTTTAACTTATTTGGGTGAAAATATACCAATGTCAGGAACTTATAACAGTTTGGACCGTACTTGAATTACAATTAAGATTAAAGATGTTTCTTCTCTCTGGTTTCTTTCCTCTCTTCTGTATATCCAAACGTCTCTCGACGTTGATTTGTATTATAAAGCATTTTGGAAACGGAAAAGAGACGTGCTACAAGGAAAGTAAAGAAATTAAGGGTATTCCATTTGCGAAGAGGAGGAATTCGAATTCGTTTACTACGCTCCGTGAAGTCACGAAGGTTAAGCGAATTTGAGACTCGCGGGTTCCTGGTTGGGTGACCGGCCAGGAACCCCGGGATCTAACGGCGTCGAGCCCCTGGCCGAAGGGATAAAAGGCACTAACTGACTGCGACGTGACGAGAATTGACAAATATAGTAGTTATTACACAGTAACGGAGGATTACTCCAGAATAAAAAGCACATTAATGGAGGATTAATCCCAAGTGCAAAGCGCTCAACGCCTCTTAAGGGGGTTGGAGTCAAGGGGGAGTTGAGGTCAAGGTGTAGACGCAACAAAAATTAAAAAAAAGTGACTATCTTCCCCAGCACCGAAATTTATGTCTGTATCGGTCGTTCGGAATTAGCGTCGTCCCGCGCCCTTATTCAGTGCTCTTTGACTTCCTAATGTGTACGCATCACCCTCCAGTTTTGCTTACCTAATTAATTGATTGATTTTTTCGTGTTTACGGGCGCGTGAACTACTTTGGTCATTATTCCCGTGAGTGTAGTGCATGTTTTTTTCTCGGGAGATGGCGGTCATCTTCCTCCGCTTGATGGTGAGATCTGGCGCCGACCTACCGCCGACTACTGAGGTTTCCCCCTAACCAGGACTCTCCCACCAGCGGGGCACCGCCCCAGCCGGGACAAGCTCTAAGCTCCCGGAATATGTGGTAGTGTAGTGCATGTTAGTGTAAGTGTGTGTAAGGAGAGTGGATAGAACAAAGAAGAGGAAGGACAGATCGCGCGCGGTTCGTGGCCCGTTTGTTAGGGTACTGCTCCGGCATCCGCCTGATGTTGATCGGAGAAACCACGGATCAGAGCAGCCGGCCGCTAGAATTATCCTCTAGGCAGCGACTGAATTCGACCTTGCTGGAACGCCAGGGTCGAAAGTCCTGCCGCCGTCAGGACTCGAACCTCGGACCTCCCGGTCAGAGGCTCTGCAGTGACATCAGTTGATGCTCCCGCTAAACAATCAGTATGTGTCCCAAAGATGTGATGATGAGCTTCCGTTATGTAGTCGCTTGAGGTTCGAGAAGAAGTGGCAGGCCGGCGCGAAGGGGAGGGAGCGAAGTGGGAAGTGGGCGGGGCGTGACGTCAGCAGGGGCAGCGAGCGCGTGGGGCGGGCCACTCCCCCTCCGCCGCTCGCGCTCCTTTACAAGGCTGGCGGCGGTCATAGTGGCCGCAGCGCACTGCCTACTCTTGTCGCCGCTTTTCTTTTTTCGTTTATTTGACATAGATGGTGAATACATAGCTCAGTTTAAAGAACTCTACATATGTTTGATAGCTTAATACTAACTTAAATTAAAACTTAAAACAATCAAGGGTTGAGGTTACCCGGATCTAGATCAGAGAATTTTTGAGAAAAATGGGAATGGAAACTTATTTTGTATTCGGGTTCTATGTGATGGGTTTTTGCCGAGTGTGTGAACTGATAATGAAGCGATTTGGGATATGTTTGAGAAGAAGTTGGTGGCTAGATATGTGCTAGGTGTAACGTTTTTGGTGACAACCAGGAGCGTTTATAATTCTGAGGAATTGGTTTTGTATTATTTGTAATTTCCTTTGGTTGGTTTTTGCTGCATTTAACCAGATTGGGCAGGCATATTGTAGCAAGGGTCTTGTCGCCGCTAACGACTTGACTTCCCGATGTTGTTTTCTTATTTAAGGTCGAATCAACATCTAGGTCATTAGCGACCACTATTGGAGTGAACATTATGATAACTATGAAATGAAACGATATGATGATGGTAAGGGGTGAAATGATGAACACAAATACAACCATGTCCGAGGGGGGACTCGAACGAACGACTCTTCGGTCTGAGATCACTACGATACTGCTCCCTTAGCGATCTCAGCCACGGGATTGGCTCGGTTAATATTGTCAAGTACTTAAATGCGCTTCCAATAACTCCTATGACACCTATAACCAGCTTTGTTATTAATTTATTTTTAATGAAAAGTTGACACAATCCAATTCTATCGTTATGTCATCATGAAAGAATGAAAAATGGTAGATGTGAAGTAGTGCAAGGAAAATTTATTCAACTAGTTGTGACTTGAAATTTCAAAAATAGAGGATCAAAATTTTACAATCGGTGCCAACCTGTCTCAACCAAAGGTTTCGTGAGATTGCATATTAGCGATGTTACATCGACACCATCGATGTTTTAAACGTCAATGTTAAAATTAAATCATCAATGTTAATAATGCATTGCCTAATGCGATGTCCTAAACATCGATGTTTTTGAAACTGATTGAGTAAAGTTTAATATCGTGTGTGCGCGGGAGAAAATTTAATTTCACTGTGGCCGTATTTATATAGTAGTTCATAAAACATATTTGCCTCACAAAACGAAGTAAAACAAATAACAAGAACGGAACCAAACCGAGTCTGAAGCCTCGACGTTCAGAATGATCTCTGTTCTCTCAAGGGATCAGAGCTCCTTGAATTCGCCGCAGAAGTCTTCGGAAAGAAGGACGTAACCATCCTGCTGATGGTTTAACCGCCACGTGGGGACGTGTGAAAAACGGAGAAAGGCATGGAAAATACCAGCGCACTGAGATCATCTCTTGCCCAAGAAGGTGGTGCAAAGGCAAATAGCATCCGCTGCGTTCGAAAACATGAACTGCCACGATGTCATCAGTAGAGACCGGATTTTTATGTAATTATAATTTTTTTGTCTTTCTACATTGAGTTCTCAAAATTGTGCACTTCGCGAATCAGGACAATTATACTAGAATATGCAAACTTTTCGTTACATATTTTTTACATATTTTGTACTACATTACATGTTTTGCTTACATTTTACATATTTCGCAAATTTTGTAGTTTTCTACCATTTTTCTTAAGATTTATTTCGCAAAAAATATTTCATGACTCTTTAAAAAAATACTTCCAAATATCGGCAATTGTTTTACATGTATTCAGAATTATGTGCTGGCGCTACGAGGTGCCCCTCGTGAAGGTAGGATCAGAAGCACGCGGCCTGGGTCTGATTTGTGTGGGTTAAGTTCAGTCTCCAATGCATCCACCTTGCATCAAGAGCACGCGAGCGCTGATAAAATATTATCTTTAAGTGCCGAAAGTATGTGACATCGTGCTTCTCGATTCAAACAAATTTATGAAATATACTTATTGCCATATATTTGTAATACTATGGATGACCATGCTATAGTTATTATTTGTCGATCATTGTGTTCCCACGTTTTTACGATGGCTATCTCTTTACTCGAACATAAAAATTCAGTAGGTCAAGTAATATTTATTTTTAAACTTGTTACATTTTATCTTCTTTCTCCTCTAGTAGGTGAAAGGAGCATAACGAAATTTGCGTGGTCAGACAGAAGAGCAGGCCTCATGGTCTGAGTCTCGCCACGTAAAATACGGCATTCATTCATTCATTCATTCATTCATTCGTTCATTGTTCATTCGTTCTTCTTCCTTCTTCCTTCCCTTCCTTCCTTCATTCATTCATTCTCATTCAATCATTTCTCATTCATTCATTTTTTCATATTAAATATTTTATTTTTTTTACATATTGGTATCTTTTTCATTACATATTTTGTCATTTCATACTACATATTTTCCGGTCTCTAGTCGCCAGTTATTTAATATTCCAACTTTTATATATTGTGATTGTGTTAATATTCTAAATTTTACATGTGATTATTCACAAAGAACACATTGAAAACATATAAATATCGAACACACATCGAGATAAAAAAATTAATTAATGGGTGTTTAAAAGATTGATGACGCTTCGTGTCTTGTCGCTCTGAGGGAGGTGGGGTGTGGTGGGGGGAGCAGGACGCGCAGCGCCATCGCAACATCCGCAGCGCACGTCCTGCTCAGCCGGACAGCCCCACGCCGCGCCGCACGGACGGAACACTCCTGCGGAAAGGCCACGGGAACACGTGCAAAGTAACAACAAACTAAACACGAATTTAAAGGTCCACGGAAGGGAAACTTTAGGACTTGCAAAATGTGATCGGTAACATTTCTCCTACCGGTATTTTCACTGGTAAATTTTAATCCCAAAGATATTTATATTTCACGTCGAAACGAGGCACCTCTTACCATAAGTTTCGAAGCAATATTTTGCTTTTGCAAAAGGGAAGCAAGCATTATAGTAGATATGCGTTGCAGTCTCGTGTCAGAACTATTAATGAATAAAACCGGGTGGGACAAAAGTCACTTAATATTTAAAAATTAAATTGTTGAAGATATAGATTTCTTTTTAAATAAAATCTATCCTAAAAATCAGCTCTTTAAAAATGATGTACATTTTTTAAACTTTAGATTATGGGTAATTTATGCTTGAAATTTATATAATTTCTAAAAAAAATTTTCTCAAAAACTGATTTAAGTGTTTACTTCAATTCTTTTCGACTGAGAGAATAAGGAATCTTAAGAGAATGCCGCACGTCTCATTTACTTTAAAGTCTTCATATTTTTGAAACTTATAAAATACAAAATTGAAGACAGAGATTTTTGCCTAAATCAAAATATGTTCTAAATTAATGGTACTAAAATAGCAATAATACAATATTGTCTCAACCCAATATTTCCAACAGGCACTTTTCTAAAATTGAGACAGATCAACGAAAACGAAACCCACATCATTCCTTTAGCTTGCCTCGAAAAAATTGAAAGGGAAAAATAACACGTTTTGAGAAAATTATCTTTTTCTTCCCCGTATCGTATATACGGAGTAACGGTTCCCCATTACGTATATACGTAGTAATACAATGCACACAGTAATAGGGAGTAAAGATAAAGTTATGTAATGCTCCGGAAAATCGATTTTGAGATTTCAAAGAAAATACACATTTTGGTGTCCCCTGATACCGAAAAAGTGTTGTTTTTTTAATACATCCGTTCCTCTCTCTGTTTGTGTCTGGCCGTCTGTCTGTGTGAACCACTAGCGCCTAATACAAAATGAATGTGCCCGGTCGATAAGCCTCGAGTTGAATCATTGCGATTTTGAAAAACATTCTTTATATTTTGGAGTCGTTTTCATTAAGATGAATAATCAAGGAAACTTTTTGAAATATATAGTAGCATTCGTGCAATGATACATGAAATATTTGCAATATTAAAAATATTGAAACCAAGAATTTTTAAAAAACGGTTCCATGGCTTTTCTCTAAACTTTTGATATAGTCTTAAACGTACTGTATCCGATGACATAAACGCCATTTTGTTCTATTCTTTTGTTTTTCAAAATTACATGATTGTAATTTTTTACATATCTCTACGTTTTTAATATTTACGTTATCGGCGATTTGTATACATAATTGCACTTGCTGATTTATCCGGCGTTCCCCAGGAAAAGGAATTCCGTTTATTCAAGCCCTGCGATGGAGCATGCTTCTATTTCATTGTATCCGCTCCGCTCTGCCGCACAGCTAGCCACTATGAAATTGTTTTCCATCAACACTTCTTTCATAAAGGTCAGTAGAGTGTTTTGAAAATTTTAGTAGTTTTCGTGCAATAGTGCGTGCAATATTTGCAATTTAAAAAAATAACAAAAGGAAGATTTTCTCATAAACGGCTTCAAACCTTTTCTTTAAAATTTTTGGTAGACGTAGTACTAAACAATCCCTATACGATGTCATAAACGCCTCAAATTGCTCTTTTCTTTTGTTATTTCAAAAGTTACACAAAAGTAATTTTTAACATATCTCTTGCCAGTAATGCGTACATTTCCCTCGATTTGTATAGATTATTGCATTTGTGAGTAGAAGTTCTTCAAATGAAGATTTTCAAAAGTCAATAGATTCCTATGAAATCGAGCTTCAATTTCCTTTTACAGTAATGCTTATTCGCAATTTCTTAGAAATGGCTTCATATTTTCAATGAAAATTTTAATTTAGGACAATTTTACTCCTCTTTAATATTATTAAAGTAATACTTCGGATCTGCTATTTAGAAACTGAAAAGTGGAGAAAATGTCAAAAAATGTTCTTTGGGCAACGATAGATGGCAGCTAGCAAGAGAATGCGGCAAGAAGCCAGTTCACACAAGGAAATTAGAAAACTTTACTACGACAAAGTCTGTGCTATTCTGTAGCACCACTTTTGTATTTGCGAAGTAAAGGATTCAATACAAAGAACAGACTCGGAATGGTTTATGCTGTTTTGGAGTTTTCGAGAAGGCGTGTACCACATGGCACTGACGTTCTTAAACCAAATTCTTATACCTGAACCTTCTTCAAACCTCGAAATACATTCTGATTCAAGTTCAACGTCAGGCGAGTCAACTGAAGAATCTGATTGGACAAGCAACGAACCAAAACCAAACGTTTGACACAAACAAAACTGAACGATTTGATCAGAGATTTAAATCTCCCAAAGGATGCTTCTGATGTTTTAGCTTCAAAGAAAATAATCTTCTAGCTCCAGGAACGTACGTTACAGTTTACAGACCTAGAGAGAAAAACAGTACGGTTTTTTAACCAGGACAGCTCCTTAAATTATTGCACACTCATTCCAAACCTCATAAATAGAGGAGAGTCTAAAACAGATGAATGTAGGCTTTTCACTGATACAAGCAAAAGAAATTTAAAATTTGTTTTGATGATACTATTAGAGTGCAGAAGACAATTAGTGGAACAAGAAGCTTTTTGTCTAAGAGACGACGACGGTTCTATTGACTGCTCATACGCGCGAACACAGTCATTAACAGTAAAGTGTAACAGTAACAATAAAGTACTGGCCTTAAGTTAATGTGTTTAATTTTCATTTTCTTTACACAATTATAAAAAAATAATATAAGGTAAAATGTATTTCAGTTCTTTATTTTGTGTTGATCAAACGATGATTTCAAATTTTCAAGTTAAATATATTAAATAAGTATAATAGATTTTTAAATGTGCAGTTTTTTAAAACCTGATAAGGAAAATGGAAGTAATTTCTGTAATTCTTACACTCTAGATGTATAAAATAAGTTTTTTGGATCTAAAACAGATGCCCAAATTGCTTTTGGTAAACCTGTGTAATCAAGTTTGGTTTGGTTTGGATTTTTCGTGTTTCCAGGCGCTGCTTTGGTCATTAGTCCCGTGAGTGTAGTGCATGTTTTTCCTCGGAAGATGGCGGTGATCTCCCCCGCTGGAGATGGCGAGGTCCGGCACCGACGGCTAGTGGGGTTTCCCACTAACTAGGACTCTCCTACCAGCGGGGCACCGCCCCAGCCGGGACAAAGTCTAAACTCCCGAACGATCTCCCGGAATATATGGTAGTGTAGTGCATGTTAGTGTAAGTGTGTGTGTAAGGGGGAGAGGATAGGACAAGGAAGAGGAAGGACAGATCGCGCGCGGTCCGTTTGATAGGGTACTGCTCCGGCATTCGCCTGGTGTTGATCGGAGAAACCACGGAAAACTACCGATCCGAGCAGCCGGACGCTAGAATTCTCCTCCAGACAGCGACTGAATTCGACCTAGCTGAAAAGCTAGTATCGAAAATCCCGCCGCCGTCAGAACTCGAACCTAGGACCTCCCGGTCAGATGCGCTGCAGTGACGTCGGTTGATGCACTGAGCTACCGCTCCCGGTCTGTGTAATCAATCAATCAATCAATCAATAGGGTACTGCATCGGCATTCGCCTGGTATTAATCGGAGAAACCATGGAAAACTTCCGATCAGAGCGAACGACCGCAAGAATCCTCCACACCGGGCAGAGGCTGGATTCGGCCTACGTCGTGTACTGAAATGAGCCAGAGCCGAGATAGATGATCGCAGCGTTGGTGGTGAGAGGCTGGAGGCGGGATGAGCGGCAGTAGGCCGCCCTGGCTGCGTGGAGCCGTGTGATGTGGCGATGACGAAATGGGGCCGGCCAAGTAGCCATCGGTGGCGCTGGGGGGGGCTCCTCCACGCGACTCCTCCTGCGCGGTGTCGCCACAGGCAAACAAACCCACGAATTGTCCAGATGGCCTTGCCGCAGCATTCGGAACCGACGCTCGTTTTTCAACGGCGAGAGCCTTGTTCTGATCTTGTCACACATTCAGGTCGCGTCGCATGCGATACCAAAGCCTTCTGGGTCAAGTGACAGACTCTGAGACACTTGCTACGACTGCTGATGAGTCAACTACCTATACAAGTCTACGTCATGCGATTGCTTTCCCCATACGAGGAAAGTACATTTTGTTACTAATAGAACATGAAATCACAGACTGCGCGAACACACACAAACATGCCCGTTCACAGAGTGTGAATTGGCATTCTATCCAGAGGGATATCTCTCTCTCTCTCTCTCTCTCTCTCTCTCTCTCTATATATATATATATATATATATATATGAGAGAGAAGAAGAGAGAATATCCTCTGATAGAATGCCAATTCACACATTATATATATATATATATATATATATATATATATATATATAGAGAGAGAGAGGGAAATTAAAAAATGTTAGAAGGAAACAGTTTCGTAGAGTAGTGGGGGCGGCAAGGGCGGTCCGCCTTACGCGGCACTTTTAAGGGGGGGCGAAATTTCATAATACATAATAATCATATCTTATAAATAATAATTGTAAAAAATTGTAGGTGCTACAGAATTTTGTGGATAAGTTTACTTATCAAACGCCCGCTATATTCGAACGACAATGAATGTAATGTATCTGACGAAGTTGTCGAGCAGGCCTTCAAACTAGAACGACTTCGAGTGCAGACTTTCATTGCTGCCACAGGCAATGAAGATAAATTAATAACGCCGACCCACGTGAATTATTAAAACTCATTATGAAATCCACGCTGGAAGATACTGTGCTTAATATCGTAATAATGCATGGAATATTATTCACAATTCTCTTAAGCAATGCCAGCTGTGAGAGGTTTTCAAACTTGAAATTGATAAAAATTTATTTAAGATTAACAATGAGTACTTTCATACTAACCTATCTGGCTATTTTGTCTATTGAGCAAGAGATATGTGATGCTATGATATTGCAATAAAATACTTTGCTCTTAAAAAGTTGACGAAAAAAGATTTAGTTAAAGAGAAGTTTCCGTTTTAATTCTGACAATTATGTTATTTTTCAATAAAAATATAAATAGTAACAGTATCCTTCTAGTTCTAATTGGATGTCGATGTATGTTTTATATTCAATTCGTTCATAACTTAATCTTGACTAACATCCAGGTATAATCATTTTTGTAATTGTTCTAATTTTTAATAAATGTCATTATTATTTATAAAACATATATACATGACTTTTTTTTTGTAACCTGTATAATAAACGATGATTGTTCTTGCCGAATAGTTCTTATTTGAGTCTTTTAAATTGAAATACCTAAATAAGGGAGCAGCGAAATTTTCCTACGCCTCGGGCGGCTGAAACCACGCTACGCCACTGGAAGGGAACGAACCCAAGAACCGATAGTAGAATGAATGGCATCTTCTCTTTCGCAACACAGTTTGAACGAATCCTCACATTTCTTCCCAATTTGTCATTCGGATTCCTACATATGAACCCTTCAGAATGTTGATATCATAAATTAATTTAGTAGATACATTGCATTCCAAACATGGATTGATTGATTGATCGATCTGCCAAGGTCATTACTCCCAAGTGTAGTGCATGGTTCATTGCGGGAGGTGGAGGTGATTATCCGCAGCTCGATGGCGAGATGCGGTCCCGACCTAACTGTCGGCTTGCTGTGTTTTCCCTAACCACGTATCTCTCACTAAATGGGTACTGCTACAACCGGCACACGCTGTAAGCTCCTGACTGGCCTCCAGGCATGTGTGGTAGTATAGTGTATGTTTGTGTGTGTGTGTAACTAAGGGGATCGCGCTCGGTCTGTGGCCCGCCTCGAGAGCTGCGTTCTGCTAATCACAGCGCATAGACAGCCACAATTGCCGAACGATTCCAACAATTCATTGAATCGGTGTGAAAAGCAATCATCCTACCGGTTTCGGTTCAACCAACCGTTGGGGCACCTTCGGCATGATCAGTCCCCAAACGTGCACGCGCGCGGAAAATTCAAATGATCACCAACCCTGATGCCCTATCACAGCACCCTGATGCCAAAAAAAATGAAGTAATTCGTGCTCCCATGCATAGTAAATTACGACCTCTAATGCATTGTGTAGTCAGAACACACGTTTTGTAGACTCTTCATTCCGAAAAGTTGGTTTAAGGAAACGTCTTGTTCGTCTGTCCGTCTGTGGACAACACTAACGCGTAAACCGTTCATAGCATTCTTTCCAAAACTGATGTAGCACAATTAATCTGTGACGCCCTGCCAATCTAAAACAGATCTTTGGATTTTAGGGGATTCTTCATATCAAGCCGTAACGACATTTCCAACATTTTCTCAAGAATGACTCAAAATATTTAGATTTAGTTTTTTGTCGGTTAGAACAACGATAGGTTATAAAAGTGGTGCATGTCCGATTTTCATTCAAATCTCTGCATTTTCAAAACTCGCAAAAGTTTAAAATACTAAGGATAGAGATCCAGTCTTATTCATTCGCAGTTTACAGCGAGAGTTGACAAACGTTTGGAATTTTCAGTACCTTTCGAAGAAACCTCCAGCTACTAAATTATAGAGAAATATGACTCTAGTGATAACTTCTGCACTAGCAACAAAAGGGAACAGTTTGGATTACAATAGTAATCCACGCGACCACTCGCGGTTCAGTTTCTGACTTAAGCTGGCACCATGAATATCCCTGCAATCAATGCTCTGAATGTTTATGCAAAGAAAAACAATGAAGAAAAGTTGACTAGAAGGGTGTTTTTAAAGAATCCTTATGAAACCAGAAATGAAAAGGAGGATCGAGAGAACAACTGTACTGACAGCAATGAGAACACGCGGGAGACTTATACCGAAGTCCGAGAAGTGACCGAGGATTTACCAACAACCTTATCAAGAACGTATTGACCGAGGGCTCGGTGGAGTCATCAAAGGGCAACGTGGAACGTCTTTTTCTCTGTGGACACCAACTCAACAAGAGCATGCAACAATACTATATAAATTGTGACCAGTGGGTGTGGCCAGAACAATTAAGAAAACCTGTGTGAGATGTTCACCTTATGTTGGCATTGAAACACAATCAGAATAGAGGCTCTAGATGTTTAAGTGCTCTGTCAAACTGATTTATTTATTAATCGTAATGCAAAATGTATCAGTGGACAAAACATATAGAGCACAAGAGTTTACAAAAACAAACATCTGCTCGCATGTCTTTGAATAGATTTGTTTAAAGGTGTAGTATCCAATCAAAAGGCAAGAATTCATAAAACAATTTTTATTCAAGACCAGGTACAATTGCTGAAGTTCCGTATCACCAGAAGAATGTACCAAAAGCGAAGCAGCGTTATCGTAGTCCAGAGGAAGTCCCAAAATCAGCCGAGTCGTCAAATATCCACAAGAGAGTTCCACTTTCGTTGCACAGGTCGTCGTCGTCGCTGATCTCCACTCTTCACTCTCCAAGTCGCTCGCCAAGATCCAGTCACGAACACCGTCGCTCGCTGTCTGCCCTGGCGTCGGGTCGGAACCCTCTTACAGCCCGCTAGGGCTAGCGACCCGCCGACTAGCTGCGGAGTAGGGGCGGTGGCGAGTCCCTACCCGCTTGCTCTGGTATGACGACCGCGCGCGGACCGTCCAGGCCGGCTCGCACCGGTCGCCTTCCTCTCCCGCCAGGGGTGGTAACGCCCCGCTGACGTCACTCGGCGGCGGCTCCTTCAAATGCGTGCGGGCGGTCACGACAAAAGGCATAATTCATGCGTTTTTGTGTAGCATTTCACGGAATAAGTAATGTATTAACATTCTAAAAAATGTAATAGTGCTTTGTAACGGGTCAGTGTTTTAGATATAATTACTCGTTTATATTTGAACTAAAAGAAAATTTGTTCGTAAAATATTGTTAATAAGAATATTTTTTAATAAATTTCAATTGTAATTCACGTGATCACTCGCGTTCCAATTGTGAGGGCGACCATTGAAGGGTTGAAGGTTTTAATTTAGTTAAAACATTCTTAATTTCTACATGTGGATAACAGCTGTAGTAGCACCGTGATATGCGATCGACAGTGAGATCCTGGTGACTCCAGTGCTCGAGACATGCCTCCACACGTCAGCTATCAGGAAGGTGAGCCTCATGCGCAGGGAATCGGTGCGAGGTCAGACGGCAACAATGCCAATATATTGGGATGTATGTTGTCTCAACTACATCATTTTATTACATCAGTTCAAATATTAAACATGTCAATTAAACTCAGTAAAATGATGCTTAACACACAAACAATAAACTGGACTCTTCCCCATTCCCAACACCTGGTGAAAGTCTAGACATCAAATTCGTTAGAAAAGTTAGTTCGAAACAAAACTTCAACACAAATCTCACTCCAAAACATTCGCATCACCTCCATTCTCACCCCCAAATAGACATGTTGTCTAACTCTTCAAAACAGAGTTTTTCTTTCCAAATCTCTTATTGGATCTATAGTGACATACGTATGTCCACTTCAGGGAGCCGGTGCCAAAGCTAATCGTCATAAGATTCAGATTTTCTAAAACTGGTATCATCTCAAAAAACAACAACAAACAAACCAAGGGACATTCTTAACCTACAGTTACATAACTCGCATTTCAATTCATCAATGTTATCACCAAATAATTAAAATTATTCCCAAAACTAGCAAATATCCCAGCCGATGTTCATTTTTAAACAGGAAAGCGTTGTCAGGGGTAAAGTACAAAAGAAAATTAACCTGTATGTGTTGGACCCTCTTTAACAATTATTTTCTTCAGATGCATAAGGTCATTCAACTGTCCATTAACTTAATTTACGGGGTAACAATCTGTACATTACATATATATGAAAATGTGTCAACAATATAATTTCTTAACCATCTACACCAACCGCTTAGAAATGAATAAAAAAGCAAAACAATTGCAATTTAATTTAAGCGACTTTAAAAATAGGGAAATTGTTGGCCTTGTGTTGACACAAAATCCTGCAAAGTGGGAGTTTGACGCGCTGAATGAGGTCCCGAAATGACTATGTGCTTCTGTTTCGGGGAAGGAAGTGTTATGGAAACGGTGGAACTTCGTGACTGGCGCTGGTGTACAGGTCGTCATTTTGAGTCTTTATGAACACACGCGCGAGGCCTTGTAGACTGCATCGAATCTTGTGATTGTTTACAACCACTCCTGGGCTTGTTTAAAATCACTTTGAAAGTCGTGGGCGACCTCTGCTATTTCATAAAATACCAAGTGACGTCACTTCTCGAGACAGAACGAACTTGAGAGATGATAATCCACACATTTTCTCCAACACAAATTAAAGTTAAACTAGTCGTACTCCAAAAGCACATACTTTCTCCCATCATTACTAACTGCTCCGCTATATTATACTACATCTTACATAAACTTCACATAAACTTCCCAACTCAGATTCTCAGAGTTAACTTGACGACACCCAAATTTCTAGGCCACAAAAGTGCCGTATGGAAAGAATCTCTGTAAGAGCGAAAAGTAATAATATGCTGAACCGTTAGGGATGTCACGGTAAAAGAAATACTAAGTTGGTCCCATAGGTAGGGTTTATAATGTATTTACATTTCATGTTGAGAGATTGGTTAGTTTACTTGAATCGTTTCATAAAGATGCACAAATGAGATATTTGATTTGACGTGACATACGTGTTGGAAACAGAATAAAAGAGTTAAAAAATTTTTATAAGTTACAAATTCGAAAAGCACATTCAGATACGTCCGGTTTATTTAGTTATATTTATTGTATTTGTGAGTTGAAGTGTTTTAAATGATTTTCAATGAAGTTTCTTAGATTCTCAATAGTTGCCTGCAACGACACATTCACAAATTAAGATCCCTGCGCGGAATTCGAACCTGATATTCTTTTCCCCGAATCGCTGAAACCGTACACGCCTTAAACAACTCGGCCATCCGGGTCGGACACAGCCAGTGCACGTCTATATTAGTCAAGATGTGATTGCTTCACTTCTTGCATTAGAGAGTGAAAAAATTGGGAAAATGTGCTTTGCGCGACAAAAGAAGGGAGCTGGGGAGAGAATAAGGCATAACCAAAAAGGTAGTCCAGACTAAAGATATTAGATAACTAGTGCGAGAATGTATGTGCCATTCTATTGGACTACTAGTTTATTTATTTACCATACGTTGTCATATACGAGGAAAAATGTTAATGAAATAATTTCGTGCTAGTTTTGAGAAAATATTTTTTTTTAGAAATCGCGTAAATTTGAGACACTAATTAAGAGAAATCATTTCATTTTTTCAAAAAAAAGTGTACATAACGAACTGGGTTTTTACAACAGACCTTGCTTAAAGCAAAAATCGCTATATCCATTTTTGTAGTTTTCAAATTTTCACTTTTTGGCATTTTCGAAAAACCGAACAATCTATAACAATGGGAATAGCACCACATTTTTACCGGCCCTTATTACATATGAGAAGAAAATTTAAACAAAAAAAATCTGGAGTGATTTTTGAGAAAAACATTGTCTTTATTTCGCGCAAAAATATTTTCAAAAAATTGAACATGAACTTATTTAAAGAACCATCTTTGAGGATCAGAATTTATTAAGGAAAAAATCTCTATCTTCAATATTATAGCTGTCGGAAGACGTCCCAAAAATGGCGCTTTTTCAATTTACAAAAAATTTGTAATTTGAACTAAGAATACCACCTTTCTCTTAAACTTTCTTTACGCTATCCGAAGACAAAGTACGCTCAATAATGTTGCTGTTTTTGAGAAAACATTGAAAATGTTTCTCAAGTAAAGCATCCTCATAAATAAGATTATCCGTTTGAAACTTCAAAAGCCACGTGTTCATTCAGATCGATTGGGGAATATCGATTTTGAAGAAAATCAGCTGAACGGTTTAGGCGCTGATGTTGACCATAGACGGACAGACAGACGTTTTACCATCAATCAATTTTTTGGTGTCAAGGACCCCCAAAATATGGATTCTGGCTACACCCCGTAGTGGAGTATTCTTTTTTTTTATTTAGCAGCAGGAGATATCAGCTTTTTCGTCACGAGTGACCGGCAATTCTAGTTTTTCTGCCAAAAAATCGCCGTTTTCCCGCGCACGATTACATAAATTTCTTTTCTTACGAAGAACTTCCTAAGGCGAGAAAGTACTAGAAACTATTTCTTCGATTTTGTGCGCATGAATGTAATTATTTAAAAATAGACAAGAATTCCAGCTAATAACGGAGATTTTTCGACAGAAAACGCCGTTTTATTGGTCCCTGATGCAGAAAGTGAATAATACTAATTCTTGTTCTAGTAAATACTCTAGTAAATATCCATTCTTAAAACGTGGCATTCTCAAAATAATTATGCTTTTGTGGAACTTTGATACCGAAAAAAATGTTTTCAACCGTACACACGGCTCTCTGAGAACAATTTTAGCGCATACATCTTTCACAAAATTGTAAGCTAAAATGATTATCCCCAAACGATGTGGCGGTTGTCATACTCGAATTTGATTTCACCCGCTAATTTTTAAAGGAGGACATTACCGTAATGTTTCCATTAAGCAATGATCACTTATAAGATTTTTAAAGATTTGATTTTGACTAAAACCTCTGAACTTTTAAAAATTGAACTACATTTTTTAAGGCTTTCTGGTATACTTCCGTATATATGGAGTAATTAGGTAGTAAAGAGAAGGTTATTATGTGTACTAAGTATTACTCTAGGTATATACTACGTACGTATACGAAAAATTAAAAAAACAGTTGTGCCACAGGATGGCACAGACTGTCCCGTAATAAAGTTTACGTATTTCCTTGGGGTGGACTAGCGTTATGATCTTGCTCCAACCTCTTGCCAGCTGCCATTTATCTATTTATTTTTGACATTTTCTCCACTTTTTGCTTTCCTAATAGTCCACTCGTAATATTACTTCAAGAATAATAAAGAAGAGAAAAAACCTCGTCATAAACAGAAATTATTTTCAATTAAAAATTTGAAGCCGTTTTTAAGAATAGGGGATTAAGCATTATTGTAAATGTCAAGTTTGAAGCTCTCTTTCACAGGAATCTATTGTGGTTTAAAAAAACTATATTTAAAGTTATTTGAAGCACTACCATCCACAAATTAAATAATGTATGTAAATTGATGGAAATGTGCATATTAACGGCGCGAGAGATATTAAAAAAAAAAAATTTGTGTAATTTTTGGGAAATGTGAGTGAAGACAGGCGAGAGTGTAAGAGAGCTTCAACTAGAGCCAGATGGACTGGGGTTTCTTCAATTTGGACACGGAATTTCATATGGAGGCGGAAGGAACGAACGGACGTGTCGCTTTCAATTGGTTTTTCGGCATAAAGAACCCACAAAACTGGGATTCTGACTATACAACGTGTTAAATGTTTTTTTTCTGTTAATTTAGCAACTGTATTTATCCACTTTCTTGTTTTCAGGGCCCAGCAATGAATTTTTTTGTCGAAAATTCGCCGTTTTTTCGCGCAGCATTACATAACTTTCTCTATACTACGTTCATTACTCCGTATATACGCACGTATACGAGAAAAAATGGTATCTTCATAATTGTAGTTGTTGAAAGACGCCGAAAAAAGTTTGAATTGTTACCATTTTCGAAAAGTCTGGATTTTCAACCAACATGAGACCTACACGATTTTCTTGAACGTCCAACAGACTATCCAACAACAAAATTTCATCAAAAATGATGGGGTCGCTTTTGAGAAAAATATGTTTAAACAAATTTAAAAATTGTCTATATTTTCTACTAAATTACGCAAAAAATACTCAAATATTCAAAAAGTTGTACATGAACTTATTTCAAAATCTATCTTTAAGTAACAGATTTCATTAATGGAAAAAATCTTTATTTTTAATATTTTAGTTGAAGGTAGACACGGAATAAATTTTGAATTATTGCAGTTTCCGAAAAATCGGAGTTTTTAATTTACACTATCCAAGAATATAATTTAATAATAAAAGTGGAGCGAATTTTTTTGAAAATTTTGGAAATGTCCCAGATGCTTCATGTAAAGTACCGTCCAAAATTAAAATATCGATTTCAGTTTCAGGGGTCGTGACATCAACCAGATCGATTTAAAGAATATCAAATTTGGAGAAAATCGGCTGAACGGTTTAGCCGCTGCGTTGTTCACACACACTCTGACAGATGTCAATCGATTCTTCCGTAAGGACCCACAAAACATGAATTATAGCTAAACAACGTTTTTTTCTATATTTAGCATCTAGATTTATCCATTTTTTCGTGACCATGTAATAAGTTTTTTCTGCCGAAATTTCGACCTTTTTCCGCGCAACATTCCCTACTGCAGTAGCAATAGCGAGAACGTAAAAAAAAACTTAATCTTGAATATTATAGTTAACAAAAGACGCCCAAAAACTTTACACTTTTGTATTTTGCAAACAATTTGGGATTTTAACGAACAGATTCTGTGGATTAACTTTGTTCTTGGATAGCGTTAAGGACGCTGAAAGGAATGGTGCAGTTTTCATCTTCGTTGATATCCCAGAGTTTTCGAAAATTGAAAAAGTGCAATTATTATGGTGCGTCTTCTCACAATCATAATATTGAAGATAAAGATTTGTTCCTGAATAACATATTTTTTAGAAAGATCGTGAAATAAGATTATAATTAAATTTTAAAAGAATGCCGTTCGTTGAACTCTCTGAATTATCCTAAATTGAAAATTTAGAAATAACGCGAAAACGTTTGTGCTGTTGTACAATCACTAATTTAAAATTGCACATATCTCACTCAATAATCAAAACTTCTAACGTTTTGAAAAACATTGTACATGACCTTAACAAAGGTTCGAATTATGGAGAACATATTTCATTTAAAGGAAAAAATGTCAAACTTTTCGAATTTTTGAAAATTCAGAATTAACAGTGAAAATTTGACCAATGCCATCTTTATAACTGCATTTTGTTCCCTTTTTTGCAGGAAATTTAAAGAAAAAAATTAGGAGTAATTTTTGAGAAAATTTTGAAAAAAGTCTTAAGGGCTTCATGTAAATTACCATAAAAATTAAAGAATGTCATTCAAAATCCCAGAGCTTGGATTCAGGCCAGATCGAACAGACAATATTTATTTTGGAAAATATCCCGCGCATATTCCAGGCGTTTGTGTTCTTCACAGACGACAGAGGGACCACAGGTAGAGACACGGGGAGACGGGCGAATCCAGAGGATTATTACTATTATGATTAGTAGGAGAGTGGGGTCATAGATTTTTGTTAATAAATAATCATATTTGTTATTATATCGTATATTATTTTCGTAGTACACATATAATGATAGAATATGTTTTAAATAATAAAAAATACTCTAACTAATAAATATATAAATCACTTTTGCCAAATAAAGGAAGGTAACAAACGAAAACTCTTTGCCTTTTGGGAGGACGATGGCCTCAATGATGGCTCCTGGATCCGCCACTGTGGACAGTGAGACACACGGAAGGACGGACGAGAAGACGGACAAACTGACTAATCAACAGACAGATGGAAAGGAAAGGAGACAACAGAGGACGGACGGTAGAGAGAAGAAGGACAGACGGACAGACAGACAGACCAACAGACTGACACGCGGACGGACGGATACACGGAGAGCTAGTCAGACGGATAAAGGAAGATTTTGAAAAAGTCTGAGGGCTTCATGTAAAGTGCATCCACATTTTAAAGAAAGTTGGAAAAAATCTTGCGTATGGCTTCCGTGGAAATCACGAAATCGATTTTCCGCAGCATTACATAACTTCCTCTATATTACTTATATTCCTCCCTATAATACGTACGTATAGGTCTAGGAGAAATAAAAAAAATATGGGATGATTAAATGGAAGGATAATCTGGACGTATGTGTCTGGAGAAGAGTTTCAGAGTTTATGTAACATTTCTGTGAATTTTTTAACAAAAGTTTTTCAGCAAATCGTACGAGATTCCAAAATAAACGAAATGAGTACATCACATATTTGAAATGCCATTTACCTTATTCGCAAATTCACTCTTTTCCTGATATAAATATTCTGGGCAGACAGTTTAACGCTAGTCGTCATGCCGCACTGGGAGTTCGCAATCACTGATATCTCCGATATTACAGCACAGAAGAAACTGAAATGAAAAGCTTGATTAAAACTGCTATATGTAGCTATGTATTGAAATGACGTGATTTCTAAGGTCAAAGATATTAAAAGAAAACTGAAAGATAATTTTGTGCGAAGCGGGTGTCCGCGCGGGACGTCTGCTCGATTAATAACTTGTGAGTGTAGTCTTCGCTGCATCGTTTTGCAGGTGTGGACATGGTCGCGCAGAGCGAGCAGGGAGTGAGCTGTGCCGCTGCTCAGGAGCGTGTCGAGGCGAAGCTGTGGAGGGGGTGGGGGAGGGGGAGGGGGACGCGCCTGGACGCCCTCCCGTGGAGCAGCTGCATGAAACCGCCCACTCCCCCCCCCCCACGCCGCCACAGTCTGCGAAATTATATTTTAGATTTTATTGTTAATTCTGCAATTAAGTATAGTAACTTGGTGGCAGAATATCTTAAACTTATATGCATTAAACTTACATTCACTAACAAAACGTTACAAGAAAGGAGTTAATTAAAAATAATAATAAATAATACATAAAATCACCACGCAAACCTTACTCCACTTCACTTCACTTCACAACACTTAACTGTGACGCATTTCTTTCACACTGGATTCTTCTTCTTCTCGCATTCCCTTCCCTCCGCTTCACTTCATAACACTACACTGCGCTGCACTACACTGAACTGCACTGCACTGCACTGTACTACATGAATAATAATAAAATGATAACAATAATAATAAAGATAATAATAACAATACTACTACATCTGATATTTATACTAACAATTAAACAACTTACTTTGTAGGAAATACTACTAATATAACAGTGGAAACTTAACATTGATACAATAACCTAATATATAATTAACTAGAAAATTATCATTCCATTTCCTATTACATCCAAATCTCAGGCAAAATTCGTAATCATTAAACTTTTGTTTTATTGTCCGGGTTAATATCTCACTTGGCTGAGTGTTCGCAGCTGAAATATTGGTTTATTCGAGAATCGATTCAAATTCAACAACTGAACAATCGTATACGCATCGCATTGTGTAAATTGTACATTATTGAATTTATGAATTGAAATTCTTCAAATGAAGTTTTTCAAAAACTCAATAGATTCCTCAAGAGCGTCAAATTACGCATTTACGGTAATGCTTAGTCTTAAAAACAAATTCAAAATTTTCAACACGCAGAAACAGCGAATTTTCTGCAGAAAACTCTTATTACAGGGTTCTGGTAATGAAAAAGTGGATAAATCCAGTTGCTAAATTAAGTAAGCAAATCCTCTAACACTTTGTGTAGCCAAAATCCATGTTTTGTGGGTCTTTCATGCCGAAAAACCGAATGACGGCAAAACGTCTGTCCGTCTGTGTGTGAACAACGCTAGCGGCTAAGCCGTTCAGCCGATATCAAAGAATATTTCATAATTTTCTCCAAAGAAGGCTTCAAAGTATTTCTTTGAATTTTTTGCCCTAATAGAGCACTGAACGCTTATAAAAATGGTCCAATTTTCACTGATACTTCTCAATTTAAATGATCGGCCTTCTATGATTTTCACGTTCGAGCGACTTCTTCGGTTAGACGAACAAGGCGTTTCGCGGAAATGACTCGGGACACAAAGCAACCTGCGCTCTGCGGTCGTGCGTTGCCGGCAGCTGCGCGCCTCGGCAGGGGAGCAACGCCCTTCAACTGCACTCCACTCTGGCAATCAGGCCGATCAACTGTGGCAATTCAGAATGAGAATTTTATTAAGATTTCCTCCCCGTCTTCGCAAAGATCTTTTGAATTTATCCATGTGGATTATAGGCTTGACCAAGAATTACACTACCACAGAGGCAAGATGTCATGATCGCATTCTGTCTGAAATGCTATTTTCCTGTACGTTGGGTGATATTTTTAGTGATAGAGCAAATTATTCATACTTGGTATTAGGATCGAGTCCCGACAGTGGCAAGATTTTTGACACCAGCTAGGTATGTAGGCCGAGTTTAGTCGTTGTGTGGAGGAGGCTTCTAGCGGCCAGCTGCTATGGTTGGTAGTTTTCCTTGGTTTCTCCGATCAACCCCGGGCGAATGCGAAAGCGCCCGGCAAAAGCACCCTAACAAACTGATTACAGACCGTCCGCGATGTTTCCTTCCTGTTGGGAGCTTTAAGCTTGTACTGACTGGAGTGGTGGCCTGCATACATACCTGGTTGGAGACTGGTGGGACCTGGTGGGACATATCTGGTTGGAGAAAACCTCGCTAGCCGACGGTAGATCGGCGTCCGATCTTACCATCCAGCGGGGGAAGATCATCTCCACCTTCCGAAGGAAAACATGCACCACACTTACAGGACAAACGACCTTAACCGTTGACACACCCCTCATCACCAATTATGTTTTCTATAGTATTGGAAGTCTTTTAATTGTTTACATTATAAATAATTGAGTCTACTAATAAAATTAGATTCTGTAAATGAACATTTTTAGGCTGAACAATATAGCTGTACCTCCCCCCTTCCCAGAAAAATCTGGTTGCTTGGCTGTTGTGCATTCACTGGTTTAATTTTCACACCACCACACCCACCAGCTCGCCGGGATCATTTATTGTGAACATCTATTACTTCTTCCTCTTGCCGGTTTCTTAACCGCTACTTCGGTCTTCCGGTGCCTAATCTTTTTTTTCCAGTCTTCTCTGTTCTTCCAGGAATCAGGAGGTAATTTCCACTTCTCGATTATCTTTCTGATCTGGTCGTTCCACCCTGGTCTTGGTCTTCCTCGTTTTCTCCTTTCACTTGGTTGCCATTCAAATGATCTTTTGGGGAGTCTTCTCTATCCATTCGCTGTACATGTCCATACCAAGTGAGTTGTTTCTTTTCTATTTCCTCTATAATATCATGTTGCAGATCCATTATCTCCTTAACCCGTTCATTTCTAATTCTTTCTCTTCCAGATATTGTTGCGGCTCTTCTGAGAAAATCCATTTCCAGGGCTCTCAATTTTCTTTTCTCTTGTTAATTTCAACCCAATTTTCTTGCTTATATTTGGATGCCATATCACTGGATTTAGGGTTCCTAAAATTGTTCTTCCTTTAATGAGTCGGACTTCACATTCCTTTCCATAAAAACCCTGTTTCCCTATTGTTGTTCCCACGTACTTTATATCCTCTGCTTTTCTTATTATTTCTCCGGTTTCCATAGTCAATACGTCATGTGTATTGCCTAATGTCCAGTAAACTGTTTTTTCTTGGTTGAGGCTTAGTTCCCATTTCTCATACTCTTCTTTTATCTTCCTAGTCATATATTCAATATCTTCCTGTTCTTGCGCCATCAGCACTTGATCATTAGCGAATTGTAGGGTACGTATAGAGCGTTGTGTTATCGTCAAGTTGTATTCCCACCCCTGCACATTTTCTTTTCCAAACCTGTAACACCGCATTAACATATATTTTAAAGAGGGTAAGTGACAAACAGCATCCTTGTCGTAATGTTTGGATGTAGCAAATGTTTGGTCATCAGTTGTTCACCGCATTTATTAAGATTTTATTTACATTACTACTATTCATAACTTCCCATAACTTTATGATTGGAACAATATCATAAGCCTTTGCTATATCAAATAAGATCATATGACGTTCTCTCCCTGTTTTCCATTTCTTTTGCATCACCTGCGACAGACAAAACAGGTTATCTATACATAATCGACTCGCCCTAAAACCATTTTGTTCTTCTTCCTTTTTTCTATTAATTCTCTTAATATTATTCCATATACCTTACTGAATGTGTTTGTCACTGCTATTGCTCTATAATTTTCATATATGTCTTTCCTTCCTTTCTTATAAATTGGTGTTATATAAGCCATTTTCCAGTCTTCTGGTATATCGCCTTAGTTTATACACCTATTAATTAGCTTCGTCATTATCCGCACTAGCTTCGGTGTTCCAGTCTTGATCAATTCGCTGGGATTCTCCTGGATTCGGCGTCTAACAGCCTTTCATTTCTTTGATAGTTTCTTAACCCTCTCTTCTGTTACTGTAATTTCTCTGGCCGGTGATGTTTTTTCCCTCTCTGTAGTTCCAAGAAAATCTGATTTTCATTCATTTAATAATTTTGTCAAGTACTCTTTCCATTTACATACAAATATATTTTATGCGGACTTTTACTATTTGGGGAGATTTGTCCTATTTTATGAACTACCAAATTTCGCTTGTTTTAGTTCCACCTATGTACATTTCTACTTCTTGACATTTCCCTTTTTTTTTCCCCCCCCTTTTTTTATTTCAGGCTTTCTCCAAGTGCTTCTTTAGCAGCTTGATGTAGATTATCTTTGAGGTGTTCGTACATCTCCTTATTTGGTCCAACTATGTCTGCATTCAGTAAGTTATCCAATCTCTTTTGAATCTATTACTTCTTTATGCGAAAAATGTTTCTTTTTCAATTCTCATTCACATTTTTACACCACCTATTTACTACCGTTAAGGCCATGACGTTGGACGATTGGACATAATATTACACGAATATAAGGTTATATAATTTTTTTGGAAGTTTCTAAAACCGTTTTGTATCGCGGAGGCTCTGCAAAATGCAGCGCTCTGCAAAATGGTCTCGTCCTCTAGCGAAATGGGTTAGAGCGCCTAGCTGTTAATGTCTCAAAGTGTGGGTTCAGTGCGTGCATTTCGTTAGAAACAGATAACGCAATTTACCTTTATCCAACTTCATCAGTAAAAATATTATTGTAAGAAATTAAAGAAATAATGTCGTAAAACAGATGAAAATATATTTGTTAATAAAGTTAACAAACGGATATAAAAGGACAGGACATACATTAAGAGTTTCAGAGAGTCCTTATTGTTTTCGTTGATCATGCTTTTAATTAAACTCGCAATAGAATAAATTTTAATCAAGGGAGTATTAATGTAAAATATATTTCTTATCAAAAAAGCTTTAAAGCGTACTGTTCTTACAATAAATACAATGATATTTAACAAACATTCTTCAATTAGTTCAAAGCCCAAAATAATGAGTAAAACGGCTGAAGTACAAGTTTACCAACATTTGTGAAATAAATGTGAATCGTGCAAACCACCGGGCGAGGTCCTACGTTCGAGTCCTGACGACGGCAGGATTTTCGACACTAGCTTTTCAGCTAGGTCGAATTCAGTCGCTGTCTAGAGGAGAATTCTAGCGGCTGGCTGCTCTGATCGGTAGTTTTCCATGGTTTCTCCGATCAACACCAGGCGAATGCCGGAGCAGTACTCTAACAAACGGGCCACGGACAGCGCGCGATCTTTCCTTTCCATTCCTTGTCCTATCCTCTCCCCTTACTCGAACATGCACTAACACATACTTACACTAACATTCACTACACTACCACATATTCCGGGAGACCAGTCTGGAGCTTAGAGCTTGTCCAGGCTGGATTGGTGCCCCGCTGGTGGGAGAGTCCTGGTTAGGGGGAAA
The DNA here is from genome assembly GCA_964035755.1 of Teleogryllus oceanicus. Lineage (NCBI taxonomy): Eukaryota > Metazoa > Arthropoda > Insecta > Orthoptera > Gryllidae > Teleogryllus > Teleogryllus oceanicus. Next base: position 48,737,189 of record CAXIVR010000002.1, on the reverse strand, counting down.
CCCCACTAGCCAACGGTAGGTCGGCGCCGGATCTCGCCATCCAGCGGGGGAAGATCACCGCCATAGCTCGAGGAAAAAACATGCACTATACTTACGGGAATAATGGCCTACGCTGTTGACGCGCCCGGAATCCTCTAAGTAACCAACCAACCTACATGCAAACCAGCCCCCTAATTTGACTTGGCATCAACGAGTGTCAAAATGATTGTCCCACGTGACTATAACAGCTTCGCATCGTCCGCGGTGGCGCCGTCGAAGTGTCAATGGCACAGGCGCGAGCGCGTGACGGCCCAAGGCGCGCCCGTCGCCTTTGAACTTGGGACAGTGAACTTGCCGGGCGGCGCCGCGGCGCGCCGCGGGCGTCGCAATGACGCAGCGCCGCCCTTCGCCCCCCCTCCACTCCGTCGCTCTCCTCTCCCAACCCTCCCACCCGCCCCTTCGACTCACCGACATGCGTGCTAGGGTAGCGAACAGTGCCTGATTACCGAACACGCTGAGGAGGCTGCAGCCTGGGGCGCCCAATTTTTGAGGGCGAACGAATTTCAGCGGATTTAAAATTTAATAATAAGGCGGACTTTTGAATAGTTTTACAGAAATATTTCTTTTTCATATTTGTCACAAAAGAAAGTGTTAATTAATTAAATGATTCATATCCATTGCCATATGCAGATAAAATGAATACAAAAATATCGTATATTTATTAAATAAATATAAATATACGAAAAATTACATATAATCAATTATTGTATTATATTTATAATACGTGCGTTAACACACGTATACATACAATCAATTATTTATACGTACACAATATTTCATCGGTTATAAATATCGTACAGTGTTTTGTTTATTCGAAATATTATAAATAGCTTTAATGTTAAAAAAACAAATTAAAAGTGCGCTAAAACATTTGACAGCCTAGGACGCACATGAGTCAGTCAGCCACTGGTAGTGAATGATGCGTGTAAGGAAGGAGTGAGGATAGGACAAGGAAAAGAAAGGAAAGATAGTGGACCATGGTCTGAGTTGTAATTGTACTGTTCTTATTTATATTGAAACCAATGAAAAATAGAGCAGACTGCCGCAAATATTCTCTTCCAGTTAGCGCCTGAAATCGACCCAGCTATCTGACCTCCCGGACAAAGTCGCTGCAGAGACAGCGACAATGCTGGGTCTGAACTAGCTCAGCCGTTCTGTTCGATTTTCTCGAAGCATTCGCGATTACTTCACTCACAAACGCTTGTGTCAATAACGTTTTTCCCTTTCTTGTGTACCAATATTGACCTTGAACTTATATTTATTATCAGTATTAACTTTTTCCCAGTACCCCTTCCATGATTTCGCCATCACTGTTAGTGTTCAGTTATCCTCAGTTCTCAGTTTCACCTCAGTTCTCATCCAGTTTAGCTTCAGAGTCCAATCTCTTTTCCCTTCTCCACTTATCCTTTAGTTGTTTTTTCATCACGGTCTATCCTTTCCTGTTCCTTCGCCACGTGACATCGCCCCTTCTGTCCCTGGAGCAGCTTCTCTGCTGTCGCCCGCTGTGATAATGGCAGAGAAAGTTCACAGCCTAATTGGTATGATAATCACATTCCTCCGGGGAATATATGTACACGCATACAATGCCTGTTCATTGTAAATTGAGAATAATGAACATCTCCTTAACATTCTTTATCTGAAGGAGTTTTTTCTCTACGAGGTCTTTCAGGCACCGTTTCCAAGCCATATCCTACCAAGAGTGCCAGATCTCCAGAAAGTTATCGCATATTATCTCTTGCATATTCGAAATGACGCCCTATTACACACTCACGTTCGGTAAAGGACAAAAATAAACAGGAAAAACACACAAAGTGAAAAATTATGTAAATCGACTGTATGAATTTGGCCAGCAATTTTCATGCCGAACATAAAGAACCGAAAAGTACCCTTAGACCCAATTTAGGTGCTTCTTTTCGACGAGCGATTTTGCGTGTTTTTGCAAACGCGTGCGTGCTTACATGGGCTCTCCCAGAGCGGTCTTAACAAGTACTTTGAGAAGAAAATATGTGGCAGAAGTATACTGAATTGTTTCAAGACAAGTAAGTTAGAAAGATTATATGATTAGACACTTGTTAGAATTAAAATTATACTAGTGAGGTTACAATATATATTTCTCGTATTATAGGTAATGGTTGAGAAATATTGTAATATTCCCATGTCTCTCCTAGAAACACTATAAACATTACTTGAAAAGCTCCTAACCAAGGGAAGTGCAAGAGGCTCTAAAAATAGTTTCAATTTTTTGAAAATTTAAAAGTTGAATTGAAAATATTATTGGTTCTTTCGTAATTTTGAGTAAACTCCTGATGTTTTTCAACAAATACGTTAACGACATTCTCTCAAATACAGCCATTTTAATTTTTCTCTTAAATGTGTCAAAGGGTGCATAATGACAGATGCGATTTATTTTAAAACCTCTGAAACTTTAGTAGTTTGAATTTCTTACATTCTCGTATTTCAAAACTTCCCTTAACTATTCAAGCTAGAATTTCGATCTTACTGAAACTTATCCCTTCAATATTATATATTTATATCTTTGCATTTATACTTTTATTTTCTCATATACAAAGATATGTACGGAGAATATACGTAGTATATTACTTTCACGTATACGTACGTATATACGGAGTATATAAAGTAAAGAGAAAAGTAATGCTGCGAAAAAACGAATTCGAGATTTCAACGCAAATACCCTTTGTGGGGTCCCCTCATACAGAAAAAGTGTTTTTTTTTTCTAAAACGTCCGTCCGTCCGTCAGTCCGTCCGTCTGTTTGTCCGTCTGTGAACACAATTAGCGCCTAAACCATACATAGAATTTTTTCCAAAATGAATATTCCCCAGTTGATCTGGCTCGACTAGAGGCACCGTGATTTTGAAAAAATTCCTTTAAAATTTGGGGATATGTTACCTAAAGCCCTCGGAAATTTTAAAAAAATTATCAAAAACAGCACCTATTTTTTCTTGAAATTTCTTGTAAGAATAGAGTCAAGTACACTTATAATGTTGGCATGTGTTCGATTTTCACGGTTAACTCTGCATTTTCGAAAATTGCAAAAGTGAACTTTTTCGGCGTCTTCATACAACTATAAAATCAAAGATAGAGATTTTCCCTTCAAATGCCTTTGTTGTCCATAATTAGGTTTTTCATTAAGGTCAAGTACATTTTTTGAAACTTTTGGTCGTTTTCGAGCAATATTGCGTGCATATTTGCAATTATAAAAAATAACAGAAACTCTGCCACTGCCACTGCCACCCTTCTACCACTGCCACCACTACCACCACTTTGTGATTACTCTAACTACATTGTAGTTATCAGAATAGATTTTCAGAATAATTTATGTGTATATGGGACAATTGCAGGAACGGGACCTGCATGAACGAACATAAGAATTAAAACGTAAGTAGGAACTTTATTTGTGCATAAATAATAACACAGGTCTGTAACTAAAAACCGTTTTCATAATTTTATCTGTTTCTTATATTTGTGGGTGGGCCGAATTCGAAAAAGACCGCTGCTTCTTCCTGAGACGTCAGTTTTATCATAATGGAAATGTAACTTGGTTCTTCATGAAACCCACGTGGTCTCCAACACGACATTATCTTTTCTCAATCAAGAGGACAAGTCCCCGGGGCGGGCATCTTGGCCTTTGCGGCTTTTATCAGCACCCCGCACCGACGCGTAAAACGTCGACGGGCTAATGTCCGGATCCAGCCGGAACCCAGTTTCCCTTGCGACAACTCCCCATACAATGCCTGGGTAAGAGCCGCTCTGCCAGCTCAGAGCTCCTAGCTTTCCAGGCTACTACCGGAGTCTAAACAATGCGCCGGGAACAAGTTCCCTCCTCTTTGCCCAGAGTCCCGGACCGCCGGCCCACTGCCACGACGAATCCGAGAACCCAACCTTTACTAAGGTTCAGAGCCTCCATCCCGTTTCCCCAAAGCTTACCGCCAGCTATCGGCATGGTAACGCAGGGACCTGGGCAACTGGACGGGTGGTATTTAGATTCCCGTCGGACTTTAAAGTGGGATCCGGAGTACTCCGGATCGAAATTTAAACACTTCATTTTTTTGATCCTGCAGGAGGAGGTGATCCCATCCTTTATGAACATTTATTTTGATATTTTGGACATCCAGAAGTTTATATTCTTATTTTACCAGGATTTGGAATAATAAAATAAAACTGATCCGGAGTACTCCGAAAAGTGCCCTTCGGCCTATCCTGCCCAAAGATCGACGCGCCATAGGCCCAACTGGTGGGTAGCCGGGCGAACCCGACTACCAGGACGACAGCATCGCTTTCCCACTGCCTGCACCTTCAAGCTAACGACGTGAGCGACGCCACGAGACTCAGGGTCCGGGTGGTCGTCTACGACACTCCACCACAGACCACCGTGACCTACGCCATCGTGATTCCCCTCCGCGGGGAGTAACGTGGTCAAACATGCAGCTGGATATCCCTAAATTTCAAATTCATCACACTTGTAGAAAAAGACTGAACATGGTAAAACAAATTTATATTCACTGCCAGTGCTTCCAAACACACGAAAATACACTTATTCATTGGTCCTAATGGGGTTAACTGCTTTCTTGAGTACGCTTGCTAGGGCTTACCCTCCATTCATGCATTAACTTGTCCTCTGATTTCGCCACAATCTTTTATTTCATTTCAGTTCTCGTCCAGCTACTGTCTGAGTGGTTTTAAATTAGTTCAGTCTCTCTAAGAACGTGTATAAATTCGCCTGGCACCTTTTCATAGTGGGGAATTCATGGTGAAAAAGCATCAGTTGAATTTTACGGATTTTGTTAAGAAAATATATATCGTTCATTTTAAATTTAAACTTTGTGACCACGAGAAAGTTTGGACTCCTCAAAGAATTTAAGCGTTGCACCAAATACCCTTGTTTTGTATGTTTATGGGACAGTGGAAACCGACAAAACCACCGGAAGAAAGAAAGAAAAAAAACATTACCAAGAAGTCTAGTTATTGGTGAAAAGGATATCCTCAGAGGAACATTGGTACCTCCCTAAGAAGGGTTTAATTCTCTATGCATATAGAAATACTGTAACCGTCACGTATCTACCTAACTATTTCGTAGTACGCCTAATTACAGAAGTAAATCTGTTATTTACTTGTTTTGTGACGTGTGATTACACCGTCACACAAATCTGGGAAGATCTCAGATTATGGATAATTCCCTATCGGTGGTAGGTTCGTCTTTGCTAACTAATATTCATTTAACAAACAAACACAATTTCATAGTTTTAAAGAACAAGTAACATATATTCTTTCCAATATGATCCTTCGTACACTCACGTTCACATATTCTCCTACGTGATTACTTTTCCTTTTGATTACACAATGGTAGCTAACTCCCTACCTAAACTGCAGTTTTCTGTAGAATAATAGTGACTCTGATCTACATTTACACGAAACAAACAGTAAATACATATGTACACTTCTCAAAACAAATTATCTCTTAATGAAACCCACAATTCACAATTTAAATAACCATCCTGTAAAAAAATACATACAAACAATATACCAAAATTCACTAATACCTTTTCAATCTTAAATAATACTACACTCAATATTTACACTTAATATTCAGCTTCTGCGTGACCTCGCAGTGCAAAATTCTGTTTTACATAGACAATTCCTCTTAAATGATTTCAAAATAACATCAAGTCAATTATGTATGAATTTAAATAAAGAATTATACACAAGGACGACTTTTATCAATAAACATAAAAAATTTTTTAGATCTGTTTTCTCTTCCGACTGCAAAAATAAATTTCCTGGTTATCAAGACTAATATTTAGTAAAACTTGTCCGATCAATGTCTGTTACTGAGGGGAAGCTCATATTACAACGTTTTAATTTGTGCAATCATACTTCTATCTTGAAAGTTTTCCAAGCTGCAATTTAGTAAATATTCTTTCTGCTTTTCTGTGACTCACGACCGGCGAATTCTCCAAGCTGGTCCCGCGCTGAGTAGACGGCTGTCGAGCGACGTTCACGCCCAAGGTCGTCGTTGTCCTGCGACGGTTCGTGCGCTGCCTACCGCGATGGAATCGGAGTATTTCCGTACGCCTTCTCCTCGTTGTACAGCCCAGTTAAACCACAGCTTACACGAAGGTGATGGTCGCGTTAGAATGCGAGTTCAAAACTCCAAATTATAACTTTGTTTTAGTGAAAGTTGAGCCAGTTGTTGAATAAACTATGCTTTTCGGAATTATCAAAATTCTCCAATAGAATTTTCGAAATGAAATCCATAAATAAAAATGAAATAGAATAAAAGTAGACTAAGTAACTGCTCAAAACTAAAACTGAAAAAGCTTTTAATAAAGCTTCATTTCTGGTATTTTCCACGTGTCCCTCGTCGGTTGTGTGGTGGAATAGTACCCATCTAATCACTTCAGCGTCTCGATCCGGAAAGAAAGACAATCTCGTCCGAGTCAAGCCTCATGCCACGTTCGCATTTCTACAAAAGTTCTGATTGGCTAGGGCGAAAGTACGTTCAGAAATTTGTTTCTAGGTAACGCCATCTCTTCGCTACTCTAGGAACTATTTGTAGGGCAAGATGTCGGGTATTGTCACTTCAATATTTCTTTTGTCATGAGTGTAGCCGATGACAAGCGGTTACAATACGAATAATGAAGTAATTTTAAGGCACTTCTCAATAGAGAATGCTTCAAGTTCTTAGGATTCAGTTTTTTCGGAGACAAAACTGAAAGACAGAAATTTTATTGAGTCGGATATTAGAAAACTCATATTCGAAAAATACTTCAACAGTTCAATGACGCCAGCTCAAAAAGAAGGGTAGGTTGCCTTTATAGTGGTCATAAAAATCTTTTTGGAAAACCAAAAGGATTCAAAAAAGGAAATGGTGGAAACAATGTTCAAAACATTCCAAACGCTTGGTTGTTCCGTGAGCTCCAAAGTCTATTTTCTTAACTCATACTTTAACTATTCTCCTGAAAATTTGGGAGCAGTGAGCGAAGAGCAAGGAGTATAAAGAATTTGCATCGCGATATAAGAGAAACTAGCGTACCCGTGCGAGAACACTGGCATGGTATACCCTCCATCATCCCTATTTTTCCATTTCCTTATTCAGCCTGTAATATATATTTTTCTTCAAGACCGTCTTATCCTCTGTCTCTTGTTCTATATATGTCTTCTTGTAATTGATAACAATAAAATACACCCTTGTCAATACTATTTTTTATTTAACATTATTACCTAGCAGAGAAGTACACCCGTGTAATTCAATCGCCTAGAATATCAAGTAATTAGTTTAACTTCACATACTGTTGCAGGTTATAAAAGCTCTGAACAGCTGGGGTGGAATATAGATTCGTCGAATCAACAAAAAATGTAATAGAATACCCAAAAGTATCTTATCCGGTAGATTGTGGTGTAACAAATGTCTCTTTGAGACCTTTGGTCTCAATACTTTAGTTTTTAAGGCTCTAAAATACTCCATTTAGGAGTTATTTAGCAATATAGATTCAAAAGTGCTGAAAGCAAGCCGGGTTGCATATGACATGAATATTTTGAGGAGTTTTTTAAACAAATCCTTCATATTTTTAAAGTCAAAGTGCAATTCGTCACGTCTCCGTGAAATTCTATTTCTTTAGATACCTAATTTATAAAGATTGGTTGCTGTGCGAGGCGCAAAAGGTATGTATACAACTGAAATAATATAGGAGACGTTGGAAACAAGGTATCAAGGAAAACTGAGCGTTACGATGATAGCTGACTACTGCTGAATGTTGTACATGGATCTACCGGAAGCCTCCTGCAAGAGGACAAGCTCAAAAAGAAGTTTGGTATTTAAAAAAAGATAATTTCACAAGCAATCCGATTGATTCTGGTGTTAATTTTATCGTCAACTGTGCAAATGAGTTAATATTTTTACGTAAATAAAAGATTCTTTAAACTACGATCATCCATTTGTTCGAAAACCTGACATCTCAGGAGAAAACGGTTGTTATTCTGGGATTCAGGGCACCAGAAAACGTCAGAAACGCCAACTAAACAGAAACAGCTGACCAAAAACGTTTTTGTAGACGTGTGTAATTATTACATGTTTCTATTTTATTGAGGAAATAAATATAATATAAATATAAATAATATAAATAATATATGATATAAATATAAATAATATATAATATAAATATAAATAATATAAATAATATATAATATAAATATAAATAATATAAATAAATATATAATTATACAAATAAATAAATCTGTCCAATTAACGCTTTCATCTATATACAAATAAAGTCCGTAAAAATATTTCAATGGATACAGGGTATACAATTTATGCCTTAATAAGCATGAGCGAAATTACGGAGGTCAGCTGTTTGATTTCCCTGTAGGTACGCTAAAATTGTGAAGAAACTGATTTTGTTTTAATTCAAAGCAAAGTATATGTTAAGGTTCTAACAATTGAGTAATCATCTTTCGACGCCTGAAGTGTCCCAAGTGAATGGCATTGCCCAGCTGAGTCTTGGCTGTGCTCGGCGAAGCTACCCTCATCCCAGAGGGAACACGGAGCAGCAGCGGACGCGCTCGAGCGCAACACTGACAGACTGTTTACAAGGATGCGGACCGCGAACGGCACCTCAGTGCATCAACTGATGTCACTGCAGCGCCTCTGTCCGGGAGGTCATACGCTCGAGTCCTAACGGCGGCAGGATTTTCGACACTAGCTTTTCAGTCGCTGTCTGGAGGAGAATTCTAGCGGCCGGCTGCTCTGATCGGTAGTTTTCCATGGTAACAAACGGGCCACGGATCGCGCACGATCCGTGGCCCGTTCTTCTTGCTTGTCCTATCCTCACCCCTTACACACACACACACACACACACACACTTACAGTAACATGGACGGCACTACCAGATATTCCGGGAGACCGGTCGGGAGCTTAGAGCTTGTCCGGGCTGGGGCGGTGCCCCGCTGGTGGGAGAGTCCTAGTTAAGGGGAAACCCCGCTAGTCGACGGTAGGTGGTGCAGGATCTCGCCATCCAGCGGGGGAAGATCACCCCCATCTCCCGATGAAAAACATGCACTACACTTACAGTACTAATGACCTAAGCTGTTGACGGGCCCGGAACCATTAACCAACCAACAAACGAGGATGCGGGATCAGCGAAAGTGGTCCAAGTGACACGCTGAGGGGGTGGGCCTTGGTGAGCGAGAAGTGAAGGGTAGGCGGACGCTTGCACTTTTATGAGCAATAAGATGAGGTGGTGAGAATTAATCACCAGGTCGGCTCTGGTTGGGAGCTGAACGGCCGGCTCTGATGGAACCAGGCAAGGTATGCGGGGTGGCGGCGGTGGCGGTGGGATCGAGACAATGCCGGCCGAGCTCGCAATAGAGAGGACAAAGGAACTCGCTCGCTAACTGCATTCCGAACGGAATTAATTCTACCGCGTCGGCCGCCGCTGTTTTTGGGCTGGGCGTTGCCTTGATGTCATATCTGCGGCCTCCTCGTTGCGTGCAGGTCACCAGCGAATAGCATTTTTACTTTCTCGTATACATACTGAAACAAGCCCTTCTTCTCCACCAGGAAAATTTGTAATTTTACGAATTTTCAATGAAGTTAGATTCATGACTCGTTTGGTTTGAATGACATTCGTAATTATTTTCCGAACAATTTAGTTATTGATTTGAGCGGCAGGAAATAACGACTGTAAATCGGATGTTTCCTACGTAATTTTAATATTCCTCATCCAAAATTATGTCGTGCAAAATTATGCCCACACTCATTCCGATCCTGCATCCTGCTCGGGCTCCTTCCACACCAACCGCTCCTTTTGTTGCTTTCGTTCCTTTCACTTGTTCTGCTTCTGTGGCTCGTTCCGTACCGTCCGCTTCTTCCCTGCTCGCCCCTTCTGCGGAACGTCTCCCTCTCCCCCCTTCCTCCCCACTGTCCACTTTCCCATTCGTTCGCCCCCTTCATTCCTCCCTCCCTTCTCCTTTTCGCCCCCTCACGCACTATCCATTATTTTGGCTTCTGGATTGATTTCATCGTGTTTCCGGGTGCGTCAACTTCTTTGGTCATTAGTCCCGTTAGTGTGGTACATGCTTTTTCTCGGAAGATGGCGAGATCCGGCGCCGATCTACTGTCGGCTAGTAGGGTTTCCCCCTAACCAGGACTCTCCCACCAGCGGTGCCCCACCTCAGCCGGGACAAGCTCTTAAGTTCCCGACCGGTCTCCCGGAATATGTGGTGGTGTGCATGTTAGTGTAAGTGTGTGTGTAAGGGGAGAGAATAGGACAAGGAAGAGGAAGGACAGATCGCACGCGGTTCGTGGCCCGTTTGGTAGGGTACTGCTCCGGCATTCGCCTGGTGTTGATCGGAGAAACCACGGAAAACTACCGATCAGAGCAGCCGGCCGCTAGAATTCTCCTCCAGACAGCGACTGAATTCGACCTTGCTGGAAAGCAAGTATCGAAAATCTTGCCATCCTCAGGTCTCGAACCTAGGACCTCCCGGTCAGAGGCGATGCAGCGAGAACAGTTGATGCACTGAGCTACCGCTCCCGGTTGTTTGCTTCTTCTACCCTTTTGGTTTTTTACTAGCGACACTCCTCCCAATCCGTTCCTTTCGCTCGCCCGCTTCTGCCGCTCCTCCAAATCTTTCTTATCGTTCCGCTCTTTTCGCCCCGTCCGCTTTTCCCACTTTCTTAGCTATTTTCACCCCTGTCGCTGCTTTGGTTCCTACCGCTCCTTTCCTTCTTGCAGTCATTCACCCTTGTTCCTTTTCCCCCTTTGCTTCCTTGACTCCTTTCGTTCCTCCTGCCATTTCCGCTCTATTGGTTCCTTCCCATCCATCCACTCTTTCCACCCGTTTCGCTTTTTTCGTTCCTCCCGTCCCTTGAGAACCAGGAAACGGAAGTATCGTAGTCCCTACATGCCGTCTTCCACGCAGCGCAATTTCCAAACAGGTCAAAACAAGCTATGCTATTGGAGAACGGGCACCAAGTTGATTTATATTTTGTATCGTTTATTAGTTAGCCAAAGTGTCGATGACATACACGCAATGCTGCTAATACATCTTATGCAGATTTATGCAGATAATATATCTTAATGATGGATACGTTAGCGTTTTTTTACTTTCTCCCCCTTACGAAGGAACTTCGTAAGAAGAGAATTTTATGTAATCGATGAATTTTCGGCAAAAAATCATATTGACGGGCCCTAGCAACTAAAAAGTGAATAAAATCTTTTGATAATTATGGAGAAAAAAACCTCTAATACGTGGTGAAGCCAGAATCAATGTTTTCTGGGTCTTTGATAGAGAAAAAATGATTGATGGCAAAACGTGTGACTGCCTGTCTGTCTATGGTCAATGTCCGCGCCTAAGCCGTTCAGCCGATTTTCTTCAAATTTGATATTCCCTGACCGACCTGAATGAACTCGAGGCTTTGGGAGTTCCAAAAGGATATTTTGATATTTCAGGGTATTTTACGTGAAGCTACTGTGTGCCATTTTCATTTTCTCAAAAATGGAACACAATTCTTAGATGAAAATTGGTATTTGAATGGTGCAAAAAACGCTCAAGAGAATGGTGCAGGCCTCATGTTTCTTCAAACCCCAGATTTTTTGATAATTGAAACGTGCAATTGTTTTGATGCGATTTCCTACAACTACTATATTGAAGATAGAGAGCTTTTACCGAATATATTATTTTCCTTAAAGACGGATCTCTAAATAAGTTCCGCTTTCAATATTCGAAAATATGAGTAGATTTCGAGCAATATCGTGTGAAATATAGGCAATTTAAACAAGTGTTGGAACAAAACGGCACAGAAGACTTCGTACCAAAGTTTTCTAATTTCCTTGGTGATGGCTAGCTTTATCGTCTTGACCAGGTGCGATCTATCGCGGCAATAGGTGCACCAATTCTCTTGCCAGCTGCGATCTATCGCCGACCAATATATTTTTTTAATTTTATGTTTTTTCAATTTTTCGGTTTTCTAATGGTAGATTCGAAGTAATAATTTTTAGAATATTAAAGAAGAGTAAAATCTCGTCATCTATGGAAATTTTCGTTGAAAAAGTTCGAGCCGTTTTTTCGAAAAAACAAAAACAATAACAATAACAACAAATAACAAATGATTGTAAATTAGAAATTTGAAGTTATTTTACCCAGATATCTTTTAAATTTCGAAAACCTTTCTTGAAGTTTTTAAATCACTTCCACTCACAACTGCAATAATGTATATAAATAATTGCCAATGTGCGTATGAAAGGCGTTTAAGATATTAAAAAATACATTTCTGTAATTTTTGAAAAAACAAAAGAATACAGTAAAATTAAATTTATATCATCTGAAACAGTGTAATTCGCAGTATCCGTATGAAAAGTTTGAAGAAAATATTTGGAGTCGTCTTTGAGAAAATGGCGTTTGAGCGTAACTGAAAATGCGGACGTTTCAGCTCGTTTTCACAGAAAAGTTTTGAGATTTCGAGAACTTTCTTAGAACATCATTTAATGACATTAACGAAAGAACTAATTCTGGCCAATAAATTTCACATGAAGGAAATATCTCTATCTTCAATTTTTTAGTTGTAGGAAATCGCCGAAAAAATTCAAACATTTACCATTATCGCGAGATTGATCTGAGAATATCTATTTTGGAAAACATTTCAACATATGGTTTGTGAGCTAATGGTATTCACAGACACAGGACGGACGGACATACGGACGTATTGAAAAACCACTTTTTCGATATCAGTGAACCCCAAACGTGTATTTCCATTGAAATCGATTTTCTTCAGAATTACATAACTTACAATTACATACTACGTATACTACTCCGTATATACGTACGTATTCGAGAAAGTAACTATTGGTGCTAAAGAATGGCACAGTTTTTCTCGTACTAGTTAGTTTCTCAATTTCGTTGTCTGCGTCCAGCTTTTCGGACGTGCCCCATCTTTTGCCAGCTGCCATCTACAGCCACCAAAACGCTTTTTCACATTTGCACTATTTATCGGTTTCCTAATGACAGAAACGAAAAATTTCTTTAAGAATATAATGGAAGAGTAAAATCTCGTCCTATGTGGAAATTTTCGCTGAAAAATTCGTTTTTACGAAAACGGCGTTTAAGCGTTACTGTAAATACGAAATGTGAAGCGTTTTTTTACAGAAAACGATTTAATTTTTGAAAAGAAATTTATTGGAAGTTATTTGAAGCGCTTCTACTCATAAATGCAATAATATATACAAATGACTGGAAACGTGCGTATTAAAGGCATGAGAGATATTTAAAAAAATACATTTGTATAATGTTTGAAACAGAGAGAATACAGCATAATAAAATTTAGGTCATTTCAATCAGTGTAATTAGCATTACCTGTATGAAAAGTTTGAAGAAAAGATTTGGAATAGTTTTTGAGTAATTGACGTTTGAGCCTTTCCGAAATTCACAATTTTGAGCTCGTTGTCACAGAGAGTTTTGGGAAATTTTATATGATATTATTTAAGGCACTACTATGTGAACAAATCGCCGCTAATGTAAATTAATGACGTGAGACTAGTCAAAAAATTATATTTTTGTAATTTCAAAAACAACAACAAAAGAATATAGCAAAATGGCGTTTATATATATATATATCTTATAAAGTTCATTTAGCAGTATATTTACCAAAAGTTTACAGAAAAAATTGGGGCCGTTTTCGAGAAAATCTTGTTTTTGTTATTCTTTAAATTGCAAATATTGCTCGCGATATTTCGCAAGAACTACTAAAATTTTCAAAAAATTCAAATTTTAAGGAAAGACTGTTTATGGACAACAAAAATTTCATTTGAAGAGAAAACCTCGTCTTCAATTTTGTAGTTGTTGGAAGACGCCGGAAAATTGCAAACTTTTGCAATTTTGGTAAATTCAGTTAACCGTGACAATCGGACTTATGCCACTTAAGAAAGAGTTCAAATTTTAAGGAAAGACTGTTTATGGACAACAAAAATTTCATTTGAAGAGAATATTCTACCCTACTCTTACAAGAAAAATAGAGTCATTTTTGAAAAAATTAAAAATGTACACGGACTTAATGTAATGTACCCCAAGTTTAAAAAAATATCAAAATCGCAGCGTCTCAATTCGAGCCAGATTGAGTGGGGAATATCCATTTTGGAAGAAATCGTATATAGGTTGGTGCTAGTGCTGGACGGACTGACGGACAGACGGATGGACGGACGTTTTGAAAAACAACACCAACCTTGTTTATCCGTTGAAACCTTGAAATCGATTTTCCACCGAACTACATAACTTTCTCTTTACTGTGATATACCAAAATGAGGAACCATTTTTATTATGGAAATGTCATTTTATTTGACATAGAATATAGGGATGTCAATAGACGATCGCGAGGGGTCACAATGTGCGAAATAAACAACTGGCGTTAAGGACCATTTTCGTTAGGTTTTCGTTAGGTTTCGTTAGGTTGATGATAGAGCAGAGGCGGAATAAACTTTGTTTTGGGATACAAAAGAAAAGATATAGGATTCGGATGCTTCCGAATTTTTAAAGAGCATTGCGGAGCAATGCGGAGCTGGAGCAATGCGGTGATGAGCGGGTCGGCTCTTGATATATTTTACTAGATCGAGGAAAGACTGTAATTGACAGTTGTTTAAATTAACTATCGTTTTTATATTAGGATAGAGCGTTTTTGTAGGAAGTAAAATTCCTGTCTAGGTGTCCACCCGAGACGCAAGTGAGGGAAGCCACGAATTATAATAGTATCGCCGGGAGAATTTGGAACCAGATCACGGACATTAGGCGAGGACTTTATCCAGAAGCAAGATTCTGCTGCGTCGACGGAGAAGGTTCTACGGGGCGCCATCGAACGAAGAAGTGGAGAGCGCGCGAAGACCCACGAATGGATAACAAGGTTTATAATTATTGTAATAGAGAGAAAACTGGTCATGACCAAAGAATGATTCACTTTTGATTATCATAATAAATTCTAATTGGTTAAGTTGAAAGAGGGCTGATTATCATTGTTCGTTACGTGCAAACATTTTATTAAGATTTTCAGATTCCTCGCCACTATGGATGGCAGATTGAATAATTGGTTGCAGAGTAAGAAGCAACAATTATGAACTTCAACCCATTAATGAGCTAGCCCAACATAATTTTGTAAGGAGAGATATTTAAATTACGTAGGAATCATTAGGTTTCAAGTGTAACCTTTTCCTGGCGCCCAAATTGCATTTATCAGTAATAATTCTGTTTAAAAATGTCCCTCCAAGAGGGGATTGTTTTTAAATAGAAAGACGGGGCTTGTTTCAAATTGGCACCAGTCAAGGTCGGGCATGTTTCAATATTACGTATATTACTCCGTATATGCGTACGTTAACGGGGAAGTAAAAGCGCCAATGTTTCCAAGGAGTTATTTTATTACAGAACACTGACTTTGAAGACTTGTTACCGAGGAAAAAACCTCGACTCAGATCCCGTACATTTAATATATCTACGAGATACAAAATAGTATGGTCTTCAACGAGCGCATAATGACGGCTATTATTCACGAGTTGATGTTTACGACACGAGCGACGTAGGAGCGAGTGCCGTTATTTACACGAGTTAATAATAGCTAAAAAAAAAGATTTTATTTTTATTATTATTTTTATTATAACATACACATTTGTAATAATAATAATAACAATAATAATAATAATAATAATAATAATAAAAATAATAATAATAATAATAAATGTGTATGTTTTAGTTTGCTTTTGTAGTATATTTAGTGTGAAAATCGGTCCGAAATAAAAATCAAACGAAACACAGAGATTAGTGGAAGATTGACTGAAGAGTTTATGGCAAATAGAAAAATTTTCATTTGTGTAAAATTGTGTAATTAAGTGTAATCTCATATTGTGTAATCTATTTTTGTGTGGTTTCCAATTTCTTTTGTGTAACTTTATGCAATTTCATTTTACATAATATGTAAACATGTAAGCCAATTTTCACCCTGCTGAAGCCCTTTGCCCTTAAAGGGATTTTGCAGGCTCAAAATAATAATAATAATAATAATAATAATAATAATAATAATAATAATAATAATAGCTAGGGAGCGGAGTTCTATGAATTTGCATATTTTAGGCCGTTGCTTCAGGGCATAGCTAAAACTTTCTTGACATTTGGTCAGAATTGGATGTTATGTAGAATAATAGTGCATATTTGTGCATATCTGGCCGTTTCTTTCCCTTTTGGTGCATATTCATGTAATTGAAGGCACATATTTTGCATATTTCGTTAAAATAGAGACATATCTAAAACGTTTCATCCTTTCATAGCATCTATTTATTTGCGAGTATTCGATTACAAAGCGCTTGTTACAGTTTGCTGGTTTTTTTCTTTAGATGCTTCTATAGACGATAAAATTGTTGTGTAAGTGTAGGAAATTTCTTCATATTTTTTTTAACCAGGCAGAAGAAATGCAACAAGATTTAGAATCTACTTCACTACTTTATTTCTTCCGTGAAGTACGGTACATTATATTCTGTTTGCACAAAAATATATATCTTTTCATTCCAAGCACGCTTCTCCTGAATTTTATCAAGAAAAATTAATGTACAAATTAAATAATGTTAATTTTAATTGCGTATTATAGTGCATACTTGAGGATTTTTAGGTCATACATGCATATTTTTAAAGCATATTTCAAGATTAAATACGACATAATCTAAAAATCCAACATAAAACTCCTCTCCCTAATAATAATTTGCGAGTAGAAGATTACATTTTGTCTATAATCTTGAAATATTCAGAATAGATTTTGAACGGATTTTGTTTTACTGGAAACTCAAGTGTAAGAATTAGCTACATCGAACAGTGTATGAACAATGTGCTTCTTAACATTGTATAAATCTATAAACTGAGAGATTATACTGATGAAAAAAATTGTAAAGTAAGCCAAGAAAACGTTCTCGCTAAAAGAATTCACCCAATTACTTTCTCCACCCCATAAAAATTGTGTATGATTGTTTATAATACTTCCTTGATTTTTGGAAATAATTTACTTTTCGACTATTTTCGTTTTTCACTATATCTTGAATTTCAGGTGGACTACAAATTTCATTGGCACTGTCGCTAGCTTCAAGATTTATTTTCTATTGAATGATGAATGCGAAGTGTAACTAGAAATACGAGTACAACAATGTCTAGGTTGCCGACTTGGTGTCCGAGATTGCTAAGACAGTATTGTTGTAGTGCCCTCGGACCGAAGGGTTGCGGGTTCGAGTTCCGCCTTGGGCATGGTTATATTTGTGTTCGTCATTTCACCCCTATCATCAACTTTTCGTTTCATCTTCATATTTACCATACCGTTAACTCCAATAGTGGTCGCTAATGACCTATATGTTGATGCAAACTTAAATTTAAAAAATGTCTACGTTACGTACATGAAACTGCGAAATCATTCACTTGCCTACCGCGGTTCAAAAAAAAGCGCGAATTGCAAGCGAGAATGCAATTCTGCCCTGGATTCCGAAAATTCTAGCAATGTCGTTGATCGACTTGAAATTCCGAATTGAAATCCACAGGATGTGTAGTCGGTGTGATTCGTCGATTAAATATGCACCGGGAAAACGTATATTATTAAATGGTCGAAGAGAATCAATATTCTACTATTATAATAATATTATGCCAGAGAATGCGTTAAAGTACGTGGATTGGCGACAATGAAGCTAGCGTTTTCAAGAAGTGCACTCACGGAAGTAGCGCATACGGAAATGGTGCCAACATTGCCCCTTCCTCGCCCCCGCTGGCAGGGACCGATAAAGCCGCTCTGGGGCAGAAACAAAAGAGACGCAGCGCGCGCACGGCCTTCATGTGCGGCGCGTTGCGGTTACATCACGCCCATCACCGCTCCGCGACCCCCCTCCCCCAACCCAGCTCATCACCTTGTCTTCTTCTCGTAGAGAGGTGCTCTTGAGACAAGAGACCTCACAGCCTTTTTTAAGGAGAAAATCAAAGTTATGATATTGCAATGGCAATTTGAACATGAAGTACATTTTTACTACACAGCGTAACTTAGTTTCTACTGTATATTTGAGAAAGAGATAAGTTTCTACTGTATATTTCAGTAAGGTTAAGATGTGATCTTAGTTTGTGTCACAAATACAAATTTATATATGAAATAGACTTCGTATTCGAGACGAATGTATGATAGGAATGTATGATAGGATAGATTGCAGATGGGGATGGTAACTTAACAACTTGTGTTGAATGTAGACAGTCGCGAATAAGAGTCCATCTGGAGCATAGGATTAGGAGAGTCGCAATCATGGAAGAATTTCATTGCAGTTTTGGTCTTTCACGATACTCACAAATAACTTATAATACTCGGGGACATTTGCAACCAATTTTGTGAGCTAAGATTACGGTAGGAGGGATATCAACACGAATAGATGGTGTCAAGACAGAATATCTGGAATTCATCCGAGAAATCAGAATTGCGTGCGAAGATCACAGTAAGCTCATGAACTTTCATTCGTGACCGCACGGAATTACCAATTATTGTATACAGAAAAATCAGATCAGATCGTGATGAGCTCATTGATAAGTATAATAATGTCTTTAATTAGTGTTATGTTATTGTTTTGAAAAAGAAAAGACTGATAATTAGTAGTTGCCATCAATTCAAATAACTGATTTCAATCAACAGCACTACCAGGAATCGTAATTCAGTATAGAATTGCACGTCCACATACGAGAGGTAAGAAGGTAGCAGTTGTATGTCGAGACCCGTGAACAAAGATATAAGTACAATCAAGATAACCTTTTAATACTGCGAAAATTTATACGCTTAGCAGGGTAAACAAAATAAATAATATCATTAAGAAAAGTAGAGAGATTCATTCTTTCATAATCTTTTACAGAATTAGTAAGAAATATTTAACAAGATTTAATAGTATTATTCTGGCAACAAAAGTAATAAAGTAGAGAGGAACTTTACAATATTACTACTCTATTTACTTAAGAATATGTTTAAAATGTCCATCATCTACAGACAAACATATCTGCAGGCGATTTTGGAAAGATTTATGAACTGCCAAAGTGACAATGTGATTCGCATTCTACACCGCCACAAATCCTTACGTTTGCCTTCATCAAGATCTGGGATGTAAAGATTTTGAAAGACGCATGGCGTTTCGTGGATTTGCTCTGTGTCAAATGAGGAATGACCACACATTTTGGTAACGTGTATTATTTACTGAACATGGAACAAAATGGAACATTCTCTAACCATGGCAACATGAATTTAAGAAACTTGCATTACTAGGCAGTGGAGAATCCACCGTGGCTGCGGGGCTAGAGCACCAGCGCCAATTGAGAAAGAATACATGGTGCGAAATAGTAATGAAATTATTCGATCATTGTTTCTCAAAAATATCTTGTGGCATGTCACCCCAGAGAGACAAAGTAGATTTAGATTAGTTCGTAAGTATCTAGTTTGTAAGCTAGGCCATACGTTAGATATGAATATAGAATTTAAGAATAAATATTAATATTAATATAATGGAGTTGAAGTTCATGACACCCCATTGAATGGAGTTCAGGAAAATATTTTTTGTGAACATTTGGAAAACGTTTCGTATCTTCAAATACATCGATCACCTCCCTTGCCCTAGCACGTTAGCAGGATAACATTTCAAGATAACATTTTAATACTGCGAAAATGTATGAGCATAGCAAGGTAAACAAAATAAATAATAAAAGGAGAGAGATTCATTCTTTCATGATCGTATACAGAATTAGTAAGAAATACTTATCAATAGGGAACGGACTTTATTGTAATAAAAAAAGCAAAATATGTACATATTTATGTATTTATTTTTTCAAAAATATGCAAGAAAAAATTGGAAATATGTGAAATAAATATTCGTTTTAATGTATACAATTCCATTCTTAAAGTGTTTTCCGAGCAGAGTACGTTGCCGATCAGATCTTCACATGGATTCATAGAGGCTGAATAAAAGTTTTACCTCTACAGAAGCAATTATTCGCTAGTTTCATCGAAAAACCGAAGCATATAATACTTTCGTATTATATACAATGCTGTTTACGAGGAGCCGGAGCTCAAGTGAATAGTATCGTGTAGCCTGTGATAGAAGGGGGGGGTAAAGGAAGCATACTCCCCCCCCCCCAACTCCAGAAAAGGGATAAGACAATGATCTGAATTTTTTATAGAGTTACGCATGGGATCTATGAAACACGAGTAATCACGTGGTTGAAGTTCTTCTGCTTCACATACTACATCCGATCATCGTTGATCCCGACTACGCTGTTTCCAAGAAGCAGATGGGGGCGGGGGGAGATACGTTTGATAATTAATAGCGGTTGTTCGGCGTTAATACAAGCGCATTGTGTATTTTTTAAGTATTTCAGTAAGTTAGTTTTCAAGTAACATATATTTCGAACATCACAAGTGAAAGGTTCATTTTCGACCTTTAAATATATAAAAATATAATGAAATATGTAGCTATAGATAATATATGTAATTATACCAAAATATGTAAAAATATGTAAAATAAAAATGGTTCAAATTAGTTCAGAATGTCGTGTTAAGTGTAAAAAATATTAGTGAATGCAGGTATCTTGTCCCTGTAAAAATATGTATTTACATGAAAATCCGTTCCCTACTTATCAAGGTTTATTAGCACGACCATCGGTGGTGAACTGTTTCATTCAAAATATCCGTTAAACACGAGTTGCAAAAAAATCAAAATTACTCAACAAAATGCTGATGTAACGTATGACAATATATATTGGAGTCGTCTTTTTACTTCGTCACTGTGACGGTCCTGACAGACACGTTGCAAAACCAACAATTTCGATATGTTGTTTTAATAAGGAAAACACGACATTTTTGCAGACAAATGACTGCTCATGAGCGTAGTGACATTTATTTAGCTACTATACCTAAGTTGACGAACTAGCGAAATGTAATCAAACGGGTGTAAATAAACAAATAAGTTGTATATTGGGAATAACGAGAAACAAATTTATACTATGTTTTGCTAAATTATTTAAAGAAAAATTATAACTCTTATTGCAAAACAAGTGAATGTAACAAAAAACAAATGTAAGTAAATATGTTTTTTGATAAACTAACTGTAAAAATATATTGAAATGTATGCGGATTACGAGAAAACTGCGTAGTTAATTTAGGTATGGAGCATAATCAAGTGCAAGAGAAAACTAGAGAGAAAAACGTAATTTAATGGAATGTGCAACTGATTTTTTTCTGTATGCAATAATTGGTAATTCCGTGCGGTCACGAATGAAAGTTCATGAGCTTACTGTGATCTTCGCACGCAATTCTGATTTCTCGGATGAATTCCAGATATTCTGTCTTGACACCATCTATTCGTGTTGATATCCCTCCTACCGTAATCTTAGCTAATGTCAAAATTGGTTGCAAATGCCCTCGGAGTATTATAAGTTATTTGTTAGTACCGTGAAAAACAAAACTTCAATTAAATTCTTCCATGATTGCGACTCTCCTTATACTATGCCTCATATGGACTCTTTCTCGCGACTGTCTACATTCAACACAAGTTGTTAAGTTACCGTACCTATCTGCAAATCTATCCTATATCCATACATTCGTCTTGCACACGAAGTCTGTTTTAAATATAAATTTGATTTGCGACATAAATAACATTACATCTAACCTACTCAATATACAGTAGAAACTTATCTCTTTCTCAAAGGTACAAAATTATATATATATATTTTCTCGCGACTGTCTACATTCAACACAGGTTGTTAGTGGAAACTAAACAATATTTTTTTATATATATATATATATATATATATATATATATATATATATATATATATATATATAAAATATCCTAAACTTTTGGGGCCGTGCCAACGCCCTCCAAATGGTCGCCGCTAACGACGCCGTCATAGCTCTGAAGATAAGAGGACTACTCAACCTTCACCACCAACTACAAGGTCATGTACTCTCTGGATGGGCATTATTATTATTATTATTATTATTATTATTATTATTATTATTATTATTATTATTATTATTATTATTATTATTATTATATTATTATTATTGTTGTTTTTGATGTTGTTGTTGTTGTTACTGTTCCAGCTACAGACCTATTACTGAAAATTAGGGAGCATCACCATTATCCCTTTGGAGTGCTATTGCGGTCTGTTCATCACACAAATTGCGTCTGTTGCATTTACTCTATCACTCAACACATCTCACTCTGAAAGTGATACACAACTACCCGAGGTGCATTAGCGACCGTCATGATGAGGGAAGTTGTTGGAGCGGCTGCGGTCAGTTGTGGCGGCGGCGCGGCGGGCGCCAGGGCGCCATCAGGGCGAGGCGCTGCCGTCACTCGCGTGCGCTTGCGCAAGGCGCCGCGCATCGCACGTGGCCCGCAGGCCCAAATACGGCTGCAGCGAGCGCTCGAGCGGAGCCGCGTCCCCGGAAGCGGCGTCAGCAACTGGACGCAGATCACGGGGCGCCACACAATGTCGTCTACGTCCTATCTGTGTATATTTTAGTATGTTTGATTAAGAGGAGAGGACCGGTAGCGGTAGCTCAGTGCATCAACTGATGTCACTGCAGCGCCTCTGACCGCCCGGGAAGTCCTAGGATACATTCCCACGACGCACGGTGGTGCATTTTCCCGAAATCCTGGCCAAAACCCCAAAACTGAAATCGCGTTTACGGAACTTTTGCACATACTACGACACACTGTATACTTGGGAGCATCTGTTTATACCCTCCTCGTGCGTTTGGGTCAATTCCCCTGTCGCCAGTAGCCACCCGAACTTACCCTTCGCGGGGTTCAGTAGAATTGCAGTCCCGGAGTGTCACAGAGACGCTGTCTTTCTTTGTGAGTGGTGTCCATACGAAGTTCTACAGAGAACGCTGGCAGTATGGATACTCTTCCAGGAGGTTTGTAGAGTATTTTCATATATGTTTTGTAATGGAATAATGTATGATAACGACGGAGGATGAAATATAAAAATGCATGGAATTAATACAATAATTTTAATTACTCGTAAGTTCACGTAGACTTAAAGTTACCAATTTCGCGGAATTCCGCGATGTTTCTAATTTCATTTAATAGCTGAAACTATCCTCTTTCGTATCCAGTTTTAAAATCGTGCCCCAACTTGCCCCATTTGTAACGACAAAGAATTAACTTTTCATTGAGCTCGCTTGACCGCCGAATTCGACTCGACGCAATCCGTCCAGAGTACGGGAACTGCTTTTACAATGCGGTACCTGGGAAAACAAACATAAACATCTATTTTTTTCTAAATTAGAAAATTTGCTAAAAATTATCAACAAAAGAAAATAATTTTTTTTAAATTTTTGTTATAAATTATTACTATTTACTAATATTTCATAAACATAATATTTATCTTCTGGACTGGATTAGCGCCTTTATTTTATAAAAGAATATGTTACATGAAAATATTTACATAAAACATTTTATCAAAACTCGTCCTCAGCAAGGGGGTGTGAACAATGAAAGGCCAAATAATACGTGATATTAAAGTATCAAATTTTAAAAGTTTAAAAATTAAATCAAAAATACAATTGATAGCAAAGTTGTATTTTTTTCTTAGCTCCTAAGATACAAAGCAGCAATTATTTCTATTAAATTGATAGTTATAAAATTGTTAGTATTGTATCGTTATTTAATGAAGTAGTAACATAAAAAAATACTATCCTTTATAATTAGGTATATATATGATGAAATTAAAATTAATCTAATATTATATTCATAAGTTTGCAGTACGTGAAATATGATGTTGACGAAAAGCGTTATTTCGAAGCGTTAAATCTCTTCATAAATAAACAAAATATTCCTTACAAAAAGGGTTGTTTTCTTTTCAGGGTCCAGAAGCCAACATGTTACAATGAGCAGACAAGAGTTATTTAATATCATACATGGTAACATGTCGATCAGTTTTGATACATGGACATACATGGTTCATGTCTTCCCAGACGAAAATTAAAATACTTGGACAAAGATGCTTTGTCCCTTTTGTCTGAGCCTGATATTGCTGAAGTAGCTCCTAGTGAAAATGTGTTCTTCCATTCCGGTTCTTCGGACTCCGAAGATGAATTTTCTCTGGTAGAGGGCATGTGATGACATTAATACCATGCTTTTTTGTGCCAAAAGTCATCAATTGGTTTCTAAGTAATCCCTATTGTTCTCTAAAGTCAATGTTGCAAATTAATAAATTTACCCAAGTTTGTATCGAAAAATATATATTTATTTTTAAAAGAATTACGCACTGTATTATTCTGATATTATGTTCCTAGCTCCCTTACGTTGTAATGATAACCCAAAATAATTTTCGTCGTCGTAGATAATGCACTATAGCTCCCAGAGGTTTTGGCCAGGAAATTGTCAAAATGCACCACTGTGCGGCGGCAGGATTTTCGACTCTAGCTTTTCAGCTAGGTCGAATTCAGTCGCTGTCTGGATGAGAATCCTGCGGCCGGCTGCTCTGATCGGTAGTTTTCCGTGGTTTCTCCGATCAACACCTGGTGAATGCCAGAGCAGTACCCTACAAAACGGGCCACGGACCGCGCGCGATCTGTCCTTCCTCTTCCTTGCCCTGTCCTTCCTTCACACACTTACACTAGCATGCACTACACTACCATATATTCCGGGAGACCGGTCGGGAGCTTAGAGCTTCTCCGGCTGGCGCGGTGTCCGGTGGTGGGAGAGTCCTGGTTAGGAAACCCCACTAGCCGACGGTACGTCGGCGCCGAATCTCGCCATTCAACGGGGAAGATCATCGCCATCTCCCAAAAAAAGCATGCACTTCACTAACGGGACTAATGACCAAAGCAGTTGACGCGCTCGGAAACACGAAAAAATCAATCAGTCAATCAAGATGAGAGGGGGGGCGGGTGATGAAGGAAAATTTGCGCGCGGTTGGAGAAAGGGAAAATGGCTCCGTGGCCCGTTTGGTACGGTACTGCTCCGTCATTCACCTGGAGTTGATCGGAGAAACCACGGAAAACTACCGATCAGAGCAGTCGGCTTCTGGAATTTTCCTGCCAACAGCACGAAAAATCGACCTACGTAGCTACTGTGAAAACGCCGCCACCATCGGGAGTCGAACACTCAGAGTCGTTTCCGAGAGAGCGGCCATGTTGAGCCTAAGCTAAATCAGCCGGTGACACCTATGAAGCCTCAGTTTTGCATATAAGGTGCCATTTTGCGAAATACACAAAGCCATTCCCACCCGCATGCAAAGGCTGTGGGGTGGGGACGTGATGACACCAGTTCCTCGCTGATGGCACATCGCGAAGCGAGGGCGCCTCGCCCCACACACCGCTGACGGTGCAGTGGGTTCAACGGCCGCCTGGCCTTGCACTGCGCCTTGCACTCGTCTCCTGCCACCACAACAGCGCTGTGAATTTGACAGTCGTAGTATACTTTTATTTCTAAGATAAGAGAAGATAAATTTATTAAAACTACAATTGGGTGTAACCCGGTGGAAGTTAATTACAGAAATAAGATGCCTGCTTCGCTTGCAAACTCGGGCGGTCAGGATTGACGGTGAAGTAAGGTGAAGATATGTCAATAAAACTTCCTCACGATGCGTTAAGTACTCAGGAGAACAGCCTTTTGCATTGTTTGAATGTGCCAGTTGCTAAGGTCAATCCTTGCAGAAAATGAAGTCAGTTCTTCAGAAACCAGTCCATTTGCGGAGATAACCACAGAAACTACCTCAACAGATACGAACCGCTACATGTCGCTCAATTCAATGGACCAGGCCTGATATTTCAGCTTCTCGGCAATGGAGGCAGCTAAATTTCGGTCTAAAGGAATAGCTATGTCGACTATAATCTCTTTCCTTGAAAACTCCATATTATAGCAGGTCTGTTGGCTTCGACTCTGCGATCAGTGGTGACTGCAACATTCCACAAGAGTTTCCATCGTTTCGTCTCCAGAACCGGCTCGGCTTGAACTTATAGTATGGGACCTCTTTCTCTACCATATCTGTCTTTGCAGCCAGGCCTTGATGGACAACCGCATCAACGTCATTGTGCCGACTCAGGTATTCTGTTTGTGCCAATGGAGAGCACCCGTCCATTATGTGTTGGAGGGTTTCGCCGGGTTGATTGCAAAGGCGGCAGTGGTCCTCTACACTCATATCCCCAGTCACATACCTTTGGTAATTGCAAGTGTAGTTTACTTGTCCTGAATAGAAATGACGAAACCTTCTGTCTCAGCAAAGTGGCCAGATTTTGTTAGCCAGAGACTGACGATCCATGTTCATAGCGTTCCCTTTGAGCTCAGCAGGAAACTTGTCGTGCAAACGCTTCTGGTCCACTCACAATAAAATATAGTCCGCATACATCAATGCTTGTATCCTTGCACAGCCTACTTGGGACCAAAATACAGGTTGACCAATTCAGATACTATAGAGATGGACAGATACACCGAAGAATAGAATAAGAACAACAGTAAACCTCTTGCTGAACGGCCAAAATTTGAAGATGAACAAAAGTTTTAAGTCGTAAAGATGGAATGTGAAACACGAAGAACAATTAAATGTCTTGAAGTATTTACAGTATCAGGTGTGTTAGAAAGTTGAAGATATTTGAAGATCATGGAATATAGACGATGTTTTGACGTCTAGTGAATTTCAAGAAAAGGTATATATTCTAAAGTAAAACGGACTGTGAACATATTCAAAGAACTTTTAGGATTGTGATTGTTTTTTCAGTTGCCAATTAAATAAAGTTTTCATTTTAATTTTTATAATTTTTTTTACTGAAAATAATTGTTTCTTTCTGAGTTTGAAATTTAATAAAACTGTAAGTTGCCATTATTGAAGTCCATACGGTGTATGTCGTAGAATCATCGGCCCTACAAAAATTGCATATTCCTTTTTTTCTATTCATGAATTTAATTCATTGAAGGGAAAATAGGACCCTCAATACACAGACACATGCTTATACTTAATAATTTTTTAATGAAATTAAAACATTTACTGATAATACTCATCAAATAATAACAATAATAACATAATAATAATAATAATAATAATAATAATAATAATAATAACAACTCTTCTGTATATATTCTTACGAACGTGCCATAAGTATTGGTACTTTGTTGCAAAATAAGCGAATATAGCTTCCTTACATATGTTCTTATATTTCTTTCTCTCCTCACTCTAAGAAAATTTTTATATATATATATATATATATATATATATATATATATATAGTATCTTTTACAGCTTCACTTTTAAGCTTTCACTTTCTTATATATTATTACTTAATATATTAATTTACTTGCACATAATGGTATATTTCAGCCACTTATAAAATAAAAGCCCTTTATTTGAGTGCTTTCACGAGAATAATTATGACAAATCCTTACTTTCGTTTTATCAAATCCTCAATCCTTATATACGACAAAAATAGCAGCAATCAGAATAAATTACAATTCCTGCAAAAGTTTGAACTTTTCCAATTTTCGAAAAATCAAAGTTTCAACGAAAACCAGACCTGCACCATTCTTTGAAACAACCTTCACACAATACAACTAATAAAAACGATGGAGCCTTTTTTAACATTTTGAAAATGTCCCAGGGGCATCATGTAAAGTACCCCCAAAGTTAACATATATGTTTCAAACCAAGGCAAATCTTCTTAACGGTTTAGCCTCTAGCGTTGTTCACCTGTAGACAGACGGACAGTTACTTGATACCTACAATCAATTTTCGGTATCATGGACCCACAAAACAGATTCTGGCTACTCCACGTGTTAAGAGGATTTTTCTGTCTTCAGCAACTGGGTTTATGCACTTTCTAGTTACCAGGACCCGGCAATTAAGTTTTTGTGTCGTAAATTCGCTATTTTCCTCCGCAGCATTCCATAACTTTCTCTATACTGCGTAGCCAATTTATGTTTTATTTATTATTACTATTATTAATTATTACTTTTATTAACTGTTACTTTATTTATTATTACTTATTTACTATTACTTTCTTTCTTCTTCTTCTTCTTCTTCTTCTTCTTCTTCTTCTTTTTCTTCTTCTTTTTTTTCTAATTATTAATGATATTTAATAAATTGAGAGTATGATCGCAACAAGCAACAAAAACTGCTCTCAGATTCACATTTAAAATATGCGTCTGCATACTATTACTTTAATTTCTCGTAGACGTACGGAGTAATATACGTAGTACAGAGAGTGTTATGTAATGCTGCGTCCAAAAAAGACGAATTTTCGACGCAAAGCTCGTATTCTTCTATACTTCCTGATACAGAAAGAGTAGATAAATCCTGTTCTAACAAGTAGTAAATTACAACCTGTAACGTGTTATGTAGTCAGATTTCCGGAATTGTGGGTCCTCGATACCAACGTTTTGATTCAAAACGCCCGTCCGTCCATTTGTCATTCTGTGAACAAACACTAGCTCCTAAACAATGCGTAGCATTTTCCCAAACTGAATAAACCCCTAACGACCTGACCTCACTCCAAGCTCTACGATTTTTAAAAACATTCATTAAATTTTGGGTACTTTACATGAAGCACCTGCGACATTTTCAAAATCGAGTGAAATACACTTACAAAGGTGACAAAGATCGATTTTCGCTGTTAACTCTGATTTTGAAAATTGCAAAAGATTGAAATTTTTGGGCGTCTTCCTACAGCTACAAAACTTTAATAGTTTTCGAACAATTTCAGTATATGTGAATACGATGATAATAATCCAGCTACATCCTTCTTCAGAGCTGACGAGGTTGTATAAACAAGATGTAGAATAGGTCACACCAAGCTCACGCTCATCTGATCACAGGGAAAAACGGTTGTTATGTGTAATGTGTGTAATGTTTCTATGTATATTAACTATCTATTTCTATCCCCAGGTTTGAGGCTGACCGGATGAGACATGGTGTCAATAACGGCATGTCAAAAGTACTAAAGTACAGAGAACAATGCAGACAGTTTCTAAACTTTTTGAAGGGCATAAACTTGTACAGTGATAAGACAAGTGTATAAACTAGTTAATAATGTGATATCAATGTTCCCATAAGTGTCATAACATTCTATGTAAATAAATAATAATGATGTTGTGTACATGTCGATAATAAACTTCTGCAGTTGATGCGACATAAAATAAAATAATGTTTTAAAAATCCATGTAGGTTTGAAAAATAGGATCTTAATAGATATAAAAACAAATTTTCTCAAAAATACATGTCGATAATAAACTTCTGAGTTGTTGATAAAATAAATAATGTTTTAAATATCCTAGAGTAGGGATAGTGCTAAAACTACAAGATGACATAAACATCATTTTACTCTCTTCTTTTGTTTTTTTTTAATTACACAAATGTAATATTTTTATATCTTTCTGACGCCGTTAATGTTTACGTTACCGTCAATTTGTTCACGTTACTGCATTTAAGAGCACATGTGCTCTAAATGATGTCAAGTTTCTCAAAATTCATAAGTTGTCTATGAAAATGAGATCAAATTCCACATTTTCAAAAACAATCTAATGCCTTTTTCCCAAAGCGGGCTCCAAATTTTTTTCTTCAAACTTATGTACCTGTCAACTGCTGCTGGATCTGTCTTGGAATCCTTTGGGCGCCGGGCGGAGACGCCCCCCCAAAACGAGGTCCCAAAAAAGATGGCATTTTTTACCCTAAATGAAAGAAATGACCTTGCGCAGAAGTTTTTCCGTTTTTGGCCCCTCTAATCAACGTAAGACGCGCGGAAAACCGCACGGGGAGTCAGAAGAGAGATAAATAGAAACAGAGAGAAGAAAGAACGGGGGGAGGAAGAGAGAGAGAAAAAATAGGGGGGGAAAGAAAAGAATGAGAAAAGGGGAGACAGATACAGAGGGTAGGGAGTGAGGGCGGGGAGAGGGAAAGAAGAAAACAAAATATAATGATAGAACACAGAGACAGACGGTAAAAGAGAGACAAACAAAAAACAGAGAGAGACAAACATGCAGAGACTGAATCAAACATATGAGAAAACAGAAGACAGACAAGACAGATACATGGAGAGAGAGAGGGACAGGGGACAGCAATATGAGGGGGAGAGAGGAATGAAACATAGGAAGGGACGGGGAAGGGGGAGAGACTGAGGCAGAGAGAGATGATGAGAGAGAGGGGGGGGAGATGGAGAGCAGGACAACGTCCCGGGTTTAGTAATTTTAAATTCCAAAAATACTATAGACATGAGGTAAAATATTTTACTTTTTTAATTTAGATTTGTTTATTATTTTTAGTAATAAATTGAGTGAAGTGTGGGGCAAGACTCCCCATAAAAAACAAATATAAATACCTTTTTTAGTGTGCAAGTGAGTGAGGAATGAGCGGACATTTCCCGATGGGAGCAAAGCAGAGAAAATGGAACGGGACAGAGCGGCCATGCAGTGCAGCAGAGAGAAATAGTTATTGTAGCACAGTGCAGGAGTAGATAAATTTCTTTCCAATACATTATCTGGTAAATTTCCCAGCCACGGAGTACTTCAGCTAGTAACGAATAAAAAACAATTTTTTTTTTGTTTTTTCACTTTTCGTCTACATACGTATGTATATTCAACAATATACGGTATAGGAAATTTAAATACTGCGGAAAATCGATTTGGTGATTTCAAGGGAAATACACGTTTTGGGGTCCCCTGATACCGAAAAAGTGGTGACTAATTAAATTAGTCACCATTGTTGTCAGGGCATTATACTACATAACAATCACATATTTTTGTTCTGCGGCAAATTTCATTAAACTTACATTTGGAAAATGCTGGAGAGACGAGGATGTTCCGAGAATTTTGACAAATACAAGTTCCTCAAGCAGACTGATAATTGTTAATGCCGGTTCAACGGAAGGCTTTATCCACGATGTCACTTTGATTTTTAAGCTTGGAATAGCTACCAGTAATTACCATGGTCAGATGAACCTGGCCAATTTTGAAAAACAGGTAAATGAAAAGCTCTGAAAAGGTATGATTGTGCTTGACCATGCACCATATCACAGCCTCCAAGAGAAAAAGCCTCTTCCTTAGCATGCTGTAAAACAGGAGATAGTTGACTGACTCAATATAAGAACATAGTTTGTTCCATTACTATGAAAAAAAATTGAAAACTTTTCGACTTAATTGTACGCAAACCTAAAAAAAGTGTCCCCTTTATGTAAACCACACATTTTAAATTTGTTTGCAGTCTTTTGTGTGATCTAAATCCAATAGAGTAAGCCTGGGTCAAAATGAAGAGAGAATCAAAGAAAACATCGTTTCAGAAGATTTTTCCCTTTCAAGTTGCAAGAAATGACTGCAGGTGCGTTCAGATCTATACCTACATTTTATTGAGAGGGATTCGCCAACCCAAATTGAGATCGTTTTCAGCTAATAAGTAAGAACATTATTAATTTATATTTTTTAAAATTCATTTTGTATCTTTTCGTCTTTTTATTGTTAGTTTTCATTTGATTTTTTACTTTTTCCCGTTTGCCATTTTTATTTTCGCCTGGCGCTTACAGATGTTGGGACAGCTAATAGTAGCGGGGGGGGGGGCGTTTCCCAAGAACACCGGCCCTGAAACCCCCCCTTGTTCGTCGGCCCCCAATCCCCCCATGCAGCGGGGAATATCACCACCATCACCCGCGATAAACATCACTACAAAATGAGACAAACCTTAGCAGGACGCCCGGAATCACCATCAATCAATCGAATAACTACGGAAGTAAATTTAATGACCTCCAATTTCGCTCTGCAAGACAAACGATGAAAACGGGGAAACAAGAATATTCATACTTAGATCCACACGTTGAAATTTTTTGAAAAAAATAAAAAAAAAATAAAACAAATTTAAAGGGTAGAAAAGTATGCTAAATAAAACTCACTACTGATATTTGAGAAATGTCTTTCTGAAATGAAAATGTCAATCTGAAGTCAGTTTTGTGTCGAAAATGCAAAAATAGTTATACAAATAAAGTGAAACCAAATAGGAAATAGTTGTTACATAAAAATGTGTCTTATAACCAATACTCATTAACCAATAGGTTATTTTAATAATGTACATTTATTTAGAATCGTAAGTCAGGAAAATAAAAAAAAACAGTTTTTTTACATTCAAACAATGAATATTATTCAATGCACTGATATTTTTCATACATGTGAAGTCATCATGGCATCAATAATAGTACATATGGTACGTCCGAAGTTTAAGTTGTAGTACGGACTCTTGTGCAGTGATAAATGAAATCAAGTGCGATGCCTCAGTCGAGGTTTATAACGACATGACTGAAGCTGTTTCAGTCTTCCCACACTAAGAAATTCATTATTTTAATACAAACAAAATTTTTTTCACGTTCCAAGGATTTTAAATAATTCACCAAATTGAAGTTAAAAATTAATTCACAATAATGGATCCCTAAAACTTCAGATATGCCCCTTTAAATTCAAAATAAATAAATAAATGATGGAATGTTCTGATTTTTTAACACCCCCCACCCCCCCAAGTCGGATAAAGGGAATCTATACCCGTTGGTTGTAGCGCGTCACGTGGCTGGGAGGGTAGCGAGCAAGCGGGAGCGCACTCAACCACAACTCGGGCGTGGAGTGCTCGGAGGCAGTTGAAGTGCTCCTCGGCCGCAGGCATCACGCGGCGTAGAGGACCCCAGAGGGGGAGCGGGGGCGGGGGGGGGGGCGGTGGGGCGGGGGGGCCCCAGGGGGGGCGAGGGCGGGGGGCGGGGGCGGCGGCCCCGCGCGCGCCGCCCGCTCGCCACCAGAAAAAGGCCCCGGCCACCGGGCCCCCCGGAGACGCGGGCCGCCCCGCACGGCGCGGGGCAGGCCGGGGCGCCGGCGGCTGCGCACCCGGGATGGGGCGGGAAGCCCCCTGGCGCATGCGCCCGTGGCCAGCGGCCCAAGCCGGCGCAGCGCCCCCGGCCCCACCCAACCCCGCTCCCCCTCCCGCCCCCCCCATCCCCCAATTTTCATTGCTTCCAACCCCGTCCCCCACTCCCCCCCCTTATTTACCCTTTCCCCCCCCCCAACCCCCCTCCCCTACTTTTTCCCCCCCCCTCCCCTCCCCTTTCCCTTTCCCCACATCCCCACAATCCCCCCCTTCATTTATCACCACTTATCCCCACCCCCTTTCACTCATTTCCCCCAACTACCCCCCATTCACTTCATCCCCCTTCCCCACCTCCCTCACCATTCCTTCATCCCCCTTCACCCACCTCCCCATTCCTTCACCCTCACATCCCCCCCAACACCCCTCGCCTACCCCCCTTCCCATCCCCACCCCTCACCATTCATTACTCCTCCTTCATCCCACCTCACCTTCACCATCACTCATTACCCCACCCTTTTTCCCGCCTCAACTCACCTTTCCCTTATCACCTTCTCACCTCCCCCCACCTCACCTCCCCCACCTCCCACACTTCTCTCTAAATTTCCCACCCCATCTCACCCCACCTAAACCCCCCACCCACCCCCCCCACCTCTCACCTCAATCATTCCCCCCCAAACCCCCCCCCTCACCCCACCCCTCTCACCAATTGTTAAAATAAAATGCTTAATTTTGAATATATAAGCAAAACAATAAAAACAGCGAAAATTTAAGTTTTTTAAAAAATTTTCTCTGTGAACAAACATGTTTGGGTGGAAAACATCAAATTAATTCAGCACCTAAAAAAACATTGAACAGTTGAAAAATTCTAAATTTTTTCCGTAGACCCTTTGGTGTGCAGTTGACTGGAATTGTACGTAATACTAAGTTAGTAATGCGCATCATCTCGAGCAAATTTTAACATGTAATATTTCCAAAAATAGTAAATTTAGAAAAAATAAAAATAGGCATGTTAATACACTGGGTCCATACTATGAATAAAAAAAATCGGAAAATAATTTAAAAATATGAAGGCGAAATTTTGTTTTTTTTTTTTTTTTTTTTTTTTTGTAGGACGGGAATGGCTCAATCATGTGCGGTGAAATACTTGAATGACGAGACAAACATAAAATTGATTATGCATTTTTTTGACAA
Source organism: Teleogryllus oceanicus (assembly GCA_964035755.1). Lineage (NCBI taxonomy): Eukaryota > Metazoa > Arthropoda > Insecta > Orthoptera > Gryllidae > Teleogryllus > Teleogryllus oceanicus. Next base: position 48,703,090 of record CAXIVR010000002.1, on the reverse strand, counting down.
CAAATTAGACGTTTGCGAACCCCCTTCAGTATGGAAAGTCGCACTGTAAAACCCCAATTTGCTAAAAACTTTTTCCCAAAAAATCAAAATTTGGGGGAAACCCGAAGATGGCTGTTTCTCCCCAGAAATATTTTTCATTATTCCCCATTTTTCTATATAAAATTGGTTTGGGTTTGTTTGTTCAACCCGTGACATTATACTTTTTATCCTGGATTTTTAATTTTCCCTCTTATGTTCGTCACTTCGTTGCGTAAACCCGAGCGTTACCCTTTTCCCGATTCTGACGGGGGTACTAGACTTAAAGTTGGGGGTTTTTTCGACCCCAGATACATAGTTAGGTCAATTTCGTCGCTGGCGGAAGAGAATTTCAGCGCCGCGTCCTGATCACAGTTTTACGCGGTTTCTCGTCAACATCAGATGCATGCCGGACAAGTATCGTAACAAACGAGCCGCAGATTGCGTGCGATCGTTCCTTTTTTTCCTTTCCCCTTCCTCCCCTTTCCCCTAAAACCACACAAACCCCAACTACATTATTATTCGTCAAGCAAGTTGGGGCTTGAGCTTATTCCGACTAGGGCGGTGCCCGAGGGATACCGAGGGGGAAATCCCCAAAATTTCTGTTTTTGAGGTGACCCACCACGGGCGTCATTGCCGCAACAATGAATCGGCGTGAATATTTAATATTGATATTTTTTAAAAGATACCCTCCGACACCCGAATCTCATTTAAAATTCACCCCTGTTTCAAAGAGAACTTCCCCTGGTCGCCACAACCCGCCTGATAAGATTCACCCCGCGGGGGATGCCCTTCCCAAACCCGACAATTCCCCCGGGCCCCAGCCCCCTTTGCCCCGTAGCCTACCCGAGGGCCGCCGCGCCCCTCACACAAATCCACGAAGGCTCGAGAATCAGAAGAAAGAGTAGTGGGGGGGCCCCTTCCCCCTCGGGCCCCCCTGGGTTGCGCATCTCCCCGCTTCCGGGCCCAAACAGCCAAACAAAGGGTTCCCAAAATCGGGCCCCCGTGGAAAGGCGTCACGGCCTCCCGGGGGTTTTTCTGCCCCCCCCATGCGGGGGGGTTTTCCCCGTCCAAATACCCCCCCTGTTCAGGAGGCGACCCTTCATGCTGCCCGTTCGCAGCCTACTTTTGTGCATAAAAATGCACGTAGCCAGTTACTGTTTTGGCGATTTAACCCCACACATCCAGCATGGGAAAACGGCTATCTCAGAGTTAAAAATTCATTTTAAAAGGGGACGGGGTCAAGCATTTGACATTGTCGGAAACCGTGGGCGGGATGATGACGTAAAGGGCGCACCGTCTGTCGGGCGGGGGGGTGGGGACGAGCGGGGGCGGGGGGGGGGCGGGGGTGGACGGCGGCGGGGGGAGGGCGGCCGCGAGGGCGGCGGGGGGGGGGCGAGCGCGCCGCGGGCGGCCCCAGCCGCTGCGCGCCTCCCCTGGCGCCAATGAAGAAAAGGGGGGCCCGGGGGGCTGGCCCCGGCAGGCGGCGGCCGCGCCCCTGGGGCCCCCGGCCCGCGTGTCTTGGGGGGGTGATCAGCCACAAAGGGGCCCGGGAACGGCGATGAGCCCGGGGCCGCCCGCCCAGCGGCCCAGCCAGGCAGCGCGCCGCGCCCGCCGCCACCGCCGCCGCCCCGCCCCGCCGCCTTTTTCCCCCTGCGCACGCCACGCCCCGACCCGCTCAGTCCAGCGCAAGCGGCCTCCCCACGCGCTTTTAAGGGGGCCCTTGCCCCTGGGAGCCCGGGCATTCATAAAGGGTATTTAAAGTTTTGGGTATAGGGTAATCAACCACAACAATTAAAAAAAAAAATATAATTTTTAATTTATTTCTGCCCAAAAAAAACTTTGAACAATATTCTCCCATCCTCGTGGGGGCTATCAGCGGCCCTTGGTCCCCCTTTCGCCCGAAAAAAAACATTGATATAGGTTTTTCAAGTTACGAATGGGGATAATCAACCACAAAATAAAAAATTGGAATATAAATATATTTATTTGTGCCAAAAATAACTTTCGGGAAAAATATTCTCCCATTCCCAGTGGGTCTCAAAAAAGGAAAAAATTGAGGATTAAATAAAAAAGAAATATGATATAAAGAATAAAATTTATAAAAAGGGAATAAATAATAAACGATAAAATAAAAATTAAAAAATTACTGCCCAAGCAACTTAACCCCCCCCAAATTTCAAAAAAAGGATATAATCCGGAGAAACCCTGGGTGGCCCTTCCACGTTGTGGCGCGATTTTTTTGGAAATTTTTAAAATGCCACTAGTCGCTGAGAAACCGTATTTATTTCAAGATCTTTTACTGCCCCCAAGATTTCTTTGGGTGAATAAATGCTGTATCATAGGCAACATTCTTTAAAAAAAAATTTAAAAAAAATTTTCTCAAAAACGGTTAAATGTTTCTTTAAAATTTTTCTAGGGAAAACTGCCAAATGCCATACATGATGATATAAACGCCATATTGCTCTTTGTTTTGTTTTTAATTACAAAATGTAATTTTTCTTTCTCTCACGTCGTAATCCCCATTGGTCGTTTCTTTTTATTTTTTTATAGTATACGTACTTTAAATAAAGTAAATAAAATTTCTCGAAAAAATCAAAACATTTTTTTGTGAAAAAGAGCTAAAAAACCGTTTTTAAAAAAGCTCAAATAAATTTTTCAAAAGGACAAGATTTTATCTTAAATTTTTCCCAAAGGACAGTAGTAATTGCAGTGTTTTAAAAATGACGTAAAGTTCATTTGGTGTTTTTTTTTTTTTTCACAAAATTTCACAAAATATATTTTCAAAATCTCTCAAAGGTTCAGGGGACCTTGGAATGGGGACATTTTATCAAATATTCCAACTATTCTTTTTTAAAATGACATCTTACTCGGGGTGTTAAATATCAATTGGACTATTAATTGATAAAAAAAAACAAATCAATTAAATCAGTGCCTCGATCCTCAAAAGGGGGATATGTCCTTTCAAACAACCAGTTCACAGAAATTTTTTGTATTGCTTCCATTGGCACCCCCTTAAATTTTATACAACAGAATCCGAAAATTTAAAGTTCGTTAATGAATGAAGATATTTTGGGCTCAAAATAACCAACATATACAATTCAAATGAAAGCTCAACAATTCCTGGGTATATTATCAAAATAACTATGGGGTTTTCAGAACATCAGCAACATTAGATTCTTCATTTTTGCCTCAAGACCCAAAAAATTAATTTACTCATTCATCAACTCCTTTTCTTCCCAAAAAGGTGAATTTAAAATTACTTATTAACTCAATCCCTACAATCTCCCCTCAAATACTTTGTCAAATTGTCCCGTAGTCCAGAACACGGAAAGGAAGGTTCTTCATTACTTCAACCAGGTAAAAAATCTAAAATTTTAAATTTCAAAGACTACACGAAATTCCCCTTAAAATAAATGGACTATTAGCAGATCTACAGGAACTAACGAAAAAAGTCCCAAAAGTTTCAATTCCGCCAATAATTGTTTTCCCAAAGTTTACAACTTTTATTTTATTCAAGATATAAAAATAATGTTGAAAATGATTTCACCAAAACTATGAAAAAAAACGTCAAAAATTAATTTCAATCAATTGAAGATTTTAGAAAATATAAAAATTTTGTGATACAAACAATATTCAATATTATCATGTGACCCCCTATTAAAAAAACACAGTTTTATTCAGAAATATACCTATTCTTACTCAAAAAGTATTTTAATAATTATTAAACTTAACTTCCATAAAAAGGGATACAGATTTTTAACAAAAAAACGTGAACCTATAAAATTTGCTCAATGAACTTACTAAAAAATCCAAACTTCTAAAAATTTTAAATTAGAAAAATTTTCCATAGTGTCATAAAAGTTCAAGCAAAAAGTATCAAATAAAAGGGTTCAATGTAAGGTGCCAAAAATTCAATTAAAACAAGAATTGTAGATTAACCCCACGTTGTGTAAGGTGTACTGAAAAACCCCCATTATTCGAAATTTCCCCTTAAAAACAACCCCTCCTTTTTTGTAATTTAAAAACACCTGCTAAATTTCAAGGTTGTCCCGTTTTAAAGATTTAAAACCAAATCAAACTTTAAATTTAAATTCTCAAAGTTAATAAATCAAATTTGAATTTTGTTCCCCAAAATTAAATACAAAATTTAACTTTCCCCAAAATCAAATCTTTCAACTAAAATCCTATTAAAAATTCCTTAAATTCAAAACTCCCACACTCAAATTTATAATCCAAAACCACAAATTTCTTATTCTGATATAAAAACAAAAACCTTCTTTAAAATACACCGTTTTTTCCAGCATAATTAACAAATTATTTCCATTTTCCCCAAAAATTTAAACTTTATTAAAAACCCCTGTCCCACTTTTAAATGGCCATTAGTAACAAAGAAATCTAAATATAACACTACTAAACTGGAATTTAATGGCTAAAACGACAACAAAAATTTTTAATCACTTTTTATCATACCCTAATATTGACTGCATGTATTTCTGAGACTCATCTAACCCCTAAAGAAAGATGTATTTAAAAAATTATAAAATTTATAGAAATGATAAATCTCTGATCATGCTTTTGGGAGTGTAATAATAAAAAATTCTATTATTCATCAAAAACAATTTTTCACATCTGACATTTTAGAATGTATAGCAGTAGAAATTAACATAAATAATCCTTTACTCTTTTTTATTCCCTTTATAAAACCAAACAAACCATTTCCTCTCAAATTTACAACTTCATTTTTCAATCTTCTAAAAAATTATTCTCATGGGAGCTTCAACAGAAAAAAAACTTCTTGGGGTTTAACTAAAAATCCCAGGGGATTGTCTACAACAATATATAATACAAAAAATTTAGACATTCCTCCCTTTGAAACCCAAACCCTTTTCTCTAATCACAACAACATAATACCAGATATTTTAGATATAAAATTACAAAAACGTCAATTTAATTTTTTAATCTCCACTTCCCGAATTAGTTTGACCATCTCCCTTTAAAAAAATGTTTTAATTTTTACTATTAAAAATTAATTTTCCCTTCTAAAACGAATAAACGGAATACATATCGTTCTATATAGACTCAAATTTTAAATTCCCAAAAACTTAGATAATCCAAAAAAAATTTATGAGAAATCAACTTTACTAAAATAATTCTAGATGCATATAAATATTCACATACATTAAACCGTACATACCCTTTTCTCTCCCCCATAAATATCTTAAATCTTATCAAATCCAAACATAACCTAAGACGATTCTGGGAAAAAACTCGTCGCCCCCGACATTTAAAAAAAAAATAAACAATTATCATTATCAAATTACGTATAGACCAATATGATTTGACAAATTTCAAAAATTTCATTTCACAAATCATCAAAAGCAAACAATGGTCAACAATTAAAAAATTTAAAAAATCTTATTCCCCTATACCAATATTAAATAACGGGACTATATCTGCCCATACTGATTTTCAAAAATCAAATTTAAATCACTTAGAAAAGTCTTTTACCCTAACCTATTATAGATCAAAATTTAATAAAAGTTGAATCTTTCATCTCTTCTCCACTTTTTTCAGTCCCCCCAAAAAAAAAATTTATTTCTCTGAAGTTCAAAAAAAAACAAGAAAATTGAATATTCCAAAAAATCAGGCTTTATTCTATTACAAAAAAAATGAAAAAACTTAATTTAAATTTTTTCGAAGCAAAAATATATTCAATTTGCTTCGTATTTTTATTTTTCCAATCATGGGAAAATTTTATTATCCCATATTAAACCACAAGGATCCTCATCTTCCCTTAAACTACAGACCCATTAGTTCTTATCTTCATTATCAAAAATTTTTTTAAAAAATATTTCACCCCGTCTTTTTTCCTCATTAACAAACAAGCCATTCCAAAATTTCAATTTGGTTTTTGTTCTCATTATTCGACTTCTCAAATTACTACGTGTTTCTGAATTAATAGCCCAAAACTTTTATCAAAAAAAACATAATTAATTTTTCTGGATATTGCCCAAGCATTTGACAAAGTTTGGATTCAATTATTTATAAAATTCATTCAATAGGGAAATTTTAAAATTTTTTTCAAAATAATAAAAACTATTTATATAATCGTAATTTTTGTCAAAATTAAAAATCTTATTAACTTTGTGCATCTTCTCAGGGGTTTTTCGGATCGACTCTCCTTTACTTTTTTAAAATATATATGTCAGATATTCCCCCTTCCCTTTACCACCATAGGTGTATCCGATGACCTGCACCATCAAAAATTTACAAATGCGAAACCTCTTAAAATTTTTAAATTTATATATTAAATGGACTCAACAATGGAGAATAATAATTAATCCATCTAAAACCAAAACAAAAATTTTCACCCTTTAACCTACTAAACCCCCAGTCTCAAAATAAATAATATACAATACCCCGGGAAAAAAACCATATTCCCAAATTTAAAAATTTGGACTCTACCATCGTCATTCTTGGAAAACACATATTCAAAAATTTTCAAATAAAACTTTTAAAAAAAATCAAATTATACCCATTAACTAATAAATTTTCAAAATTACAAATAGATTTGTATATCAATATTAAGAATAAAAAGAATCACTTCATATGCATGCCCCAAATTTTGGGGTTTAAAGCATCTCGTCAAACATGAAGAAAATAAAACATACAAAATAAATTTTTTGGGGAATTTAAACCTGAAAGGTTTTTCTCAATAAAAAATAAAAAAGAATTACAAATAGAACAAATTAAAAATTCATCACTAAAACTTAAAATTTTTCAACTCTTTAAAAAATTATCCTGTTCATCAAATTTGATCTGGGAAAAAAAATTTTCACTTTAAACGAATTCGTTCCCTTCCCCAAAAATATTTTTCACCCCCTAAATATTTGTCTTTTATTCTCAATAACACCTTCTCTTAAAAATCAAATTTATTACAAAAATTAATGAATAGTTATTAAAATCAAATTTTAATTAGTAAGACTATTAAAAAAAATCATAATTATCAAATTTTATGATTCTAATTTCCATCAAAAAAAATTATGTATACATTTAATTCATCATCCTGAAAAATTTGTAAAATTGAACAGGAAATAAATAAAAAAAAAAAATCTCTCACCCCGAATATACGCATTTTAATGGATTTTGTCCCATATTAAATTTTTGGAGAAAAAAATTTTTCACATGATTTTAAAAAAGTTTTCAAAAAACTCAATGTTTCCCTTTGGAAAGAGTTTCAAATTTCTTTTGAAACCCCAAAACGCCATTTTCTTAAAAGAGCCCCCAAATTTTAAATTAAATTGCCATTTAGAACGAGTTTAGCATTTTTTAAATATTCTGAAAATAATATTTCAGTTCTACTATTAAGAAACTGAAAAGTTGAGAAAAGTTCAAAAACAATTCTGGGCAGCAGGCTAGAAGGAGGGGCAAGACTGTACAGTACCAGTCCACATTGAGGAAATTGAAACTTTTTGAGAAAGTCTTGCATTTTAGCACCTCGATTTTTTAATTTTCGTCATGATCTGAGATTTGGGTTTTAGGCCCCTTTAATTGAAATTTATTTTCTCAGAGCAAGATCAACTTCAAATCTATTGGTATTGTAGTTGGTCTTGATTAGAGTGTGTGTTCTTCTAGTATTCATATTGTCCCGCACAATACGATTTCAAAATTTTATATCACTTGTTTAGATCTCGGGGGCTTGCCATTTTACAGATGTACAATCCCGGAGAATATCCTTCTGCATTGAAACAGCACAATCCTTAACCTAAAGTGGCTACAAATATAAAGTTGCTCAATGCATTAAGATAGGTAATAAACTTAATAAAACTACAATTCTCATAAATATATCTTTTCTATTCAAACTAGAAAACAATGAAGTTTCTCAGATGCTATTTCGATACCGATGAATGTAAGGGTCACTGTGCTGTTTCCCGCGAGACGAGACGGCATTTCAGAGTGAATCGTTCATTATTGTAAATAATGGAATCCTCAACGGCACGATGTTTGAAATATGAATGAAACGAATAATACAAAAAGGAAATAACAAGGGGCCCATTTTAAAAATTAAATTTTAAAAAAATGCTGTGTTGTCGGGTTTTAACACTCACCCTCATCCATGGACGCTGCGCCCCTGCACTGGTTACTGCTGAGGTACAGTGGACGAGGTGTGCATAGTTCGCAAAAATCGGACCTATGCCCCCTTTATAAGTGTATTTTACTTATTTTAAAGAAATTTAAAAGAAATTTGGGCCTTTTTAAAAAAAAAAAATTGAAAATGTCAGGGCGGCTTCGATTGAAGTACCCCCAAATTTTAAAGAATGCTTTACAAAATTTAAAAGAGAGAGAAACGACTGGGGATTATTAAATTTTGGGAAAAAGATCTAAGGATGGTTTGGGGCGCTAGTAGTTTTTTGGCGTTTATGTCAGGGTATAGAGTTTTTTGCACAAAATATAAAAAATTTAAAAAGAAAATAACTACACTGGAATTTTCAAAAAATCCACATGGTCCTAACGAAAGAACTGTTTATGAACAACAAATTTCATTTGAAGTAAAAATCTGACTTCAATTTTGTAGTTGTAGGAAGACGCGGAAAAATTTCACACTTTTGAAATTTTCGAAAATTCAGAGTTAACGGTAAAAATCAGACATATACTACCTTAATAAATGTATTTGACTATTCTTACAAGAAATTGAAAGAAGAAATTTGGATCCGTTTTTGAGGAAATTTTGGGAATGTCCGAGGGTCCGAAGTACTCCCAAGTTTACAAGAATGTTTTTCCAACGGATAGAGGTAATGCCACTGTTTATATAACGTAAAATTTATTTTGGTATATTCTTTTGTTTTTACAAACTTACACTTTTTTTTTCAATCATGCGATAATGATTAATGATATGTACATTTTTGGTATAGTAATCAGTATTAACTAGGTCCTAGTAAATTACACAATTTACTAAAACCTTTGTAAAGTAGATAAATTGTACGTCTACTTAGTTTACACCATCTTAAAACTCAATTTTTTATGTTTGAAATTTTTTTCAAAAAATTTTTTTCTTTTAAATTTAAAAATGCCCAGAAGTACTGCCCCAATACATCTGTATTGTTTTGGGGAATTGTTTAAAGTTTGAAAAAAAAAAAAAAAGTCTTCGTTTGTAAGGTGTTTTAAGTTATAACAATCCATATTTTTGCAGGATTGGGAAAATTTTTTCAATATCAAGTTTATGGTTCCAGTGCTAGAGAACAATATTTTTATGTTCGTTTAAATGTAGTACGGCTGCACCTTACTATGTATAATTTCAGAGTTCAGTCTTCCTGCTGAGCGGTCGCTATCGATGTGTCGATGCCAGGGATTAGTAGCGCAGTAATGACGGTTAATGCGATTTAATTACAAAAATAATACTGAGTTCAGAATTGTAAATCATTATTTTAAAAACGGGTTTGCAGAACATCTTCATTGTACCACTCTTAATGCTCGTCTCAATGTTTGCTCCCGAAATGTCCTGCCCCTGGACGAGCGCCGGCAGGGTTTCCCCAGAATGCGGTAAAAATTTTAAAAATTTCAAATCAAAAAAATTCAATTTTTTTCCTTAATCCTTTCTAAGAACATCGTAGAATTATTCGTTAAATGATTTCACTGTGTTTATAAGCATTTATCTCGGGTTGAATTTTCTGTTGAAGTTGTTGAAGTTACTCAATTTTCTAATTGAGTAAAATTACAGGCAAGAATAATGAATAAATCTAAATGCTTGTTTAATTTATTATATTCATTTCATGAAAAGTAATATCTTGTAGGTAATCATTTTATATTATATTTCCATCATTTGTGCCCATTCTGGGTGGAATATGCTTTTCCGGAGCTAAAAGTGCGCGGGGGGGGCGTCGGGGGGATCGAGCGGAGGGCGGGGGGGTTTAGGAGCCCCGGGGGGGGGTGGGGGGGGGGGGCGCTGGCGCCGTGAGGCAGGGGGGGCCCGGGGCCCACCCCAAGGGGCGGCGGCCGCGCCCAGCGCGGCGCGCGGGGTGTGCGAGCCCGGGGGCATGCGCAGCCCAGCATGGGGCAGAGGGAAACGGCGACGGCACGGGGCCCCCAGCGCCAGCGGGCCCAGCAGCAGGCAGCGCGCCGCGCGCCGCCGCCAGCGCCGACCCTCGCGCCGCGCCTGCGCACCACACACCCGGCCACGCGGTCAGCCAGCCAGCCACGTCACCTATTCAATTTAAGTTCGCGGGGAAAATTGAATGTTACTGCATTTTGATTTGATTGTTTCGTGTTTCCGGGGGCTCAAGGCTTTCATTGTTCCGTTATGTGGCATTTTTTTCGGAGATGGCGGTGATCTTCCCCCCCCGCGGGATCCGGAGCCCACCAGTCGGGTCTGGTTTCCCCCAACCAGGATCTCCCCCCAGCGGGGGAGCCCAGCCGGGGCAAGCTCTAAGCTCCCACCGGTCTCCCGGAAAATGTGGTAGAGAAATGCATGTTGGGGTGTGTGTGTTAAGGGGGGAGGGTAGAAGGGAAAAGGGGGGACAGATCGCGTGGGGCCGTGGGCCCCTTTGGTAGGGGACTGTCCGGGATAGATTATAAAGGGCGGGAATTTTTTTTTGTTGGGTTTGAGGGTTTCCGTGTAAATGGTGATATTAAAGGTAATTGGGTTTTATTAATATAAAATGGAAGTTGAAATTAAATAGACCCATGTTTCGGGAAAAACATCGGGTAGTTTCGTAAACGGAAGAATTTTCCCTTCGATTAAATAGTCAGTCGGATAGGTGTTTCATAGAAAGCAGATAGGGGAAAATCGCGACCGCATGTTACATTTTGGGAATATTAAATCTAATTTTAGCAATCGTTTATATAATCTGGAAAAAATTTTTTCTGGAGAGGAAAGCAAATTGGTTCACCAAAATTCCGGGGAAATTGAGCCAACCGAAAAACCAACAATCGGTTACCAACATAATTATAACTCAGAACTATAATCAAACCCGTACGGTGTTTCAATGTTTAAAGTGAAAATAAATTCACGTAAATTTGACAGAACTACCATGCACAAATAATAAGAATAAATAATTGATTCCAATTAATAGAACTTCTAGAAATTATGGTTCTGTAAGAAACACACGTCCCAAAAACAACAGGTAAAGGATTTTTATTCAAATCCATATTTTAATTGGTAGGAAATTCATCAATATAATAATTTAATAATAATCGATTTTAATCAATTGAACTTTTATAAATATATCTCAATATTAATAGATAATTGAGAATTGTCCCAAAGCAAAAAAAAAAATAGTGTGACAAATGGCACGAAAATTCTCGTACTAGTTTTTTTTCAATTTTTTCTTTCATAGCTTTTCGGGTTTTTTTCACCTCTCCCAGCTGCATCAATCGCCCCCAATGTACTTTTTCCCTTTTAATTTTTCTTTTACTAATGGTAGAACAGAAATAGGGCTTTAAACTCCCTATTCTCAATAGCGTGTAATACGAGAGTTCTCGTCGGCTTCAGATAATTTGCGAATCAAACAAAAACCTTCTTCATAGGCCGGATCGGGTGGGGTTCGTATTTTAAATAATCATGCAAATAAAAAAAAATTTGTTATTCTTTCCATAAAACAAAATCAAAGGAATTGAAATGGGTTAAATGGTATAAAGAAAGAGTAAATAAAAATAAAAAAAATGCTACTAATGACTCTTCTTAAATTATTTTTAAGATTTGAAGTAAAAAAATAAAAAAATGAATGCAATTAATAAATATTTTTTAATTTCATTTTATATATTGAAAAAGTAAATTTTTTTGGGAAATAACCCACTGTTGACAAATTGAATGCACAAATACAAATTTTTTTGAACACTAATTCAAAAAATTTAAAAAAAAGAAAGAAAGAAGTAGTATGGCAAAACTTGCTAGAAGATTTCAATGTAATCAATATTAATTGCTCTACTAACTAGTGGGATAACAAATATAAAATCTCAATAGCTAAAAGCAAATAAATTAAGGATGTAGCCCATATTTGATTACATCACTAATTTAACCTTTTCCATCACTAATTTAATTTTCTGAAAAATACATTGATTTTTCATCATATCTTGATAATATTTGATTTTAAAAAAGATGACTTGACCCCAACTCTTTTTTCCCTTTCACTCAAATTTTTCTGTGATGCTTTTAGACTGTGGAATCCTTGAAGCAATATTCGCATTCCTGGGATCAGATACCATTCGCATAATTTCTGATCCCTCTCACAGCTGGTGCTGCTTCTGGTAACCTCCCTTGGACAGTGGAACACGGAAATTTTAAATTCGGGAGTCGTTGACAGGGAGCAAAAATAGGCATGCAGGGAATCGGGTAAACTATTGGGAAAAACATGTGGATGTAGCGTCGCGTTTCGGCGCCGCGGCGGGGGGCCCCGCCCCGGCCGCGCCGGGACGCCGGACGCTTCGGGAAACCCGCTCGCCGGATGCAAAGGTTGGAAAGGCGACGGCGCCTCGCCCCCGCCGGCTGGAAAACCCGTAGGAATCCAGGCGGGAAAATTTTCCAAAAGGACGCGCGGGATGCGAGGCTAAAAATGGGTTGCAGCCCTGGGAAGGGCTGGCCAGGGGAGCCTTTGGGACGCCCGCTGCTTGAAAATTGGGGGAGCCAAACGGATATATAAGGCCGCACCGACGGGCGCCCGGGGGATACGCGGGGTGTAAAAGACGAGAGGTATCCCCGGGCATTCATTGCACTAATCTTGGGGTCGAAGATCGGTTTCGACAGGCCATGTAACTGGAAAGTTACGGGATTTCTTGCCCAAACAGCCGCCCCTGCGTTGTTTTTTGGGTGCTTTCGAAGCAGTGGTTCGGGGCAAAGGGGCCCCGGTCGGGGTTTCCCCAAAAAAGAGAACTAAAAGGGTTTCCCAAAGGGGGTTTTTTGTATTGAATCTTTGTACATTAACTGAAAAATATACTGTAAATATTGAAATATCAACGAAGTCGTCTGTGTTTTTTCATCCTAGTACCCCCCAGACTCGGGCCTTTTTTCCCAAAAACTGGTGGCGGGTTATCGAAAACTCACGTCAAGGGCGCCGCAAAATTTCCCCTGCCTTTTTTTTCCTAAAACTGGGCACCCGGTTTCAAAAACTCACGTCGGGGTGCCCCCCCAATTCCTGCCATTTTTTTTTTTCAAAACTGGTAGTGGGTTATCGTAAATTCCGCCGGGTCCCCCAATTTTTGAAATTTTAAATTTCAAAATTGGTTGCAGTGGTGTTTAGAACTCACCCCGGGTGGTTGGAATTAGTTAAAAATTTGGGTTACAAAGATAAAAAGACCCCGTCTATCAATCGGCTTGGGTGGAAAGGGAAAATTTACTACTTCGCAACGAAGGGGAACGCGGAAGTCTGAAACAGTCCGCGGGGACATCAGTGGGGGCATCAGAAACCCAAGGTGCGCGCTGATTAATCAGAACAGCACGCGAAAAGGAAAATTGTGCAGTTAAACGTGCACACGCGTCAAATACGTGGCCCCGGCGGCTTGCGCACGCCACGAGAAACCAAAAGGCGGTGTTTCGGTACGGTATTTTTCGGGGGTACCTGCCCTGGAAACCTTTTTTTTTCTAAAACTTGGAACTGGTATTTTGGAACAAAGGCTGATATTGGTACTGGAACTGGAGAAAACCGTTTGGTACTGGAACGAGTTTGACATTGGTACCACGGGGAAGGAACATCCCGGACAGGGGGGAAAGGGAAAGGGAAAAGGCCCAAAAAACCCGGACCCGAATCACCACGCGACACCGGGTCAACTGAACGAAAATTTTTTTTTGTTCGGGCCGGGGGATCAATTTGCCAAAATGGCTTTCGGGGCGGGTTATAGGAAAAAGGTGTTTGGTTAGGGCCCGGATGGAAGGGGGAAACATTAGAAGGGAACGGGGACCGTGTTAAACTTAAATCGATCATTAGGGAAAAGCGGGCAGTACGGGGGAAATCATTCGTGAAAAAACCCTGCGGGACCAAAAAAAAGAACAGGTCGGGGAAATACCCCAAAAAGGGGAGAAAGGGGGAAAAGAATCGCGAAGAGAGAGGGGCAGGAAAGAATACGCGAAGAGGGAGAGGGGAAAAGGAAAGCAAGGAAGGGGCGGGAAAAGAATGGGGAGCGGGAAAAGAATACGCGAAAAACCCGGAATTTTGAACTTGAAAAGCAAACTAACGAAACGGGCCCCCACGCTTTACCCCAAGGTAGTAGCGACACGGAAATGAACTAATATTCGTATCAGCCGTCATGGACAAATTTAAAGGCGAAGGCGACGATAACGTTGTTTTGGGTTTTCAAAGGGCATGCTCGCCAGCTTACATTGCCCGGTCAAGGGGGGTAAGCCATTTAATGGTTTTTTCCTAATGGGTGAAAAACTTTTTTCTAAGTGGGATCCTTTCCCCGGATCAAGACGAGCCTAATTAAAGAAAAAACCCTTAGATATTTTCAAGTTTACGGGGGGAAAAGTCCGTCAGATGTTTTTTTTCCCGGGGAAAAAAAGGGGGAACCATAAACGTTTTGCACGGGGAATTAGTTTAATTATTGAAAAAAAATGGTTTCCTCGGTTTAAAGGTAAAAACATTTGGGGCAATTGCTAGACCCTCAATTTAACAGACCAGATGAAAGGGGAAGGTCCCGGCGGTTATTTTACCAATTTCTTTGGGATGGGGAGGGTTTCTGCTCCCAAGATTTGGCACGAAGGGGGACCCCCCTACAAAAACAACCGGTTGGCGGTTTAAAAGGGAAGGAATTTCGGGGTTCGGCAAAAAAGAAACGCAGGCGGGCAAAATGGCCGAAGGTGACGGAAAGCGCGCTGTCCCCCAAAAACTGCAGTCCCGAAGGTAGCTGGTAACCGGAGTTCAAAGCCCCAAGAACGGACGTGTTCTTTTTAAAAAACCAGGTCAAAATAAAAAGATATTGTCCCCCAAATAACAAAAAACCCAGCGGGGAAAAAGGGCCGGGGCCCGCGCTAGTGCGCCAGAGGGCCTTTCCACATTTTTTTGGGAAAAATTTTGGGGAAACGGTCCCCCTTTTCCCCGGGATCTTTTGCGACGATTGACTCATCAATGAAAAGCACGTACGCCGACCCCCAATAAAACCCGGCGAGTCCGGGGGTTCAGCCCCCGGACGAAGCGCCGAAAAATCTACCGGTAGCCAAGGGAGAAAATTGGGGGCCATTCGGTCTCTTGTTCAAAACCGCGTCCCAAGAACGCGACTTGTTATTCATTTTTTTAAATCGTTCTGCTACGATTTTGAAGGGAAAAAAGCAAGGTTTTTAAAACCCACACCCCATCTGCGCTGTAGGCCCAAGGCGGGGGTCCCAAGGCAAAAGGGCGGGGGGCCCCGGGGGTGCGAACAAGGGGGCAGACGAAGCGCCTCAGACAATGGACGGGGAAAAAGGGAACCGACCGGGCCCGGGGCGCGCCCGGGAAGGCTTTTTGGGGAAAAACCGGGGATAAAAAGGGGGAGTTGGTCGGGGCGGGGTAAACGCCCCGGGCAACTCCGGAATCGGGCGATCAGGAATCTGAATTAGATTTCGGTAGCATTCTTTCCCTGGTTGGACCCCCCGAATTTGAAACGGCCCCAGAGACAAAAAAGGAGCTCGCCCTTGATTGAGCGGCGGAAGGACCCGAGACGGACCCGGCACGATTATTTTATAAAAACGGCCTATTTTTCTTGTCCGGCAAAAGTAAGCGCGAAAAACATTTCATTTAAATAATACCCCCCGGGTGTATCGTGGCACGATCTTAAAACTTTTCGGGGGTTTGCTCCCCCGGCCATTTAAATAAAAAGAAAGATGCCATGGCCAAATATTTCTTCTCCCGAATTGTTAAAAGGATATTGAAAACTATGTGCGTAGTTGCGAAGTTCCCAGCAGGTAAAAAACGGCGGCGAAAAATTCCGCGCCCCTTTTAAAATTTTCCTAAACGGGCGGGCATTCGAAAAGTGAATGTCGACGCGTGTGGCCCTTTTCCCAGAATCGGTCCGGAAAAAAGGTTTATTTTAACGGGATTTTTTTAAACGAAGTATCCGAGGTTTTTCCGATCGGACCTAATTCGGGCACTGTAATTGAAGCATTATTAGAATTATTCCCGTGGGGAAAAGGATTTCCACGCCCTTTCAAAACCCACCAGGGCCCTGTTTTACAATTTTCTGACGGGGGAATTCGGGGGCGGTTTTGGGATTAAACTTTGGGGAGAAGTTCGCCGATCAACCCCCAATCAAAAAGCAGTCGAAAAAAATGATCGAACTTGGAACCGGCTTTGGGGAAAGGGTTTTGTGTTTGGGGGAAGGGCGGGTTTGGGGAAAGCCAACTTCCCCCCTATTATTTCGCGTTGGCCAATTTCCCAAAATTTGGTTTTTTTCCCGCCGAATTGGGGGTAGGAAGAATTTCCACCCCCGCCCTTTATGAAAAGGGTTCGGGGAAATGGGGAAAGGGGAAGAAAGTTCTGTAGTTGAGCATTTTATTCAAAAATTAATCAATCGTTTGAAACGCTCCCGCGACCCCAAACCTTTACAATAGAATGACTGAAGAACAAAAGAAAGAAAATGTGGTATGACCCGGGAAAAAAAATCTCATTTTCAGATGGCGCCCAAGGTGGTTGGGTTTCCACCTTTCGGACCGGAAACCCGGGGTTTAGTGGGTTGGGGCCCGGGCGAGGTTGCAAAAAATTTTTGGGGCCTCTTTGGGTCCCGATGCCGGGGCGGGAAAAAACCCCCCATCACATTAATCTTAAAAAGGAAGGCCCCCCCAGCGGACCCGATTAATTGTTTTGTTCACGTCTTGACAGACGCAGGTGACGAAGACGCGCCAGATCGCTATGCGCTTAAATTGGATTTTTGGGGCTTTTTCGGGGGGAAAAAATGCTGAGGGGGGACTGAGGGCGGGCCTGAGTTTCGCAACGCTCTGAAAACGGGCATTTGTAAAATACAGTTCTATATTTAAAAAGAAACCCGGGTTGACAGATTTTCCCCTCCATGGATATCGGTTAACTGATACCAGCAAAGTGGTTCGAAGGGGTACCCCCACCCTACATCGCCGAGGGGAGGCTAAAAAATTCGGGGAAAAAATCGAGGGAGTAATAAAAACATTGTGGAGGCGGAGGTGATTATAAATCTCCCTTTATATTGGTTTAAACCCGGGCAAAAAACCACGGCCCCGTATCGTTATGGGGGCCCCAACGAAATTAAAAGACCGGGAAAACTTTCCCTTACCCAACCCCGAAGAACGGATAGAACAGGGGTCAGCAAAAAATTTTAATTACTGGGCCTTTGCAAATGTTTTTGGAGATCGGTCTTACGGAAAGGGCGAAAGGTATTCGGCGTTCGGGCCAGTTTTGGCACGTACCGGCCGCCAAGGGTTACCCTTAAAAAGAACGGTCCCCATCAATGTTGTCGATTATGGGGCCTTTTGAATAAATGCCAAGAATTGGGGACCGTACCTTTATGACATCCCGGTTTTCAGTAACACTTGGCAAAAACACTTCGGCCCCCCGATAAGGTTTTCGTATTAAAATCCGCCAAATTGACAGGCAGCCGCGCAAGTGTTTTTTGCGCGGGCTAACGTAAAAAATCTTGGACGTAGTCGGTTAACGGAAAATTTCGGCCGGCCGAAACCAAGATACAAGCAACAAAAACCTTTCCCGACCAGAGTCAAAGCAAGTGCTTTTTTTGCTCGGGCTGGTAGGAACCCATCGGGCGTTTGATACCGGGGTTTTCGGAGAAAGCGGCGGGGCTTTCTGATGCGCTGCGAGGACGCGAGCGCCAAAGGGAAAATCGTCTGGGCGAAGGGATGTGAAACATCTTACAAAAAGCCTGCGACAAGCTCCGGGAAAACAGCCGGGATATACCGATTATACCCAAGGAATTTTAGGGTTTAAAAGGGAGGGTGCTTTCGGGAGAGGCAGGCGTGGTTTTTCTACCAAAATAAAAAGACGAGGGAGTAGAACAACCGGGGGCGTTTTTTTGCCGTAAATTAAATGATGCCGAAATTAATTAAAGGCACCACAGAACCAGAGTGTTTAGCGCTGATTTGGGGGGTTGGGTAAACTTAAGATTTATCTCGACGGGGGAGGCAACCAGGTCGAAACCGACCACAAACCTTTTGGGCTGGTTTCGTAATACGGCCGGCAAAAACCCCAGTTTTACGCGGTTTTTTTAATCCCGCACCCGATTTACGCATCAAAAAAAAGGGCTCAGAAAATGTTAATGCAGATGCGCTTAGTCGCATTTTGATGTTGAATTGATCCAAGGGAAGAAGAAAAAATTTGCCATGTATAAATGTCGGGGAAATTCTATTTAAAAAAATTTTGTAAACTCAAAGGGGTAAAATTTTGTTTTTTTATATTTTTATATGTAAATACACACATGTGTCAATAAACCAGTTAAGGGAAAGGCACATGATGTATGAACGAATTCCACAATTATTAATACTTCCCAAAGCAAGTAAATGTTTTTTTTTATATTTTAAAATTTCTAATTAAGATGCGTCAAAAATTTTTATGTAATATTTCAATTTAAAAATAAATGTTTGTATTTCCCGGATCAAAAATTTAAATTTAAGATGCTCAAAATCTTTTTTGTATAAGGGGGAAGGGTTTAAAAAATTTAAAAAAACATAGCTTAGGGGAAAAGGGGACAGCCCAGAGATTTATTTCACAATTTTAAATTTAAAAAGGGTTTTTTATTCTGTTTTAATTATGTTCCTATTTCATGAAAAATTTGGGTTGAGGGTTTACGACCAGGAATTTTGCAGAATTTTTTCCCGGGGATATTTTTCTAAAAAAATTCCACCCCCCGGGATGGGGGGGGTCTGTAGCGTCGCGTGGTTCGGGGCCGGGGGCGGGGCCCCGCCGGGGCGCCGGGGCGCGCCCCCGGGGCGCTTCGGGAAAAAACCCCAAGCCGGATGCCAAGGGGGGGGTTGAAAAGGGGACGGCGCCCCGCCGCGCCGGCTGGAAAAAACCCCTGGAATCCCGGCTGGAAATTCCCCGGGACCCCGCGGATGCGAGGCTAAGGATGTCGGTTGCAGCCCCCGGAAGGGCCCGGGCCCCGCGAGCCTTGACGCCCGCTGCTTGTAGGGGGGGGGGGCGAGGGCCCAAAGGATATAAGGCCGCACCGACAGGCGCCTCTGGGAACGCTGGTCGAAAGACGGGGAAATTTTCTCCCTTCTTTGCACTGATCTTGGGCCCAAGATCGGGTTTTGGGGACAGGCCAAAGGAAAAGGTATAGTTCGGGACTCCCCATTCCAAAAAGCTTCGCACCCCCCGTTCTTTTTCTGCTTTAAGGGAGTGGTTCTGGGGGAACCCAAAAGGGCGGGCGGGGTTTCGCGGCTAAGAGAACTGAAAGGTTGCCAAGGGGTTAGTTTTTGTATTGTAATCTTTGTACATTAACTGTAAATATACTGTAAATATATTGTAAATATCAATCAGAGCAGTCGTCTGTGTTTTCATCCTAGTACGTCACGTGGGGTTCCGTGACCCATTTATTACGATACTGCTCCGGTATTCGTCTGACCTCTAACGGAGAAAGCAAACAAAACTATCGTTCAGAGCAGCCGATCCCTAGAATTCTCTTCTAGACAGCTGCTGAATTTGACCTAGATATGTAGTTAGTGCCGAACATTCTGCAAACATCGGGAATTGAACCTTAGTGTCTGCCAGTCAGAGGCACTGCAGTGACATCAACTGATGCACTGCTCCTCCTAAGCTGGTCAGCACGTGAGTGAAATAGCTATTTACAGACGTTCACATACATTACTTTATCACTGTGTAGAGGGAAGCGAGAAAGTCCTAACATCCCTCTTATCTTTTTCCCCGTGTAAAAGAAAAACATGTTAGGGAAACTTCATTTATTGAAATTCGATATACCCCATTCTTACCACAGAGTGTGTGTACCCAATACAGTACAATCCGCAAACAAGTGGTGCTAGAACAGGGCGTACTTTCTTGTACACTCTTTCACACAAAATTACGTGAAAAATATGTTCATAATTGCAGTTAAAGGAAGACGGTCATAAATTTTTAATTTTTTTAAATTTTCGAAATCTCAGAGTTTTTAACGAAAATGAGATCTGCTCCATTCTCATAAACATGTAAAGTACCCCTCAAAATTAAAATAACAGTTTCAAATTCAAGAAGCCGTGACATCAGCCAGATTGATTGGGGAATATCAATTTTGAAGAAAAACAGCCGAACGGTTTAGCCCCTATTGTTCGCAGACGGACAGACAGACGTTTTTCTCGTCATTCGGCTTTTAGACATAGCCAGAATCCATGTTTTGTGGGTCCTTGATACCTAAAAATCGATTGTCGGAAAAACGTGTGCCTGTCCACCCATCTATTCGTCTGTGAACAACGCTCCCCCTTATTCTGAACCCTGACGTTTTCGCATGGAGCGCCCTCTACAATGTTTAGATTAAGTGGCTTTAGGTTTTGAACTATGAACGCAAATGCAAAAACACCAACTGAATATACAATAACGAGTTATATTTAAGATAGAATGTAATTTACTCAAGAAGTTTCCAGATACATAAAAATTATCTCGATTTGTTCGAAGAATAACGATTTGTTCGAAGAATAATAATGGAATATGTGAATAAATGTATCGTCCAATAAAACAATACAATTTGCTCGCAATGCTGGTAGTAGTGACAATGTTATAGAGCGATTTTCCTAAGGTTGAGCCAAAGTGACAGCTAGTGCTGGCACCATAGTTGAAGGTTCTGTGGTCGTCGTGCCCTTGAGCCCATTAGAATCCCTTCCCGCATTCGTTCGTTTGCAGTTGGCTGACTTGTAAATGGCTTCGACAGTTCCTTTTGCGATGTCCTCGTCCGATAAAAATATAGTGCGCCACGAGAAATAATTGAAATTAGGAAGTGCAGTGTTGTGTGCTCTTCTGTAAAAATTATTTTTCCCTTTATATATTACATTGAATTTACTTTTTGTGTGATAAATATTATGTTTATTTTAAACCCGAGACTTGAATGCGAGATGCGTACCGATGCACGTGGTTCCGGCCTTTGTGCTGTTGTGTGACGAGCTCTGATTGAGAGCTTTCTATTTACATTCGTGGTAGTGTTCGTTTGCTGATTGTGAGAGCACGTTAAGAGATTTTCCACATACGTAATTAAATTTAAATATTTCCCGAACTCGTGTACGTACATATATTTAAGCGAAACTCTTCGACTTCTGCATAGGGTTGTTCCCACAGGAGCCATTAGTACTTAACGAAGGGCTGGACAGCTGTCGCGGCGGAGGGACACTTCTCTGAAATACATGTGATGTTCACTTGTTTTCGCGAATTGTCACTTTGGCTCATCCTTAGGAAAATCGTTCTATAATTGCGCTGTCTCGTATCCGCCTACCGAAGGCGCTGGGCTCGCCTGCTGCACTCACCGGGAGGGGCAGTGCGATGGGCGGCGCGTGGCGGGCGAAGAGGGGCGAGTCTGGGCGGCGGGGCGGAGCTTCCACGGAGAGCCGCTCCAGCGCGGGGGGCGCTGCTGCGCTGCTCCCTTCCATGGCGCGCCACCAGTACCTTCACGTGTGCCTGGCATTTCGATGAAACATTTGTGAGAGGACGAGTTACAACATTAACAAATGAGAAAGTTGGAGTGAAGATCCATTCTTTTGTTTATAACAGGGCAAGATCAGAATAATTTGCAGATATTTCTTACTGACACTTTAAAATGTTCGACGTAATTAGTTTTCAGCTCAGGATAAAAAAAACTGACTGCATTAGCTCAGTTTGATTGTTTCGTGTTTCCGTTTTTATCACCGGAGATGAAGGTATTCTTGCCCTCAGGTTGGTGAGATACAGCAGACATCGGCTGGCGGCTTTACCCCAAGCAAGTATCTGCCCAAAGAGGCACCGCCTCAGTTGGGACAAGTTCTAAGCTCCCGACCAGTATCCAAACATGTGTGGTAGTTTGGTTTTGGTTTTTTTCGTGTTTCCGGGCGCGTCAACTGCTTTGGTCATTAGTCCGTTAGTGTAGTGCATGTTTTGTTTCTCTGGAGATGGCGGTGGTCTTCCCAGCTGGATGGCAAGATCCGGCGCCGACCTACCGTAGGCTAGTGGGTTTCCCCTAACCAGGACTCTCCCACCAGCGGGCACCGCCCCAGCCGGACAAGCTCTAAGCTCCCGACCGGTCCTGTATCTAGGGTTCCCTGGATCGTTAACAGACGCTCCACAAGTGTCACTATTTGCTCAGTCAAAATACACGTAAATTGGAAATCATCTATTCAAGGAATATTTCATGATTGTTAACTGGCTTATTAAAATATTAAATTAATATAATATTTAAGTAAAAATTACAATAGTAACATAAATTGAATATAAAAAGGCAGTTGAATGTTAAAAATAAATGTAAGTAAATTGTTTTATGGATAAAATGAAGTCTTGAAATTCGGTAAAAAAGTACTTTAAATACACCAATCAAGAGGCATGACGTTACATAAGGAAATAGTCGTACCTAGTGACACTTTTAATGTTTAAGAACATTATATAAGGCCTTTTTAGATTGTTTGTGTACAATGTGTCTCTAGGTACATGTACCTGGGGACAATGGAAGAAAGTGAAAAAATCAATAAGTGAATAAATGTGTGTTCTTGTTTCATGGAAAGAATATCAGAATAACATTTATTGAACAAAAGGATCTTCAAAATAGATTATAAAAATAGTTTGTAAAGGAAAAAATAAGTTTTGCAACCCTTAGTAACAACAAAACACAGATTGGTTCTGAAACTTTTGTTCTGCCTCTATGTGAACCTCATAGGATACAATCATAACAAAAGCTTTCTTAAACAGAAAGAGCCTTTGAGAACAAGAGAACACAGATGAGTCAGGAGCTTAACTTCATGTCCTCCATGAGAACTTAAAACCTTAATCAATTTTGAATGAACGAATGAATAAATCATTCATTATACATGCATTTTTGAAAAATATTACTGAATAAAGTTTTCAGATTCGTCCTTTTCTATAACTGACCTATCTCTGAAAAATAAATTGGCGTACAATCTTTAACAACAGTCAAAACCGCTCTATTAATTGTTTCTGATGGTGGTTGAGGCCTTTGTTGTTTCCTTTGCTTCGTGGCATGGCCAGATTACAACGTAAACCGAATGAGTTTAATTTAATAGCGCACTTCTGTACCTAGGACATCCCTAGGTGCTTCAAGAAGTTTCTGTCCCTAGGTACAACAGTCTGCAATCACAGATGAGCATCTGTAGGAAATCATGACCCATCTGTAGGAAAGAAGTATGCACCTTGAATTAACTGCATTCTAATAGGTTTACTTCAATTTTCGTAAAGTAAAAGTAGTTATTATACAATTGATGAAAGCGAAATGCACAAACTTTTACTTTCCACTCATCGAATCTTTTAAACTCTCATAAAATCACGGAAACAGCTCACACTACAAAATTGTTCACTTGAATAAACACAAATAGCAATAGCGATGTAGGGAAAACACACATTTCGAAATTTCTCTCACAGACTCCTCGAAAACGTGCTTTGTCCCTAGGTACGACACGTTCCCTTATTCATTCTATTAACCTCATTCTCACTGTTAAATACTATTTCGTACAAGGGTACGAGTGAATAATGATTGTGTTTTTATATCATAATTGATCACTCTTGTTATTTATTTACAACTCTAATTATTTATACTAATTATTATTTTAATTACAGTATCCTAACAATAATGGGTATGTGGTTGAAAACTGGTTAGTTTATTCAATGGATGCAGGAACTAGTTCCGCTACTACTGTTGAAAATGAACCACATGTTCGTATTAAAATGACTGGTGATTCGGATTTATCCATTCGTAAAAACCGGAAGTATAATGAAGAATACATAAAAATGCAAATAATTTGGTTTTACATGAATTGGTGACGAAAATATACACAAGGGTTTATGACTTTAATGCGAACAAGTGATCCACAACAGCAATTTAAATCTCGAAAAATTGAAAAGTCATTTGGTAACAAAACACACAACTTTACAATGTAAAAATGTCGAGTCTTTTAAAAGCAAACTAATGCATTTAACAATAGACAAAATACCTTTACGAATTTGTAAAGAACAATAATGATAATGCTTTGGACGTATCGTAACGTGTCAGTTGCTGAAGAGGGTAAACCGTACATGACCGCAAAAAGAATAAGCCATGAGTAAAATTAGTGAATACCGTGATTGTGGAAGAACGTGCTAAATTAGTTGATTATATCCCACTTTCGAATATTACAATTTCACGGCTTGTTAATGATGTGTATATTTTTTGTTAAAATGAGCTCATTATGCAAGCTTCTGAACATGGATTTACTATTCAACTTGACGAAACTATAGTTACATCTAGATTAGAGATCTTGCTCGTTATTGTGAATATACACATGGAACAGCTACTCATGAAGATAAGTTAATTTGCATAAGTCTGGGAACCAGAACTACTTCGGAAGAAATTTTTAATTTGATAGACTAATTCAAAAAGCAAGATAATCTTGGGATTTCTGTTATCAAGTACCGATGGAGCGAAGGCAATGCTTGGTAAATTAAACAGCATTGTTGCACGAATAAAACAAAATATTTTCACTCATTGATGCCTTCATCGACAAGTTCTTCCAGTGAAGATTATGCCAGAAGGGTTAAAACACGTACTTCGTGATTGCATTAAAATTATAAATTTTATCAAATCAAGCCTTTAAATTAAAGACTTCTCATTTTATTGTGTGAAAGTATGAGAAGTGTACATAAAACAGTACTGTTGCACGTTTGTTGGTTACTCATGGATTTTGAATTAAAAGAGAAAAAGAATTTCTATAAGGTCAACAATTCTCCAAAAAAATAATATTTTCAAGGTACAAAGTAAAATTTGACTCTACTCTTTCAAAATTGAAATTTTCGGCAGATTGCAATTTGAAACGAAATACTGAATGCTTGACAAATTTGCAATATTTTAGTAGACAGTAACGTTAATGTTGATAAAAAAGTAAAAAATCCCAACATTTATCGGATCTGCGAAAAACATTACTTTAATATTTTCTTGTTCAAAATAAAAAAAAATATCTTGGACTCAAAATCCTTTCCAAGACTGTGTCACTTCCGAACTGCCAATAATAGTGAGCAACAAATTGATATATCGACCAACAATATTGAAAAAAATTTTTTTTTTTTAAGTTGAAGATTTCAACAATTATTCCCGTTATAAAAATTCTTGGCGATAAATGAAACAAGCACAGCCAAGTCATTAAAATAATTTTCTATGTATTATTTGTTATAATTGAAAATATTGTTGCTTTTGTAAATTTTTCATAAAATAAATCCAAGAAAAGAATTAACTAAATCCTCATTTCCACCTGGCTATTCTTGGCTAATTGAAAATGTTTAAAAAGCCTTGATTCACTATTTTATATGCTACTGAGGCCTTAGGTTCCTTCAAGAAAACGATGAGCCCAAAGGGTCCTATAAGTTGAGAGGTTGAAGACCCTGCTCTACTCTAATGGTACCAATGACCATAGAAGTTGACGTACCCGGAAACCTCAATCACTCCATCAATAAATAAAAAGCCTTGATTCACTATTTTATATGCTACTGAGGCCTCAGGTTCCTTCAAGAAAACGATGAGCGCAAAGGGTTCCTATAAGTTGAGAGGTTGAAGTCCCCCAGCTCTACCTAATGGTACCAATGACCATAGAAGTTGACGTACCCGGAAACCTCAATCACTCCATCAATAAATCAAATGCAAAGCATACAAGTAACATATTGCCAGAACCTTAGATTCCTTCAAGAAAACGATGAGCTCAAAGGGTTCCTATAAGTTAGAGGTTGAGCCCTGCTCTACCTAATGGTACCAATGACCATAGAAGTTGACGTACCCGGAAACCTCAATCACTCCATCAATAAATCCAAATGCAAAGCATACAAGTAACATATTGCGCCGAACCTTTGATTCCTTCAAGAAAACGATGAGCTCAAAGGGTTCCTATAAGTTGAGAGGTTGAAGTCCCCAGCTCTACGCTAATGGTAATCAATGACCATAAGTTGACGTGCCCGGAAACCTCAATCACTCCATCAATAAATCCAAATGCAAAGCATACAAGTAACACATTGCGCCGAACCTTAGATTCCTTCAAGAAAACGATGAGTTCAAAGGGTTCCTATAAGTTGAGAGGTTGAAGACCCTGCCCTACGCTAATGGAACCAATGACCATAGAAGTTGACGTACCCGGACACCTCAATCACTCTATCAATAAATCCAAATGCAAAGCATACAAGTAACATATTGCGCCGCACCTTAGATGACTTGCAGAGATGGCACCTGTTCCGCGTTGGATGGCGCTGCGCTGACTGTCGCCGCGGCCGCACGTCGACCACTTCCGCCCCGGCGCGGAGGAAGCCGCCGCCGCCGCCGCCGCCTCCGCCGCTCCTGCGAGGCCAATGGCGACGCCCGGAGGTGCCGCATCCGCCAAACGCGCTTGCGACTCTCACGTGGACGCACCGATAATGAAGCAACTCTCCAGTGACTCAATTACAAGCTCAAGCCGCGAGCAAAACGCAAATTTTGGTTTTTTGTACTGAAGAGAGACACATGAGTTTCTTACCTGACTTCTATGTGCGTTTCACACTTCCTTGATTGATTTGATTGGATTTTTTCGTGTTTCCGGGCACGTCAACTGCTTTGGTCATTAGTCCCGTTAGTGTAGTGCATGTTTTTCCTCGGGAGATGGCGGTGATCTTCCCCCGCTGGATGGCGAGATCCGGCGCCGACCTATCGTCGGCTAGTGGGGTTTCCCCCTAATCAGGACTCTCCCACCAGCTGAGCACCGCCCCAGCCGGGACAAGCTCTAAGCTCCCACCCGCCTCCCGAATATGTGGTAGTGTAGTGCATGTTAGTGTAAGTGTATGTGTAAGGGGAGAGGATAGGACAAGGAAGAGGAAGGACAGATCGCGCGCGGTCCGTGGCCCGTTTGGTAGGGTACTGCTCCGGCATTCGCCTGGTGTTGATCGGACAAACCACGGAAAACTACCGATCAGAGCAGCCGGCCGCTAGAATTCTCCTCCAGACAGCAGCTGAATTCGACGTAGCTGAAAAGTTAGTGTCGAAAATCCCGCCGCCGTCAGAACTCGAACCTAGGACCTACCGGTCAGAGGAGCTGCAGTGACATCGGTTGATGCACTGAGCTACCGCTTCCGGTTTCACGCTTCCTTGCTTGTATTATAAATTTAATACTATTACAACAAATACTATTACAAAGCGGGATAATTCCTACTTTTTTCCTCAGTCTGGATCTCAAACATGTATTTTTATGAATACAGTCGCCTCCGGTTAGAGTGAACTTGTGAGGACTAACATTTTTGGTTCACTGCAAGTATATCCGATGATGTCAAAATTAAATAGAATTTCTCCACAATTATACATTTTATTAAGATAGAGGTTCAGCACAATACAGAAACAGTACGAAGTGAAAATCTCAATATCTTTAGTTGTCCTTAAAAGTCGATTATTTTCAATTGTTTGCTTCGTACTTTTTCATTAGTAATTTGTCTAGATCCTTCTCCAGAGTTCTGGCACTCTCCACACTTAATTCTGAATTGTCCTCTGTGTAGTATCGTAATGCAGTCTTGACACCCTTCAATGCCTCTTGGACTGTTGGAATACCGACCCACACTTCAAAGGTCTTTTAACTCGCCTAATAATACACAAGATCCTTTCGGTAGCGGATGGCACAAACGGCTAATGAAACTGATCGCTTTTCCGCGCGGCAAGGCCGACTTCGCCAGGCTGTGACAGTCCCGCGCTTGTCGTGCTCGGGGGACTGTATTCCGCGGAATATCAAGTAACACCAAGCGTGAAACTGAAGCAAGCAATCGCGCGACGCCACCGCCAGTGGTAGCCCACGCAGGGCGCCTTTCTTTCCGCAATGAAACTGAGAGGCATAGGGTCATCAGTAATGTGCCCTACGGGAGAGACTTCTTCGATTATGACCTTCAGTCGACGATATTTCTTTCAAGCTCCCTAATGTTGGAATTTGTGGCACTGATGTGATATTATTTTCTCGGAGGATTAATTTATAGGACGTTGTACTTCCTACGTGCACTATAGCCGAGGTTCAGGTTCACTGTAACCGAGTCTTCGTATGTTTCTTTGTAATGTAAGTGAAACGGTACCAGACTTAAGTTGATATAATAGTGACTTAAGTTTACTATTACTCAGGGTTCACTATACCCGAGTTAACTATAACAGGAGTCGACTGTATATCGTCTATCACTACTTTTAGTATTATACGTTTTTATATTATATATTTTTCTTTAATTTAAACTTCTCAACAATAAGTTGTCAATAATTAGGTTTTACTTTCTCGCATACGTACGTATGTACTGAGTAACATACGAAGTATAGAGAAAGTTATGTGATGCTGCGGAAAAACACAAAAATCTGATGGGACTGAAAACACAAAAAGTGGATAACTCCTGTTCTAATATGTATTAAATTATCCCTTCTAACACGTTCAGTTGCCAGATTACATGAATAGTTATCCCTTGATTTCGAAAAAGTGGTTGTCCTCAAACGCCCGTTCCTCTGTCCGTCTATGAACACTAGAGCCTAAACCATAGGGAGGGATTTTACCAAAATTGAATTGGTAAATTCACGTAGTTTTAATACATTACGTAACCATCACAAATAAAATGAAACAGTACGTGCTGGTGTAGCACCACTAGTTTTATAATTTAATGCGTTTGTGCATCCAAGTGTTTCAAATGATTTCTAATTAAGTTCCTGCAATGCTCCTACCTTTCTTTCGTGAAAACGAGCCCCAAATGATTACTATAGCTAGAACGAGTGGATGACGTTCCACATCCCCTGCAGGTGAATGGTTCTCTTTTGGGTGACCGTGGGGCGGGGGAAGAGGTGCCTGTGGGGCAGCTGCAGCTAGGGGTGCTGGGCGGGGAAGAGCGTAGCTGAGGGCGAGCTGCAGCTAGGGGTAGCCGAGGTGGCGAGGCGAGAGCGGAGCTAGAGCGCGAGCTAGAGCGAGAGCGAGAGCTTTAGCTAGGGATAGAGCGAGAGGGAACTAGAGCGTGAGCGAGAGCTAGAGCGAGAGCTAGAACGAGAGCTAGAGCGCGAGCGCCAGTGCCAGCGCTGCGCGCCGTCGCCCTTGGGGAGGTGGGCGCGGCCCGAGGTTGATGGCAACGCGACGCGGCGCTTCAAGAGGTCAGCGACCCCAGAGCAGGCGCACAAGCGAATCGCTCCTGCTCGTCGATCTGCATTGTGGGTTGCTCACTGGGATGGAAAAGTAAATCGATTTGAAGAAAGAAAATGATCAGAACGGTAAATATGTTCATTCTTGCTCAAAGCGACAATACATTTCTTCACGGTTTTCTTATGTGAGAATATTCAGAATATTTGTACACTAGTGGGGCTACAACAGCACGAACTTTCTCGCGATATTGTTAATGGTCACAAAATATTATAATATAACAATTTCTTCCTGACACTTCAACTACCATTTGAAAAAATCGTAAAGAACCAAAGCGCGAAAAATACATAATTTTTTAAATTCAAACGTTTGAAGTAAACGAAAAGCTAGCTCTTCGCATTTGCAACATATTCTTGCCACCTGCAATCTTTCGACGCCCAAAATTAATTTTTTTGACATTTCTCAATTTCTCGGTTTACTAATAGTAGAAGCGAAATATTACTTTAAGAATATTGAAAAATAGTAAACACGTCGTCCTAAATGGCAGTTTTCACTGAAAAATTGGGACCTTTTTTTAAGAAAATGTTTTTTAAGCGTTAGTGTAAATGTGGTGTTTCAAGCTCTTGACCTGCTGAAAAACCTTATTTGAATTCATTTAAAGCATTTGAAGTCACAAATGCAATACTGCTTACAAATCTCTGGAAATGCGAATATTAACGGCATGAGAGATATTACACAAAAAATTACATTTGTGTAATTGTTTTGGAAAAAAACAAAAGGATACACCAATATGAAATTTATGCCATATTAAACAGTGCAATTAGTACTATCTGTTAGAATCCCCCTCGTAAACACACTCTCTCTGTTTCTGTAGCTTTTTCGGCACTATATCTTTAATAATAGATTCCATTTTAGAGTTTGCATCAACTGATGTCACTGCAGCGCCTCTGACCGGGAGGTCCTAGGTTCGAGACCTGAAGGCGACAGGATTTTCGACACTAGCTTTTCAGCTACCAAACGGGCCACGGACCGCGTGCGATCGTTCCTTCCTCTTCCTTTTCCTATCCTCTTCCCTTACACACACACTTACACTAACATGCTCTACACCCCCACATATTCCGGGAGACCGGTCGGGAGCTGAGAGCTTGTTCCGGCAGGGGCGGTGCCCCGCTGGTGGGAGAGTCATGGTTAGGGGGAAGCCCCACTAGTCGACGGTAGGTCGGCGCCGAATTTCGCCATCCAGCGGGGAAGATCACCGCCATCTCCCGAGAAAAAAATGCACTAACGGGAATAATGACCAAAGC
This sequence comes from Teleogryllus oceanicus, assembly GCA_964035755.1. Lineage (NCBI taxonomy): Eukaryota > Metazoa > Arthropoda > Insecta > Orthoptera > Gryllidae > Teleogryllus > Teleogryllus oceanicus. Next base: position 48,672,595 of record CAXIVR010000002.1, on the reverse strand, counting down.
AGACGACCCGCACGGAAACACAAAAAATTCAATCAGTCAATGGAGTTAGATGCATTGCTAAAACGACTCATTTTAATATTATATTGATGCTCGAAACTATAATGACCATTAAACAATTGCTATCGATAACAACACAAAGGTAAACAAATTGATTACAGCAGACTGCAAAATTGATAATAATTTGGCGATAGACATCTGGGATTAGTTTATTTTGAATATATTCTTGCTTAGGATTGTTTACGGGCAGACATGAGTGAAATAGTCCTACTTATTTCATCCAAAAATTACCCAAATGTTGCACCCGAAAGCGTCCAAATATTCTCAATTTCACAGCTCATTTTAAAAAAATTGTGAGAAGTATGCTCAAGACCTTCTACATGTATGTCTATGGCCTTGGTACGGCAGATGGCTTCGACTATCCAATTGATTTTGGGCGAATAGAACCGGACGAAGCAAACGAAACATTTTCGAGAGCCGTCGGAAGAGAATTTGGACTCACTTTAACAATTACTCAGCACATGTTGCACAGCACACAATAGTGAAACAGCACATGTTTGCAACATGCCGGAAAATCGGAGGAAAACGTCCAACGTCGGCCGACCGAAATATTTGACAGTATGTCTCCTCTGTGACCGCTTCCTTCCGGTTCGGCTCTGCCCAGTCCCCACCCTGCCATGTTCCCCCCCCCTCCGGGTTTTGCCCGGTGTAGTTGCCTTGTGGGTTAGATGCGGATTTTCAGAAACACAATTTTGGGGTGTAGACGAAGTTTGTAAAATGTTAGAATCCAAGTTCTCTACGAGTTTTGAGATATAAGCATAACGCTAATACGCTTCCTAAAAATTGGCAAAAAAAACACAAAACAAAAACAAGACATCGTCAGATCGAGCTGGAAAACTTCCATTATGAGACAAGAGACATTCGAAATCGACATGGCATTTCTCAAGACTCAGCTTTTTCTGGAAAGAGAAAAAACAATACTTTTTTCAGTAGGAGGAAGCGAGTAATTCCATTAAAATAATAACATTGATTTTTTTATTTCTCTATTTCTCTACAATACGAGCACGAGAAAGTAAGAATTAACAGATTCACTCCTCAGACCTTTCACAGGAAAATAAGAATAATACTCACCTTAATAAAGCTTCGCTTTCATCACCCTAAGGTGCAAAAGCTGCATTTACCTCGTGGTAATAGAGAAAGAAGACGCCTTAATTTAAAAGCAAAATGTCTCCAGAAAAAAATGCTGCGTCGTTACTTTATGCCCATTAATTCTTCTCTCCAAGAAGCTAACTGGGATAACAAAAAAAAAGGATGTGCAATTTAGGCGTAGCACACAAAAGCAAAGACTCAGTTTACTTAAAGGTTGAAGACAGTATAAATTCCTGGCGAAGAAAATTACTTAATAATTTACTTGTTGCCAACTGAATAGAATTATCATAAATAATTTTATATTTTTTTACAGGTTCATTTCTGTACAGTGTCGAAGAAAAAAGGTCACTATTCAACAATTTATAAAATATCAACACAAAACGTTTTTGTTATTCATTGTAAATAAGCACACGTTTTTCTTGTCAGGAACGAATCAAGAAAATTCACTAAAATAAAACAATACACTTTTATATTCATAAGACTGGTTAATACTTTATTTTATGTTTCTAGGCGGGATGTTTTGATGCTGTCAACTGCCATGGTCATTACTCTCTTTTAGTGTAGTGAATGTTTGATCCCAAGAGGTGCCGGAAATATCCCTCACTGGGTACTGAGAACCGGAGCCGACGTACATGTCGGGCTGTAGGGAATTAGCTCATCCAAGTATCTCCCCCAGTGCCGCACCGCCCCAGCCGGGAGAAGCTCTGAGCTTTCCCGACATGCGTGGTTGTGCAGTTCTAAATGAAAATGCAACTGTAAGTAAGAAGATGGCAAGGAAGAAGAAGAAAAGATCGCCTTTGTTTAGGGTGCTGTTCCAGCATTCATCCGATATTGATCGTAGAAAGCACATGTGTAGTATCCAATCAAAAGGCAAGAATTCATAAAACAATTTTTATTCAAGACCAGGTACAAATGCTGAAGTTCCGTATCACCAGAAGAATGTACTAAAAGCGAAGCAGCGTTATCGTAGTCCAGAAGAAGTCCCCAAATCAACCAAGTCGTCAAATATCCACAAGTGAGTTCCACTTTCGTTGCACAGGTCGTCGTCGTTGTAGCTAATCTCCACTCTTCGCTCACCAAGTCACTCGCCAGGATCCAACCACTAACACCGTCGCTCGCTATCTGCCCTGGTGTCGGGTCGGAGCCCTCCTACAGCCCGCTAGGGGCCCGCCGACTAGCTGCGGAGTAGGGGCGGTGGCGAGTCCCTACCCGCTTGCTCGGGCGTGACGGCCGTGCGCGGACAGTCCAGGCCGGCTCGCACCGGTTACCTTCCTCTCCCGCCAGGGGCGGTAACGCCCCGTTGACGTCACTCGGCGGCGGCTCCTTCAAATTAGTGCGGCCGGTCACGACAACATGAAACTACCCATCACAGCAGCCAGCCGTTGGAATTCTTCTCAGACAGAAGCTGAATTCAACCTAGCAAACTAGCTCATGTTGATAATACGCCACAGTCAGATTCAAAATTTAGGACCTCCCGATGAGAGTCACTCACGATTCTACGAGAAATGCCGAGATAAGCTCAGCTGGTTATAGTAATCGAGCAATCTTCGTTTGTCCGTCCGTCATCCACCAGTTCTGGCTCATCAATCGAGACAAATGTGTCACTGGCAGCGTCTCTGTGTCTTGGTGGAGACCTTTCTTCTTTTTGCTGATTTGGAGATGAGATTCTAAGAAATTTCTCTGAAAACTTTTTGGGGGAGGGTTAAAGCGCAAGATGGGTGGCTTACGACCTTCACCTGATGAATAACATATTTTATCTCTATGACACAAATTTATTGGCACATTCTTTAGCCGCCTCCTTCCAGTATATGCTGAGACATTTCTATAAAAACAGTTTTTTGATAGTTTCCAAGCATCTATCAGCACACTGACGAAAAAACGAAAATTACTACACTATATTTCCCGCATTATATTAATCGTTACGCTTGTTACATCAGACTGACGATAATTAAACCTAATTTTGAAATGAAAAAAAATTATTAAAAGTTAATTATTATATATTAATTTTGAAATAAAAACTTTAAATCCGACCTCCATATATCGAACCGCTATTGCAACAGTACAAGATAGAGCGGGTTTTCGCCGCAAAGGAGACATTTGCGGCATTCTTTTATTTCTCCAGAGAGCAAGCGCGAGTCGCGCTTGTACGGGGGATCGCGGGTCACCTGGAGGCCTTCGGCCTTCGACGCCTCCCTCGAGGATTATTGTTGATGTACCAATTCTCGTAATTGACTATCCTTGACACACTAACTTGACCTGCCTTATACGCCCTGCATAATACTCTCTTGTCTGATCTGCAACTATTTGCTCTCTCTTTTCTTCCTACCATTGTGAGAGTGCCAGTGAGTTACTTACAAATACAAACAAGAAATAAAAACATAAACAAATAGCGTTACTTTTACACACAACAAAGACATCAATATATTCTGTTAAATATATTTAAATAAGAACATGACATGAAAACACTATAAAGTTTTCATTAAATTAAGTGAAATCCAACAGAATATGATAAAAGAAAAAATATTTGTTTTGTCCAGATTAATCTTGCATAACTCGAGAACTATCATGTTTAATCTCAAATCCCTCAGTCGTTTGCTTCTCTGTACCCAGATGCACTGACAGCCAACCTCGCCGCCTCGACGTCCCGCAAGGACCCCGCTTGCGACCTTCAATCGGGCCGCCATGACTGATCTAAACAACGCGGCCTTTACGCCGCACCGAATGCAATAGATCACTTTGCACCTGCAATGTGAATATTCCAATATCTAACACTACATAGCGAAATTCTCTATAAATATGATTACTTTTCTGTTTCGTGAAAATTTCGTTTATAAACTTTTCTATGCATTAAAAATTATTTCTATTTCGAACTCTTTTCTGCTTACTATACATTTCTATGAAACAAAAATGCATAGAACATACTATAAAATATGTTCAAATATTCGACAGGGATTTCGATTGAGATGAGATGAGCAAAATGGAATATTTTAGCGTGTTAACAAGTGTGGACAGAATTTTGAAGGGAGGAACCCTCAGATTCGATATATGGAGGTTCAATTGTGTTTTAATCGATTATTTTTCTTGTAACTTTCTCAGCGAGAAAATGGACCAGTCAAAGAGTTTTTATAAGTTCAAAATGTATTTTTTATGAACTTGCAAAGCACAAACGAAAGTTTTTACTTATCGTTATTGCTTACACAGTGCAGAGAAAGTTATATAATACTGCGTAAAAAAATGGTGAATTTTTGGCAGAAAAACTCTTATTTGCCGGGCCCTAGTAATGAAAACATGGATGCATCCCGTTGCAAAATGGTATATAAAAAAATCTTTAACACGTCGTGCAGCCAGAATACATGTCTTCTAGGACTTTGATACGGAAAAATCGATTTACGGCGACGACGGCGGAATTACTTGATAATTGATACATTCAAACGTTAGTAACATTAGAAATTCTAACAGAATACATTGTTAGAACTTCCATTTTAAATATGTAATTAACACAGAAGTTTGTTAAGATATCACTTTTAAGGTTATATTTGTATTCTCACAAAACACTCAGCAATTTCATTACTCGAAAACGAAGCTTTAACGAAAGACGAGACAGGAGGATTATTACAAAACAAAACATACCACTTACTGAGAGCCTGGCCTGACAGACGAGAACAACAATCGGCTGTATGAATTCTATCAATCTGAGGGCGGTCGGATTCATAGTTTCAAGGTTCTGTGGTCGCAAGACTCTTAGTTTGGTTCCTCTGACCGGAAGTAGGTTCAGACGTCACATTGAAAATTCTGTCCTTGTCGTTAGGTGAATTAGACAATTTGCCGTGTGACGATGAGAAAGCCCACTCTGAGGCTATGAAGACCAGTATATGGTGAAGGGATGTCTTCATGGTGAACACTGGAACTCCTTATCCCATGACTGATAGGCTGGGTCACCGCAGGTCGATCAAAGCCTGTAGCGGGTTGACGAGCATTTGGACAGGACAGGACTTTACATAAGACCCTGGGAAATTTTCAAAAAAAAAAACAAAAAAACGGCACAATCTTTTGATTAAATTTTGTTGTTGGGTAATGTGAAGGACGTTTAAGAGAATGGTGCAGGACTCATTTTATTGAAATTACTAATTTTTCGAAAATTTTGAAAATGTTTTGGGTCTTCCTACAACCACAATTATGAGATTTTCGCTTAATGAAATATGGTCCTTAAAGATATATTTTGAAATAAGAACTGTACAATTTTTCGAAACTCTGAGTACTTGTAAAGTAAATTTGCGTAAAATATAGGGAATTTTAATTTTGTTTCAATATTTTTCTCAAAAAGAACCAACTTTTTGTTTAAATTTTGACCTCGGATGTCGCAAAGGACGCTTAAGAGCATGGTGCAGGTATCATGTTCGATGAATTCTCTGATTTTCGAAAGTTGCGTAAGTTTGCTAGCCTTCATGAAATATCAGATTGGAATGCGACAATGGCATTCCGCCCCATTGGACATGATTTAGCAGTAAGAACACAATTTTCATTGTCGAATGTGTGTTTATATTTGTTTGAAAATATTTAGTTGTTGCACCTGTTCTACGATTTAAAATGAGTTTTACAAAAAGGATTACTGAGATGTGTTAATTCGAACAGAAATTGCAGTATTTGTACGGTAGTATTACGTTACCGTTACCAAGGGCAATAAAGTATTTGTTGTTTAGCACTCCTAGTTGAGCTGGAGCCGCAGCACTAATCCAGTTGAACAAATTCATTGAAGGTTTGATCCGTGCGCGATCTCAAAGAACTTGAGGCCTCTCGAAGTCCCTAAACCGGGAGTGGTAGCTCAGTGCACCAACTGATGCCACTGCAGCGCCTCTGACCGGGAGGTCCTAGGTTCGAGTCCTGACGGCGGCGGGATTTTCGTCATTAGCTTTTCAGCTAGGTCGAATTCAGTCGCTGACTGGAGAGAATTCTAGCGACCGGCTGCTCTGATCGCTAGTTTTTTGTGGTTTCTCCAATCAACACCAGGCGAATGCCGGAGGCAGTACCCTACCAAACGGGCCACGGACCGTGCGCGATCTGTCCTTCCAATTCCTTGTCCTATCCTATCCCTACACACACACACACACACACACACACACACTAACATGCACTACACTACCACATATTCCGGGAGACAGGTCGGAGCTTAGAGCTTGTCCTGGCTGGGGCGTGCCCGCGGGTGGGAGAGTCCTCGTTGGGAAACCCACTAGCCGTCGGTAGGTTGGCGCCGGATGTCGCCATCCAGCGGGGAAGATCACCTCCATCTGTCGAGGAAAAAACATGCACTACACTAACGGGACTAATGACCAGAGCAGTTGACGCGCCGGAAACATGAAAAAATCAATCAAAGATGGGGACGCATTTATCGTGAAAATAATTTCCTTGCTAAAGTTGTTGATTTAGTGCTAAATAGTAGCTAAAGTGAGGACAGAATTCCTGAACACTGGATTTATATAGGGAATGATTTTTAAGGAAGGTACTCGTAAAAAGTTGAACTTCAGTTAAAAATTCGAACTCGGCTGAAGCCAAACAAGATATCAGGGAGTTTTAAATAGAGTCTGACAGCGGTTTATCGGTTAAGAGTGCAGTCGTCAGCTAAACGAAAGGGCAAAAATATTAAATACAATTAATTAAAGAAGATTATGTATTAGATTTATATTATACAGGGTGGAACAAGTAGCGGTAACACCCTCGTATCTCCTCAACCGTGCCAGATACGAAGATGCCGTCTGGACAGTCGATTGCATAAACAGGGGCTACCACAGGAGTACAGCATACTTCGTCTTCGTATTTTTTTACTACGAAGATATAAGGTCATATTTGTTTTTTTAATGGAATCCTTTAAAAATATTTTTACCACTAGATGTCAAAATGTTCCTTGCACAACCCAATAGCACAGGTATGTAATACATTTCTGCGTTTCTGTCTTCACGTAAAATACTGGTATAATATTGATTCATGGAATTGTTGTAATATAGAGAAATGTACGTAACGATAAAGTTATAATGTAGTATTAAATGCAAAATCAATGTTATGTGTAAAACTTGATGTATTGTATATTGGAAAAAATTATGAAAAGCAAATAACTTCCTTAAGGAGGTTGAAAAGCTTTAATTTTAAAAAATGGAATCCTAGGTTAAAATTTTAGCGTGTCGTAATTTGCTTAAAAATATAATTTCAAATATGTGTATATCTTCGTATTTAAGCAAATCATTTTTACACTTACACACCCTTACACACACTTACACTAACATGCACCACACTACCACATATTTCGGGAGACCGGCCGGGAGCTTAGAGCGTGTCTCGGCTGGGGCGGTGCCCGCTGGTGGGAGAGTCCTGGTTAGGGGGAAACCCCACTAGCCGACGGTAGGTCGGCGCCGGATCTCGCCTTCAAGCGGTGAAAAATCACCGCCATCTCCCGTGAAAAAATGCACTACACTAACGGGACTAATGACCAAAGCAGTTGACGCGCCCGGAAACACGAAAAAACCAACCAAACCAAACCAATCAGAAGTCCCTAAGAGGGGACGCACGTCCATAAGCGCAGCCGTGGCGGAAGCGCAGCGCTCCGCTCCGGCCTCGGCGCGTGGCCGCAAGGCGCGGGCCGGGGTGGCCAGTGGGCGGGGCAGGCGCGCCCCCGCCCGCCTCGCGGGAAACGGCAACGGGGCACGATACGCTCGGTGAAAATGGTTGTCACCGTTAGCTGTTCGTTGGGGGGCGCCGACTCAGTTCAGCATTGCTGCTGTCACTGCTGCGACTCTGAATGGGAGGTTCGAGTCTCAACGATGAAGCGATTGCATCCCAGTCAGTTGCGAAGCTAGGTCGCAATTGATCCACTGTCTGGAGGAAAAATCCTAACGGCTAGCTGCTGTGGTCGGATTTTCCGTGGTGGCCCTGATCAATTCCAGCCGAATGCCGGAACAGTACCCTGACAAATGGGTCACGGATCAAGCACGATGTGTCCTTCCTCTTCCTCGTTTAACGTCTCCCCTTACTTACACCGATACACACACAGCGGTGTGTGTGAATGTGTGTATGTGGGGGGGGGGCAAGGGCACCTTAAGCATATAAAAATGTCTCTACACTAACAGGGCTAATGACCAAAGCTGTTGACACGCCCATCTACATCATTGTGTTACAGCGTTGCAATGAACAATTGAACGACAGAATTGTGGGAAAACTTAACTGCAACATCTGGACTCAGCTCAAACGTCACAACCATTGTTCAAAGGGAATAGAACTAGCTAAACGTAATAATAATAATAATAATAATAATAATAATAATAATAGTAATAATAATAATAATAATAATAATAATAATAATAATAATAATAATAATAATGGTATTATATAAAATTGACAACAATGTAGCTTTCAGTTGCTTGTGAGAATCATGGTGGAAATACATGGGTGGCTTCCTCAGGTGCACCGATTTTAGCTGGTTCTGCGCATTTATCAGTTTGCGTCACGAACCACCGGACTTCAGCACGGGCACTTCGTTTGAAGAGCCAGAACAGACTCGGGTAGTTGCATGGAGATCGAGAAGCATTGAGAAACATTTTAAAAGCGGTACAAAGTATCCAAATGTAACCAACCAAAACTAACACGAAGGTGTACAAGATGCAATATTTAAAAGAAATGCTTCATAAATCTGTTTCAATGTCTTGTAACGAGGTGATAATTTTGATATCTGGCTGAATTTAAAATTCCAGCTAATATTGTGACGCAAACTCTGATGTCTGAAGCTCATTGGCTGAAGTCGGATACGATACGCAAGAGCACTCCCCCCTGGTTAGAATTCAGTTTCTATGATACTATCCAATTCAGTACCGGAACTGCTATCGAATTCAATGTTTATTTAACCTAAAAGTGCTTAATGTAATCAGTAACTGCGAACCTAATTTGGAGTCTGATGCCGGTTCTGGATTTGCATTAACATAAGAAGCCGCTTTCAGCACAAGCTAAGTGTATCAACAGGGGTTAGGCGATTAACACTTGTCGAAAAATGGTTAGAGAATTTTAGTTCGGCTGATGAGCGAAGAGTGTTTGACGCTTAAACTGTCTTATTTGAGTGTTTTTGCTGTCACTGAGACCGAATCCGGTGTCAAAATTATCTTTTGAGAGCTGTCATTATCGACGAAGACTTTTGCAATGATGTTACTTTATTTGGGTTTTAATTATACTATGCGCCTTGGCAATGCAAAATGAATCAGATCAGTTATTTGCAATTTATTAAAACAGTCTGATGTTTACATGTCTTGGTGTTGTTGTTCCCAAAATTATAATGAAGTTTACAATATTGTTATAAAAGAATCATCAGTGAAGGAGATTCAACTGTGGTGCAATGGTGGCAAAGGAGATTCAAATGTGGTATTAATATAGGAAATGGCCCTATAAAAGAAAAAGAGGGAAAAAACGAAAAATGAAAACGAGAAAAATAATTGAGAAAAATAAAAGAATAATTTAGTTATTATAGTAACGTATTTATTAATTTTAATAATTTATTAAAAATATTATATTTGTTTTTATCATTACACACACTTACATTTTTCTCTCATAAATTTGTTTCTTCACAAATTGTGAATTTCAACAAACGTAAAATTGTGAGCAGCGTAAAAAGTAATGCGTGTGCCATAGGCTTAGGACTTTCCTCTTGTCATGGCCTTCTCCGTTCAGCGAACTGAGGAAGCCGAGACTCCTTGAGATGACCCTGAGCACACAGGCTTTCAGGATTAGTTTTTTAAATTCTTATTATTATTTTATACATTGCTTTGTCTGTTCAATCTTAATTATAAATGAATGAACACCGTCACTCTCAAATTAAATGTTTTCAAACATCGATAAGTTGTTGTCAATGTCGCAGCCCTATTTAGGGAGCGAATACGAAGGTAACCATAAAATGCAATTTAGCAATCATATCACAGATTCACGACCATTTCGTATTTTGTTTGTGATTTCGCATTTTACTGCAGATTGAAAGCCTCAGACTTGCACTGCACCGACAGTCAAATATACAGTTACGAATTCTTCAGCGTTTGTTAACATTTCGAATTTTTTAGCAGTTTGCTAGAATCCACCATCGCTAGTCATGAATGTGTAAAGCCCGGTATACACGGTACAGTTTTCGTGCAGATTCTCATACAGTTTCTATACAGAAACTTCAAGATGCGAAACTAGAAGTACAAAAGTCAAAAGTGGCGCATACACGGTCTATACGTTTTCTGCAGGAATCGCTACAGGCCGCCGCCAGGGGGTCTAAAGAGAAACAACTGAATTGCGCCGTCCGAGTACTGTCAGTGATTGTATTTCTGTGTATGCGTTCTGGTTATGATCTTTATTTCGTATTAATTAACTATGAGGAGCGTAGAAAATAAAAATAGGAAATTATGAATTGGGGAAAAGGAAATTTATTACAATATATCACTTCACACAATCGCAATTGGACAGACCTAACCACAAAATCGCAATGGCCGATCACCGTTAGTGAATCATTCTGCCACTAGAGGTGTTTGAGTCAAACTGTAGGCTTTCTGCATGAAAAATTATGAGCATGTTCATATAGAAAACGTGAAGTCTGAACTGCACGTTTTCTGTACGTCCAATCTGCGCGAAAACTATACCGCGTATACCGGATTAAGGCCAATCCGTGGTTGGGAAGGGCCTTGCAGAGAGGGGGCGTGTCGCAGCCACGCGCAGCTGCTGCTGAAAGAGCAATGGAACCGAGGGGGCGCAGGGGCGTTTCGCGCTCGTGAGTAACATCTCGATCGGCCTTGTACGGCGGCGGCGTGGGCCGCGGCGCGGGGCGCGGGTCCGGCCAAGTTTCCTTTGCAGCGGCCGGGCGGCCGGGCGTCCAACCCTGGACCCGCCCACGGCGCCTCAGCCCACGCGCCCGCTGCCGGCGTTGCGAACGATCCCGGCTCCTGCGCATTCGCTTGTCTGCGCGGTACGGAAGGAGCGCGAGTGTAGAAACGGACTGCAATGCACGAGGAATCGTTGCCCTCGCAAGTTCTTCCCAAGGATTTGTCTGTAATTCATGTCGTGTATTCTTCTCAACATATGAGTAGTTTTCGCTCAATTTTGAATGAAATGTGGGAGATTTTATAAACAAGATTTTCTCAAAAACGGCACCCATCTCGTCTTGCGAATTCGTAGTAAGAACAGAAAGTTATGTAATCGTGCTCCGGAAAACGGCGGATTTTCGCCAGAAAAACTCTTATTGCCGGGCTTTGGTAACGAAAAAGTAGATAAACCCTATTGGTAAATTTAGAAAAAAACACGAACACGTGGTATATCCAAAATCAATGTTTTGTTGGTTCTTCATTCCGAAAAATTGATTGACGGCAAAACGTCCGTCCGTCCGTCTATCTGTCTGTCCGACTGGCAGTCTGGCCGTCCATCTGTGATCAACGCTAACGCCTACACCGTTCAGCCAATTTTCTTCAAAATTGATGTTCCCCATTCGATCTGAATGAACTCGAGGCTTTGGGATTTGCAAAGGATATTTTGATTTTTGAGGCTACTTCACATGAAGCTTCAAAAAAGTTTTCAAAATTTTCTCAAAAATGGTTCCAAATTTTTTGATAAAATTTGCCCTCGGATAGCGTAAAGAACGCTTAAGAGAATGATGGTAATCTCATGTTAGTTGAGATCACAGATTTTTTTTAATATTGAAAAAGTTTTGGGGGTCTTTTTCAATTATAATATTGAAGATAGAAAATTTTCGAGAGGCACCTGAGTGGGGAAAATCTCGCTAGACGACGGTTGATCGGCGCTTGATTTAGCCATCCAGGTCGGGAAGATCACAGTTACCTCCCGAACAAAAACATGTACTACACATTCAGGACTAATGACCTTCAAAGTTGCGAGTCCAGAATCACTATCAATCAACCTAACAGCTGTAAGTTCGTCTTTGAACGACAGTATCTCCTAAACCGTTCAGCCGATTCTCTCCGAAATTGGTATTTCCTGATCGAGCTGAACGAACTGGAAACTTGGGGAGTTTCTATGGGATATTTTAATTTTTGTTGGTTGTTTTACATGAGTGAGGTATTTACCTCATTATGACTCTGCTCGGGATTGACTATAAGGCACTAGTGTCGAGAAGTGGTAGGAGTGCCCACAATTTAACTATGAGGAACTGAAATCGGGTCTCGGAGTGGGAAAAAAAATGCTGGATGAAATCACTTTCGTTGGGTTATGTAGTAGTATAATAATGCGGAGAATTTACAACCAATCCGAGAAAGCTTTGCATACCACTAGTTTTTTTTTACTTTCTCGCACTTAGTTCGTAAGAAGAGAAGGGTATTGTAGTCTTGCGCCGGAAATCGGTGATTTTTCGAAAGAAAAACTCATACTGCCAGGCCCTACTAACGAAAAAGTGTATAAATTTTGTCTTTATATTTGGTAAATTACTTCTTCTAACACGTTGTGTGGAAATAATTCATGTTTTGTTGGTCCTTGATACCGGAAAATTGATTGGGAACAAAACGTCTGCCGTCTGTCTGTCTGTAGGCAGAAATGAAATTCATGAGGAGCACTCTTGGTTTTACAATTTTAGATAAAAAGCGAAACACGGATATAAGACAGGAATTGAAGGTTGAACCATTGCTGGATACTCTGAGAAGAAACAGACGAAGACGATGCGAACATCTGGAGCGAATGCCGAACACGAGACTACCGGCAATCGCAAGGGATTTAGAGCAGTGGGCAGAAGATATATTCCGAGCAAAAGGGCAACAGAACAGATTCATTAGAGCCTAACCTTAGAGTAAAGAAGAAGAAGAAGAAGAAGAAGAAGAAGAAGAAGAAGAAGAAGAAGAAGAAGAAGAAGAAGAATGTTATAAGACCCATTTTAGAGGGGGAAATTGAGACAGTAAAACGTTTTCACGTCGAAAATGAATTTCAAGTTTGTTTTCTATATGAATTTGCCTTCAAAATTCATTGACAAAAATACCTTCAACTTGAACTATGTTTCTCCGTCTCTGCCATTTTTTGCAGTCTGATACACGCAATAGATGCTGAGAAAAAAATAAACGATGCTAAACACGTTTCTCGTATCTTTGCAACAGATTGCCCTAGAAGGCTGAATGTTTGTCGAATATACGTAATTTTGTATTCTCTTTCATATGAGCATCGCGATTATCCATTTGGTTTGGGGGCACTTTTACCGCCTTATTCGGCTATACCCTTTAGTGTCAAAAATACGGAAACGTTTAGAAAAGCCGGAGAAGAATCATATAAAGTTCTAAATGATTTTGCGTCAGAATTTTCGAAAATAATTGAGAGTGGCCTCATATTAGGGTTAGAGAATAATGCTGAAGCTTACAGGTTATCATGTATAAGCATTTTTGTGCATATTAGCAAAAAATGCACATAATGTAACAGTAGTAAATTCTAACTATGAGCATCATTCATACCTGCAAGTATGTTTTACAACGATTTCAATGTTCAAAGAGTTGGGAATTTTTGAAACGGAGTATAACATTATGAGTTACTACTATTCATTGGTATGTTCTAGGCCAGATCCTGTAAGAACTTATTTGAATAAAGGTTCCCATGACATTTAGAAATTTTCAACACATGAAAATACTTTTAAAACAGTTTACAGGGTCGGCAACGCTACATTCAGCTTGTATTATATATTGTATTTGAAATAATGACCAAACATTAAACCCCTTTTAATTCACTATGTCTATGGACCAAATATTTCCATATGCGCTTCATAGACATTATAGAGAAAGAAACGTACGAACTTGTAACAAAAATTCATCATAAAAATAAACAGATTTTCGTGCTGTGAGACATTCAATGTGATGTGCGTGTATGTGATATAATCATATAATAATTACGCTTGTGTCGGTCATTCTTGGTTTATTGGACTCGGTATCTTGCATCAGGCATGATTAGCGTGTTCTTTTCATTTTAGATTAAGCAACAATGAAACTTCATTCTAAATAGAGAAACAAAAACTTCCAATCACTGTGTGTCAAAGCGAGGAGTTTTTGCGTGCCTGATGTAATTAGCGATGTACGAGGTGCGGTGGGGCCATGGAGAGAGACGCCCTTTCGAACCGGCACAGATTTGCTTTACTCCGCCCACATCAACGCCCACGAAAAGGCGTTCCCCCTAATCGCTAATCTATACTAAATCTCCGAGGTGGATTCAGTTAGTAAGTTTCAAAAAAAGAAAGTGCAGTTTCACGTAAACACTTCATTGTAACGGATATAGCACATTTGATCTATTTTTTAGATAATCACCACCAGAATTGAGACATTTGTTGTACCATATGATCAACATATGTATCTTTGTGTTTTACTCGTAGACGTCTGCCGTCTGGGGTTGGTACTAGTGCTTCACAGCCACTTGCAATTCTGTGTCACGGTGTTACGCTCAATAACTGACCACACTGAAACTGTCGATTCCATGGTTTCTCTTATGAATTCCAGGCGGATGGCAGAGCCATAAACCGCAAGCGGCGCAACTTCTTTCCTTCCCGTCCTGTTCCCACTCCCAGCCTTGCGGTGAGCGATAGGCTGATCTCCTTGCGGGTGTGTCCCATTCCTCATTTCCGCCATTCCTCGTTTCCTTACGATTGTCGGTGATCCGGATGCAAAGCCAAAATCCGTCACTCCAAGATACTTCTATTTCAGATAATTACCTGATAAAGAGAGGATGTGTAGATTTTGCTTATAGCAAGGTTTTAAAGCTGGATAACGAAATGATTGAACATAATTATCTGAAAGAATCGAGCTGGAAACAATTTTTAAGCAATTAATGACATGTATTATTTTGATTATTTCCTTTAATGATCGGCTGAAATAGCTCGCCGGCAACATCAATACTTCTGCACAATTGTGGAGCTTCTAAGGTTCGATCCCCGATGGTTGCGGTGGTCCCTATGACTTTCGATTTTAGCAAGATCTCTGAGTTGAATTTAACCAACGTTTGGAGGAGAATTCCTAAGGAATGTCGGAGCAGTACCCTCAAAACGTTGGGCACAGTCCAAGCGCTGTTTTTCATTCCTCTTCTCTTTTTCTAATATACACGACACTCCTCACATGTCCTGATATCCATCGAGAGCTTAGAGCTGGAACGTTGCCTCGCTGGGGAAGACTCCTGTAGGTGGAAAAAAACAAACCGAAGTGCAGATAGAAGCCAGACCTCACGTACCAGCGGGAGAAAAATATCGCCTGTTCCCGTATTATAACATAGCCTACACAAAACGCGGAGTAGTTGACGCACCAGAAAAATAAACATATTCACTACTTTTCAAAATGCCATACAAGGATGTTATTCATTTGTAGTTAAGTGAATATGGGAGATCTGATGGCAAGGTCATTGAAAGCTCTTCATAAAAGCAAAAATTGAATGAAGAAAACATAACTAGTTTGTAAGAATCCATGAAGTACGTCGACCGAACATTAATGAATGAAAATAGGAGTATCTTGCAATAAATGTTATACTATATTCAGTAATACAAGCTGGATTTTTATATGGGAAAAGAAGTTACAGATATAGTGACCATACGCGATTTATGGGCACTTATAAAGAATTTTTCATTTATCTTCAATTAAAACATTATTTTTATTTGTTGATTTATAGTTATCTATAACTCAATTGAATGTTGATGTTGAATGATTCTCGTTACTATAGTTACTTGAGAAAACTGTATTCCAAATAAAGCAATGTCTTGCAGTATCCAGTATTATGAATCACCTGGGAGTTTAGCCAAGTTCTTAGACAAATTTTGCAGAACATATCCCAGAGCTCTACTAATTATCAGGAACGGGTCCCATATTCGACTGATCTCGAATTCCAAACTTCTATTTGAGTCGTTTCTTTCCTTCCTTGGATACGACCCTCGAAAACGTGGTGTCTATGAATACGAAACTTTCATGAGGGTACATTTATTTTAAGTAAACGCATTACTTAAGCGTTTCAACAAAAGTGTTTAAAAGTTAAACTAAAATATTATTCACGAATATAGAATGTGGAAAGAAATTAGAAATTCAGAATTTAACTATGTGGAAGTGGAAAAAAATACAATACTACAGTACAGAGACCTATCAATTAAATCTTCAGTGGTATGCAAAGAAATACCTGAAGTGAAAGTGAAATGCTTGGAGAACTGCGTCATTGAAAATACCCAGTGTTCAAAGTTTCTAAGATTTACAACAAAACTAAAGACCCCCTTTCAAACATGTGTATTTAATTTGAATGACGTTAGTGATCCAAATTTGAATGAACTGAAAATATAAACTAGATAGGTTTATGCACTGCATTGTTCTACTGAAACCTATAATCAAATCAAAAGTACAATAAAAGAGAGAAATGAAAAATTGTCAAGGTACACACAACCTCAGGCTAACTGTCAAATGCAATTCAGATGGATCAAATGCAACTAATAGCATCACTATTCTACATACGCCAATTCAAAAGACCCCCTTCCCCCAACATGTGTAAACTCTGCAGGCAACCACACAGCCAACTATCGAGGATGCCAAGTCTTTAAAGACGCAACTTGGCCTCAAACGTAAAAACGCTTAAATAACAACGATCAAGAAAACGTCGCTAAACCAAAATCACAAATAAAACAAATGTAACTAAAAAAGACAAAAGACAACCTTCAAATATTCTTAAAACAACATCAAATTAGCACAGAATGCATAATGGAAACTCCTCTCTTATTAAATGAGAAGTTTTACATACAACGATACCAAATATACCGATACCAAATATACCGTAACGTTTCTGAAACAGCAGCAGGTGATGTCGCTCTAATAATAATTAATGAAATTAAGCAAGAACCTATTAATAGCCATAAAATGTAAGATTTCGAAATGATAGTCATAGAAACCAATATCTATAACAGGACACATCACATTATCAGTGCATACAAACCCTAAAGCAAACCATTCTCGTATAAATCTTAGCAAGAAATATTTAATTCAAAAAATAACAATTCTATTCTACTGACACGAGATCGAAACAGAAAACACACTGCACGAGGCTGTAATGTATCAAGGAAACAATCTACTTCAATACGCCACATCAAATGACCTTCAAATAATCGTACCTTGGGAACCAACCCATTATTCTCATAACAGCAATACAATACCTGACATACTTGTTATTGCAATAACAAAATAATCAATCAGATACCAATATTAATTACCAGGCAAGAATATGGGAAAAGTAAACGAATAAATTCAAAGATCAAATGGATATCAATCTTATTTTCTCCGAAAGCATTAAAATAACAATAGACTTATAAAAAAGAAGTTCTCACTTTTACTAAAATAATTCAAAAAGCAATACCATACAAACAAGTGCTACATCATTCAAATTTATAATTTCAAAAAACAATCATTGTATTCCTATTATAATTCTTAGCTTATTTAAAACTAAACACAATTCAAGGCGCCACATCAAATCCAAGGTAAATAAAATCCAAAAATTAGTTAAATAAATTACTTTTAATTTCAAAACAATTGGAGACATTCACCCCAACAGCACAATCCTATGGACCACAATCAAAAAAATATCTAAGAAATAGTCATCAACATACCAACTTTAAAACAACTCAGAAACAAAGCTGAAACACTAGCAGCGCATTTTAAATCACCTTTTCACCAAATCCAATTACCAACTCACATTCATTCAACCCAATTAGAAAACAAAATCAACACACTATTTGCACGGCACCTTCAGCGACAGTATTCAGTTCATTAGAAGTTTTAAAAAATATTAAAGAAACTAAAACTAAGAAATCAGTAGCCTATGATAACAACACGACAAAGTACTAAAAGAATTGAATCAAACAGCCATCACTGATTTATTTAATTATGTTCTAAAGTTAAAATGCTTTCAATTTCAATTATTATTTCAAATGCTCCAACCGGGATCCGAATCCAGATTTCCCGGTATACGGTTGCTCTAACCACTTGAGATACCAAGACAGTCAACTCTTCGCACAGCCTTTAGGAGGAGATGCGCCGATCACGACGTGCATCTTGTGAAGATTACACTCTACCTTCCACCACCTGACCACAGTTGCAAGGTAACAACAGCAAGAAAAATGTTTCTCACCTCATTATGCGACCCCCACTGCTACTTAAGAGAAGTAATGTTTCAAATGCTGTTGAGAAAACGCACTGCCCCAGCCGTGGACGCGCGTGCGGAGCGGGCTGCGGCTGCCCGCCGCCAGCGCCCCACGCAGCCGAGACGAGGCGGCGAACCCATTTCGCCTCTTGGGCCTCGACCTTCGCAGGCGGCGCAGCGCGCGTGGGCGGGGCCCACGTCTCACGCTTCGGCGGTGATGGATTGAGTGTTTCCGGGCACGGCCACTGCTACGGGCATTAGGCCCGTTAGTGATTGATTGATTTTCTCGTCTTTCCGGGCGCGTCAACGGCTTCGGTCATTAGTCCCGTAAGTGTAGTGCATGATAATTCTCGGGATATGGCGGTGATCTTCCCCCGCTGGATGGGGGTTTGGCCACTACCGTCGTAGTGAAAGTCAAGGGATACTACCAGGGAAGGACAGCCGCGCGATCCGTAGCTGTGGACAAACTCTAACTCCCGCCGGTGTCGCCAGGAAAATACTGATAGTAGAGCATGTAGTTAATTCTCCTAGAAGGATGAAGATAGGAAAGCAAGTCGAAAGGGTCAGATCGCTGCGGTCAGAGTCTGTGGCATCTGGTGCAGCACTGTTGATGCACTGAGCTACCGCTACCGGTTCCTTTAGTTAAGTGCTTGTTTTTCCCGAGAGGTGCCACTGTTCCTCCACCACTAGGTGGAGTTATCCGGAACGTTGGATTGTCAGCAACGCCCCCCCCCCCATCCGTATCTCTCTACCGCTACACTCACAGGAGTAAGATCTCATCCACAATGCAAACTTAGACGTAAACGTAACGTAGCAGCAAAACCTACAAACGAGTTACTAAGACGGACCATTCACAAACCGGTAGCGGTAGCTCAGTGCATCAACTGATGTCACTGCAGCGCTTCTGTCCGGGAGGTCCTAGGTTCGAGTCCTGATGGCGGCAGGATTTTCGACACTAGCTCTTCAGCTAGGTCGAGTTCAGTCGCTGTCTGGAGGAGAATTCTAGCGGCCGGCTGCTCTGATCGGTAGTTTTCCGTGGTTTCTCCGACCAACACTAGGCGAATGCCGGTGCAGTACCCTACCAAACGGGCCACGGACCGCGCGCGATCTGTCCTTCCTCTTCCTTGTCGTATTCTCTCCTCTTACACACACACTTACACTAACAGGCACTACACTACCACATATTCCGGGAGTCCGGTCGGGAGCTTAGCCGACGGTAGGTCGACGCCGGATCTCGCCCTCCAGCGGGGGAAGATCACTACCATCTCCCGAGAAAAAACATGCACTACACTAACGGGAATAATGGGCTTTCTGGGCTTAATCAAAGATATTTTTGATATCTAAATTCTCCAGATTTCTTTTAATGTTCCTGCTGACGACTCCTTCAACAGATATAACCATGGGGAAATGGGAGATTTCATTCTAAATCTTTTGTTTTTAATTCAGTTGCCAAGTTCTCACATTTTCTGAATTTTTCTGCTTTGGACTTCCGCAGGTTGTGAGTCAAAGTCAACACCGAATATAGAGGATGTTTTCTTTTCTTTGTCTATTATGAGAATGTCATGGCGGTTATGATCAACCGTTTTATCCGTCATAATAGGCCGATCCCAGTATACGATATGCGTCTTCGTCTCGAGCACAGTATCTGGTTCATACTTGTAGTATGCTCGAGCGTTATTCCCCAACATTCCAAGTTTCATTCCTAGTTCTCAGTGAATGAGTTTTGCCACTTGGTTATGTCTGCCTAAATAGGCACTCTCTGACAAAGTACTGCCCCCAGCCACTATGTGCTCGATAGACTCTCCGTTGTTACCACATCTTCCGCATTTGTGGACATCATTTGCTTTTAAAATTTGTTTTTCATAGTTTTTAGTTCTTATTACTCTATCCTGAATTGCTGCTACAAAACCTTCAGTTTCCGGGTACAAGTAACCATTGCTCAACCACTTTAAGGGCGCAGATTTGTCAATCATAGAGTCCAACAGAGAATTTGGAAATTTACCAAAGCATCATTTGCTGCCAATTTTGTATTTCCTCCTTTAGAGTTGGTATTATAATATTCGGGCCTTGGTTGCTTAAATATAGGGCGTGTTTCTAGTGTCAGTGCTCGCCACCTTCTTCATGAGGGAATCCTCAGACCTAAGTATAGCGTCCCTCGTTTTTTGTTCTTGGGTTCTGTAAAGTTTAAAAATATTTAGTAGCCCTCGATCACCTTCTCTTCTTGGTAAATACAAACCGATCACAGAAGAGTTAGGATGTTCTTGTTGTTGGTATTGTTGTTAATAATAATAATAATAATAATAATAATAATAATAATAATAATAATAGTAATAATATAGTAATATAGTCTTATTAAATGGAGTAGTAGTATAATCTTCTGGAGCCATAGCTCTGCTTCCCGTGCTGGGGTCCCCGGGTTCGATTCCCCGTCGAGACAAAAATATAGTTATAGCATTCCTTTCCACTCGTTCCAGTTTCTGTAGCTGTGTGACGAAGAAAAGCCCACCCAGGCGGATGTTTGTTAGTTACGCGAGAATATGTATGTTGTATTTTTTTAGCAATTTATTATATATTATCATGTATGTAGTTGGAATATACACAATATCGTATATTATCATTATTATTATTATTATTATTATTACGTAAAATATTATTTTCAATGCTCAAATACACTGATTTACTATAGATCTTTTTATTACTGTAATTTATTTTACATGTCAATAGTTGTCGGGCTACATTTTCAGAACATAAAAGAAGACGTTCTGCACATATAATGCAGTATTTTTTGTAATCTTACTCTGTTAGCGCCAATCCTGCTTGGTGGCGAGGGCGGTGAAGGCGGGGCGGGCGGGATGCCAGGCGCGTTGCTCAGCGCGGCGCCCCCGCACCTCCAAAGAAGGCGACGCGCGCTTGCCCCCCTCCCCTCGCCCCTTTGCGGCGCGCCCGTCCCCCACCCGCCCGAGGAGGGGCGGACGGGCGCAACTCGCGGATGGGACGGCGTGGGAAGAGGAGGCGCTCCTCGCAACTGCGAATCGCGTGAGTGACTGTTGCAAGGCTTATGGAATGGGTCAGCACGGAGCGTTCGCACGACGTGTGTGGACACTCGACGACCGTGAAAAGTGCCTGCCAAAACATCAGAAATGAGACATTTCGCACGTGCAGGAGAGCCATATACGCGTGTTATTTCTGTTCAGAAAATATTAGGTAGCTTAATGTGAGTTAAGAATTGTAATCGTCCAGAAATTGGTTATATCTTGGTTATATTAGTAATTTGTTTTATTAGTTTTCTCGTGTTTCTAACACGAAATGTAAATAAATATTTTGGGCCGAGTCTGCCTGTCGGAAATCTAGGAATTTGATGTTTTCCCAACGGCTTTCAATGATGCTGTCTTCGTCTTCTGTGACGACCACTGCATAGAATCCTTGGGCTTGATTGATTTATTCGTGTTTCCGGGCGCGTCAACTGCTTCAGTCATTAGTCCCGTTAGTGTAGTGCATGTTTTTTCTCGGAAGATGGCGGTGATCTTTCCCCGCTGGATGCCGAGATCCGGCGCCGACCTACCGTCGGCTAGTGGAGTTTCCCATAACCAGGACTCTCCCACCAGCGGGCACACCCCAGCCGGACAAGCTCTAAGCTCCCGACCTGTCTCCCGGAATATGTGGTATTAGTGTAGTGCATGTTAGTGTAACTGTGTGTGTAAGGGAGAGGATAGGACGAGGAAGGAAGGACAGATCGCGCGCGGTCCGTGGCCCGTTTGGGTAGGGTACTGCACCGGCATTCGCCTGGTGTTGATCGGAGAAACACGGAAAACTACCGATCAGTGCAGCCGGCCGCTAGAATTCTTCTCCAGACAGCGACTGAATTCGCCTAGCTGAAAAGCTAGTGTCGCAAATCCTGCCGCCGTGGGAGTGTAACCAAGGACCTCCTGGTTAGAGACGCTGCAGTGACATCAGTTGATGCACTGAGCTACCGCTACCGGTGAAACCTTGTGCGAACTCTACTGCACGAAAGGTACGCGCTTCGGTGACGTACTGCCGCCGTCGATCTGCATAAGGCCGTGCGGCGGCGGCAGTGGATTCGGAGGTGAGGGCGGATGGGCGTGAAGCAGTGACAACTCAAGTGCCGTCGTGTCATGTAGACATCAGACCGCAGGCCTCAGCATTTGAATAACATGTTTTATTACCATCCGACCGCAGGCCAATGGCGGCGGTCTCAGCATTCCTACGAGCCCGCCGCCGCGCCACATCCATAAAGAACGTTTCGCCGCGAGCACACAGCTGGAACGCACTGGAGGACGTCACCCGTGGACCCCGCACGCGCTGGCAAGGACAAGGCCCCTTGCACGCGCCGCGCCCACTCACAGGGGGCAGGGCTCTGGAATATAATGAAACTTACTGAAAGTGGCGTCGCCGACGCTATAAACGTTTTTAAAGTTTAAAATGTTTTAAATGTTTTCAATTTTAAATGTTTTAAATGTTAAATTTCTAAATTTCTAGTACGAAAGTTCTAAATAAAAAAGTCTTTTAGGTCATTCGACACCTAAATTAAGTTAAGTTAAGTTAATGCCTTATTTTACGTGGCGAGACTCGGGCCATCAGGCCCGCTCTTTCGTCTAACCACGCAAATTTCGCTACGCTCCTTTCACCACCTAGCGGAGGAAAGAGGTATTATCTTGGGCGACGAAACTGGCGGATCTCAATTTTGCTCAGAGGCTTCTTTTAGACTTGAGAATTTTTTTACATGCAGTAAATCTATTACATGGGGTAGCCGGCTTTACTTCCCCTCCGAAGGAAGGCGTACGAAGGATTTTTTCGCACTTAAAAATGCACGGTTTCGATCGGGTTTGAACCCGCAAACTCGGGTAAACAGTTCGGTACGCTGACCGCTGACACCTACTCTGTAAACAGCCGACTAAATATTTGATCAGTGTTACAAAAAAGAACAAAAGTATTTATGAGGTTAAAAGCAAGTACAGCGTACAGTAAACGGGATGAGGAGGCTCGCGAACTGATGACCCTCCAGTTCCTCTCACCGAGAAGTCCCAGAGTTCGAGTCCCGACGGTGGCAGGATTTTCTGCACTGGATAGCTAGGTCGAGATCAGTCGCTGTCTGGAGAAGAATTCTAGCGGCCGGCTGCTCTGATCGGTAGTTTTCCGTGATTTTTTTTATCAATTCCATGTGAATGCCGAATCAGTACTCTAACAAATGGGCCACGGACCACGCATAACTTTTCGTCCTCTTCCTTGTCCTTTCCTCACCCCTTACTTACATACACTTACACATACATTCTCCACAAACGTCGGGAGCTCACAGCTTAACCCAGCTGGAGGAGGTGTCCCGCTGATGGTACCTGGATGGGGAAAACCCCGCAAGTCAGCATATAGATCGCCGAAAATCGCCATCCAGCGGGGAAACAACAGAGCCTCCTTCAAAAATAAAACATGCAGAACGCTTACAGGTCTAATTATCATTGCAGATGACGCACCAGGAAACACGAAATAATCAGTCGAACAATAAACATGATAAAGACAATGCGAAAATTACTATTTTGCAGCTTGCCTGCTGTTTCCTTGCTGCGACTCCGTGGGCCGGGTCGGGCAGGCCCCGCCCGCGGCCAAGGTCAGTGTCGGCCATTATTTGATCCCCATTAGCACGTGGGCGCTCCAGGAACTACTCCCTCGAGCGCTGCTCACGCAGATGCAGCACCGTTCCTTTATAGAACCATTTTCCTAAGGATGAGCCAAAGTGACAGTTCGCGAAAACAAGTGAACATCACATGTATTTCAGAGAAGTATCCCTCCGCCGCGACAGCTGTTCAGCCCTTCGTAAAGTGCTAATGGCTCCTGTGGGAACAACCCTATGCAGAAGTCTAAGAGTTTCGCTTAAATATATGCACGTACGCGATTTCGGGAAATATTTAAATTTAATTACGTATGTGGAAAATCTCTTAACATGCTCTCACAATCAGCAAACGAACACTACCACGAATGTAATTAGAAAGCTCTCAATCAGAACTCGTCACACAACACCACAAAGGCCGGAACCACGTGCATCGGTACTCTCGCATTCAAGTCTCGGTTTTAAAGTAAACATAATATTTATCACACCGTCTCGAAGAACAGAAATTTTATTTTAATTTAAAAAAATGTTGGTCGATGTAACAAATACACTCTTTTAAGTTTTATTTTCCTGCACTGCGTGTGAGGTGGTGTCAATATATAAAAGGCGGTTATAAATTAACTTAATAATACAAATTGTAGAATACTAGTAATTTAGTTAGTTTATTAATATTAGAATTATTTATAAATGTGTATGATTTACTATGGCTAATCGATAAACAAGTTAATATCTGAATACATATGGAAATAAGCATTTTTGCCAAGAATTGATAATATTTGCCAAAGGAATGCGCGTATTTTTGACAAAGCTGCGCTGCAAACAGGGCTTCTGTATAATATGCTTCTCATACTGTATCATTCAAATGTAATCCTGTTTGTTTCATTTGTCAAGGTAAGAAATGTTTCGGCTCATGAGCATCGAAATGAATGCAAAAATGTATCGCAGGCGTTTTGCATGAATTGGTTGAATTGGACGTTTTCAAGTAATAGTTGAGGTGATAGTAGAGCAGAAAATACAATATTTCAATATTACGATGCTGTTTCAAATGACACGAGAAAGATTGTGCTGTTGTAGCACTACTAGTTTTACGAAGGAATATATTTTTTAAATGTTTCAGGAGCGAAATGTACCAAAACTGGAAACACGAAAACACAAATCAAATCAAATCAGCCGGTCCGGAGGTTCGGGCAGCGAGCACTTCTTGCCTCCTTGGCACTCGGAGCGTTTCCACTGCTCGACAGGCGAGACGTCGTGCGCAGTGAACAATTGCTCTCGCGCCGCCGGAGCATTGCAGCGGGCGGATGATCAGAGAGGAAACGACCCACCTTCAACCGCCTGCACCCCGCCAAGATGCAGCCACCAAGGCAGGAAGGCGAGTCTCTATTGTTTCCAGCTCATTCTCCGTGATCATTCAATTGTTAAGAGCATGGCACTGGGAGGTTTACTTTGCTAGTAGATTGCTTATTGTCGGAAGTCGCTGTTTAAGTTGCAGTAAAAATAATTACTCCTTACATGGTCAAACAAGAAAACAATGCAATGCTGCAAAGAAAAGAATCGATATTTTGACAGAAAAAACAACAGTTTTGGTGCGTGTTGATAATACTTATAAGCGTCTACGAAATACGAAAAAAAAATTGCCAATTCAAACATTTAATTTAAGGTTTTACTGTAACGAAATTCTAAACATTATTCGTAAGGGTAGTGTAGTGGCTTGCTTACCAGATGAAACGGAAAAGTTGAATAGTTAATGTCCCTTTACTTACAGCTTAGACGCAAAAACGTTCCGCAAAAAATTTCAATTTCAATTTTTTTAAATAATTGATGTCTGAGTTAAAATAGCTCCACACTGGAGCTCGTCTTCCAGCGTTTCTGGCAACCTGTATTGAGAGGTGAGGAAAACTTCCAAAAATACAATAGACCGTTCAAAAAGGTATCATTTTGTAGATTATGACATAAAAACTCACCTCTTTTCAACGTGATTTGAAGGTCGCATCGTTCCCGAGTTACGCACGATGGTAAGTGTGATGCAGCGTAACGCGCTTACAGTGGCATGACTGAATTCCCCAAATACGTCATAATCTGCGATGCCGTAATCTGCATAATAACTACTAAGTTTATTATTTTTCAATTTCTTTGTTACTGCACCGCGTGGAGGGGGTAAATTTCTTAACTAGCAGTAATACACTTACGAGGTCTTGTGTCAATGGTTTCTTATAAACTGTCAAAAGCCGTTTCATTTTCTTGATATACAGGGTTATTCTAAATTAGTTACCTGATAAAGTTAAGTTGTATTATACTTATTTATCTTACGTAGTTATATCCATTATCCAATGCATACACTGACATAATACCAAGTTTTGTTTCCAATGTTTACAAATGTTCAATGCTCCCTTTTGTCACTCTGCAGATATCCCATCTGTACGACAGTTCATCCCACAAACGGCTGATAATGTCCGCGTCTGCCCGAGCTACTGCTACGTTAATCCGTCGGGGAAGCTCATCGAGACTTGTTGGGAGTGGAGAGTTGTACACGTTATTTTTAATGTAACCCCCACAAACAAAAATCGAGCGGAGTTAAATCGGGAGATCGTGGTGGCTAAGCTATGTTCCCATCCCATCAATACAAGCGAGTGTGGACTTCACTGCAGATGTTCTCGGCTTCATACAAACGGCCTGCTAGAGGCGTCCATGCCCTTTATCGCGGTGTCACACTTACCGGCAGCGGTAGGTCAGTGCATCAACTGATGGCACTGCAGCGCCTCTTACCGGGAGGTCCTAGGTTCGAGTCCGACGGCGGCAGATTTTCGACATAGCTTTTCAGCTAGGTCGAATTCAGTCGCTGTTTGGAGGAGAATTTTAGCGCCGGCTGCTCTGATCGGTAGTTTTCCGGGTTTCTCCGATCAACACCAGGCGAATGCCGGAGCAGTACCCTAACAAACGGGCCATGGACCGCGCGCGATCTGTCCTTCCTCTTCCGTCTATTCTCCGCACACTTAACACTGCATACATTCCGGGAGCTGGTCAGAACTTAGGCTTGTCGGCTGGGGCGGTGCCCCGCTGGTGGGAGAGTCCTGGTTAGGGAAACCCGACTAGCCGACGGTGGACGCGCGGATCGCCATCCAGGAGTTCATCACCGCATCTGAAACATGCACTACACTAACGGGACTAATGACCAAACAGTTGACGCCGAAACCGAAATCAATCAATCATGTCACACCTGTTCAGAAATCATACCATGCCTTGTTGGTTACCTGCGTAGCTTTTGATACTCTGCACGAAAACGTCTTTGTAAGGTAATTTTTTATTTAGTTTCTTGAAACTACAGATAACACTGCGCTCGCTCCGCACCATGGCGACTGTTGACTATGCTCGAGGTGCTGCGTCGCATTGTCACCGCCAGACGAACGACGATAGCGCACGGAGAGATCTGCCCCAGGCCTGAAACTTAATGATACGACATGAAGTTTGAAAAAAATCTAAATAAATTCCAGTCAGTAGTTTCGAAATTATTCATTGATACTTTCAGTTAAATAATTTAGAATAACCCTGTATTATTTACAATGTGATTTGAGAACTTTAAGATGGTTAGAACATCCGTTCATGTGAAAATGAACCCATTAAAAATCAAGAAACACGACGTCCTTTTGTTGGTGCTTAGCATGAAAGTGGTTTAGTGTAGGGACCATAGAATTTTGAAAAGTTGCACAGTATTCATTTCTCCCCATAGCACGTTATATACAGTTTTTAAATGTTTTTGGCGTAAATAAATAAATAAATAAAAATAAACGAGAGGTATGCGTATCAATTTGGTAGCAAAGTTTTAAGGATGTTGAGAGAAATTCTTGTTAAAGTATTTTTTTTATAATATTTAAAATGATGAGAGTAACAGAAACGGTAAAGAATTTAATCGCAGCAACAATCACTGCAAACATGCCGAAAAAATTGTGTCTGAGTTTCATAAGCAAAATTTAGTATTCAAGAGATATTGGAAGGGACCTTTTGGAAAGGCGACCTTGCTCGGCATTACGTCACATACCTCCCCTGCACATGATAGAAAAAAAACCTTCTCGAAGGAATGAATGTATAACAATGAACAAACAATGAATGAATAACAAAGAAAATTAATAGCAGGTATTTCTACAATGCGGTACCCCTTTTTTTAAATACTTTTTTATTATCCTTGTTCGACAATTGTTATGTCTTTCAAGGCTTTTTATGTTACATAGTATGTACAATCACTTTTAACTACATTTCATCATACATGTACAATTATTGTTGACAATAATATTGGAAAGTAACAACTAAGGATACCCAGGAAGGGTTCTTCAGAAAAAATACATACAATATTTGGATTAAAAGATAAATATTGAATTTAGAAATGTTTGAACCTGCTTTACAGCTAATATAACGAGGATGTAGTAGGTCTTTAGAATACCTTGATTTGATTCGTGTAAAAAGATTGACTGACACGAAGGTCAACGTGTACGAAGGAGTGGCTGGGCAAGATGAAAGAAAAATGTACAAATTGGAAGAAAGTTTTAAAATCCAAGTTTTCAGAGGTTCTATAGATAATTCTTTTAAAATCTGATCATTTCTGATGCACCATGGAATTTTTAAAACATTTCTTCAATATTTCTTTTGCAGTATGTCCAGTTTTCGAAGGTTGCTTTTAGCGGAACCTCCCCGTGGTGCATCCTAAATGTTTATTTCCTAAATTATTAAATATTTATTTTGCAGTATGTCCGGTTTTCGATGGTTGCTTTTAGCGGAACCTCCCCGTGGTGCGTCCTTAATGTTTAAATCTAATGTCTTAACGCCCTAGAAAGCACTAATGTGACCAGGGAGAAATATTTATTACTTTTCAAGAGTCCCTGAATGCACATCGCTTCCGAGAGCTACAGCCAATTCGTGCTCATTACAAAGCCGCAAATCGCTGTGCAGGACGAAGTATGGGAGCTGTGTTGATTTTTGTCACCTCGCGCGAACGTGGTTGTTGTAGAGCGGGCGAGGGCGCTGGCCTTGGCGACCGCCCACGGCGCCGCAGCCGCCCGCCCCGCCGCCCGGCCGGCCGGCGCCCTTGTCTCGGCTGGGCACGCGACCTTAAAAGGCGAGCGAGGTAGGAGGAAGCGAGCGGTTCCCGCAGACGCTCGGCGGCATTGTCGGCCCAGGCAACCGCGCGCCACCAATCCTTCTCCGAACGCGTGCCGGGCACGGGGCGTGCGCTTGGAAGCTTTTGCCATCTCCCACGCGCTCCCTTAAGGGGGAGGGAAGACGTGGGGGAGTATTCCAACAGTATGATTCATTGAAAACAAATTAAAAATGTATTCCCTCCTAATTCAAAATGACACACTGTACTTTCTGTTGCGTGGAGAACGTACTAATTCGGTTCCTGTGTGGCGCCCGGAAATTCTATTTGGAATAAGGAGATCCCGTGGCACAGGGTGTAATTTCCAGCAACTAGCTCGCAAAAATTAATAACTTGGAAACTATTGCACATATCTCAATGAAATTTGGTATACCTACTTATTTTACGACATTCTCTAAGTATGTGAAGTTCCAATAACATACATTTATTATTTCTACCAATGTTAAGTAAATTACATACGAAGTGCGAAAAATTCCAAATTGTACACATGTTTTATAAAGAATAAAGTTCGTTTTATCCACGTTTTTCATCTCATTATGAATTTGTAATTTTTTAAATATATGTTTCGAGCTTAAAATATTTATTCTTGTATTATAGAGTATGTTTATTTTAAACATTTTTATTTTTAATGTATAATTTTTTAAAATTTATATTGCAATTTTTTAAAATTTAAGTATTTGCTACTACTAACTACTTCTCGATTTTAATTGGTTTTCTGAATAAATGATGAGCATTCAGAATATTGTTATTGTGAACTGTAAATATAACTTTTGCCCCTCAGAATAACGCATGCAGTTTCGACAATTTTGTCATTGAGTAAGTAAATTAAATACGTAAACTGACCTCGTTATGTTAAATTTTTTCATTTGTCTTCCAGAGAACTTGTATCATACAACAATTTCATGACTTCGCGTGGTGTATCATGCGTTTTCGGTTTATGGAATTTTTCTAAGCTGGTAATATACGGATCAGATGATATCAGCAGTTTGTGAAGCTGATCAAGATTCGAATTTATTCTTGATGATTTTCTGGTGAATTTTCCCTGAAATGTCTTTGTCTTTATTTTAGCCTTTGCGCTTCTCAGAAAGTTGTCCGTGATGAAATAAAATTTTGTGAACAGTCACTGGCGTATGAAACCAACTGTACAAGTTTAAATAAAGATCTATTTTTGTCCAATGTAGTCACTAAATGCTTGCACATCAATAGCATAGCCTGATGACAGTGTTTCTAAAATAACTAAATTTACTTATTAACTTTTCATTCATTCCTGTGATGGTTGCACAGACAGTAGCAGTCTTAAAAAACCGCCTGGAAGTGTTTCCGTCATTTGTGGTCCAGGGACGTCTTTAAAGGATATTTACCTATAAACCCATTTCTACTTTGAATTTTTCTTATATTTCCTTTTTCCTCTTCTCTTTGTCACTGTCATTCCATATGGCCCATTTTTTCACATCTAAACTATATGCGATGTGCAACACACATTCAAAACATCGAATCCAAGGATGTAAGGGAGATATGACGAAAAAAATACATTAATGGTGGTCGCAACCAACTTAGATATATCATTTGAGCAGTCTTTTAAACAAAAGTTTTTTATAATGAATCGCTATACTTCATTTTGCTGTGCACTAGCACAAGCTCGCCACACGGCAAACAAATCACACCTTCCGATGGTCTGCATCCTTTCTGAAAAATATTATTTTCTGGAATTGGGGCAATTGCTGTCAGTTGGAACTAACTGTATCTTATAAATGGATAATAAAGCAAATTAAATGAGCCCGTTTCCCGCTGTAACTCCGTGAAACTTTTTGTATATCTCGACAAAAATTAAGTCAAAGGATTTTGCGGAAATGTTACTATCTTATATTCAAAAACTGGTTTAATGATGTGTTCTGCAATCAGAACATGAAATATGAAAGTTTCATAGTAAAGTACGTACCTTACGCTATGATATTCAGCAAAGACGTGAATACTTCTGCAGCGGACCCCCCTGAGAACACGTATTGAAAAGGCGCAGTATGCAACTCTTGTTGAGGGCGCGCAGTGACGTTCTCGAACCCAAACAATCGAAAAGGTTTACCGGCGCTAAGGCGAACCCAAACATGAAACAAACTGTGTTGCCAGATGCTGTGGATATTGGAGATTAGTGTGAGGAACTCTAAAATGTGTAGGAACTGGGTCGAAAAATGATTTTTACGAGCTAGATGTATGAAATTACACTGTGCGTGGGTCTCCTGCCCACACTTCATTTTTCTCTCGACACCTCTGCTGAAACGACTCATCAACGAGCAATTTCAAACAGGAAAAAAACTAGTGGTTACAGAACGCCATAGACTTTTTCGTAATAGTTCGTTTCCTTATTCTTCAGTTTTTCGGTTTGCACAACCTTCCCATTTTTCGGTGCCCCAAACGTAGGACTATAATAAGAATTTAAGAACATTATAGAAGGGTAAAGTCTTATATGTACATTTTCAGAAGGAAATTTTCAGCCGTTTTAAGAAAATATCTCTTGAGCGTTTCTGAATATCCGCATTCGAAAACTCATTTTACCTAAAACATTCGATTTTCGATAAACTTAGTAAGAAATTATATGAAGCAATTATTGTATACCTAATGCGAAAATGAATGAGAAATGCCCTTAATGTAAGTATTCATGAAATTATGTTTTTAATTTTGAAAAACACAAAGTACATCAAAATACAATTTATATCAGTTATTTCTACCCTATAAATACGAACACCTCTAAAAATTGCAACGTTATCAAGGAAATGACGTTCGAGCGACTCTAAAATGAGGAATTTTGTGCGTATTCTCAAAAAAAGAATTTTGAGAAACATTATCAGACATTGTCATCATTTGAATCACAAAGGAGATACTGTACTCAAATCACCTGTAGTGTAAACATTAACGACGTGCGAGTTATAAAACATTCAATTGCGTAATTGTTGAAACAAAACAAAAGAATACAGCGAAATGACGTTTATGCCATATTATACAGTGCATTTATCACCATCCAAATAAAAACATTAAAAATTGTAGCCACTTTTGAGAATATTTCATATTGTTGAGAATTTTGATATATTATAATATTGCCTGTATAACATTCAAAATTACGCGAAAACTTTTTTTATTACGTGCCATTAGCTTAAGAACCAATTCTGAAGATGCAGAATTTCTCTCACATGGAAAGTACAAAGCAGAACAAAACTGACATTTCATAGACAATGACCCAATAGAAAACGAAATGACCTCACTATCACGACTCCTACGCTGACTTTCTCTTTCCTGCGTTCAGTTAATGTACGTTAATGTAACTTCACTACTTCAGTACAACCGAACAAACCCACCGTCCGAATGTTCCTACAAAATACACCACAAAAACAATTACATGCAAACTGTCAACAACACAATTCAATTATTACACTGAAACAAAACCTTGATGAATTGTAAACAAATCTCAACAATCAAAACAAAACATCAAGCAGCGCCTCCATGAAGCAGCGGAGACTTACATCTATCGAGTCATATATATCAATTTTGAAACAGCCACCCTTTTGAAGAAAACAATTGAATATTGATCAGCGTACTATTAAAGAATGATTTAATTAATTAATTAATTTACTCCGTAAATGTTTGTGAATCAACACAAACAATATCTGATAACACATCTTGGGATCACATTCTTTCATTTAAAGGAAAAAATACTACAATCGGCTCAGTAGAAGCTCTAAACGAAGCCATTGCAGAATACCTTATTTTTTTAAATATATTGATTGATGAGGGGAATAATATTACAATAATTATAGCAATATTATAGTAAATGATTATCATAATAATATGAAACCATTCTTAACGAATCATGCAAAATATTAATATCACTGCGATTTCTCGTGGAATACTATATTTCATATATTTTCCGTGTCTCCCACTCGGATATTATGGGAATTGGGATCCGAACAACGCCGAAAATTAGGCATTTTCCTTCAAAATCTGGTTGAAAACTTGGAACACAAACACGCCGAAAGTGGAACCGTTGGATTACCGAGACAGTTATTCAACAAAGAATTCAAAATTCGGAGCCGATTGGGGGCAGGTTTCGAGAATTCGCTCGGAACTATCGACAGATGGCAGCACATTTGGAAGGCAGTCTTCCTTTTTTTATTAGTTTGCAAACGTCGCTATAGAGCGCTGTACTAGGGGGTGGCAGTTAATGGCGGGCGTAACCATACTTTTCTCTGTTCTCCCACAATGCCTCTGTGCACCATACCTATCTGACCCTCACCCTCACGTCGCTGAAATAAGGAAAATTTTCCCCCTATTAAGTGACGGACCCCTGAGTCCCCGTCTCTGCCGCGACGGAAACATTCTCTGCGACGCACAAGATAAACCCGACCGGGCTCGGCGCCTTCTTGTTTTCTCGTTCGTCTCGTTTATTTATTTTTTATTTATTTTACATAAAAAAACAGTTAAAACTGCGTATGACGTGCTATGGGGAGAAGTGAATTGTGTGCACATTTTCAAACTTCTGTGATCCCTACACTAAGTCAAGGACTACTTAAATTTTGAAGAAAGAAAAAGAAACTCCCATGTAATAAAATCTATTTTCAAGGATATAAAGGCAATAAACTTTGCCTCTTATCCATTATGTCCTTCGGAATAATACTTCCTGCCGCGCCAACATGGAAACGATAATTTGAATAATTGTATTTCCACTGAATTCTAGAAAACGTGCACAGAAAATGAAGTTACATTTATGTCCAGAAGCAAAACAAGGGGTCACATCAGCATTTGCTCAATGGATCAGGAAACTGGACGAAAAACCAGATCAAGATGGGGTCATTGACCCGAAGGCTGCAATACAATACTTGTTACAGATTGTTTATACATATTTATACAGTTCAAATGGTAAATAATACATTATGTATCATTGTTAAAATTAATGTTACTTTCCTTGTGATGCTCAGTATAGTCTCTAATTGTAAAGAAACAGTTATGCAGGAGAAACGATTTCACATTGGATTTAAACTTTTATATCGAATTTAATCGTTTAATGTCATCTGGCAAAGTGTTGTAAAATAATGTACATGTATTGTATGTCACCTGATGAATATGATTTCTACGTCGAGTGTTATAGTAATAGACATCGGCATTATCTGAAAATATATTCCCGTCCTTAAGCAAGTCATTTTTGACAAAAGCTACTGATTCGTAAATAAACAGACGTTGACTTCGTTAAGCCAACGCGCTTCGCACTCGTGACAACGTTGCCTTCGGCAGATCTACCTTGCTATCATCAAGCAGTTTGTCGTAGACAAGCTTATCATATGCCATACATGTAATGGCAGTCTATGGTTGAGGTAAGTGCGCTGCCTTAGCCACCAAACGGCCTTAAGGAGTCACAGTGAATCTGCCTTTGGCGTGAACCTTGGGTGCCGCAAGCCTACTATTGCTGCATGGGTCCAAACGACAGCGTTTGGACCAGTTCCTTGGAGACGCCTGCATTCCTGCTTCGTTCCGGAAGGGCACCGCTGATGCATCAAACAAGGTACCAGGTATTATTCAACGCCGTTGACAAAGTGTGGTGCACAGCCAGGGCAGTGAACTTTTTATTTATTTATTTTACATTGGCAGACATTACAACGTTCAGCCGTGAGGCTCTTCAGTTGATTCGGCGAGCAACTTTGTATCAGCAAAGCGTGAAGGGGGTAATTTCGTGTTACCTCCCTTGTAATGATTATAACTTCAACCAAAGTTATTGCGAGGAAATTTTGTTAGAGAGTAATGATAGGGTTTGGAAAGGAGATACTATGGGACGGACAAGTAAATGTAAGAAATGTTCTTACCTGGTCTAATGTCAGAGAGATATTGAAGGAAAATGTGGAATGGAAGTCTGTTTCTTAGACGGGAGAGTGGGGGTTGATCGGTTCCTATTTCGTAGGTGACTGAACCTTGCGCATGATTTAGATTATTGAAGAAATTATGTGCCAGCTTCGTAATAAAGGAAGTAATTGGTTCTATTGCAAGATCGTTGTGAAGGGTCTTGTTGCTGACAAACCAGGGGCGTTTACTGTTATTCTTAGCATTTTGTTTTGGAAGATTTTTAATTTCTTTAATGTGGATGGAGCAGCTGAAATCCAAACAGGGCATGCGAAAGTTAATATCGGGCGAACAATGGATTTGTAAATGGTTAAAGCGGAATGAATTTTTAAAGAAGAGTTACGGTTGAGAATGGGACGTAGAATAGCTATCCTACTATTGGTTCGATTACTTTGAACGAGATGGGACTGTGCCAATTTAGTCTTCTGTCCATCAGAACCCCGAGATAACGAATAGATGAATTCAGAGGCTATCAAGGAATGATAGAAGAGTTCAGAGATAAGGGGCGAGGAAAGACAGGACACCTTAAAGTAAATACTTTGGCTATTGATTTATTTGGGTTAATTTTGATTTTCCACAATTTTGACCAATTTTCAATATTTTTTAAGTGACATTGAATTACACGACATGCTGTGTTTAGATTTTGGTTTGCATAAAAGAGTACAGCGTCATCTGCAAAGAGAGCTATATTATTTGTGTATTAATGTGTGTATATGTGTATTATATATATATATATTATATATGTATATATATTTATATGTGTATTAATTGTGGGAATATCTGCGACGTACAAATTAAATAAGAAAGAAGACAATGGGGATCCTTGTGGAAGACCAGCAAGAACAGCCCTAGGTGAAGAAATGAAAGAGTTAAGACGTTCAGAGAAAGTGCGATTCAATAGAAAACTTGATAGAATGTTATAGAGATAATGGTATTCCGATTTTCCTTAATTTGAATTTTAATCCATCGTGCCACACTCGACCAAACGCTTGTGCGACGTCTAAGAAAACTGCAAGTAAGTGAAAACCAGACTGAAATGAAAAGTGAGTTTGCTCTATTAATCTTAGTAACTGGTGAGTTGTTGAGTGATTTTCTCTGAAGCCAAATTGGAAAGAAGGAAGCACGTTAGTATCGAGAATGAATTTTTTTAGTCTTTTTAATACCAGTTTTTCGAATATTTTTGACAAAATGGGAATTAAAATAATTGTCTGTAATTTGAAGGAAGATTAAAATTTTTTTGGGCTTAGGAATAGGTATTATTACAGAATGTTTCAGAATTAGGATAATATTCTAGTCTAATGCAGAGTTAAATATATTTAGGTAAGCAAGACCATGTCTTGGCAGATTCTTTAAGATGTTTGCAGTAATTCTGTCATGGCCTGGTGATTTTTGTTAGGTAGTTTTTGATTAGTTCAAATATATCGTTGGGTGTTATAAAGAAATTCGATTTGATACATCAAAATTTGTGACTGCACAAAATGGGTTATGTACGGTGTCCTATATCGTTTAGGCATGCTGGATGAAGGTGGTTTCAAAATAATCTGCTAACAGCTCAGCTTTTTCGGAAATTGACTCGCAATTTTGTTATTACTTTTTAATGGCGGAATATTGGTTGACTGAGCCTAGCAATCGACGTGTTGCTTTCCAAAGAGATGAGTCTTGCGGATTAAGATTTGAGACATACTTTTTGTAACTTTCCAATTGGGACATTGTAAGAGCATTTCGTACCAATTTAGTTAGATGGTTTAATGCAGCTTTCAAATGAGGTAAACGATGTTTTATCCATAAACGTCTGATTTTGTTCTTATGTGATATTAGATATGTAATTGCAGGTAGCGGATATTTTGAGAACCTTCTGATAGGCGTGATGATTGAGTGTAGGTGAGTGATGAGATGAATAATAAATTGAATTTGTGATGGCATTGGTAAACAAAGCGTGCTTGGTCGATTTCAGCTGGGGTTTTAGATTCAACAACGGAGGAAGAAGCGATGATAAGCGATTTTGAAATGTATGCCAATTTATTTTGTAAGTAGATAGATGCGGTGGAGAATTAGACAAGGAACTGATTAATTTAGAGTTGTAATCAATGGTTTATGATCTAGTCTAGTTCGCAGATAGAATACGAATGAATGCAAAGTTTAAATTTGTTATCGCAATATCTAGAATATCTGGAGGTAATTTGTTTGGAAAGTATGTAGGGTCAATGGGTGCAATAATCTTAAAATTGACTGCTTTGCGAGATTTAAGAGAAAAGTTCCTGCTGGTTGATTTATTTACATCCCCGAAGTGTGTTTTGTGTTTTGTGTTTAGATCATAGAAGATAATGGACCTAGCTTGAAAATGTCTTGACGGCGAGTTGTAGTCAGTTGTTTATGGCGGCTTATATGCTGAAATTATCATTACATTATTATTATTATTATTATTATTATTATTATTATTATTATTGAAGGTTGATAGTTACTCCCATAGTTTCTAGCCCGGTGTTATTGGGAGAGGTGATGTCAGTGTGAATGCCTGATTTCATAGAATTAATACCCCACCTGCTGGAACGTCTCTGGTTTGTCAGATCTGTGACATTTGTAACCTTGAACTGTAAAGATTTAGAAGAAATTAGGCGAGTTTCGGTTAAACATGCTATGTCAATATCATGGGATACTAGAAAATGTTTTAGTTCAGATCGTTTATTAAGAACACCTCGACTAGTTCCAGTTTTAAAATGTTAGATTGTTGAAGCATGGCGTTTTAAACATGATTCTGGAATAGAGCTTAGAATTGAGAGTTTGATATTATCAATTAAAGTAGGAGGAACGATTGAATTAAATGACTAAAGAAGTTGAGAATATGACAGTTAGGAACTCACTTAGGTTAAAATTTTCATTTGCTGAACTATTTGACGAAGCATCATTAACATTGGTTGAAGTGGGAGGGATTTTTGTGGATGAGTTAAGGGAATAAAATTAGGAATTGGATTAGTGAAAGAAGGCTGATTTCTCTAGCTTGATAAAATTATTATTATTAAATTGTTATATTATTATATGATTTATTTTAATTATTACTATTATTATATTATTATTACTATTATATTATTAATACTTTATTACTATTATTATTATTACTATTATTACTATTACTATTATACTATTGGTATATATTTGAAGGTGGATTTTAGATCCTTACAGGTTTTGTTTGATTTAGATTTTGAAATTTTGTCATAGTATGAACAACACTCCGATCTTACATTTGCCCTGTGTCCCTTTACTTTGCAG
Organism: Teleogryllus oceanicus; assembly: GCA_964035755.1. NCBI lineage: Eukaryota > Metazoa > Arthropoda > Insecta > Orthoptera > Gryllidae > Teleogryllus > Teleogryllus oceanicus. Next base: position 48,634,415 of record CAXIVR010000002.1, on the reverse strand, counting down.
TTGCATACTGAAAAGTTGCTGGGTTCCTTACAATCTTTAGTGAAATGATTGCTCCGTACAAATAGCACAGTGAATTTTTCTATTGCAATATTTTGGTAGTGATTATAGTCTTGACATCTTGAGCATTGACTGGCCCTGGAGACGTTTTCGCTGTTCGACACGAACAACTGCATAGGCACATTCTATCTAATTTGAATATATATATTGCCATCTATTTTCTAGTCACGATTATCACAGAAACGACAGGAATTGGTCGACGTTCTTTATTATGAAGTCTATTCACTTTCACAACTTGAAAGTTTTTCGATGTACGTTCTGCGAGAATTTGATCTTCAGTAAAGATTGATGAACATCCTTTATTACAATAGATAATTTTTGATAATGGGTCAGCATAGCTATGAAAGGATTTGTTGTTTGTATTTAGCATGTTCACTAACAGTCTGTAGCCTTCGCCATTTTCCGTTTGAATTTTAACCTTGCCAAATTGGAACTCGGTAGAAAATTAACTTTTAGGGTACATTTTAAGAGATCGTGAACTTCTGTGAGATTATCAATGTTATACACAAACATTGGGGATCGGATTGATTTCTTCAGAGCCTCGGAGATTTTGTAAAGGGCTGAAACTATTGCGAATGGGGACTGAATATCCTACACTTTGATCTTGACTGATTTTCTTCGCTGGCGCATTTGGGTCACTGTTACTACGCGGTGTCTTGGACGATTGAGCTACAGGTACAGAAGTATTCGTGAAAGTACTTGCCTGAGAAGTTGATGTACCGTCACTTACAGTTGAATCGGTGAAATTTCCGTTGGAGGACGATCTACTTTGAAGTTAAATTCTGCACCTGGTGAGACGTGGTGTTGGCCAATTGCGTGAGAATCCATGCTTTCCAGACTCCATGTTTTGCTGATAAATTTGTTGATGACCAAATGATGATTGCAGTAGATGAGCCGACATCAGCTCATTTTGGGTGTCAGAATTCAATATGTTGAGAGATTCCGATATGCACTGGCCTACGCCAGCGCATGAAGTCGGGTCTGTAGTTATTTTAACTACAAGATTTATGACACTTGCCTACACATGAACACTTGTCACAACAAAAACACAGAATAGTTTGAGAATACTAGTTTACAGTCACAGACAAAGACAGAACAACACTTGCAAGACCGGGCCTAGACTGATTCGGCCTCTCCGGTGCTAACGAAGGCGACTACTGATAACGATGTGCTTCGCTCAGCGGTCGGGACGAGTGAACTTTAGCAAATGTAAACTGCACCGTTAACGAATGATGAATTATTTTATTATAATCTCATTCATTTTGTCTTCATTATTCATAGTTCAGCCCTTCATTTAAAGTATTGTATATAATTTTTCATAATAATTAGAATGTGCAATGTGATATAATTTCAATTCAGACAATCCGTGCTTTCTCCCCCCCCCCTCGGGCAACTCACGGCCCGGCACGACGTAAGCTGTTCTTAGTGCAGAGAAGGCCCCGTTCAGTCTACTCAAGCAACCTCTCCTCCTTCCTAAGTATTCTTCCCTTTCCTGTAGAGGATAATATGAAATGTTTTGGTACCGATACTCAGCAGTTGGAATGACGATGGGAAATATCAAAACCTATTCTAGGCACTAGAAAGGTACTTAGTGCATAAAAGTCTGACATTCACGTCGGACAGTGCTAATTCATTGAATAACATGACTTAAAGGCCATTTTGTGTATTCTTTTAATTTTTCAAAAATTACACAAATGAAATTCTTACTTCCTGCCCTTACTTCGTAAGAAAGGAAAGTGTTGTAATCGTGCGTCGGAAAACAACGCATTCTCGTCGGCTTTCCTTGCTCCAACGCGCGGTAGCAGGGGAGCGCTGCGTGACCTTATGTGGCGGATTCTTAGCCATTCAAAATATCCGTTAAACGCGAGTGGCAAAAAATATAAATTACTCAAAAAATGCTTATCTAATATATGACAATACGTGCATCATTGGTTTGTTTCATTTGGAAAAACAAAGTTACCTTACTATCTCGAACAAAAAGTAATAACATAGAAATTAAAACATGATCAATTAGCCCCATTCCCTCATGCATTTTCGTGAAAACTGTATTGCAATAACTTCAACCGTTTAAAAACTATAGGAAGTACTAATGTTATGTGACTCATCCTGTGTATAAAGTTTCGGCAATGGATACAATTATGAGGCTAACTTTATTCTGACGCTCTGAAGTAATAGTATCTCATGTAATGATGTTATATTTAATAATGATAATATTAATATTTATTGTAAGTTGGTGATCATATTATAAACGACTACTTTTGAACACATTTTGAAAAAAATAAAAATTGTATTTTAATCTTACTCTTGCTTGTTAATTGGATTCGAAAGAAATGTTTTATACAAAGGTTGTAGAAAATTGTATATTTTTTTAAGTTGAGTAGAATCATTTTTCTACAGGTCTTAAGGCTAAAGAGTTAGAGAGAAAAAAAAGTATTTTAATCTTCCTCTTGCTTGTTGTCGATTGGACTAAATCCGAAAAATAAATATTATCGACTAAATTAGGGTTGTCTGTATAAAAGAATACGAATTGTTCATTTTGAGCAAGTTTGACGTGATTACATTGAATTTGATTCACTGAAGTTTTTAATTTGTCTGGAAAGCGAATATCCGTTCAAATACAGTTCCAAGCCGATTAGTTCGAGTCCCTCAAGGAGAACAATAGAAACTGCGAGCAAGTAATTCACACAATGAATATCTTAGAGATCGACGCGATGCAGTGTAATTACAGGAATGACGCAAGGCCATGTGAAATAGGTAAACCAACTTTCGATCTCTTGAGCAGCTGATATGGGAGATTATTGTGAGGATGAATGGTTTGGGAAGAATATTCGAAATTTCTCAGTAGAATGTTTTGATAAGTAAATTAAGGACATCGTTTTCATTACGGGTATCGGCATATTACGTAACTCCTTCATTCAAGACACACTTCTTTTCAACTCTGAGGGTTTATTCTGGCCGATTTGGGAGTCATTACAAAAAAGTTAATAGAATCACGGTGGAATTGAGATATTTGGGACATCATTACGCGAAAACGAATTTCGATATGGACATGTCTAACAAGAAATAAATAAAGGGGGTCAATATAGGAAGAGACCAGAAAGGTTTTTAATGGGTCATATGGGTAATTTCCCTGCTTAGAAATATAATAGTAATAAATAGAAAATATATTAAAGAAACTAATGGTGCCAAAACAACACGTAGTTTCTCGCCCACATGTCCCGCAAAATTACGCAAAAAGTACCCAAATTTTCAAAAAATTTTACATGATCTTATTTCAAAATATATCTTTAAGGAACATATTTCATTAAGGAAAAAATCGCTATCTTCATAATTGTAGTTGTTGGAAGACGCCGAAAAAAATTTGAACTTTTCCAATCTTCAAAAATGTAGGGTTTTTAACAAACATGATACCTGCACCATTCTTTCTCTCGTCCTTTACACTATCCAGTAGGAACATTTAATCAAAATTGATGGAGCCAATGTTTTGAAAATTTTGAATTGGTTTAGGGGCTTCATATAAAGTATTCCCTTAAATTAAAATATTGGTTGTTAACTCAAGCGATATCAGCAAGATCCATTGGAGCATACCAATTTTGGAGAAAATCGGCTGAATGGTTTAGCCGCTGGCGTTGTTCACAGACGGACCGACGGACTATCGAACGGACTATCGACGGACAGACAGACGTTTTGCCGTCATTTGATTTTTCGGTATCAAGGACCCACAAAAATAGATTCTGACTACACCACGTGATAGAGGATTTTTTCTTAATTTAGTAACTGGGTTTATCAACTTTTTCATTACCGGGGCGCTGTAATAAGAGTTTTTCTGCCGAAAATATGCCACTTTTCTCGCAGCATTACATAACTTTCTCTCTACTCCGTAGCGAGAAAGTAAAAACAATATAATAGTGAAAGACGGCCAATGGGAAGAGGCGGAGTGGACGCCAAATGAACGTGATGCGCTGAGTCTGCCAAAGAGAGACAAGATCGGGAAGGTTTTGGTTGAAAGGCGGGTCATATTATTTGCAATGGAGAACGTACGCGGCTACGGTGTGATGTATGTAAAATGGGAACGCATTTATCGTGAAAATAATTTCCTCGCAAAATTTGTTGATTTGGTGCTAAATAGTAGTTAAAGTGTGGATAGAATTCGCGAATACAGGATTTATATAGGGAATAAATTTTTAAGGAAGGTAATCGTGAAAAGTTGAACTTCAGTTAAAAGTTCGAACTCGGCTGAAGCCAAACAAGGTATCAGGGACTTACAGGGACTTACGGAGTTTTAAATAGAGTCTGACAGCGGTTTATCGGTTAAGAGTGCAGTCGTCAGCTAAACGAAAGGGCAAAAATATTAAATACAATTAATTAAAGAAGATTATGTATTAGATTTATATTATACAGGGTGGAACAACTAAGTGATACCACCCCTCGTATCTCCTCAACCGTGCCAGATACGAAGATGCCGTCTGGACAGTCGATTGCATAAACAGGGGCTACCACAGGAGTACAGCATACTTCGTCTTCGTATTTTTTTACTACGAAGATATAAGGTCATATTTGTTTTTTTAATGGAATCCTTTAAAAATATTTTTACCACTAGATGTCAAAATGTTCCTTGCACAACCCAATAGCACAGGTATGTAATATATTTATGCATTTCTGTCTTCATGTAAAATAAAGGTGTAATATTGATTCATGGAATTGTTGTAATATAGAGAAATGTACGTAACGATAAAGTTATAATGTAGTATTAAATGCAAAATCAATGTTATGTGTAAAACTTGATGTATTGTATATTGGAAAAAATTATGAAAAGCAAATAACTTCCTTAAGGAGGTTGAAAAGCTTTAATTTAAAAAATGGAATCCTAGGTTAAATTTTAGCGTGTCGTAATTTGCTTAAAAATATAATTTCAAATATGTGTATATCTTCGTAATAAAGCGAATCATTTTTTTAGAAATTGATGTATTTTTGTATTTTTCCATTGATGCGGCGATTTTCCATTCGCCCTTTCCTGCTGACTAAATGGGGAACTTCGCGAGTCCGTCCTTCAGACAAACGCGGTCATTTACTTGAGCGCAATAACAACTACTTTTTCGATACTAATCTTGCCAAAAGATGACTTCGTCTAAGGAACTCAAACGCTCAATACAGGATTCCGGAGACTCAATACAGGATACAGAATATCCAATACAAGATACTCAAAAGCTGCATTCAGGATTCCGAAAAGTTCTTGTTTGGTCACGCAAATACTATTCTTTTCTTTTGACAACGGTGACAACATATTCTATAATAAATTTTAAGAAAATAATACAAAAATAAGTAAACAATATCTTATTAATCATAAGAATCAGAAGAAATGAATGCTTTAAGAAACTGGTAGAAGTGGGCTATCAATCCCCCAGCGGCACATTTTATACTGCAGGCCTGCGCCCTTTTATTTACTCGTAGTATGTGGCCTTTGAGCATTTTCGGAAAGCAGACAAAACCATTCACGAAACAATTTCCTTTAGTTTCTCAGCGGAGAACAGGTAAGGTCGAATGCAAAAGTGCCACTTCAGTAGAAAAATACGTTACAAAAACGCATCCATTACTAAAAACCGTTTAGCTTAAATACGAATATATACACATATTTGAAATCGTCTATTTAAGCCCATTACGATGCGCAAGAATCTAGCATAGGATTCCGTTTAAAAAACAAAGTTGATCTTATATCTTCGTAGTAAAAACTAGTACAAGGATGAAGTATGCTGTGCTCAAGTAACCCCTGTTTATGCGGTCGACTGTCTAAATGGCATCTTCCTATCTTGCACGGTTGAGGAGATATAAAGGTGTGAAAATGCCACATACACCTGATCTCTCTTTCATTAATGTGATTAGTATCATAAAATCAATATCATTAACTAACATGTCTATCAAAACATTTTACCTGTCAGTTCAAAATAACAAAAATTGACTAACGTTCTGTTGTCCAATTGTTAGTAATGTTTAGTAATCTGAAAAACAACAAAATGTATGTCCCTTCACATAAAATTTCAGTTATGACTACCGGGAGCGGTAGCTCAGTGCATCATATGATGTCACTGCAGCGCCTCTGACCTACCTTTTCGCCACTAGCTTTTCAGCTAGGTCAAATTCAGTCTGGAGGAGAATTCTAGAGACCGGCTGCTCTGATCGGTAGTTTTCCGTTTCTCCGATTAACACCAGGCGAATGCCGGAGCAGTACCCTACCAAACGGACCACGGACCGCGCGCGATCTGTCCTTCCTCTTCCTTGACCGATCCTCTCCCCTTACACACACTTACACTAACATGCACTACACTACCACATATTCCGGGAGACCGGTCGGGAGCTTAGAGCTTGTCCCGGCTGGGGTGGTGCCCCGACCGAAGCAGTTGACGAGAATATTTATTTTGGAAAAAAATTCACTTATGGTATATATATATATATATTATATATATATATATATCAGAAACAATGTACAGTGTTCATCTTTCCGCGGGTCGGATAGATATCACATCTATCGATCAAAATCACAAGACCATACAAGTCTTCATCTTCCACCTTCCTATTAATTTTTTGCATGGAATTATTCTTATACAAGTGTAAACAACATTTAATAAAATCAGCGTTTTGTATCACTAAAATAAACCTGTCGTACTCCTACGTACCGCAGCATAACTGCCTTAAACTTCCTTCTCCGTCTTAAGTGATTCACAATTTATCGACGACCCATTATGGGTACGTTAGTTTCACGTTTTTCCGATCACTCCTATACAGAAATTATTCCAAGACGGGACCAGTTTGACAGGTCGAAAAAGAAATGAAAGTCATATTTGTTGATGGTATTGCAGGAGGTAGTGTCGAAGCCATTTGCTGGCAAGCTATCTGCAAACTAAAGCATTGACTAATTGATCACATGGATATAACTTGCAGTTATATTGTCAGCATTAGCTAAGAGTAACATCTCTATAATGTATGCTTCCCGCTTTACACTAACGGCCTCTATCAACCATTTACTTTTTCACTTCTGAATCTGTACACTCCGCCAGAGCGCTCTCGTTTGTGTAACTGTCGTGCGATCTAGCGGCGTTCTTCCAAACCATCTGAAAGAAGAAGAGTAACGCTGGAGACGATCGACTTCTGGTGGGATGGTGGCGGCAAGCAGTTTGAATGAGATATTACACAAAATTTTAAATTTTAGGTTGTATCACTAGTTAAAAGATTAAAATTAAAATTTTAGGTTGTATCACTAGTTAAAAGATACACTTCCTACATGTTCATTGGCTTTTTAACAGACTCCCCTTTATTGCGAGGACCATGGTGAACGGTTTCACCAAGATTTGAAAGACATTCAAAGAAGACACCTTAGTGGCTGGACTGTTAAAATGATGAAAGTCTACTGTTTTCCCTTGAAAAGGGAAAGTACTTCACATACTTACGAAAGAATTGTAAAAAGAAGATAATTTCTGCCTGAAAATTTATGTCAATTACAATAATAGTTGGTAGTTCTTGTACAATGTACGTGCATTATGTTTACATCTACCTGTTTACATAATTCTAACATACACCACTTTTCTAACCATGATAATTATCTTGTAGAAAATTATAAATATCAGTCATTGGTAAATATGCAAATTTTGTTCACATTTTTTAACACACCTGAACTATGGAGGAAAACCGCTAACATATTTGGAATCAGCACTCCAAAATGGGGGAGCCATAATGGATCCGCCATTCTGTTTTTCGAAAAAAAAATATCAAATTTGTAATCACTGACCTCCAAAACATTGATGGACTCATTTTGAAAACCATTTGAACATGTTTTCTAATTTTGGCCAGGAAATCGAGATTTGGCATGAGTATGCACCATCGGGACTCGAACCGTAGAACCTCACGGTGAGAGGCACAGCAGTGGCATCAGTTGATACCCTGAGCCACCTTTGCCGGCTTGTGCAAGTTGTAATTGATCAATCAAAACAGTCGACATTTCCTTGTCTAGCGCGAGCGAGCGTGTTAGAGAGGCGGTGATGGTGAGTGTGAGCAGAGCTTGAGTGTTTTCAATTGCAAAGATTCTGGTCCAGGCCGGCTACTGGGCCGCAATAGGTTCGCAATATGCCAGCTAAACGGATTTCCTGTCGGAATAGTCAACTTATGAAACTATCATTCCGATCAACTCTCGCTTTTGTTTTGTTTGTTCTTAACTCGGTGAACAATTAAGCTACGTAAATGAGTAATCGCTATCAAAAAGTGAGAGATATTCTCAGTGTGATGTGCGTCAAGAGCAAATGAAAAACAAAGTTAAAAGTTATCTGTAGTCTGGCTTCTGTGTTAATAGTGATTTTGAGATGGTAATATTATCAATTTAGTCATGGACTCATCTGTATATAATGATTAAACTGATAAGATTATTCATTATTGGCAATTTTTGTATTACCTAATTAATTGTTTCCAACAGTTCAGTAATATTAATATTACTGCAAAAGCACCCATTTTATTTAGGTGTTTAATTATTTATTACCTTTCAAAGGAAAGAAATTGTTTAAAAAATAAGTTCATAATTAATATAAGTAGTCTTCAATAACTTGCCTGTTCTTACCAGTGACAGGCTTTCTTTTTATACCTATTTATTCTCCATTAAAACAGGGTGCGTTACATATTATAGAGATACCTATGGTAATATAACTTTTTAAAAGTTATTTATTGAAACAGGAATATACACTGGCAATCTAAATGGCACAATTAATATATAAACTTGCACAATGATATTGCACTCTTCCACTATCAGCTATTGTGACCACAATACTATAAACTACTCCCTGATCAAGAAGTAATTTCACAGTAAACATCATTGACTTCCTAAATAATTCAAATGAGGATGATCATATTACACTCCAGTTTCCATTCCAAATGCATGCCAAATTTATTTTATTTATTTATTTATTTATTTATTTATTTATTTATGTATTTATTTATTTATTTTACGTTAAAAACAGTTAAAACTGCGTAAGACGTGCTATGGGGAGAAGTGAATTCTGTGTACATTTTCAAAATTCTGTGATTCTTACACTACGTTATTTACTACTTGAATTTTGAATTAAAGAAAGCCCGCTCCCATGTAATAAAATCTATTTTCAAGGATAAATAAACAATAAATTTTGGGCTCTTATCCATGATGTCCTTCGTCAAGGAATAATACATCCTTCCGCGACAACGTCGAAACGATAATTTGAATAACAATATTTCCCACTGAATTCTAGAAGAAGTGCACAGAAAATGAAGTTACATTTATGTCCAGAAGCAAAACAAAGGGCCATCTCAGCATTTGCTCAATGGATCAGAGAAACTGGACGAACAACCTGATCGAGATGGAGGTCATTGTCCCGGAGGCTGCAGTATAATACTTGTTACAGGTTATTTATACAGTCGAAATGCTAAATAATGCATTATGTATCATTGTTAAAATTAATGTTACTTTTCTTGTGATGCTCAGTATAGTCTCTAATTGTATAGAAACAGTTATGCAGCAGAAACCATTTCACTTTGGATTTAAACTTTTGTATTGAAGTTAATCGTTTAATGTCATCTGGCAAAGTGTTGTAAAATAATGTACATGCATTGTATGTGAATTTTTTGTAATGAGCTATTGACACTGTCACCTGATGAATATGATTTCTACGTCGAGTGTTATAGTAATAGACTTCGGCATTTTCTGAAAATATATTCCCGCCCTTAAGCAAGTCATTTTTGACAAACAACACTGATTCGTAAATCAACAGACAAGGTAATGGTAAAATTCCTAGATTAATGAAGGATTTGGTTATATTCGTACAATTGTTTTTGTAATCTAAAAGTCTGGGAGCTATAAGATGTATTTCCCCAGAATAGTATGCCATATCTCAGGCGGGAATGAACATTCGCAAAATATACACAAGGAGCAGTATGAAGGCTGACTGAATTTGCAAGAATTCTGAACGCGTAGCGTAATGAACTTAATTTTGTGTTCAATTCATTTATACTACTAATGGAGCATAGAATTGTTTTTTTGAAATGGAAAACTGCATTAAAACCGTTTTCTTTTCGTTTACTATTAATTTGTTATTTCGGAACCAATTTGAAACATCTGATATTGTACTATTTACGGTTTCTTTATTGCAAAGGATGTTCGTATCTTCCGCAAAGAGAACCGTTCTTCCGTTTCGAATCATCGAGGGCATATCGTTTACGTAAAGTAGGAAAAGAATAGGGCCTAAAATCGATCCTTGAGGAACTCCGCGTGCACTGGGCAAAGAGTCGGAAAGGTGCGTACGTAATGTTCCATCAATCCAGTAAAGTATTTTCACTCTCTGAGATCGTTGCTTAAGGTACGAACATAACCAATCTAGAGCAATACCACGGATTCCATATGAAGGTAATTTTGAAAGTAAAATGTCATGATCAATGACCTCAAAAGCTTTTGAGAGATCTAAAAATAATCCAATAGGCCTCGTTTCGATCCAACGATGAGGTGACATCTTTAAGAAAAGAAAATATAGCTGTTCCCGTTGATTTTGATTTTCTAAATCCCTGTTGGCAATCTGAAAGCGCGTTGTGTTTACTGAGAAAGGTTTTCAATCGTACGTAAAAAAAAGTCTCTCTAATATTTTTGAAAAAACTGATAGAAGAGAAATGGGCCGATAATTTTGAATTTAATTTTTGTTGCCTATTTTGAAAAGCGGCTTAATTTTACCTGTTTTGAAAATATCTGGAAACGTTCCGGTGCATAAGGGTGCTTTAAATATGTGAGTTAACGGGTGTATAATGGCATACGCACAGGTCTTTAACAAAGAATCCGGGAATTCATCTAAACCGGACGAATATTTATTTTTTAGTTTACTGATTATTTTGAGAATTTCATAGGAAGAAGTTTCGGAAACGAGCATCGTGTCTAAAATTTTGGGTGAAATGTCTGTTATTGATTTTTGTGGCTGAAGACGCTCAGTGAGATCGACAGCAACTCTCGAAAAGTATTGGTTAAAGAGACTTGCCACTGTTGCCGGATCGTTCACATTTATATCGTTATATTTTAAAACAACATTCTCTACAAGGTTTCTAGATGATTTGGTCGTATTTTTTATTATTTTTTTTTTTAACAATTATTTGTATTTTTTAAAGTAGATGAGGAAATCTTCAGATACGTTATGACGTTTAGAAATGAAAGAAAGAATTCGCTTGTTTTTACAAGATGCTCTAATCCCTTGTGTTACGCAAGAATTGCTTTTCCGTGAAATGTTTAATTTTCTTTTTTGAAGAGGAAAGCAAGTGTTAAAATTAAATGAAAGGGTTGAAAAAAAGAATTATATTTGTCGTTTGTATCAACAGTATTATAAATCGCTTCCCATGACTTCAGCATCAAGTAATCAATGAATAATTTTATTTAACTTTTTCTAAACAATCTAGTCATACGTATATTATTTATTGTGTCAGTGTTCGCATTTCTTATAATGGTAAGAATTTGTGCATCGTGGTCACTGTATCCTAAATCTTTTGTTTCAACTTCATATCAAGTAGTAATTTTGTTAATTAATTTGATCAATTGCCATCATCGAATTTAGTGTGATCCGTGTAGGTACCTACATTAATTGTAATGTCTAAATTGAAGGAATTAATTAAATTGAGAATTTTTTCTTTCTTGCAAGATTCGACCAGAAAATCAATGTTAACATCTCCGCATACAACATTCGATTCAAAAGAGCGATTGCTGACTTTGTTGAGTGTTATCTCCAGGTTTTCTAAGAACAAAATATAATCCGTAGCTCTCTTTGTTGGAGGTCTGTAGATGCAAAGTAAATCACTTTTAGCGAAGTAAGATATACAGCAGAAAGTTCAAGGTAAGCCAATTCACTATTAAAATTACGGCGTTATGTCAAAGAGAATTTCAAAAAGCATTTGGGATTTGGGTAGAGAGATTAGAGAGCCACATACCCAAAACTATGTTACAAGTAACGTTGCAAATGATGTTACTAATCAACCGTTACAAACAGGTTACAAAAAAATGAAACTATACAAAAGTTAATATTCCAGAAAAAAATATGAGAGTTTACTATATATATTAGTCATGCTTCATTAAAAAATTACAATATTTTGTGTGTTGGAGTTTGCTTGGGTTCCTAATATAATTCCTTAGGAAGCACTCTCCTTTAAAAATTATTATTTCAATCTCACATGGGTTTATTTGTATTTCTTCCTTCTAAACAAGTAAAACCAATATGCTTTTACTAGAACATTCAAGAAGGTCTGGATGTCTTGAAAATTTAATGCTTTATCACGTACTTTCTTATACAAATACCAAGACCTACATATAAAAAATAATTCATGGTACTTCACATAAAACACTACAAAACAAATTGATCATTCAGATTAATAAAATTCTGAAATTAAAAACTACTTGAAAATGATCAATAATTATCTGAATCAAATTACAATATATTTTTATTGGAAATTCCATCCTTTGTAAAATTGTCAATGTCAGTAACTGGAAGGGGTCTTTTTGGATGTGGTTAGCTTCTTGTTTCTTTTGTTTGTTAATGATTGTTTCAACAGACTTCATACCCACCTGTAAACATACAAAACAGTGAAAAAATAAAATTGGATTTATTACTATTAATGCATAACTAATGATAATTAATAGTTATAAACAATAACTACCCAATAACTATTTTAATTATGAAAACAACACATGACAGTTTTAAAAGATAAGACTTAGAAATAAAACACATAAATCTTACCTGTAATAATTTTGCCATTAGTATTGTCAAACAAGCTTGAGTGACGTGGATCCCTTCTACCACTGATTCCTTCCACAATCCATAGAAAAAATTTACAATTCACTTTTGATGAGATCTTTGAATTTGCTTTAACATTGAAGACAAAATATTAAGAATATGTCCAGATGTAGTTGGCCTATCAATTATTAATAAATTGGATTAAGAAAAATTAATAATAAATAAAAAATTATTTTACACAAAAAATACTAAATCTAAGAAACTAACCTTTACTACTAAAACTACCTCGACTAACACCACTGTGTTGAGTGATGAAAATAATAAATAAAAGTAAAAAAGCGTAGTACTAAGTTAATAAAGTAAACGAAATCACTAAATGCAGATTTATGAATAAACAGCCAACCACAAAATGTGATTCTCTAGCAACAATCCCAAACTAGTACAACACAGTCCACTTGACTGTCTTGAATGTTTGCGGAATATACGGAAGTAGTAACTTTTTCATTGCAAACTAAAATTTTAAAACACGTCCCTACCAAGTAAACGTAATATATAGGGTAATTGTGTGAAGGTTGGCAACGTCTTTTGCCAACACAAAACCAAACGAAACTACCCTGAATTGAGTATGAATACATGTTCTCATCCGACAGTGACATTTTTCAAAAGTTGTCGCGATAGCTGGTCTTTTTAGCTGGCGAGTACCTAGTTAGAATACCCAAACCCCAGGAATTTTTTCCTTTACAAAATGATTTAATTACATGCGATGAATTAGATTTTTAAAAGGTTTTTTAGTCACTATAACAGCATTTCCAGATCGTGGTAAATATGAAAGATTTGAATGAGTACATTTTAAAAAGCATGTTTAACTCTGAGTTCCCAGTGAATAACAGTGATTGCATAGTTCGAGAATTTGTGAGCTTTCCTCATTTCATTATTCGTACAGAGTCAAGGACGTGCAATAATATTTTCGAGGTTTTCGATATTCTTTACAGTGCATTTTGTTGTCCTTTTCTGTTTTAACTTTTCTTCGGTATAACTTTCATTTGTTATATAATTGCCAGGGATCAGATAGTAAGCAGTTTTTGTTTCTTATATTTTACTGTGTGAAAATATTGGCGAAACGTTATAATTGTATCTAGTGGTGCTATGTTTTACAACTATAGAGTTATATATTACGTCAAATATTTTGTGAACTAAAATGTCTATTCAACACATGAAAATTATACTCGAGGTAGTAATGAAATAAACCTACCTTTCTGCAAAAAGAAACTCAATTTCATTATTACATTGTTTGATTTTAATTTTAAGGAAAAGAGTAATTATAACTACATAGATTTCAATCAGGTATTTTTATTTTTAGAGATATAAGAAGATAATACGTATGTAGTTTCCAGTTGAACACATTTAAAAATAAACCATTTCATTTTATTTACCAAACAGAAAGTCAATTTTTTATTTTAGTTTATTAGTGTAGTCCCAGTCCTTGTGTAATTGTGAATCTTTTTTCGAGGCAGAGCAAACGATTCTGGAGAGTGTTTGAAACGCATTTTTTTTTCTTGTCACAATGCTTGTGACTCAGGTGGCCTCAGGAGGTGTGACCTCAGGAGGCTTCATGTCGAAACAGTTACTTTTGACTGACTTATTTGGTTTATTGGCCATTCAATTAGGATCAATTAATAAGGAAGTGAACATTAATTTTAACTTTTTATTGCACAATTTTCAGAGATTCTACGGACGCATGGTAAAATCTCGCAAGTCAAATTTTGGCAAAATTAGGTTAAGTACAGAAAGGTTGAGTTAAATGTTTGCATTTTTTTGATTAAAAAGACGAAAACAAATTTCTTTATAGTATTGATATAATAATGCCCTCAATATTATTAGTTATTTAATAAATATCTTACATTAAAATAAAATAAATATAAAAGCGAGGTAAAAATTATTTTTCAAAATCATTTATATCAAACACATTTATTGTTGGAAAGTGAGTATAAAATCATTTTGTTAGCATTCATAAAAATGTCACTTACGAATTATTTTTTTGTTTCATTCTTTTTAACAAGTTGTTAATGTAACTCATTTCAAAAAAAAATAATTGACAATGTTTGTAAACAACAATGTTTGTCGAATTTCTTTTCCTACATTTCTGTCTCTTTTGGTTTGCCGTTGGTGATATCTTACTTTGTACTTCTTCAAGTTGGCATGCGGCGCGCACACGGGTATGCTATAAATAGTAGTACGAGTCTGTGGTGTCCGAGGCAACGTGTTCGCGATGGCCTGGGTTAGGAGGGGCGCGCGGCCGGGTACCACGTGAACTCGTAGCCCTCGAGGCCGCGCTGGCGCTCCGTGTCCTGGGTGGGCGTGTCGGGCGAGTCGAGGCCCAGGCTGTGCAGCGTGATATTGGGCTGGTAGCCGAATTCGTTGGCGACGTACTCCACGCGGCGGCTGATGCCGTCCCGTCCGTTGACGAAATAGCCGCCTTCCTTGTCGCCGTTCGCATAGCCTCTCTCGTGGTGGCCGTGGAAGCCCACGGTGTAGTTGAACTTGTAGAGGAGCGCCATGATGTCCGCCATGGACACTCCGGGGGGAAGGCCGTCGCGTTCTTCTCCAGGACTCCCTCTGAATCCGGTTGCTGCTCCACCGGCGCTCCCGCCTCCGCCGCCCTGTCCGCAGAGTGGCTGCTAGCGCCTCCTGAAGGTCGGAAACCGCCTCCAAAATTCTCCCCGCCACCGAGTGCTCCTCTGTTACTGCCTCCTCCAAATCCACCTTCTGGGCCTCCGCCAAAACTTCCCCCTGAACCTTCTCCAAACCCACTTCCGAAGCCTCCGCCAAAACCGCTGCCGACTCCGCCTTCGCTCCTTCCGTTCCTTCTCCAGTTCCACCTCCAATTCCGCCTCCGCCTTCGACTCCACCTACACGTCCACCTCCACCTCCGATTCCACTTCCACCTCCAATTCCGACTCTATTTCCGCCTCCGATTCCGACTCCACTTCCACCTCCTATTCCGACTCCACTTCCACCTCCTATTCCGACTCCACTTCCACCTCCATTCCGACTCCACTTCCACCTCCTATTCCGACGCCATTTCCTATTCCAAATCCATTTCCGCTTCCTGTTCCGATTCCATTTCCGCTTCCTCCTCCACTGCCTCCGGCACCGAAACGACTCCCAGAGTCTCCGATTCCCACTCCTCCGCCAACTCCATCGCCTCGTCCTCCGCCGAAGCCACTCCCCGTGACCGCACCCGCACCCCCTCCAGCACCCCCACCGCTGCCCCCGAATGGGAAGCCTGGCGTGGGGGGTCGGGCCCGCCCCGGGTCCGGGCGACCACCGACGGCCGCGCCGTGCTGGAGGGCTGCGCGCCGAAGGGGAACGACGAGCCCGTCGCAGGGAACGGTGCGGATGGCCCCAACGTCGTCGGCCGCAGACCCGGGAACTGAGCGTCAGACACGAAACCCCCGCCTCCTCCTCCTCCTCCTCCTCCTCCGCCGCCGCCACCCCCGGTGGAGAATCCTTGCGGGACGTGTGGTCGCGGTGGCGCCGCCGTGGTGGCGGGAAGGGCCAGCCGCCGGGGTCGTCGCGGCGGCCGAAGCGCGGGGGGCGTCGGGCCGGGGGGCAGGGCCGCTTGGGAAGAGGGCGGCCGGCGGCGAGGTGGTGGTGGTGGTGGTGGGCACGTGGGCCGGGGGGGCCGGGGAAGGCCGGGCGGGCGCTGGAGGGCGGCGAGGGCGGCGAAGGGCCCGCCCGCGGCGCCCCGCCCTCGGCCAGCGCGCTCGCCAGCCGCTCCGCGAAGCCCGGGGACCCAGGCGCTGCAACACACGGAACAAACATCACACAAAATGCCCGCGCGCGGGCAAAAATTCATACGGATCAAGCTCCGTTATAAACTACTGAGCAATCTCTCTCGGTTTCCGATGCCACAAATAACGCATGCAATATTTTATGCTAATTTTTAACAATATTTTTTAAAATTTTTAAATAATTAACAATATTTTTACTGAATGTACTTTTATAGTTATATTTTATTATTAAGAAATGTTTAAACTCAAAATTCTCGTGTTCCACACGTAGTATATAAATCTATTATTATTATTATTATTATTATTATTATTATTATTATTATTATTATTATTATTATTATTATTTCCTATTTCTGTGCATATACACTGATACCGGGGTTTTCACAATCACGCAAGGCAACAATGGTTTGCACATAAAGTGGAACAAGAATATATTTGGTTTTTTGTATCCGTCAAATCAGGCTTAAGAATTTACGGACTATATTTGCTGTTCCAAATAGTGCAGCTTTTTGAATGGTCCGCAAATTACTTTCAATTTTAATTTCTTCGATCTCTTCCATTCCTGGTGACCAATCCATTCTGACACCACTACTGGAAGCACTTCCAAGCTTTTTAATTCAATAAAGATATTTCAATAAGAAACCAAAAATTTCAAAACATCTGTGGTACAATGATAAAATACCTGAGAAAGAAAACAAGAAAGGAAACACAACTAAAATTTTATAAAACAATGGCTATCTTCATACTTCTTCATGGATGCGAGACATGGACCATGAAAAAGAAAGATTTTACCAGAATTCAGACGTCCGAGATGAGGTTCATGAGAAAAGTAAAAGGCTGCACAATATTAGGCAAAATAAAAAGTGAGGTAATCAGAGAATACTTAGAAGTACTCCCATTAATAAATAAAGTACAAGATTACAGGACCTGATGGTCCCAACATCTCCACACAATGAATAGTGACCGCATCCCAAAACAAATATATCACTACAGACCTCATGGTAAAAGGAATGTTGGCCGTCCAAGATTGAGAGGGCATGCTGAAGACGGGACAGGAGTCTCTCGTAAACCCTGAAGAGATGATGCTGCTGATGATGATGAAGTATTACCAAAGGGCTGGCGTAGGGGTCATCATCTTCTTAATGATTCACTTTTCTTCCATTTCTTCTACCTGCTTTCGAACTTGAGATCGCTACGCTTGCGGTACGGAATACATTTTCGTAATTAAAGGCTTTTCCTCCATTAATTATATTTGGAACTGATAACCTCTAACCCGTTCCGTAGACTATCCAAAAACTTCTTGATATTCTCGTATTACATTAACTCCATTTGACGAACACTTTTCTCCCTTTTCATCTGTATCGTTTTTGTCTGAGACTGTAATCTGGTCTTCAAATTGTGCGTCAGTCGTCTGCATCGCAATCATTTAGATTACCAGGTGCGATTTACAAGCAACAGCCGGCCGGTTCGTCGGCATGTAGGGTGATCTTCCTGTTCCCTATCTCCTCAACCACTTTATGCGTCCTTTGACAGCCCACGCCAAGTATCACATGTCGGCTTAAGCCCTTAACGACGACGGCTGGTGCGCAAATTGAAACCCCACTTACAACGACCTCCAACCATATTTGCAACCCTCGACAATCCGCCAGTCTCTTATTAGCTACTTGGATCCTTAACTTCCGCGTTGTTCGACCTCAAGTCCAAAACATGTGCTCCGTATAATTAAATATCGATTTTCATTTACATTTTCTCATAATTCTTCCCTTAATAAGTCATCTTATGATACTAATAAGCTGCCTACAACCGGTACCTGCAGTTGTTTACCTTCTTCGTTTGGAATGTCCCACCTTTCCACCTCAAACGGATTCAGTTTTCCACTATAGTAATCACTCGTACGGTTTCTCTTTGTTTCTCGTTCTTGTTTTTTCTAATTTGTGGACCGTTCCTAATTATCTTAGGCTTCCAGTTGTATTCTTCTTTTCTCTCCCCGTCTAGTTTCTTCCTCCCTTTCGTATTCTGAGGTCTGCCTCAGTCACTGTTTTCTTGTTCAGAAATTCCATTCAAATTTCGCGCCGGTTCTTCTCCGTTACCCCCCCCCCCCACTTGTCTGGTCGAACCTGTTTAAGCGCTCGAGCAATTCATCTATCATAGTCGGCCTCGCGTTCCAGAGCAAATTTTGGAAATGCACGGGCATTTGGCTTACAATTGCTCCAATCAACTCGTTTTGACTATAATTTTCATCGCAAGCTTTGAAAATTGCGATGAACCGTACCGCGTGATCTGAAATTCCTCCACGCTTCTCCGGTAGCGTAGCGACATTATCCGGTATTTCAATTCAAATTTTGATGGTCGTTCCAATAACGCTCCGTGAATTTATTTTTCCAGTCTTTATAATTTTGTGGTTCTGGATCTATCCAGCCTTGAGCCCTTCCGCCATTGCTTGCTCTACCACAATCACTTTTAAACGTTCGGGAATATTATTCATTACGAAGAACGGTTCTATTTTTAGAAATGACCAGGATTCCTCCTTCATGTCACCATGGTAACGAATATTATTTGCGAGGTTGACTACAACCGGGAATGTGTGATATGGCCGGTAGTCCTAACACAATCTATTTCTTGTTGAAGCTCCAAATTTGTTTCTTTAAGGTAGTAGTTTCTTTCCAGACAACATTCGAGTTTTGATAATTATTTCTTGCAATTTTTATTTAAAGTCAATCGATTCATCTATTCTATTTTATATTGTCGTAATTCAATTGTTGTTATTCTGTGTATGTTGCAGTAATCCACAAACATTAGATTCAAGGTGTTCTATTGTTTTGATTGTTGACCTAGTTCCCTCTACGACAACAATGACCTCTTTCATGGCTGTGTTCTATTGAATAGATTTTTCATTTTTATTTTATGTTCGTTTTTCAAAACTTCTATTTCGGCAGCCACCTCCGTACCCGGGAATCTAAGTTTTCAAATTTGGTTTCCTTTGCCTTGTTTGCCTTTCGCTTGATAATTCCTCCAGCAGTTCTGCAATATTAGCATGCAATATTGCGTCTGGCATTTCGAAATTCTGCTGCATTAATTTCTTATTCTTCTCAAATTTAGCTTCTAATTTAGCATTATTCTCACTTAAACACTGCTGCATAAATAAATTATTTTCTTCGAACCTAGCTTCCATCCTTGCATTATTCGCATCTAATTTGATGTTATTTTTCTTTAATATATTTAAAACTAATTGCATCATATTTGTCTGAGTCGGATTCATCTCGATTGTTGGCAGTATTGCCATCTCGCCGTCAGATTCCGCGCTGACTCGTGATGTAATATTTCTTTCCGGCTCTGAATTAAATCCTGGACACAAAATATCTGTTTTCAAATATCTGCTCAAAATATTAATTTTCTCCTCACTGGGTTGTTACTTAATACGAGTTTGCATTCTTCTAATTTGTAGTATCTTTCACAAACGAAAATCAAATGGAAGTCTTTCCGTATGTAACAACTGATTACTTTCTATTTTATTACAGCTAACAGTTACGAAAATATTCACAATATTACATTGCCCTACATAATTCTGTTAGATTTTACTATATTCTCTTTTATAATTTATTTCTTTATTTACACAGTAACTTTACAGCACTATCGCCTTACGCATGGACGCCATCTGAACCGTTTCTTACTCGACCTATTTATATTCAAATCATATATCATAAATTAATCTGACTGTTTTCCTTTTGCTATCATTAGCTATGACGAAATGATACAGTTATGATAAATTTTATTTTGCAGGTTCGATAGGCCGCCTATACAGGATCTCGGCAGTGCAATTTATGTATGCGATTATTTATAATTTGCGATGCGAAGTCTGAAAAACTTATCTCTATACTGAGAAATAACGATGCTATTGTACTCTGCAAACATGTACATGGGTTCAGTTCATAGCAGTTGATAAACAAAATCAAACGCAAAACAACATTAACAAAACATTATTCTTAATCCCTCATTGTTGTTTTGCATCTTGCTTTTTCTATTTCCTCCTGAATGCACACACTGCCATTGATGTCGTTAAAATATTAAATTAATTCATAAAATTAATCTAGACTTGATCTTCCTACATATTCTAATTTTTAACAGAACTGCCCGTTGTTTACTTTCCTGTTGCTGCAGGGCGCGATCTTGACCGTCGCTGCGGTTCGTTTCATCTCCATCTTGCTGTTTAATCCTCACAAAAATGTCCGAGTTTTATATACGCACTCATATTTCCACATTTACTTCTGAAATTCCCTGACAATTCTAGTCTAACATTCCTTCCTAATTCATAACGCAACAATGCGCGTTGACTACTATCGCGTAAAAATAATAAGTCCCGACTTCACTTCAACAATAACCAAAAATCATCCTGCCTCGTCTCTACCTCCGACCATCACAGGATTACGCCTCGTCTCTCTGTTCGTTCATCCTGCGCGCCGGTCGATTGTGTTTAGAATATTGCGCAATTACCACACCAATAAGTATCTACTGCGCATCTCATTCGATAACTCCAATATTATCTCAATTCTCATTGGTCACTTGTGTTACGCGTTTCATATATCTATTTCTAGGTTCTTGTCGAAACATTTTATTGAAATATTTTCATTCCCCCCTTATATTACTTAATTATGTCACGAAATGGTGTATGCTGCTGCCGTTGCTGTTTACATGCACATTCTCATATATTACTGTTCACATGTTCGAGATATTGCATTCGTTCCTGTCTCCATTGTTGCTACCGTCGTACTACTTTTTTACGAATTACTTTGTCTATACTTATCGTTACTGTAATGCTCCATTACAACTGATCGGGGAGTATCAATCTTGGAGGAAACCGTCTGAACGGTTTAGGCCCTAGTGTTGAACACACAGACGGACACACGGACAGACAGACCGACGTATTGCCATCTATTTTTGGGTCAAGGATCGACAAAACATGTATTCTGACTAGTAACTGTGTAGTAACAACGTACAGTCAGGATGTCCTGTGCTACATATAGGAACAATATTTACCGTCTTTTTGTTACTGTGCAAACAATAATTTTTTTCTGTTGGAAAATCGCCGATTTCAGCAGCACAAATACAATTGTAGATACGTAGTATGCCAAAAATGAAACTGCATGACACAATTATTACATGGTACACAAACTGCATGGCATTGCATGTAAAAATGAACTCGCAAATAATGAATGGCATAGACTTTCTCGTAATAAAGTTTCTTTTTAATTTTCTTGGTGTAGACTAGTTTTAAGGTCTTGCCCCATCCCCATGCAAGCAGCCATATATCGTCGACCAAGTTACAAATTTTTGACATTCCCTCAATTTTTCGGTTTCCTAATAGTAGAACCGAAATATTACTTTAAGAATATAAAAGGCGAGTAAAACCTCGTCCAAAATAGAAACTTTCGTTGAAAAGTTTGGTGTCGTTTTTAAGATAATAGCGTTTGAGCGTTACTGTAAAAGTGAAATTTGAAGCTCATTTTCACAGAAAATTTTTGAGTTTTTAAAAAAATTCATTAAAAGCCATTAAAGAACATTAACTAACAAATATAATAATGTATACAAATCGATAGAAATGAGAGTAATAACGGCGTGAAAGATGTTTTAAAAAATCCATTTGTATAATATTTGAAAACACAAAAGAATACACCAAAATTAATTTTATGAAAATGTAATTATCACTATCCTTTGGAAACATTTAACGAAACAATTTGGAGCCATTTTTGAGAAAATGGCGTTTGAGCATTTCTGAAAATACGACATTTTAATAGAAAACTGTTGAGGTTTCTAGAAACATTATATGACATTATTTAAAGCACATATGTCCATAAATAAAATAATGAAAACAAATCGCCTCTAATGTAAATATTACCACCGTGGGAAACAAGTCAAAAAATAGTTTTGTAAGTTTTGAAAAAACAAAACAGAGCAATATGGCGTTTATGTCATCATACAGGGTACATATTGCACTACCACTACCAAAAATTTTAAAAAAATGTGGAGCCGTTTTTAAGAAAAAAAAAATTTCATTTGAAAGGAAAATCTGCCTTTAATTTTATAGTTGTAGGGAAACGCCGAAAAAAATGAAACTTCTCCAATTTTCGAAATTTCAGAGATAACCGTGAAAATCAGGCCTATGTCACCTTTCTAAGGGTTTTATTCTTCTTATATATTACTCTATTCTTTCAAGAAACTGAAAGAAAAAAATTGGAGCCATTTTTGAGAAACTTTTGAAAATATCCGTACAGTACAAGTACCCCAAAATTTTAAAGAAAGTTTTTCAAAATTCCAAAGCTTCAACAGGAGCCAGATGGGCAGGGGTTTCTTCAGTTTGAAAATGATTTTACGCATGGTTTAGGCGCTAGTTGTGTTCACAGACGGACGGACAGACATACGGGCGGACGTTTTCAAAAACCATTTTCCGGATTCAGGGACTCCAAAACGTGTATTTCCGTAGAAATCTGGATGGATTTTCCGCAGCATTACTTAACTTTCTCTATATACGTATATTACTCCGTATGTACGTATACGAGAATGTAAAATTAACATAATATATTAACATATTTTATTATTTACGTAATTTATTATTACCATATTATAGAATTAAAATGTATAAAATCAATGTTTTATCAGTCATAATGAAAGTCGTCTCATCTCAGATATAGAAAATACATACTTTTAACATACGTGGTATACTTTTTTTAACATACGTTAATTAATGACAGTACAAAAGTAATATTCTTGAGTACTATTGGAATACCGTTGTGTTTAACTGATTAGCACGGACGCCACAACAGCTAGTTTCTCTCAGTGGTGTTGAAACGACGGCGTTAGTCATCAAAGGAGCCAGTGTTCACGAATTCGGTAGCCAGGAGGGGGGGGAGACTGTCCCTGGCCCTCTTGCAAAGCCACCTCGCGGCAACGCATCTCACAATCGAAATGACTTGCGCACACGCGGCCATTTACACCCGTAGTTTCTGTCCGTTCAGGCCAGTACACGATTTAATTTTCTCGCCTACTATGGACTTGCGTAGAAAAGATGCTGCTAATGCTTGCAATGCTGCGGCGAAAATCCGCGATTTTTTCACATAAATTTATATCAACCCTGGGGTCGATAAAATGGATAATTCTTGTTCATGTAGTAAATTACTTTCTTCAACACGTTGGGTAGTCAGAATTCATGCTTTGTTTGGTTGATATCGTAAAATCGATTGTCGGCAACATGTCTGTCCGTACGTTCTCCCTGATTAATCATGGAGACAATCAGTCTCGTGCCTAAATCGTTCAGACGATTTTCACCGAAATTGATATTCTCCAATCGATCTGGACAAACTTAAGCGCCACCAATTTGAAATGGGTATTTTGATTTTGGGAATTATACGTGAACCTTCAACATTTTCTAAATTTTCTGAAAACTAGCTCCAAATTCTTTTACTTTTACTATCCTTTTTCCATGGATAATGTAAGAAACGCGTTAAAAGTGGTAATCCATTTTAGTTAAAATCTCCCAGAATGTTTTGGGTTACTACTACATAATTGAAGATAGCATTGTTCCTTAATGAGATATTTTTCGAAGGCATCTTGAAGTAAGTTCATCCTCCATTTTTTCGAAAATATAAATATTTTTTACGTAATTTTGCGTGAAATATAGGCAAATTTTAAACACTTTTCTCAAAACGTCTCCAATTATTGTCGTCGGATGTAGTACAGGACGGTAATAAAAGATGCTTGTCCTGGGAGCTCGGTATTTTAAAAGCTGCCCAGAAACAATATAAAATATGAGAAAAGTAAATATTGATATTTTTGTTACATGAAATCAGTTCTAAAACTACTGGTGATCATACTTCATATATTTTTCGCAATATTTGTATGGACTGTGCAATATTATAATGTTACATGAACCAGCAAACATTTTTTCCACGTCGAAACTTGAACTCAATTCCACACCACTCACTCTGACGTATCTCACGTCGACGCTTAAAACTAATTGTTTATCCCATTATCTTGAACTGGCAGTTTTCTAAGATTCAGAAAGTTCAATAAAAATGAGATTTGCATCATCCTTTTAAGCGTTCCTTGATTTATTCCTGTAATAATGTTTTAAAACATTTGGAGGGATTTTTAGAATTATTTTATAAAGTTCATTAATTTCAAGCAGAATTACATGAAATCTGTTCTTTTTAAACAATTATATATTTTTCAATATTGATGTTTTTAGAACTGATTTGGGTTTAACTAATAAATCTATCTTCATTTTTGTAGTTTTTAAATGTTAACTTTTTGCAATTTTCAACAATACAGAGAGTTTTCTGGAAATGAGGCTAGCACCATTTTTTACTATCCTTTGATACATACGAGGAGAAAATGTAAATTAAAAAAAGGGGCTATTTTTGAAATAAAATTGTTCACAAATTGCCTATATTTCAAGCAAAAACTAAACTATTTATGTTTTCGAAAAATTTGTTCACAAATTGCCTATATTTCAAGCAAGTGCGAAGACGCCGAAAAATTTAACTTTTCCAATTTTCTAAATATTAGGATTTCGAAGAAAATAAGATCTGATGTTGATTGGCGTATTCAACAGCATCCAGTGATTTTGTCTCATGGAATGGAACAATTATTTGTCAGCACATGGAAGCGGTAGAAACGGTTTGCCAATGTTTAATATTTCATATTCGATAATAAATTATAATAATTGAATAATAAATTATTCAAAAGCTTTGAGAAGGAAAAGAAAATTGTAGAGGAACTTCATTTAACTCATATTCTTGATGCGGAGGGCAGTAAAATTGGTCGGCATTTTTAAATACGTTCGTAGAAGGAAGGAAATAAAGATGAGATTCCAGTTGTTCGGGTTAATAATTCGCCAATATCGGACGATTGTGAAAAAGCTAATGCTTTTAACGCGTATTTTAGCTCCGTTTTCAAGCAAAAGTCAAATTGTATTCAGATACCATCACTGTCAGATAGAAGTCTTTTTCATATTAATGTAAATACTTTGCGGAAAAGAATAAAATTAATGAAGAGAGGGAAATCACGAGGCCCGGATTCTATTTCCACGGACGTCATTAAATTAGGTGGAGAGGCTATTATACCATATTTAATTAGGTTATTTCATGTATCGATAAACAACGCTTGCGTACCGGAAGATTGGAAGCTGGCTCTCGTCGTACCTATTTTTAAAAGTGGCGACAAGACATTACTTAGTAACTATAGACCGGTAAGTCTTACATCAGTCGTATGCAAGCTTATGGAACATCTAATTTCTAGCTATATCAGGAAAGAATGGGAGGACAAGCAATGGCTTTATCACGGTCAACACGGTTTCAGGAATGGTTTTTCGTGCGAAAGTCAGCTAGTCTCACTTTTACAGGACCTAGCGACGTAGTTGATGAAGGTGGTAGGGTCGACGCGATTGTAATTGATTTTGCCAAAGCTTTGATGTTGTTCCACACGATCGTCTTGTAAAGAAATTAATAGATTCGGGTTTAGACACTAGAGTGGTAGCGTGGATAAACGAACTACTTCGTGACAGGACACAAAAGGTCCGAATCGGAAATTACTTGTCAACTTCGAGAAACGTCACGTCAGGAATTCCACAAGGGAGTGTCATCGGCCCACTCATGTTTCTTGCCTTCGTAAATGATTTACCGACAAGTTTAGTTTCTAATGTACGACTCTTTGCAGATGACTGCGTAATTTATAGAATTGTTAACTCGGAGGAGGACGAGAATATTTTGCAGCGAGACTTGAGAAATTACATATCTAGCGGATACAAACGGCATGGAAATAAATAGTTCAAAGAGCAAATCCATCACGTTTGGTAGGGGTCGAAGTTACAATGAAACCGCGTATAAATTGAATAATAATGTTATACCTCGAGTCACGTCTTGCAAATATTTAGGAGTTCAGCTAGACAGTAAATTGACATGGGAAAATCAAGTAAATTTCGTTGTAGGAAAGCATGGAAATCTTTGCATTTTATTATGCGGATTCTCAAAAGAGTTCAGTGAGTGCCAAAGAACTGGCATATATATCATTAGTGCGACCCATATTAGAATATGGCGCGATATGTTGGGACCCATACAGACTTTTGCAGCAAAGAAATCTAGAAAAGGTTCAGCGTAGAGCTTCAAAATTTGCTTTCAGGTACCAGGAATAAAGTATGGGAGTCACTCGAAACAAGGAGAATGAAATCGCGTCTCTATGCTATGTATAAAGCGTACACAGGATTTCGACCGTGGAAAGAAATTCAAAGTCGATTAGGGAAACCTACATATTTCGGCAGAGCGGATCACATGCACAAAATTCAGACAAGAATTCAGAAAACGGACGTTGGGAAATATTCATTCGCGAATCGAACTATTAGAGACTGGAATGGCTTGCCTGTGACAATCTTTGATCCCTTTCCTCATGATAGGGAAACCTACATATTTCGGCAGAGCGGATCACATGCACAAAATTTAAAAATAAATTAAATTCCTAGATGTTTATATGTGTCTTATTATTTCCTATGTAAAGTATGTTATATTATATATTATTATTATTATTATTATTATATTATTATTATTATTATTACTATTACTTTTCTATTATTATTATTATTATTATTATTATTATTTCTATAATTATTATTATTAGTGCAGTGGCGTGTAGTGCAGTGATGTGAAGTTGAGGGAAACGAGTGAGTCAAAATCACATTAAAACGTGATTGGCAAAAGTGATTGGCAGTATGGTGAGGTGAGACGAGGTGAAGTGAAGTGAAGTGAAGTGAAGTGAAGTGGAGTGCCATGGAAGCTTGCACGGTGAAATGTTCATGTTAATCTGTAAAGTGTGTAAAATGTTGTATAGTTAAGTTCTGTAATGTTTAGTTAGTGTATTCTGCCACCAAGTTCTGGAACTTATTTGCAGAATTAGTAATAAATCTAAAATCTTTTGTAAATCATATGTATCTCCTGTCTTGGCGTATTACCACACTTTTTACCAAATCTCCGGGTGGTTCACGCCAGCTGGGACTCCGCGATTTGTGCGTGTGTGCATTTGTTCAAGGAGCTTAAATTGCGTGACTGTCAACAATTGGCAATAATGCACTGATACTCAAATGGTAACCAACAGCTCCTGACTATGTAACAATATCTTCTCCGTATGAATGAGTGAGTGAATGAATGAATGAGCCTAGAAGGTCCCATAAAGGGAAAAGGCCTCTGGCAAGGGGGGAAGCACTTGCGAAACTCACGTGCTGAGCTATTCCAAATAAGTATGAATTAACGCTGAACATCTGCACTTCCTATCAGGTGTCTTTCATAATCTCTAAATTGTTCTACACTTCGCTGCACTTGAACATTGTGGTCCCACTAGCCTACTGAAATAGTCGGTTCGTCTGGTTCTGGATCTTCCTCAGCTTCTGCTTCCGATGTATGGATGCCACATAGTGGTAGTCTGCACCCATCTGTCTTGGTGAAGTCGTTACCCGCCCATTTCCATTTAATTCGTGCAGTGGGTTGCACAACGTTCATGGAGGATGTGATTACTTGGGTTCTTCTGTTTGAAACTCTCTGTAAACTGTATTGAAATGCCCAGGATTTTTATTTGGCAGATTTACAATGAGATCTTTTGTTTGTCCGTTAAAGACCACGTCTAGCAATCGTTAATGCATGTATGTTGAGCTTCTATTCTGATTTTCCTGTCGAGTGATTTGTCCATGAGAATAAATTTAAGTGCCCAAAAGGCTTACCATGCTTGAACTATTCGTCTCTTAATTTAATTATTCATTTTATTGTTTGGAGTGATGAGTTGGCCGTGGTATACACAGTCTTCTACATGCTCTAACTCGGTTCCGTCGATGATAATTTTGTTAGCTGGTCTGTTGGACATCAATTTGGTTTTGTTGTAGTTCATCGTTAATCGTGCAATTTTGCTAGTCTTGTTCAACTCTACAAGCATCTTTAAAAGCTGTTTGGGAAAGTTGGCAACCAATACAATGTCGTCCGCGAATCTTCTTTCCATTTATTTTTATCCCAAATTTGTTGTTCCAAATTAATTTCCTGAATATGTCTTCCAGAACACAAGTGAACAGCTTTGGAGGGTTGATTGATGAGACAGGATCACCCTGTTTTACTCCTCATTTTAGTTGGAAAGTTTGAGACGCTTTGTCTGTATAGTTTGCCCAGTATTCTAACATATTTTGTTTATACTACCTTTTTTTGTAATGCCTGAAGAACACTGGAATGTTCGACGGAGTCGAATGACTTGCTGTAATCCACAAAAGCCAAGTGTAATGATAGGTTAAATTATTCTGTCTTTTCTATGATTTGGTTGATAGTTTGAATGTGGTCTACTGAGGTGAATCCTGAGGGAAAACCTGCTTGTTTACATGGCTGATACTCGTCTAGTCTCTTTGTTAGCTTTCTTTTTAATATCTTCGAAAACAGTTTGTACCGTGAATCTTAGACTAATTTTGAGACAATTCTTGAATGCCTTCTAGGTGTTAAGAGAAGTTGTGTTTCAAAACTTTGAACTTTCTGTTTATTATTTATTTTTTTATTTTCATTGCGTTTATTTTACTAACTTAGAAAATTTGAGCGTAGGATTTTATATATAGTGACAATTAGGAGAAGAGCACTGTGTAACCATTAGTTGTGTATCCATGAATGTTTAGTGAATACGATAATAGTTTCAACAGGGTTTTGCTTTTGTCTTCAGAACGACTTGATTTAGTGAAATTGTGCCCAAAATGATATATCAGGAGAATATGACAGGGATTTTCACAGCATTCTGCATATTTACTATACGTGTGAAACAATTGACATATTTTTCCATTACGATTGAAACACGGTTCCTGATTGAGGGAGCTGA
The DNA here is from genome assembly GCA_964035755.1 of Teleogryllus oceanicus. Taxonomy (NCBI): domain Eukaryota; kingdom Metazoa; phylum Arthropoda; class Insecta; order Orthoptera; family Gryllidae; genus Teleogryllus; species Teleogryllus oceanicus. Next base: position 48,604,924 of record CAXIVR010000002.1, on the reverse strand, counting down.
AGGAAGTAATACGAGCCAGAGACGAGAGAGAGAAAGAGAGATATATCTTGTCTGACACGAAATATTGCTCATTAAATACCTGGCAATAATATACTAATATATTATGGATAATATGTCAGTTGTAAATAGTCACGAGAGGTCACCTCCTTCGGGAACTCCCCGCTACGTGGGGAAAACGAGATGCAAGCAACTTGTCGACGTCATGCAACCAATGAAGCCATTATAATACATATTTATGCATTTAACATTTCAATTTCGTTAAATAAAATTTCTCTTTCCAACTAAGAGGTAGTGATAATTTCACTTTTGACATAGAATACTCTTTCAAGTTTACAATAGTACTGTTTTATGACATGTAAGAGTAGCGGAGAATCAATTACGTAAATCGTTGACAACACTTAATTTTACAGGAGAAAAACGTTTAAAAATTTTTTTTGAATATCATTAATTCCTTTTTATAACATTAGTTTAAAATTGTTTTTTGCTCCCCTGTAAAATTAAGTTTTTTTGACTAATCAACTTATTCACCGGGGTCAAAGAAATAAGGACTAACGTAAGAGAAGGGGCATCCGGTTCTAGAAGAAATAGATGTTCTCATGGGTTGGTTTGGTTTGATTTTTCGTGTTTCCAGGCGCGTCAACTGCTTTGGTCATTAGTCCCGTTAGTGTAGTGCATGCTTTTTCTCGGAGATGGCGGTGATCTTTCCCGCTGAATGGCGAGATCCGGCACCGACCTACCGTCGGCTAGTAGGGTTCCTCACCAGGACTCTCCCACCAGCGAGGCACCGCCCCAGCCGGGACAAGCTCTAAGCACCTGACCGGCCTCCCGGAATATGAGGTAGTGTAGTGAATGTTAGTGTAAGTGTGTGTGCGTAAGGAGAGGATAGACAAGGAAGAGGAAGGACAGATCGCGCGCGGTCCGTGGCCCGTTTGATAGGGTACTGCTCGGCATTCGCCTGATGTTGATCGGAGAAACCACGGAAAACTACCAATCAGATCAGCCGGCCACTAAAATTCTCCTCCAGACAGGGACTGAATTTGACCTAGCTGAAAAGCTAGTGTTGAAAATTCTGCCGCCATCATGTCTCAAACCTAGGTCCTAGGACCTAGGACTTCCCGGTCAGAGGCGCTGCAGCGACATCAGTTAATGCACTGAGCTACCGCTCCCGGGACTAACGTAAGAGAAGGGGCATCCGGTTCTAGAAGAAATAGATGTTCTCATGGGTATACTTACGGAAACCGACTTTGATGCTCCTCATGGCGAGGATCTTGAAGTTGCCGTTCTCATCCGTTGCGTACACCGTCACTCGGTAGTAGCCGTCGGCCGTGATGAAACCGAACTGCCCCATAATGATGCCGCGTTCATCTGCAACACACGGTCTGTGTCAAGCAATCCCACTCAACGACGTCCTCCATTCAAGGTGAAACAAACAATGCAATTTGTACTGGAAATGGAGAACAGGACAAGATCCTTCGAATCACTTCAATGGATGGTCTGGGAAAGGCAACGCCACTAAACTGAAGAATTACTGATGAAATTATTTTCTTGAGGGTTATGGTGATGGAAAGGCAGTTCAACTATATGTCTCATCTCAAAACAGACGCAAAATAGTTTTTAAAATTACTTTTTTGCTCTTGGGAGTGGCAATTTGTATGTAATTGAACGTACTGGCCTTATTAAAATATTAAAAACTATATTGAGAATATATTCTAGAATTATTCTAGAATTTATTTTGAAAGGATCGCGAAACTAAGGTGTAAGAGGCAAGTTGCAGATTGTTATTACAAATTAATTATACAAATTAATGTAAGTATATGTAGTTTTAATAATTACATCTTTCAATACGTAGGTGTTCCAACCAAATTGTACGGCAAACTGAAATCCATTCCTTCAATATTGTTACGAATAGTTTGACATTATTTATTATATAATATTATTTAATATAATATTACTTAATACTATATTATTTAAATACCTCAATATCTTTAGCATAAATAGCTCGAAAGATAATAATTAACACGAAACTGTGGGCTATTAGTTTCATCACAGCTTATTCTTTCGTCAGCTCGAGAACATTACTAAACAGGAATAACGTTATGTACGTATTTAGCAAGTGGTAACATGGATTCTTTCTACAATATTATCATCAATACAGAACTCGAGTTCATGTCTATCGTCCATTAGATAAAGCGGATACTCGTTATGGACATAAGGTTACTATGTAGTGTCATTAATTTGCCAGACACAGATCCTCAAGGAGATTCGTTAAACACGACCCCTACTTTTTGCACGATCACGTCTGAGGGCTAATCGTGACTACGACATAACGGAACTGAATGCTCACAAGACCTTGACAGCTATTTTGAAAAGAATCAGTGAAGTTTACAGTTCGCTGATTTAAACTACGTAATGACTTTATACCACACCTTTAAATTACGCATTTAATAGTTTTGATGTGGCAAATCATTGAAAGACATTTTGAAAATCTATCAATTTTATTCTCAGCAGTCTTGTTTGCCATTAAAAAGGAATATTTGACAGGAAAATATTAAGTTTAACCGAAAACATTAAAGATTAATATCTTTACTCGGTTGAGCATTTAATCTGATGGAGTACTTATTACGCTCTAGACCTCCCCGTCAAAAATCATCCACAAGCTCATAAAACAAAATGTGCGTTCAAAAATAAAGACAAAATAAAAATATGAGTTAGTTTTCAAAACGCATTTTCTTATAATAATTACTACATTAATGGTATCTTAGGGTTATGCTTCAGACATAGTTTTCTTGATCAATAAATGAAGAAGATTAGACTTGCGCCCGTACCTTTCTTCTCGTGGCGGTGCTGGTAGCCCTCGATGTTGAAGCCGAACTCGTAGGGCCGCTGCTCGTCCGAGCGGTCGCTTTGCGCATGCGCGCGCAGCGTCGCCAGGCTGAGGGTCGCGGCGGCCGCCAGCAGCGCCTGCGCACAAGGGCGGCGGCGGCTAGGCCTCATTCACAATGCAAACTTTGACGTGACGTTTGGTTTGGTTTGTTTTTTTCGTGTTTCCGGGCGCGCCAACTGCTTTCGTCATTAGTCCCGTTAGTGTAATGCATGTTTTTCTCGGGAGATGGCGGTGATCTTCCCCGCCGGATGGCGAGATCCGGCGCCGACCACCGTCGGCTAGTGGGGTTTCCCCCTAACCAGGACTCTCCCACCAGCGAGGCACCGCCCCAGCCGGGACAAGCTCTAAGCTCCCGACCGGTCTCCTGGAATATACGGTAGTGTGGTGCATGTTAGTGTAAGTGTGTGTAAGGAGGAGAGGATAGGACAAGGAAGAGGAAGGAATGATCGCGCGCGGTCCGTGGCCCATTTAGTAGGGTACTGCTCCGGCATTCGCCGGGTGTTGATCGGAGAAACCACGGAAAACTACCGATCAGAGCAGCCGGCCGCTAGAATTCTCCTCCAGACAGCGACTGAATTGGATCTAGCTGAAAAGCTAGTGTCGAAAATCCTCCCGCCGTCAGGACTCGAACCTAGGACCTCCCGGTTACGGCGCTGTAGTGACATGAGTTGATGCACTGAGCTACCGCTCCCGGTTTAAACGTAACGTAATTCTGTAAATTTAGCCGTAAAATTTACACGTAAAACCAAGCATTCACATGACGAACGTAAGCTGGAACGCAAGTTTCGCCTGATCCAATCGGAATTCAACGTACTGAAACTTGGTCGATTCGTTTCTAGACCCGTGGAAAGATCTTTCCACCTTAATTTCTAGCTTTTTCTCTCTGTTGTAGAAGTGCTCGCATTTCCTTGGCAGACAGGCAGCAAACTGTCGTCAGATCTAATTAACACATATAATCTTCTATAATCCCAAGATTTGTTTGTATCCAGAATACTTGAACCTGATATGTGATTATATGTGACTACGAAATGTCGAGAAGTTAATAGAGAACAAAATTTATCTACAATAAGAGAATAAATATGATTGTAATAATTATATTTCATTCCATCTGGAAACCTCATCCTAGTTACTAATTAAATTCAGACGATCATATTGAAGAATCTGTGATTACCATCATCAATAATGAGTAATTTTGTGTTTCTTGCCCTAGCATTGCTAGGGGCTCAGAGACATCTGATGACTTTTAGTTTGTTGTTAATAGTTTCATTTTTTGAGGAAGCTGAAATTCGTCGATATTAATTATGATGTGCTTTTTGTTAAGAATATGATGCAATTTATTACGAGTGAGTTGTACGAGTATGTTCAGTTATTACCGACAAAATTTAATGTTTTATAATATAGTTTGGAAATATTTGTAGTATTTTATGTGTTAGTGTAAGTTAAGGTTTAGTTAAGAATAATAAAACACTTCTATTTTATGAAAACACATCGGACTTTACGCGACATTAAAATGGTGTGTAAAAAGGTAGAGGGGTTGTCATTAAATACAAATATCGATGCGAAAAAATCGATTATTCCTTCATTTGTAGAGCCATATGTTGAATTATGATTTTTCTTTCAATGAATTCACATGTGTATTATGAGTTGCATGAATTTTTTGATTTATCAGCATCATCAAAATCATTAATGAGAATCAAAATTTAAGGGTGGTCTCAGGAAGTCTACCACTCCGCTTGGTAATGCCACGACCTTTTATTCCTAGCTATAGCTAGAGTCAATTAGTGTTTTATGAGATTCAGAAATTCTTTTTTTTTTTTTTTCATAATCACACACAAATTCTATAAATATTCGAAGTCTAAAACTACTGATCGATTGTAAAACTGCTAGTCATCCGCCATCCTCATTCCTATTTCGTCGATTGTTGGAACTTAAATGCCACACAGTGTGAACACAACATGTAGAATCCATTAAGTTTCAAAATCCTCAGAAGCGGTACATCGGCAACTTTCAGAGGCAAAAATGCCCTACAGCTTTCTGCGCGGCTTACACCACCGCCCATCCGCCTGCTGCGCCTCGGCGCGACAAGCAGCTTCGCAATTAGGCGTCCGCGCTGCGCACGCAGCGGCCTGACGCTGCACAAACCCCGCGCCCGCGCCCGCCGCTGCGCAGCTGTCTGCCCGCCTTGCGCCCTGCACAAAGGATCCGCGTCGCCACGAGCACATCTGCCACGCACTCTCAGCTGCTATTCAGATCTTTCCTCTTGCATTCCTCCTCTTACTTTATTAACTAGATGAAACGTGTTACTCAATACCACAAAGTAGCTTATGTAGCCTTGCAATACAAATACGTAAATTGTGAATTCTGATGGTAATTTTGACGTTCTTTAGGTAATAAAGATCATTTCTCACATATCACCTTTATTTAATACAGATGTCGCTCGACTTTGCCGACAGCAGCAGACGACGATGAGGGCAAAGCCGTCGAAAGCCGACTATCTTAATAAAGGCTGATATGTTGACAAGATACTCTTTAAATACGTAAGTTGATGAATTGTGGATAGGTAATTTAATGATTCATGTTTTGGTGCTTAATAAAAATTTTTAGAGTAATTACTTTAAGGTTATCCCAAAAACAAGATGTAGGTATTACTAACTCAAAAACAAAAAAATTGGTATTGTCTAAATAGAAATTTAAATGGCAAAAATTAATGTTTGGGGATCTTTTTATATCCATTACCCAATACAATTGAACAAGTTATGTTAAACCAATTTGAAATTGAGGCGTTGCCTTTAAGGGAAAAAATCTCATTAGCGTACGCTTTCAGTTGTTGTTCGTCGCACAGAATGGACATTCTAAACTGCTTTTGATTCTTGTTTCTCTGGCGTTTGAATCCTCTCATACGAGGGGCATTCAATAATTAAAGAGACAAATTGGTTTGGAGAAATAAAGGTTTATTTTTGGAAAATAGGAATTTTCCTAATTTTCAATATAATTATCAGCAACATTTATGATTGGTCATGATTACATAATTTATGTAAATCTGCAAAGTAGGACTTTTTATCCATTACCCAATGTTTGAATTATTTAACCAATTTGAATTGAGCGTTCTTCTGGAAATCTTCATACGAAAAGCTGTTCAGTGTTACATGTAAATCAGCTGGAGATACATCTCCTCTGAGAACTACGAGTCCCTCCGACTGCCACCTTTTCTCTGATGGTTTGTACGTGTTTTTGAGCAGTGTGGCCCCTTCAAAAAACACCGTCAACACGACTTTTCGTGCTGATGTGGCCAGAACGGTGTTCGTCAGTCACGGAGTCTCGACCACTTTTGAACTCGTCTACCCACTTGTAAAAATTCCAGCGGTTCATACAGCTTTCACCATACACTTTTGTCATTTTAGAGTCATATTAGTTGGTTTTTCACTTATAGCAAGTTAAAAAAGAATCACAGTTAATGCACCGTTGTTAAACAAATGTGGAATTTTCATGTGGACTCTCTCATCTTTCAATTTAATTTTGAAATAATGAATACAACAATGATGACCCTTCAGAAGGTCAGAGCTCATTCCAGTGATGCCAACTTGTCCTAAAATTACCAAACTTGTCCCACCAAGTGTTTTTTCTCCAGAATAATTTGTCTATTTAATTATTGAATGACCTACGTACGTTCTTGTCTGAATCCACGCATTCGAAGAAATATCATCTAGATCGCGGGGCGTAGCTCAAATCCCCTCCGTGTGGACGGGAGTGGGTGCTGGTATGACCGCTGAGCAGCAGGCCAGCTCAAGGTCCGTTCGTGGGCCGTGTCCCAAGGTACTGGCCCGGCTTCTACCTACATTGATTTGCGAAAAGCAGAGAAACAAAGAGAGCAGCGGCCTTTAGATTATTCAGGCAGTGGCAATCCTCGCTAAAGGTAAAACACTTTTACTACACCTAGTAAATTCAAAAAATTTCCATTTTACTTCCTCGCATACTACTTACAGAATATAGAAAATTACTCATATGTAATTATTAAAGCTGCAACGAAAACAGCGATTTTTTTACCAATCAAATCGTACCGGAGAGCCCTGATACCAAAGAAAAGGAGATAATCCTCGTTCAGATATATAGTAAAAAACCTCTTCTTATATATTGAGTAGTCCGAGTATACGATTTTCTACAAAATGGGTATTCACCGATCGATATGGCTGATGTAGAGGTTTGGAGAATTTAATAAACGATATTTTGATTTTCATGAGTACCTACTTTACATGAAGCCTCAACATTTTCAAGATTTTCGAAAAAATTGCTCCAAGTTTTTGAATGAATTTTTTCCCCTGGAATAGCGCAATGAACGTTAAACAAATAGGCAGGTCTCGTTTTCGTTGAACTCACTGAATTTTCTCAAAAGTTATAAATATGAATGTGCTGTAGAAACACCGTTAGTGCTCTCGTGTCTGAGAGGAACTTCCTGGCCATTTCCCTGGGCTGGGCCAGTACCGTGAGAAATGGCTCAGGGCATCCATCAGCTGATGTCACTACAGTTCTTCTAACCGGTAGGTCCTAGGTTCGAGTTCCGACTGTGGCAGGATTTTTGACACTAGCTTCTCAGTTAGATCGAATTCAGTCGCTGTCTGAAGGAGAATTCTAGCGGCCGGCTGCTTGAACGGTAGTTTTCCGTGATTCCTGCAATCAACACCAGGCGAATGCCGGAGCAGTACTCTGACAAACGGACCACGGCCGCGCGTGGTCTTTCCTTCCGTTTCTTTTCTTCTATCCTCGCCCCTTACACACATTTTCACTAATGCACTACACTACCACACATGCCAGTGGACTGGTCGGGAGCTTAGAGGTTGTTCTGGCTGGGGCGCTGCCCTACTGGTGGAAGACACCTGGTAGAGGAAACCCCGCAAACCGACGGTAGGACCGGGAGTGGTCGCTGAGTGCATCAACTGATGTCACTGCAGCGCCTCTGACCGGGAGGTCCTAGGTTCGAGTCCTGACGGCGGCAAGATTTTCGACTCTAGCTTTTCAGCTAGGTCGAATTCAGTCGCTGCTGGAGGAGAATTCTAGCGGCCGGCTGCTCTTATTGGTAGTTTTCCGTGGTTTCTCCGATCAACACCAGACGAATGCCGGAGCAGTACAGTACCCTACCAAACGGGCCACGGACCGCGCGCGATCTGCCCTTCCTCTTCCTTGTCCTATCCTCCCCTCTTACACACACACTTACACTAACATGCACTACACTACCACATATTTCGGGAGACCGGTCGGGAGCTTAGAGATTGTCCCGACTGGGGCGGTGCCCAGCTGGTGGGAGAGTCCTGGTTAGGGGAAAACCCCATTAGCCGACGGTAGGTCGGCGCCGGATCTCGCCATCCAGCGGGGGAAGATCACCGCCATCTCCCGAGAAAATGACATACAACCACACTAACGGGACTAATGACCGAAGCAGTTGACGCGCCCGGAAACACGAAAAAATCAATCAATCAATCAAACCGACGGTAGATCAGCGCCGGATCTCGCCACACAGCGGGGAAAGACCACCGACACCTCACGCGCGATAAAAAACACGCTCTACATTTACGGGAATAGTGACCATAGTAGTTGACACGCCCAGAATCGCTAATAACCAATCAACCCTGGTCCGTGAGGGCCTGGGCGCGGGCGCGGGTGCTTGCGTTTGAGTGTGTGGAGCCCACGAGTCACTGCGAAGCGGTCACACCTGCGCTGGAGGCGTCTCGTGACGCTGTTGGGAAATACGCACTAGGCAGATTGCGATAATTATATGGTAGAATTGGTTTTGCAACTGACAGTTGCGATATTTTACTCGGAGAAACACCATTTGATGCTTTCACTATTTAATTTCTTATTGAAAATGTTACGATAGTGAATGATTTGTGTTCTTCTAAATAAACTTTCGGTGTTTCGTGTTTAAAGCGATTAGATTGGTCATGGAAATCTCTGGACATCGTCATAACATGCCAGCCTCTGCAGAGTAATGAATGCATTAGAACAATGGCTCTAACCGATTATTCGTTATGTCATTCGTTATGAATCATGGAATTACAGACATAATAAATTTACTAAAGTAATATTAATGTTAATCGAATGAGACGTAATTGCAAGCTACTTCTTTGAAGTGTTAATAGAGCCAAAGATTTTAATTCATGAAGCTTTCTCTCCAATGAGCGTCCGAGGCGTGGGGGAGGGGTTGTTTGGCGTGGTTACGCACCGAGCCGCACGGGAGTCGTTTGTGAAAGGCGTCAAACGGTTTGACATTATAACTCCACTTGTGCAAGTAAGCGCGCTGTCGCCGCCTCCGTCGCCGACTGCAGGGAGTTCAAAGCCCCGACACTCCTCATCCGCCGGTCTCGCCACCAACCCCCATCCCACCCCCATCCATGGAGGCTACTCTGTCCTTGCTGGCGCTTTCGGCACCGATTTAGAGTTGAAGTAATTATCGGTTTACCTTCATGATATCCAAACGCTATTTTCACGTGTAGTTATCCGTCTGCGTCATTGTCCGCTACAAAAGATATCGTTAGTAACTAACCTAAGTTAATTGATTAGTCAACTGCAGTCCTGTCAGTGAATTGAATGTTTTTATGCGTGGAGATGGCTATGTTTCTCCCCCGTTGGATGATGAGATCCGGCGCTGACCTATCGGCTTGCGAAGGAATTCTCTCTTCAGGTATCTACACCAGCGGAGCATCACCTCAGCAGAGACAATCTCTAAGCCCCCGACTGCTTATCCATACTGCTTACATACACCACGCTACCACACATGTCGGAAGAGCAGTCGGGAGTTAGTTCCGGCTGGTGCAATACCCTGCTGGGGAGATACCTGGAGGAGTAATATCCGCGAACCGACGTGCAGGACGGCGCCGGACAGCGGAGACAGCACGTGACAGCGGGAGAGGAACGCCACCACCTCCAGGAATGAAATTAATGGCACTAACGGGCACAGCAGTTAAAGCGCCTGGAAACATCAATGAATCATAAAGGAGAAGGCCTGCGAAGGTCACCGGGAGCGGTAGTTCAGTGCATCAACTGATGTCACTGCAGCGCCTCTGACCGGGAGGTCCCAGGTCCTGACGGCGGCAGGATTTTCGACACTAGCTTTTCAGCTAGGTCGAATTCAGCTGCTGTCTGGAAGAGAATTCTAGAGGCCGGCTGCTCTGATCGGTAGTTTTTCGTGGTTTCTCCGATCAACACCAGGCGAATGCCGGAGCAGTACCCTACCAAACGGGCCACCGACCGCGCGCGATCTTACCTTTCACTTCCTTGTCCTGTCCTCTCCCCCTTACACACACACTTATACTAACATGCACATCACTACCACATATTCCGGGAGACCGGTCGGAAGCTTAGAGCTTGTCCCTGCTTGGGCGGTGCCCCGCTGGAGGGAGAGTCCTGGTTAGGGGGAAACCCCACTAGCCGACGGTAGGTCGGCGCCGGATATCGTCATCCAGCGGGGGAAGATCACCGCCATCTCCCGAGAAAAAACATGCACTACACTAACGGGACTAATGACCAAAGCAGTAGACGCGCCCGGAAACACAAGAAAACAAACTAAACCAAACCAAGCTACCACACAAGTCAAAACAGCAATCGGGAGTTACTTACGGCTGGTGCAATACCCTGCTGGGGAGATACCTGGAGGAGTAATCTCCGCGAACCGACGTGGCCGGAAACATCAATGAATCATAAAGGAGAAGGCCTGCGAGGGAGAAAAGAAAGGAGGAGACGGGAGGGGTGTGTGTCGCGGCGAGAGAGGGGGAGCAGCAGGAGGGGAAGGCGCGTGACGCTTCGCTTGCCCAACGCGGAGACAAGTGAGGCGCGCGCGGCGCGGGGAGCGGCTGCGTGAGAGAATCCGCGAGAGCGACGCGGAGGGCCTTTGAATGACTGGAGGGCCCGTCCAGCATCAGCCACGAGAAGTTCAGACGAGGTTTATTTGCTTTTCACCTTTCACTGGGTCCGAGGACGTTGGCGAGGGTTAAGCTGCAGTAGAGATCGAATTGTCAGACACCACGTGAGAACATTCAACAAACTACAGTTTCTTCACTACGCTTGTTGTTCTTCAATGTACTTGTGAAGGAGAAATTCTATCTTATTTTTACTTTCTCGTATACATACGTATATACGGAGTAGTATACGTAATATAGAGAAAGTTATGTAATGCTGCGGAAAATCGATTTCGTGATTTCAACGGAAACACACGTTTTGGGGCGCCCTGATATCGAAAAATAGTTGTTCTTTTCAAAACGTCCGTCCGACCCTCAACCCGTCCGTCTGTCTGTCTGTTGAATGTGAACAAACCTAGCGCCTAAACCACACGTACGATCTTTTCCATATTGAAGTAACCCCTGTCCATCGGGCTCTACTTGAACCTTCGAAATTCTGACAAACATTCTTTAAAATTTGGGGGTACTTTACATGATATCCCCTGGACATTTTCAAAATTTTCGCAGAAACGGCTTCAAATTTGTTCTTTTTATTTCTTGTAAGAGCAGAGAAAATACACATAAAAGTGGCGTAGATCCGATTTTCACGATTAACTCTGAAGTTTCAAAAATTGCAAAAGTTTGAATTTTTCCGGCGTCTTCATACAACTTTAAAATTAAAGATAGATATCTTTTCATGCAAATGAAATTTGTTGTCCATAAATATGCATGCAATATTTGCAATTTTTCAATTTTAAAAAATAGTAAAAACCATATTTTCTTATAAACGGCTACAGATTTTTTCTTTAAATTTTTGGTAGAGATAGTACCAAATGCAAAACACTATTTTTATTCTTTTATTTTTTCAAAAATTACACAAATATATTTTTTCAATATCTCTCACGCCCTTAGTATGGATACTTCCATCTACTTGTATACATTATTAAATTTGTGAGTGGAAGTTCTTCAAATTACTTTAAATGAAATATTTCAAAAACTCAATAGAATCCCTTCAAAATAGCTTCAAATTTATAGTAACGCTTATCGCCGTTTTCTTAAAGACGGCTCCAAATTTTTCAGTGAAAATTGCCATTTAGGACAAGGGTTTAGCCGTCTTAAATATTCTTAAAATAATATTTCTGTTCGACTATTTGGAACCGAAAAGTCGGGAAAATATAAAGAAATGTATTTAGGACGGCTATAGATGGCAGGTGACTAGATGATGAGGCAAGACCGTAACGCCAGTCCACATCAATTAGAAAACAACTACGAGAAAGTCTGTGCCATTCTGTAGCACCTCAATTTTTAATGCGAAGCTGTGTCATATGAAGAAATAAGAAGTCATCTTCGTCAACATATCAGTGATATGTTGACGAAGGATGACTCTTTATTTCTTCTTATAAGAACTCAACAACATCCAATCAGAATTCCACAATAGCTGTCCTTTGTTACTGTGCATTTTGTGAAAAACACCCTATGCTTTAGCGAATGTGGGTGATCTCCAACAAATCTTATAAATTACCCCAAATTTGTAAACTATAAATGAATTCGCTTTTTGATGGAGATGGGATAACATATGACTAATTGTCAGAGCTTCTTAAATTTAGAATATCGATACTATGGCTAATTATGAAAATTACACGTAATTCTTCTCTCATGTAATCAGTAACACTACATAAAGTACACATCGTGTCTCACATCCGAAACATTACATAGAATGCATATTAATATTAAAGTTTGATGACAATTCGTAACTGTTATCTAATTCTTTTAGATCGGTTTCAAACTACGCAAACACCAAACATAAATTTTTTTCATTATTTGGAAACTTCAGATTGTATTGAAACAAACGTGATGAACATGATTATTCAACACTCTTGCGTAATATTTTCGTAGTTCGTTTTCTTTTGAGAATATTTCGACAAAGACGCGCCGGGAAGCATGTAACCTCCAAAGTAGGTACATTGGACAATAATGTTGATTTACGGATTGATATGTATACAATCTTCTCCATTGAAAGCCTGGCAGAAGATAAACATGATATAGCGGCATATTGCATTCGCATTGTAGTCCTTTCGCGCTTGCGACGCTTTGCGCGCTTTGCGCTGCTTTGCGACGCTTTGCGACGCTTTGCGACGCTTTGCGACGCTTTGCGCGCTTTGCGACGCTTGCGACGCTTGCGACGCTCTGCGACGCTCTTGCGACGCTCTGCGACGCTTTGCGACGCTTGCGACGCTCTGCGACGCTTCACGCTGACGCTTTGCGACGCTTGCGACGCTTTGCGACGCTTTGCGACGCCGCTTTGCGACGCTTTGCGACGCTTTGCGCGCTTTGCGACGCTTTGCGACGCTTTGCGACGCTTTGCGACGCTTTGCGACGCTTTGCGACGCTTTGCGACGCTTTGCGACCTTTCGACGCTTTGCGACGCTTTGCGACGCTTGCGACGCTTTGCGACGCTTTGCGACGCTTTGCGACGCTTTGCGACGCTTTGCGACGCTTTGCGACGCTTTGCGACGCTTTGCGACGCTTTGCGACGCTTTGCGCTGCTTTGCGACGCTTTGCGCGCTTTGCGACGCTTTGCGACGCTTTGCGCCGCTTTGCGACGCTTTGCGACGCTTTGCGCGCTTTGCGCTTTGCGGGCTCCCGAGCAGCGGCTCCAAGATTCGCTCCACATCGAGACAGATATGTCCGAATTTTGGGGCGTTTATCAAGAAACTACTTGTAATAGATAAGACAATCCATTTCGTACATCGGATGCCTCTGACGGAAATTGGACTACATCGTTTTAACTTCAAAATTGTGCCCAAAAATTCCTTCAGAAAGGGATCGCCCCATACACATGCTGGCTCTAATACATTTAAACATCAAAATAAATATATTGATTTTGCATTGAAAACCTTTCTCATAGTTTATATTATTACATTTCGTTGTAAAATGCCGGCCGTCGTGACTTACAAACCATTAAACTTTGTTCTAGACTCCGATTCAGGCTCGGCATTATGAGAGCTTATTTGAAATAACTATGAAATTTTAATATTAATCTCTCAAGAAGGGCAGAGTGACAGTTGTATCGTCACACTTTTTGTTTATTTATGTCATAATACACCTAGCATGGACGGCCGTAATTGTGCTGAAATTTTCAATTATACAAGTCAAGACCAGAGGGGGAAGTACGTAGCTTGTAGGCACGCGAAAAATTGCCGTCTATTTATTTTAAAGTAACCCAGGAAGAAGTTATAAATAATAAGTATAATTTAAATTTAGAAATTGGTCACATATTTATCAATAAATTTCCCGCTAAGCGCTAAAACTATTTTTTTCCCCGCTGTCGATTCTGAAAAACACCAAATCTAGCGGAAATTCCGCTGATCTGACAACATTGAATACAACAGAGAATAATAAGTTTTGAGAATTCCTATTGAGGTAACTGAAATCAATGTAACATGAAGACTCCTTTCCGGAAATTGTAATTAAATCTTAATTGTATGACCTGAAAATTTAAAATCGTTCATTTTGACTTATTACAAGTCATAGAGCAGAAGGTATTATCAGTCTATTAAATAAATTAATTTGCGAGTATTTAATCGTTTTGTTCAAGAACTCCAATAAGGAAGAAGAAAAATCGCAGCACAATAAAGAAGAAGTACTTTGGACACAATTTCAGTCCGCAATTTTTGCCGCCCTCAAAATTTTGTCACTGTAGACACGGGCCTCCTGTGCAAACGCCCGCCCCTGGTCAATATTACTTCCAACTTATCAGTTCTTCAATTACGAAGCTCTTCAGAATGACTTGTGTCTCCTTCCGTAATTACCCCTGGTGGCGTCTTACTGGGAACATCGCCCGAATGCACCTCCCCTTCATTAGTCGCCTTCCCTCTGTGGGATTGGGAATAATTCGTAGTTCCGGACACATGAGTTTTAATAATCAGTGTCTCAATTCCTGTCTAGAATGTCTTTGAAATTATTTATTTTATAGCACAAACACAGAGATCAGTAGTTTTTTATAATTGTACAAATAATCGTGATGCATGTACATTATGTAGCATAGTAATATAATTTTAAATGGTAAATAGCTGTATCAGGATCTTACTTGAAGTTCTATAAATTGCTGTACTACTGTTAGAATGCTACCCTTCAAACCACGACTGCATGTCTTTGATAAAAGCTTGATAACTGACACTTTGCTTTATTCCTAGCGGTTATATGGAAGTCGCCTCTCATAAAGATAGTGACCTTGGATAAAGTGATTCTGTTTTGCAATCTAGAGATTTGTATGGCATGTACTTTCTGCCATTAGTTAAAGATACGCATCAAAACAACGTACAGGCGCGGCAAGAAGCACAATAAATGTGTAAAAATCCATATGCATGATTTACGTGCTCTCCCCATTGCCTTAGTACAATGTACGATTATTGCTATATGAGAGCTTCATGAACCGGGCAGGGCTCGCTTGAAACATCCTGGGGAAAGTCCCTCGCTCTGTGCGTTGCAACAACGAAGCGAGCTTCGTGGCTGTGGAATCAGCGGACGTGAGGACCTCGGGGAAATGGCTTGCACGAGACAGTCGGGCAAATGTCGCACACAGTGGAATGCTAACATTACTTGCTCCGAAGTAGGTGATCTGCACGCACTCTTGCAACTCATTCCGATCTGAATGCTCGTAAATATTTTTTTGTTTGTGTTTTGTTTATTATAGTCGCATCAACCTAAGGCTCTTAGCAACTTTTCAGTATTTTACATATTCATATTTGATTTTACATTTTAAATGCCGTAAACATCGTAAATATTGCTATGCTATCTCTTCCTGATCAATAAGAGAATCGCGAAAACAAATTATGGAAGCAATGGATAACTGAAATGCAGCCTCTGACCTAGACGCAGCTTGCTAAATAATGTTCCAAAACTTCATGGATTGTTGTTCAGTACAGATCATAAAAAAACGAACGAATTTTACTAAAAGGATGGATGAGGGAGTATTTAGTGATGACGCGCGCCTCAACTATTCTATTTTATTAGTCCCATGGAATGCATCTTAGGCCAAAAGGTGACAGTAATGTTTCACTGTCGGAACGTAAGATCTGGAGATCCGGCACCGCCATACACATCTACGTGCGGAAATTCACTCTTCAGATATCTCCTCCAGCGAATTACGCAAGGTCCGTGTCTCATTTGTTAGGGTACAACTCCGGCTTTAGCCTCGCATTGACCAAAAAAATGAAAAATAACCGATTAGATGAACCGAGCGCTGGAATTCCCTTTCAGAAAGTGTCTGAATTCGACCGAGATTTGTACCTAGTGCTAATAATCCGCCGGAATGGATTTCCAAAACTTCCCGGTTCACAATACTGAAGATGGAATGGGTGTTGTCGCTGAGCCATGCCCGCCTGTAATCCTTCTAAAACCTTCAACTAGTTAATACAATTAAGTTGACATTTAACATTTACATCCCACCCAGCATTCGTAGAAACTTCAAGAATCTAACGATTCGTACCAACAACGCAAGTCGAATACGTATGACGTTTGGAACGTGTGTTGTCGAGAAGCCGTGCGTTCTGTAGGAATCCATGCCCTGTGCGCAAGAAGCTCTTACTGAGCGGCTCAGCTCCTTGGGAATGGAAATCAGTGGCATTGAATCGTGAGAGGAGAGGGGAGGGGGAGTTCATGGCCTGCGAGAGGTTCGCAGCCGCATCCGCAAACAATATCTCTTGACATGACCCGGATTCTCTTGTCCACGCGCTTCACAGTGATGTTTCGCGAATTGTGAATGCCTTCGACCAGCCTTAACGAACGTTTATGGAAATGGACTTGAGAAACCTTCTTGTCCACGCGGTCAAGTGTGTCTTGGTAGTGAATGTCACTGTGAAGAACAGACAATCCTTCCTTCTTGCTTGGAAGTGTCGACATACGAGTATGACTAAGAAAGGAACTTTCGATTGTGCAAGCTATTAATTAAAATATCACCTCTCAGGGTGGCAACAAATGTATATTTTGGAAATCCAAACAAAAAAGTAAACATATTTAGAAGACCTGTTTAGGAGGCAGGCGTAGCGCAGGACTTTTGGCCTCACATCGCATAAACCCCAGAAAGGAAATTGGTAACTTCTCTTCGAGATCCCAACTTCTCTGCTTTGTCTAAGACGTGTGTGCGCGTTGAGTGGATGGGAGGTTTTTGAAATCTTCGGGCCGGGAAAAAATAGCTATTCTTTTGTGCTGGACTTAGCTGACAAATGAGAAGGGACTTTACCATAAAATGACAAAACACTTCATGTTAGCCACTTCAATGACTTTTGGCCGGAAGAGTAGCACCACCCTTCTTTTGGATAAAAATCATCCTTACAATGCTTCATTTGCTTACATAGAATTCATTATTTGCTGACCCCCATTCATCATGACAGTTGTAACATCTCAGTCTTCTGAACGTTGCCTATTATAAGTCCAGTTCACTACCTGTCAACTGCTCCTACTGCTCTTGCAAAATAAGGTTTTTTCAACAAATAGCTTTCTTATTAGTCAATTTTCTCGTTTTACATTTCATGCATTGTCGCAAATATACTGAAATATTCCATTTTTAGGAAACTTTAACATACAGTAACCAATCCACCACTCATGAATCTAAGATCCTTTTCCATTCAGTATACTCCACCTCTAAAAGCGCTCTGATTGTTTATTTAGGGTCTTCTACCAAATACCAGGGAACAGATAACTACAAGATAAGGCGAGACGTCTCATTCGGTCCGTTGTTAACAAAATATAAGAAGAATCTTATAAATTATTAGTTGTTCTTTTGTGGAGGCAGAGATCATAAAAAGAAACCACTTCATTATTCCGTCGTATGGTCGCTTTTTCAATTAATGACAAATTGAACGGGAACACTGTGATTGTTGTTTCATATTATACAGATAACACGAGTTCATATTCGAAGAATGTAGATTTTCACAGATTTTCACTTTCTCGTATGTGATATAGATAAAGAATTAAAATTATACTGGTGGAGAAAGTGCCGATTTTTTATGAGAGAACCGGTGTTGTGGGTACGTGATACTGAAAAACTAGATTAATCTTGCTCCTATACAAAATCTTTCTTTGTCTAATATGTATTACGCTCACCATGTAAATCAGATTCAGAAGAATCAGATTCTTTATGAACTAGACATCTAAAATTGTTTTCGTCTGTCCGCGATCCGTCTGGGAACAAAACGTGTGCCTAAACCGTTCGCACCACTTTCTCTCTTACTCCAAAAGTAATATTCTCGGATTGATCTCACCGCACTCGAGGTCCTGCGAATTTTAAATTGATGTTTTAATTATGCGAATACTTTACAAAAATCACGTACGACATTGCTGAGGCTAAAGGTCACATAGGCTGTAGTTTGAGAACTCGCGTAAGGCATGCATAGTTTAAATTGCCTTAGTGGCGTGGGTTCCTCGGACACCATGTACAATTACCATAAATATTGTCATTTTGTAAATTATTTCTGACGAGGTTTTACGATATGTTAATTAACGAAGAAATGGGTCAGTTACTCTTGAATGATGTACCAAAGAATATCAAACTTGGTGCTGCCTTCGATCCTCCGACTTCTAGCTCTTTTTTTAAATGCTGCTCCTATTTGGTTTTATTGAAAAGAGGTTATTTACGCATTAATTCTCCTAGGTTGGATGGAAAATTGTTATGGTCGATATTGCAAAGTATGTGGTAGAATCCCTTGTCTTTCCACACTTTGATTATGTGACGATGAGTACAACAATTTAAACTCGGCACTTGCCACAAGTATTCAAGGAGCCCATATCGCGTGCATTGTTATATTTCGTCTAAAAAATATCACCCTGTATCAATCTATTTTGAACTGAATCAAATCTTCGGGCTAAAGGACACTCGGATGTTGCAGTATGTCTCTCTTCTGTTCAAACTGCTAAAAACAAAAACATCTTCCTTATTTAACATCAGTTCACATCCCTTGGTCATTATTCCCGTTAGTGTAGTGTATGTTTTTTCTCGGAAGATGGCGGTGATCCTCCCCGCTGGATAGCGAGATCCGGCGCCGACCTACCGTCGGCTAGAGGGTTTCCCTAACTAGGACTCTCCCACCAACGGGGCACCGCCTCCGCCGGGACAAGCTCTAAGCTCACGACCGGTCTCCCGGAATATGTGGTAGTGTAGTGCATATTAGGTGTAAGTGTGTGTAAGGGAGAGGATAGGACAAGGAAGTGGAAGGAAGATCGCGCGCGGTCCGTGGCCCGTTTGGTAGGGTACTGCTCCGGCATTCGCCTGGTATTGATCGGAGAAACCACCGATCAGAGCAGCCGGCCGCTAGAATTCTCCTCCAGACAGCGACTGAATTCGACCTAGCTGAAAAGCTAGCGTCGAAAGTTCTGCCGCCGACAGGACTCGAAGCTAGGACCTCCCGGTCAGAGGCGTTGCAGTGACATCAGTTGATGCACTGAGCTACCGCTACCGGTTTGAATCAACTGGTCTCAACCATTGTTACCAATTCCATGTTTCCATTGCCGTGTTTCTTCTCCCGTATCAGGAAGTGCTGTCGAGAGGCGGTCGGGGAGGGGGGAAGAGGAGGGGGGCTCTTGGCCCCTCCGTTGGGGTCAAAGGCCCCGCCCGCCCCGCGGCGAGGATTGTAGGCGGTGGGCGGCAGCTCTTACGCAACACCCACACTCTACCCTCAGCTGTTCTCTCACTGTTCGTGTTACTCGAATCTATTGTTAGAAGCAAAAATTCGATTTAATTCTATTGTGAGTGGCTGTTACACATCCTGCTTCCAAATTTATCTTTCGGAAACCCATCTAAATTTCTCCCTCTCCCAACCGATTTCTATCGTTTTCTTGTAACTCAAAACATTCCTGACCGGTCATCATTACGCGTTTCACAGTGACGTAGAATTTCAGGAGTCTGACAAACATTGATTATTTTCATTTTGAGTGATTGAGTAGCGAATTCAGACGCATTAACTACTAAGATCATTAGCCTCGTAAGTGTAGTGCATGTTTTTTCGGGAGGTGGCGATGATTTTCCCCCGCTGGATAGTGATATCCGGCGTCGACCGGCCCGTCGGCTAGTAGGGTTTCCCCAACCAGGCACCGCTCCAGTCGGAACAAGCTCCACGTTCCCTCCCGACCGGTCTCTCAATATATGTGGTAGTACGTGTATGTGGTAAGTAAGGGAGATGATAGGACAAGGAAGAGGAAGGACAGATCGCGCGCGGTCCGTGGCCCGTTAGGTAGGTACTGCTCGGCATTCGCCTGGTGTTGATCGGAGAAACCACGGAAAACTACGATCAGAGCAGCCGGCCGCTAGAATTCTCCTCCAGACAACTGAATTCGACCTAGCGGACTAGCTAGTGTCGAAAATCCTTCCGCTGTCGGCACTCGCGCCTAGGTCGACCCAGTCAGAAGCACCGCAGTGGCATCAGGAGATTCCCTGAGCCTCCTCTCCCGGTTTGTTAATTCGAATGGGAGGGGTTGCATTTAAGCCAAATTGATTGCATGATTACCTCTTGATAGACGCACTAGCTGTCACTCAAGGAAAGCGTGTAAGGCAAGTGAATGCTGCGATGCAATATCCCACTCTGCTGTGACATTAGGTTACAAATTTTGACCAATATCTAAATTCTGGTGGTGATTATGTAGAGAAATAGTCGAAAATGTGCTGTACCTGTTACAATCATGCTTTTTATGAAACTGTGTCGTTAATTATTGGTCTAGGTCGTTGACGACCAAGAGAAACTTATTTTCTGGATGCGCCTCTTTTAATATCGTTCATATTTGTTTGTTTTTAATTTTTTAAAATAAAGTCCATTCACTTAGTTTTAAAATGAACTTTTCCAGAAATGCTGTCTTGCGTCTCTATTTAAACTAGCCTTTTCAATAACATCATATGAGACTTCTACAGAATCGAAGTTCTTTATTCTTGCTCGGAATGAAAGATAATGATTCGTACAAGTGGCAACGCATATTATTTAAGTTTATTTCCCAGTATACGTTCCCTGAAAATTAAATATAATTAAACGCTAATTAATTAAGAATTGATACAACTAATAGTAAATTAATTAATGCTAATTTTCAGCATACTTTCTTGATGTGCCTGTTACAACAAATCTTTTTTCAGCTCATGTTGAGCACGAGGAAGGCTCTGCGATTTTGTAGCAACACCGATGTCTATATACTTTCCTTGCAAAATACAAAGGAATGTTGTGCAAGTAGTACTTTCGAATTTTCAAAATTAAAAAGAAAACTGTGCTCTAATGTATCCTGAATTTTTCATTACGAATGAATTACAGGATATAACGCATTCATGAACGCAAACATTTTAAATCATCTCATGTTGTTTCTAGACACTTCGTAGGTTTTAAATTACAAGAGAGTAACATGTTTCTAGAAATTCTCATGTACAGAATTTTTCAAAAATGGCTCTAATTAAAAAAAATTACTCTTACAGTTCTATAAAGTTACATTGGTTAAATTATTAACGACTAAATAACATGACCCTGAATATGGTTTTCATTATATACATTAATTTAAATTAATGTGTAATTTAATTTGTATATTGTAGAGAAAATATTTATTTATTTAATTTATTTTACGTCAAAAATAGTTGAAACTGCGTGTGACGTGCTATGGGGAGAAGTGAATTCTGTGCACATTTTCAAAATTCTGTGACCCCTACACTAAGTCATATACTACATGAATTTTGAAAATTAAAAAAAATTGAAAATTAGGAAAAAAGCTCTTTTGTAATAAAATCTATTTTTAAGGATAAATAATCAATACATTTTGGGCTCTTATCCACGATGTCCTTCGTCAAGGAATAATACTTCCTGCCGCAACGACATGGAAACGATAATTTGAATAACTATATTTCCCACTGAATTCTAGAAGACGTGCACAGATAATGAAGTTATATTTATGTCCGAAGCAAAACAAGGGCCATCTCAGCATTTGCTCAATGGATCAGGAAACTGGATGAACAACCTGATCGAGATGGGAGTCATTGTCCCGGAGGCTGCAGTATAATTCTTGTTACAGGTTATTTATACAGTCCAAATAGTAAATAATGCATTATGTATCATTGTTAAAATTAATGTTACTTTTCTTGTGATGCTCAGTATAGTCTCTAATTGTATAGAAACAGTTATGCAGCAGAAACGATTTCACTTGGGATTTAAACTTTTCTATTGAATTTAATCGTTTAATGTCATCTGGCAAAATGTTGTAAAATAATGTACATGTATTGTATGTGAATTTTTGTAATGAGCTGTTGATACTGTCACCTGGTGAATATGATTTCTACGTCGAGTGTTATAGTAATAGACTTCGGCATTTTCTGAAAAATATTCCCGCCCTTGAGCAAGTCATTTTTACAAAAACCACTGATTCGTAAATAAAGACACGGTAATGGTAGAATTCCTAGATTAATGAAGAGAGGTTACAATGAATCACGTGGGTGGGATTTGGTTATTATTCGTATAATTCGTTTTGTAATCTAAAAGTCAGGGAGCTATAAGATGTATTTCCCCAGAATATTATGCCATATCTCAGGCGGGAATGAACATTCGCGGAATATACATATTTAAGTGTAACTAATGTATTTAAAGCTGTCGAATATTACAAGCATTGCTGTCATTGTAACGAATTCTGTAGAACATATTTCAAAAGCATAATTTAGAGTTTATAAACACGAAGTGGCAAAAGCTGCTAAAATATAATTTTTTCTTACGAAGTAGATCTTAGTATTTTAGACGCAATGTACTATGCTTTTGTTAGTTAAAGACGAATTTGCAGAACAAACATATTCATATAAAGATTTCACTTTATTTTATTGTGCATTTTACTCTACAACATATGATCGTATGTTGCAAAATGTCACGAGAACGTGTTTACTACTTTGTAGCACCTCAAGGGGGATAGAAGTTTATGGAAAGAAATTTGAAAGAAACAGACGAAACATTGGTAGAATTTAAGAATGAACATGCTAATTATAATTATTCGTATTCGTGACAAATGCTACGGGATGTGTATGCTATACTGAAGCCCAAATGTTTTTAAATATTTTAAAAATTTGGAAGTTTACAAAATTAGCCTTCCATGCGAATTCTTGCAAGTAATTGTTTTAAATTTTTTTTATTTGTCATTTGATAATTTCTGAAATCAAGAAAAATGTCTCTAGCATCTGAAAAGAAGGATTGCGAGGGCGCCGACTGGTTGCGATCCCCGCGGCGCTACTGAAGAAGGCCATGGACTGCGTGCGGAGGCCACGACATGGGGCGCCCAGACCATCGTTAATCACGGAAGAGGCGACGAGGCGTTCCGCAAGGTTCTTGCCGCCGATCATGCTAATTCGTCTCTCCACGCGCGCTTCTGCCGCTCGAAACTGATAATTCCTACTCGCGCTTCTTTTTATGGACATGAGAATTTGCACAGCTCCCGTGATACTTCTGCTCTAAGAAATTTAAATGTTGTGGACACTAAATTAACACTTCACATTTACGTGCGTCAAAGCCCACTCTGCGATTTATTTGTCGTTGCTGACGTTTCTTGAAGTACTATTCATCATAGTTTATTTAGTTCAAATAAACAGCTTTCGACATTTTCTCCTCTAGAGATGAAAGGTATTAGACAATTTATTTGAAATGCCAGATCTTTTATAATAACGTAGCACTACGGTTTATTTACGTAGGATAGCTCTAAGGTGAGAGTTGTGTTAATTCTTCGTTGCAAAATATGCGGGGGACCTTGCAGGTAGTTGGTGGTCTTTTAAATATTAATTAATTGCAATTCCAGAAATTATGAATTCCAATCGCAAACGCACAGAATGACTCACCTGCTGCGTCCATCATTTATTCATAAACGATGCCAACTTTCTTAGGCATACATGTTTTTCAAGATCTCGTCATCACATAATTTACGATTGCGATGTCCATTCGCCCACAACCTCTTTTGGTATTCGAGCTACTAGGATACATGTTCAAAATCTCAAATTTTGTAACGTGGAAGCAAGTGAAATACGAAGTCTGTTCAGGAAATTACCGATCTTTTTACTTTCTCGTGTACATACGTATATACGGAGTAATATACATAGTGTAGAGAAAGTTATGTAAAGCTGCGGAAAATCTATTTCAAAGGATATACAGGTTTTGATGTCCCCTGATGCCGAAAAAGTGTTTTTTTCAAAACGTCCGTCCTGTGAACACTTCTAGCGCGTAAACCATCCGTACGATCTTTTCCAATTTGAAGAATATTCGTAAATCTGGCTCTAGTTTAAGCTTTGAAATTTCGAAAAGCATTCTTTAAAATTTGGGGGTACTTTACATGAAGACCCCCGGAGATTTTCAAAACTTTCAAAAAAAAACCCTCCAAATTTATTCTTTTACATTCTTATATGAATGGAGTAAAATACACTTATAAAGGTGGCATAGGTGTGACTTTTACTGTTAACTCTGGATTTTCGAAAAGTGAAATACGGCATTTTTTCGGTGTCATCTTACAACTATAAAATTGAAGAAACAGATTTTTGATTCAAATGAAATATGTTTTAAGGAATTTTTTGAAACTTTCAGTAGTTTTCCTGCAATAGGCGCGCAAATTTACAATTTAAAAAAATGACAAAACAGTATTTTCTCTAAAATGGCTTCTAATTTTTTCGTTAAATCCTTGAGAAAATTTGTGGTAAACAAATCCTATACGCTGACATAAACGCCGTATTGCTCTATTCTTTTATTTTTTCAATAAATTACAAAAAAATATTTTTTTACTTATCTCCCACCTCTATAATATTTACATTAGAGCAATCTCTTTACATTGTTGCCTTTTTGAGTACATGTGCTATAAATCATCTCATGTTAAGTTTCTTGGAAAGTCAACAGTTTTCTATTAAAATGAGCTCAAAATTCCGTTTTTTCAGAAAGGCGCAAACGCCATTTTCTCAAAAACTGCCACAAATGTTTTATGCCAGCCGTATGAAATGAAAATCGCGCGGCAGAATTTGTAAAATACCAAGTATTTCATGGGTATATTTTATAATGTATTTTGCAAATTGCCTTGGAATATTGAATTTAAAGAATATGAACTAAATGAGAAGAAAACCAGAAATGTAAGTTTAATACTAGAGAAAATATATTTCTTAAGAGTGCAAAGATCGATTTTAAATTTAATGTGACTTATAGCTTATTCACCTTATTCACATAAACATTCAAAATAGTATTCTTTTATTGCTTATATATAATCGCCTATAGAACACAAATCGGACTGAGTTTGCGAATTTTAAGCTCTTAAAAATTTAGGAGACAATAATGTGCATGTGTTAAGCAACTCAGAGGAATCCAATGTAGCTGTAGAAGCTTTTGTGTCAGAAGTGTCTATTACTAATTGAGAATGATTTACTAAACTAATTACTAATACTAAACTAATTGAGAATTATCTTATAATTGGAATAGAGAATAACGAAAATGAACAAGTTAAAGGTAATCATTTATGTTCATATTAGTAAACAAAACGTAATAATATATCTGTGCTAAATTCTAATTATTCATACTTGCAAGTATATTTTACGGCCATTATAATTTTGAAATTGCAATATTACCAGTTCATATCCCGTATGGAGGTAATATACAAGGCCATTGGGTATTGAACATTTTTGAACGGAAGTATAACATTAATAGCTACTACGATTCATTGGTAAGTTCAATGCCAGATAGTGTAAGAACATATTTGAACAAAGCTAGGCATAAAATAAATGAAGTGTGAAAGAAATTTATGAATGATAATACTTTTAAAACATTTTACACCTTGGACGATGCCACATTCAACGGGTATATTTTATACAGAGGTACGTTTATACAGAAGTACAGAGGTACGTTTATACAGAATGTCCAGGGAGGAAACGTCGAAAATTGGAAAATAAGCTCTTAAGAAAATTTTAAACATATTTTATCTGAATAAGCCCAAAATCAAAAAATGCCGCTATAAGCCCTCGAAAATTGGTTTGAAAAAATTGGTACTTACAAAAGAAATGATTTTTTTTCTGGACAAATACATTAATTTCTTTTGTAAATAATAAACAATTTACATGTCTCTGGAGTGTTTATATGCTTCTGGAATACAAATTTTTTGCCTCGAAAGCATTTTTTCAAACCAACTTTTGAGCGATTGTAGCAGCTGAACCATACGGAATATCCGAGAAGTTTATTAGACAAAATACGCTTAAAATTGTCTTAAGAGCTTATTTTCCAATTTTCGACGTTTCCTCCCCGGGCGCACTGTAAAATTTGCATAATTGCACAAGTGGAAGAAAAATATGGAAGTGTTGAGCAAATCGAGGGAAGGGTCAAATGTAGTTCTGGAAGATTTTGCGGCAAAATTTTCGGATCTCGTCGAGAATGAACTTATATTAAGATTAGAGAATAACCCAGAAGAACAGCTTACAGGTGATATTTGCACATTATTGCGCATATTAACAACAATCATTAAAATATTTAGCTGTACTAAACTTTAAACGCATCGTCAATACCTTACAATTATATTTTACGGCGATTATAATTTTAAAACTGCAATATTACCAGTTCATATCCCGTATGGAGGTAACATACAAGGCCATTAAATGTTGAGAAATTTTGAAAGGGAATACAATATTGTCAGCTACTAAGATTTATTGGTAAGTCCAATGTCAGATACTGTAAGAACATATTTGAACAAAGCTAGGCATGAAAGAAATAAAATATGAAAGAACACATGAAACAATAATATGAATCAATACATGAAAATACTTTTAAAATAGTTTACAGGGTGGGTGATGCCACATTCAACTAGTTTTATTCTGTAAGACAGACTCGACAAGGGATTTTAATTATGTTTCATAGTTCTTATTTTTATTTTGTTAAGTTTCTGATTTATTCTTAGGTTATTCTGGAAAAAATGATTTTGTCTGTATATTTTATGATTTGGAGCTATAATTACATATTTTCTTGAAATCTATATTAAGTAAGCAAACGTTTAACCTGGCAGTAAATTTATTTTTTTCTAAAATGTATGCTAAAAAATTAACAAAAATATAAAATAATTGAAATTGTAGAGGCCCTTGGATGGCAAATACTTACTGCACAGTTTCGAAGATGACGGCGTTAATCGACGAGGCTACACGAGATCGGCAAAGTAATTCGAAGCAAGAAGATTAGTATCGTTAGGACCGCATGTACGATGTGGCACAAGTTCAGCACCGGTATTCTGACACGTGATTGGTGAACCACTGATTTTTCAAGATATTAACTCGCCAAGTTGCAAAGCTTGAGTCGTATCTTGTGCCTTGACTAGTAATTAATATGCTTCAGTAGAGTTGAACACCATCCACAAAAGTTTCACGCCTGGAATCGTTTCGTAAATACGTAAACGAGTTTGAAAGTAATAATTTTAGTGAAGACTGGAAAGTGTTATTTTGTTTAGTGTTTGAAAAGTGTGTTTAGCAACGAGAAAATACGAGTTGTTTGACATATTAATACAAGGCGGTATAAGTGGACAGTGATAAATCATTTCCACACAGGACTGGCCAGTTAATCCAGCAACTATTTACAAGCATGGTGAACAATCGAGATTAACTGATACGTTTTCCGAAGACTTGTGTAAGCCATTGGTAGATTCCGACATTCCATTGTGGAAATCGAATAGTCGGAGCTTCTCGGAAGTTTAGAAAAATATATAAATAAAAGCACAATCAATCCATATTCCGTAACAACTATGTTCTACGGCGTTTTCAAGACGTTATTTTCAATATTTGAGGCAACGTTTTCGCTCAAAAAAATATGGATTTTTGTGCTACAGTGCCTAAAAACGTAGCACTATCTTATGTGCTACTTTTGTGCAACTCCTTCGAAAGGGCTTGAGCGCCACGGATCCTTTGACTCATGTTAGTGCCGTGGGGAACAGAAGATAACCAGTGTAGTGTAATGGAAGTAAATGAGTTGAATGAATGGGTAATGGTCATGTGTATAATATTAAACAAGTAAGAATGATGCGTGAATGTAAGAGAAACCATCAAAGAAAACATATCCCAGTATTTTAGATTAAAATTTTAGATTAGAATAAAATAACTTATTGCCCATAATTTAGGCATCCCAAAGTGCATCTGTTTAACTGTAATTAAAAAGTTAAATTTTTAAAATACAAAGCGTCCCCTCTAGCTGCTTAAGCCGCAAAGCAGTTACTCAATTATATACCGATACGTAAATAAATTCCTGTCTTCACAGGGCTATTGTGGAGAAGAAAGAACAAAAACAAAAAAAACTGGTGATGCTACAACTCCAACTACGTCCTCGCATTATTTCTAAATTTGAAAATTTCTAAAATTCAGAGAATTCAATCAAAATGAGATCCTCGCCATTTTTTAAGCGTCCGTTCTTCTGTGAAAAAATTGAGAAAAAAATTGGAGTGCTTTATCAGAAAAAATCTTTTTTGAAATTGTATAAATTTCAAGTGCAAGTCTCGCGAAAACTACTCGTTTTTTCAAACAATTGTACATGATTTAGGAGTATAGTCCAGAATTTATTTATAGACTCGTTTTTTTTAAATTTTCACCTTTATTTATAAAGTTTTGTCAACCAACGTTTCAAGGGCATTTCCGGTGTTATTTTTAATGTTTACTGAAATATGTACTTTACATTTAAAATTGTAACACGTGCATAAAATTGAAAACAAGAACTAATAATCACAATAGATCTAAACACAAAGAGTTAAATGAAAAATAATTTCATAATTCATTGTTGACAAGTTTTTATATATATTGTAACCGCTTGTCATCGGTTACACTCGTGACAAAAGAAATATTGAAGTGACAATACCCGACATCTTGCCCTACAAATAGTTCCTAGAGTAGCGAAGAGATGGCGTTACCTAGAAACAAATTTCTGAACGTACTTTCGCCCTAGCCAATCAGAACTTTTGTAGAAATGCGAATGTGGCATGAAGCTTGACTCGGACGAGATTGTCTTTCTTTCCGGATCGAGACGCTGAAGTGAGTAGATGGGTACTATTCCACCACACAACCGACGAGGGACACGTGGAAAATACCAGAAATGAAGCTTTATTAAAAGGTAATTGTCTAAGTATTTTCATGGGATTAATCACTGTGATATGTCAAGATTACGTAAAATTCGATAGGAATATTAAACAAGTAATGCAACGAATGTAAGAATAACGGTGGTAGTGGACTAAAATGAATTTATAAAACCACGTTGCTACATTCTCGTTGCTGGAATATAGAAGAGATTTTTTGTAACATAGGACGTGTTTCTGTTTCTTTGTTACAGCTTTTTCAGCTTTTTCAGTTTTTTTTCAGTTTTAGTTTTGAGCAATTACTTATTCTACTTTTATTCTATTTCATTTTTATTTATGGGATTTCATTTCGAAAATTCTTTTGGGAGAATTTTGATAATTCCGAAAAGCATAGTTTATTCAACAACTGGCTCAACTTTCACTAACACAAAGTTATAATTTGGAGTTTTTGGACTCGCATTCTAACGCGACCATCACCTTCGTGTAAGCTGTGATTTAACTGGGCTGTACAACGAGGAGAAGGCGTACGGAAATACTCCGATTCCATCGCGGTAGGCAGCGCACAAACCGTCGCGGGACAACGACGACCTTGGGCGTGAACGTCGCTCGACAGCCGTCTACGCAGCGCGGATCAGCTTGGAAAATTCGCCGGTCGTGAGTCACAGAAAAGCAGAAGAATATTTACTAAATTGCAGCTTGGAAAACTTTCAAGATAGAATCATGATTGCACAAATTAAAACGTTGTAATATGAGCTTCCCTCAGTAACAGACATTGATCGGACAAGTTTTACTAAATATTAGTCTTGATAACCAGTAAATTTTTTTTTGCAGTCGTAAGAGAAATCAGATCTAAATAATTTTTATGTTTATTGATAAAAGTCGTCCTTGTGTATAATTCTTTATCTAAATTCATACATAATTGACTTGATGTTATTTGAAATCATTTAAGAGGAATTGTCTATGTAAAAAAGGTTTTGAACATGAATGAAGGCTGTTAAATTGTTTCTGGTAAAACGTTATTTCATGAACAGCCAAGAGACTTTGTAAAACAGAATTTTGCACTGCGAGGTCACGAGAAGCTGAATATTAAGTGTAAATATTGAGTGTAGTATTATTTAAGATTGAAAGGTATTAGTGAATTTTGGTA
This sequence comes from Teleogryllus oceanicus, assembly GCA_964035755.1. Lineage (NCBI taxonomy): Eukaryota > Metazoa > Arthropoda > Insecta > Orthoptera > Gryllidae > Teleogryllus > Teleogryllus oceanicus. The sequence goes on along the minus strand of CAXIVR010000002.1, from coordinate 48,574,920 downwards.
TGTTGTTTGTATGTATTTTTTTACAGGATGGTTATTTAAATTGTAATTGTAGGTTTCATTAAGAGATAATTTGTTTTGAGAAGTGTACATATGTATTTTCTGTTTGTTTCGTGTAAATGTAGATCAGAGTCACTATTATTCTACAGAAAACTGCAGTTTAGGTAGGGAGTTAGCTACCATTGTGTAATCAAAAGGAAAAGTAATCACGTAGGAGAATATGTGAATGTGAGTGTACGAAGGATCATATTGGAAAGAATATATGTTACTTGTTCTTTAAAACTATGAAATTGTGTTTGTTTGTTAAATGAATATTAGTTAGCAAAGACAACCCACCACCGATAGGAATTATCCATAATTTGAGATCTTCCAGGTTTGTGTGACGGTGTAATCACACGTCACAAAACAAGTAAATAACAGATTTACTTCTGTAATTCGGCGTACTACGAAATAGTTAGGTAGATACGTGACTGTTACAATATATATATATATATATATATATATATATATATATATATATATATATATATATATATGAAACGCACCGCTTTTCCACCCAAAGAAACGGCGAGACATCAAGCACGAACACGGCAGAACGGTTGCAAGAGGGCGCTCGCTAGCCACGAAAAACGGTTACGGGCGGCGAGGTGTCGTCGGTTGGCTGACCGTGGGAACGAGGCCGCGAGGAGTCAGTGTCTGGCTGGCCGCCGGCGAGGAAGGACGTATCTGGGGCTGCTCCGCGATCGAAAAGCAAACTAGTATCGCGAACGAACGAGTGCAGAAAGATTAATTGACGGACAATTTGTGCGTGATAACAATCAATAGTCGATCGGACATATTGCCAAAGTGATAGCTGCTATTTGGGTGACACAGATCAAAAGACGTCGAGTGGATCGGAGAATTGGAAAGGAGACGTACTTCGAAGCGCAGCGCCTACCTCGGCTGGTCCCAAGTGAAACGACCCCGGCAAGCAGCGAAGGGCGCGAAGCAACCGAGGTCCCGAAGCCGCCGACGCTCGTAGTGAAAAGTAACGGTAAATATTTCTTCGATCGATAAGATCGAGAGACTAACAGTGATTCTGGGTTATATAAAAGAAAAGGGTAAAGACCACCATAGATATTGTATCATTAGTGATTTGTATAGAATTAATAAATAGTTCAGTTTATTTTGTTCACGGAACAGTGGTGTTTGATTAATAACCCCGAGCCCATTCACGAGAAAGAACACCTGTCCCTTACAAATAAATTTACTGAGAACAAGCCGGCCTACCCGGTACGTCACAATATATAGTCATATATATATATATATATATATATATATATATATATATAGTCAATATATATATATATATATATTCATATATATATATATGTACATATAATGCACCAAGTACAGACGATGGCTTACCTTAATTATCTGTAAGCATAATAAAACAATATAATATACCCCAAAATGGATCACACAATCAGCCATGGAGCCATGTCAATAGGAAAAATCTGATGTTAAGGCAACAAAATTTTTAGGTCTCTCAATTCAGTCAAACCTTAAATGGAACGTCCATTTAAATGAATTGAACACAAAATTAAGTTCATTATGCTACGCGTTCAGAATTCTTGCAAATTCAATCAGCCTTCATACTGCTCGTTGTGTATACTTCGCGAATGTTCATTCCCGCCTGAGATATTGCATAATATTCTGGGGAAATACATCTTATAGCTCCCAGACTTTTAGATTACAAAAACGAATTGTACGAATAATAACAAATCCACCCACGTGATTCATGTAAGCCTCTTCATTAATCTAGGAATTCTACCATTACCGTGTCTTTTTATTTACGAATCAGTGGTTTTGTAAAAATGACTTGCTCAAGGGCGGGAATATATTTTCAGAAAATGCCGAAGTCTATTACTATAACACTCGACGTAGAAATCATATTCATCAGGTGACAGTATCAACAGCTCATTACAAAAAATTCACATAAATACATGTACATTATTTTACAACACTTTGCCAGATGACATTAAACGATTAAATTCAATAGAAAAGTTTAAATCCAAAGTGAAAGTGTTTCTGCTGCATAACTGTTTCTATACAATTAGAGACTATACTGAGCATCACAAGAAAAGTAACATTAATTTTAACAATGATACATAATGCATTATTTACCATTTGGGCTGTATAAATGAGTATAAACAACCTGTAACAACTATTGTACTACAGCTTCCGGGTCAATGACCCCCATCTCGATCAGGTTTTTCGTCCAGTTTCCCTGATCCATTGAGCAAATGCTGAGATGGCCCCTTGTTTTGCTTCTGGACATAAATGTAACTTCATTTTCTGTGCACGTCTTCTAGAATTCAGTGGGAAATACAATTATTCAAATTATCGTTTCCATGTTGTCGTGCCAGGAAGTAATAAGAGCCAAAATGTATTGCTTATTTATCTTTGAAAATAAATTTTATTACATGGGAGTTTTTTTCTCCCTTTCAAAATTCAAAATTTACTGCTATTTATCCTTGAAAATAGATTTTATTACATGGGAGTTTTTTTTTGTTTTTTTTTCTCCCTTCCAAAATTCAAAATTCATTGCTTGTTTATCCTTGAAAATATATTTTATTACATGGGAGTTTTTTTCTTCCTTTCAAAAATTCAAAATTTAAGTAGCATATGACTTAGTGTAGGGATCACAGAATTTTGAAAATGTGCACACAATTCACTTTTCCCCATAGCACTTCATACGCAGTTTTTAACTGTTTTTTTGACGTAAAATAAAAAATAAATAAATCCTTATTACACTGTAAAAAATGGGTAAAAATGTTTATTGCAAATGAAAATTGCAAAAAGTTAGCGTTTCAAAACTACAAAATTGAAGATTGAGATTTTTTCTTAGAGAAAGAGTGTTGTAAACATAGTTTCTCGCCCGTATTTTCATGTAAAATTACGCGAAAAGTTCTCAAATTCTAGAAAAAGTTAAAATGATCTTCTTTCAAAATCTATCTTTAAGATGCAGGTTCCATTAAGGGAAAAATCTCTTTCTTTAATATTTTTTAGTTGTACGAAGATTCCGATAAAATTTCGATCTTTTGCAATTTTCAGGAAAATCCGGGTATGTAACTAACGTGAGATTCGTTGTCTTAAACGCCCTTCACACTATCCAGCAACAAAATGTACTCAAAATCGATCGAGCTATATTTTTGAAAATTTGGAAAATGTCCCAAAGGCTTCATTAAAAGTACCCCTCAAAATTAAAACATCCCATTCAAATTCAAGGCACCGCGACATCAGCCAAATCGATTGGGAAATATAAATTTCGGAGAAAATCGGCTGAACGGTTTTGCCGCTAGCGTTGATCACAGACAGACGGACAGATGGAGACGTTTTGTCGTCATTCGATTTTTCGGTAAAAAAAGGACTCACAAAACATGAATTCGGGCTGCACTACGAGTTTGAGGATTTTTTCTAAATTTAGCAACGGGATTTATACACTTTTTCGTTACTAGGGCCCCGTAATAGATTTTCTGCCGAAAATTCGCCATTGTTTCGTCTAGCATTACATAACTTTCTCGCTACTCCGTAGCTAGGAAGTAAAAATCAGCTCTTTAAAAAATGGCATGTACAATTGTTAGAAAAAATCGTAGTTTTTATTCATGGACTTTATGCAATTTTGAAAAAGAATTTTTTGCACGGCTTTGCCCAGCAAACAATGGCGGTGTCTCATTTTCGTTGAACTCTCTGAATTTTATAAAATTGCGAATTTATAAATAATGCGAGAAAGTATGTTCAGCACCACTAACTTAAATCTAAATTACTATTTTGCCACAAAAAGTTGGTTTTGTCAAAACATAGGCCCATTTTCCTGAAGCATTACATAACGATCACTTACAACGAAGCCGGCAGCGCTAGCCGAATTCGTTTACTACGCTGCGTGAAGTCACGAAGGTTAAGCGAATTCGAGACTCGCGAGTTCGTGGTTGGGTGACCGGCCAGGAACCCCGGGATCTAACGGCGTCGAGTCCCTGGCCGAAGGGATAAAAGGCACTGACTGACTGCGACGTGACGAGACTTGACAAATATAGTAATTAACGGAGGATTACTCCAAAAATAAAAAGCACATTAATGGAGATTACTCCCCAGTGCAAAGCGCTCAACGCCCCTTAAGGAGCTTGGAGACGCGTTTCGTCAAGGTGTAGACGCAACAAATTAAAAAAAAAAGTAAATGCGTGAAAGTAAAAATAACAATAGGAAGTTTGTTATTATCCAAAGTATTTGCACATATTGCGCCGATAAAAACGTAAAATATTTGAAGTAAGATATCGTAATCACATTATTACTTTCCCATCAATCTGACAGCCTAGATCTATCTCACTAATAATCGTTGAATTGCAAGCCCACGAATTCCTGAAAGACAGGGGAAAAATTAGAAAGGTGCAAGTTCACTGATTACTTTGTTGACGCGTATTGCAAACCTCAAATATCACGTCAAGCGCTGTGATAGATTATCTTACTTGTTATTTCTCGTGCTTTCTTGACATATAATCTTACAAATCACGGTTACAGAACCAACTTGTTTGCAATATCGTAAAATATTTTACTAATCTTTCTAAATATGTTTAGAATCAGATAAAGAAGGGTGCTCTTTTTGTTCATATTAGTGTTTGAAAACCGCAAAAAATCCCTCAAAATTTCGTTCTGCCCGAGGATGTGAATGAGCATACGCCCGAACGTCCAAATATTCTAAACTTATTCGACTAGGTAACATGAAACAGCAAGTGCTTGGTAAGCAATTTTGTTTTATTTATTTACTTAGTTCTACAAACTTGTCGTTAGTTTGAAAGTAACTTTTAAGGGATAACTCTAAAAAATAGTCTTTTGTTTCCATTTGCAAATTGACAATTATTTTCGTTCTCAACAAGTATATGAATATTCTCTGTAATGTTTATTTCCACTTTCCAGAATAATCCACAAAAAATGAAAGTATCATTTACTCGATTTTTGAAAACAATATAACACTCCTTCCAATTTTAAAACTTTATTTAAACAACCTATGAATATGAAGACAAGTAAATTGGTTGCAAAATGATTATAAACATTTCGCTGTAACTCAAGGACAATGTGATGCAATCGTCACACAAAATAACGCAGGCAATTGGACCACTATAGAAGGTTAGTGCCCAATACAGTACATCCGATAAGTGTTGGGGATATTTTCCTCTAATGACAAATACAAAAAAGTAAAGAATTAATAATTTCATAAAATTAGTAATTAAAATCCACTTGATATTTGAGTGTGTTAACATTAGATAATATAGAAAATACTGTATTTGTCATCTCTTTTCACTTTCTTGTATACGTACGAATATACGGAGTAATATTTGTAGTGTAGAGAAAGTTATGTAATGCTGAGCGAAATAACGGTAAATTTTAGGCAGTAAAAATGCACTGCCGAACCGTAATAACAACAAAGTGAATGAATCCAGTAGCTAAATTAAGAGAAAAAATCATCTAACTCGTGTAGCAGCCAGAATCCCAGTTTTGTGCGTCGTTGATGCCGAAAACGCAATTGGAAGCAAAACGTCCGTCCGTCCGTCTGTGAACACTACTAGCGACTAAACTATGCTTAGGATTTTTTCCAAATTGAAGAAATTCCTGTCCGTCTGGCTCCTGTGTAAGCTTTGAGATTTTGAAAAACATTCTTTAAAATTTGGAGATACTTTACATGATGCATCCCGGATATTTTCGAAATTTTCTCAATAACGGCACCAAATTTTTTCTCCAAACGTTTCCTGTAAAAATAGAGTAAAATACACTTATAAACGTGGCATAGGTCCTACTTTCACTGTTAAGTGTGAATTTTCGAAAATTGCAAAGGTTTGAATTTTTCCGGCGTCTTCCCGCAACTACAAAATTGAAGATATTTTTCTTTCAAGTAAAATTTTTCTTCTTTTATCAGTTTTTTCATTAATGTGATGTTCATTTTTTTGAAAAATTTAATCGTTTTTGTGAAAGGTGGCGTGCAATGTGTGCAACTTTAAAAAAACAAGAAAAACAAGATTTTCTCAAAAACTGCTCTAAGTTTTTTCTTCAGACTTTTCGTATGGATAGTGACATTTGAACTGTTTAAGATTATTTTTTCTTTTGGCTCATAGATGGCGGGACTCCTAAATATGTTTCATTAATTTCAAATAGAAATTACGTATAAACTACTAACTTTTACAAAATAATGTACTTGACCTTTTTTAAAGAACTAATTTTTTAGAACAGACTTTTTCTGAGGCAAAACTCTCTCTTCAATTTGTAGTTTTGAAATATTTTTGCGATTTTCGAAAAACCGTGCTTTACACGAAAATAGGACTAGCACCATATTTTTACCGTCCCTTATTACATAAGTGGAGAAAATTTACAGAATTTTTTTTTAATTGGCTCTCGCGCAAAACTACATGAAATTACTCATATTTTCGAAAAGTCGAATGTGACTTTTTTTGAAGATTGTCTTTAAGGTTCAGATTCCATTTCAGAAAAACCTCAATCTTTAATATTACAGTTGTAGGAAGATGCCGAAAAATTTTCAATTCTTTTAATTCTCGAAAAATCAGGAATTTCTAAGAAAATGAGATCTGCCCATCTCTTAGACGTCCTTCGCACTATTAAAAAAAGTAATCAAAAATTTGTAATCTTTTTTTTAATGTTCAAAATGTTTGAGGGGCTTTATGTAAAGTATCCCATTAAAATTAAATATATCTTCACATTCCAGGGTCGTGACATTAGTCTGAACGATTGGGGAATATCAATTTTGGAGAAAATTGGCTGAACGACTTATGCACTAGTGTTGTGCACAGACAGACTGGCGTTTTGCCGTCTATCAATTTTTCGGTATGAAGGACGCACAAAACATGGATTCTGGCTACACCACGTGTTAGATTTTTTTCTATATTTAGAATCTGAATTTATACACTTTTTCGGTACCAAGGTGTGGAAATAAAGGTTTTTGTTCGAAAATTCGCTATTTTTGGCGCACGATTTCATTAATAAGGGCGAGAAAGTACAAAATTAGTGGCAGCATGGCGATTGCCTTGCATACAAATATTGGCGGATTTTCGACCAATGTTTGGTGCCTGTGATCGGCAGCGTCGAGTTATGCTGATTAGTGAAAATCCGTGGTTTATCTGATTAATATTAAGAGAAAGCCGGATCATTACCGTAACAGATGGGTCACGGATCACGCGCCATTTCTTATTCATCCATTTCTTCTTCTCACTTCTCCCCTCATATGCACACTCATACTTGCATACTTTCACCATCTTACACGTGGGGAGACCAGTCGGACCCTTACAACTTGTCCCGGCTGAGGGCGGTGTCCCATTGATGCGTGAAATACTTGGAGGGGAAGCCGACGTTGAGGTCGGGACGAGATCTGTTCCAGTGAATAAGGAACACCGCCATATCCAGCATATAACATGCACTACGATTATGGGACTCTAATGATCATAGTAGATGATGTCTTAAATAGTCAAGTATTCGAAAGACCCGTTTAGATGATGAATAAATAATTGAGTATTTTCTTTGAAAAAAATTACAAGTCAATTTTTGTAGCTATATAAAATAATTAAAATTCTCACATGACTCGATTATAAGAGTAATATAAAAGTCGGAAAATTGAACTCCAAATCTGAGGCTTGCGGGTAAAACTCGAAGAGGTGGCAACTGGTAATACACGACCGCACACAATGTTCCCTCAAGCTATTGATGATGAAACTTTTACAGGTACCTTAACGGTTGTGTTCTAAAATCTCGCTTTTAAACCCAATCTGTGCTGGCGATCTTCAACTTTCTACGTCAACAATGCATTAGTTGTTATGATGCGATTATTGAAAACGGTGGAGCAGTGATGTAAGTTAGCAACAGCGGAGGCAGGGTGAAACTTGAGAGAGACCAAATGTCAACTGCAGATGTGCAACGTGCGTCCCCTTGCCTCTGTCTGGTGCTTCTATATGCGCGGTATTTGCTTCTACTGGACTATAACTTAAAACACGCTCTCGATTTCCTTTGCATTTCTATGATATTTGTTAAAATATTGGTTATAAGCCGGTGGATCGGTTAGCTAATGAGTGTGTGTTTGTATATAATACATACTATGGTGGATTATCTTGAGTTGTGAGAAAACCGACACGATAGTTTGAAAGAAAACACATGTGAAAGCAACTAAAAATGTCCAGAAGGACGATAGAATTTAAATATAAATAAGAGGGAGAGTAGGAAGTCACTGTCGTACGAAAACAGTGGAAAATAAAGTGGTCAGGTTTATTTTCGGACACAAAAGAAATTTCGGTGATAAATAATATAAATAATAAATAGAAAGCAAGAGAATGTCAGTGAATAAATAACGTGAAACGTGAATGAAGTAATAGGCGCAGGGAAGGAACGTGCATACGAAATAATTGATGGGGATGCGCAGCAATGAGCAATTGATTGATTGATTGATTGATTTTTTCGTGTTTCCAGGCGCGTCAACTGCTTCGGTCATTAGTCCCGTTAGTGTAGTGCATGTTTTTTTCTCGGGAGATGGAAGTGATCTTCCCCCGCTGGATAGCGAGATCCGGCGCCGACCTACCGTGGGGTTTCCCCCTGACCAGGGACTCTCCCACCAGCGGGGCATCGCCCCAGCCGGGACAAGCTCTAAACTCCCGACCGGTCTCCCCGAATATGTGGTAGTGTAGTGCATGTTAGTGTAAGTGTGTGTGTAACGGGAGATAGGACAAGGAAGAGGAAAGAGAGATCGCGCGCGGTCCATGGCCCGTTTGTTAGGGTACTGCTCCGGCATTCGCCTGGTGCTGATCGGAGAAACCACGGAAAACTACCGATCAGAGCAGCCGGCCGCTAGAATTCTCCTCCAGACAACGACTGAATTCGACCTAGCTGAAAAGCTAGTGTCGAAAATCCTGCCGCCGTCAGGACTCAAACCTAGGACCTCCAGGTCAGAGGCGCTGTAGTGACATCAGTTGATGCACTGAGCTACCGCTCCCGGTGGCAATGAGCAAGAAGATATAGAATTAAAAAGAACGTAGGTCAGGATGAAGACAATTGAAAGGCGTATACGTATTATGACCTGCGGAACAGAAGATGCTAAGCCGTGGTGGAGTAAAGGATGCTGAGAAGGCAGCGCAGTTCGTGTCGTATAAGAATTCAACCCAATGATAATTAACTGTGAGAAAAGGCATCGAGAAGGAAAGCAAGTAAGCGATTTGTTGGTTAATGGTGCGATGGACTTTTAGTAGCAGTATTAGCGAGGTCCTTAACAGCTGACGCCACATCTCCCATCCCAGTGACCACGTCCTTCGATCTTCTCAATCTTCCTCTTGAAGATCTCGTTCCTTCATCACCTTTTCTATGTCATTCCCTATGGATTTTTAAGGGATGCTAATTTCGACGTGTTGTGTTAAAAATGGGACTGAAAGTGCAGAGAGTACGAGTTACAAGCCGGGAGCGGTGACTCAGAGCATTAACTGATGTCATTGCAGTGTCTCTGACCGGTAGATCCTAGATTCGAGTCCCCACGGCGGCAGGATTTTCGACACAACACTTTCAGCTAGATCGAATTCAGTCGCTCTCTGGAGGTAATCGATTCGTCTCTTAAGTATTAGTTTATGTTTTACTTCTACTTAAATATATTACCTTCTTTTTTTAATTCCTCAACAGTCATCATAACCGACTACAATGCTTTCCTAGATTCGAGTCCCCGAATGCCGGAGCAGTACCCTAACAAACGAGCCACGGACCGCGCGCGATCTGTTCTTCCTCTTCCTTGTCCTATCCTCCCCCCCCCATACACACACTTACATTAACATGCACTACACAACCACATATTCCGGGAGACCGGTCGGGAGCTTGGAGCTTGTCCCGGATGGGGCAGTGCTCCGCTAGTGGGAGAGTCCTGGTTAGGGGGAAACCCCACTAGCCGACGGTAGGTCGGCGCCGGATCTCGACATCCAGAGGGGGAAGATCACCGCCATCTCCCGAGAAAAAACATGCACTGCACTAACGGGACTAATGACCAAAGCAGTTAACGCGCCCGGAAACAAAAAAATCAATCAATCAATCAACCGATTACAATGCCATGAATTCAAAGATTCTTGAAACCACTGTGTAGCCATTTTGCGAAATGATAATGCGTAAAATGAAGCCATTATCGAGAGAGGTAGGTAGCAACAAAGTTCTTTAAGCCCATCTGGTGGCCGAGATGGCTAAGGCAGTAGTGTCGTAGCGATCGCGGATTTGAGTCCCGCCTCGGGCATGGTTGTATTTGTGTTCGTCCTTTCACCCCTTTAACAGCACCATATCGTTTTATCCTCACAGTTACCATACCGCACCACGTTAACTCCAAAAGCTCCAAAATCGCTAATAACCTCGATGTTGATTTGACCTTAAATAACAGAAACAAACAATGAAAAAACTTTAAAGCTTTTTTAATTTTTGCTGCCAACTCACCTTCAAAAACCGTTTAACTTCGTACGTTTGTTTTGAAAAAAATTAAAATAATATGAAATAGTAATAAATAAACGAATACTATTAAAAATTGTAGATAGTACATTTGTAGACTATAAAAAACATTGACCCAGTCAACAATGGTCCTGTTCACAAAGCTGAATTTCCCTTTATCTGTTCTTTGCTTTCTGCATTTTATTTTGTGTGAATGGTCGCCCCTACTTTAGTAGCATGGCATTTCAAGTCTTTCACTGATAGCTTTCCATGCCGGTTGTATTGTGCCCGCTTTGAAGAGAACACAGTCGTGCTGCCTTTGTATGCGTAACTAATTATTCCTAGTTGACATTTTCCCCGTTCTTTCTATTGTAAAAGCAGCCAAATAACCGTAAGTTTCCTCACTCGTATTTACTCTTTAAACTGGTCTTCTCAATGAGGATCCCAGCAACCTACTCTGTATTCCGACGAACTAAAGGTACGAAGTCCTCCATTTTCGTAATATACGCATTTTCCGTAATAAACGCATAACAAAATGAGCTTTCCAAGCCTTCTGTGCAGTATATCATATGTAATCAGCTCAGCTGAGGAAGCTTCAGGGATTTTATTTCTACCATTCTAGGGTCGAGTGTTCCCTGTGTTCCAGTCTTCGTAAAACAAATGGTTTTGCTTTTATTTGGATTAATTATCATTCCATTTACCTGGGACCATTTTATCAATTCGTCAATCTCTTTTTGCAACTGATCTATGTCAAATTTGTCTCTAATTTTTCGATAGTACACGATACAGTTGACTGCGAAAAGTGTCATTGCTGATCAAATTTCTGTACCGATATCATTAACGTATATAAGAAAAAATCGCTGTTTTTTGCCGAAATATTCTATAACATTGTCTATACTACGTATATTAATCCGTGTATGCGTATACGTACGATACGAATATGTATATTAGTGATGGATCGATACCAGATTTTCTCGATACTAGATACCGTTACCTGTCTGAGAGTTTCGATACTCGATACCGTACTACTTTTAAGACTCAACAACAAAAATGGTTTAATCAGAATTGCAAGGATATATTTAGTTCTTCATACATACATGGATTTACTATTTTAATATTTAAAACTCTTGAGGTGAACATACATTTTTAAATTTTTAAAGATTCTTATTAAGGAAAACTAACATTCTAACTCTTTCTGGATCCATTCTATTCCTTTTTTTGTCACATATCTATCCAGATGTACTGAAAAGTCTCTCCGAAAACACTGTAGCTGGAGGAATGCCCAAGTATCGAACAGCACTTTTTCTTAAATTGGGGAGAGTCACTTTGTTTTTCCAGTAAGCTAGTACATTTGCATCAGCAGGAAGCATGTCCTTGCTTAAATACACATTTAATTCATCCTCTTGAGCTGGGGTTTCGTGTACACAGCATGATGTTTCGTGGTCTCTCTTTAAAATATTCCTATAAAGAGACCACGTGCCATGCATTTCCAGGAATTCAGTAGTTGAGGATGCCTATAAAATAAATTAAATGTATTAACATTCTGAACAATAAATGTATGTCTTTAATTTGAAATTAATCTTGCAGATACTGAAAATGAGTTATTCGTAATTATACAGAGTGACTTTAATTTATGTTTTAATGTCCTTCGATCATTGCTCTCACTACATTACGAGCATTGTCGTGAATTACGGCTACTAACTTATCATGCAGACTCCATAATTTCAAAGTGTTTCGAAGAAAATTTGCAATATCTGCTCCTGTGTGACTGATTTCTTCAAAAGGTATTACTTCGATGCATATGTGATGAGGTTGAAAATCTTTGTCCATGAAATGCACTGTAATACTCATATAATCATCACAGGCTGTTGAAGTCCATAAATCAGTGGTGATTGCAACCCTCTCGGCTTCCTGGATTTGATCTCTGACCTTGTTCTCCACTTCTTCGAATAACTAGGGGACATAGTGATTCACCAAATATTTTCTTATGGGCATGGTGTATCTAGGTTCAAGATGTTTAATTATTTCCTTGAATCCATTCTCTTCAACAATACTGAACGGTTGATTATCTTTGCACATCGTATAAGCAATTTTTCTTGTTATTGCTTTGGCACGGTTGTCTCCTGGTTTAAATTTGTTTTTTGTGTCAAAAAAATCAACGAGTGTTGGTTGATTTGTGTTGAAACTTGAGGATATTGAGAGGACTGGTCATGGGTCATCAACTTCTACCACTTCACTCGTACGATCTGCGACGTTTCCAACTTCCCGTGCAGCATTAGTTGGCTTGGCCCTCTTGTGTTCGGTGGACCTGAATACTACCCGGTGTATCCATGTAAGATGTTTTTTTTAATTACTAGTATTGTGTGATTTTCCACCACGCGAAAATGTTTATTTTACATATTCTACAAATAGCACGATTGTCATATTTCGAGTCCACTTCAAAATAATTCCATACTTCACTCATTTTGTATATGGAATGCACTAACCTAGTCGTCTTCCGTCACTTTAAAAGGTAGAACTGAACTGAACTCACGAGCTCCGTCAGATGCGTCCACGATGGGCTGAGAAAGGGGAGTATCCCCGGAAGAAATGCTGTCATCGAGCACATTGCTTATCGTGCCTGTCGCTACTAGTGAAAGTATCGAAAAAGTATTGAGTAATTTTCCAAAAGTATCGATCGCTATCGATACCACCTGAGTATCGAGGGCCCATCCCAAATATATATATATATATATATATATATATATATATATATATATATATATATACACACACATATATCCCTAATATTGATAACAATGAGTAAGTAAATATACAAGTTTCTATTATTACACATTTACCATTACAGATATTTTCATAAAATCTCTTCTATGTCCAAGGATCAATAGTTTACTTATAACTAGCCACCCATCTTCTCCCTCAAATTAGTTGTATGTATTTTCTCATTCTCCAGGATTTCGTTCTTTGATGCGTTCCAATGTGAGGTGACCGATGAGGTGTCGTAGCGTTAGGGAAAAGGCAGTGAGAGGTTCGTTGTCCTCTGCTGGGAGGAGCACGGCGCCACCCTCCCGCTGGAAAGGCCGCAGCCGGTAAAATCCACTACAAAGCCTTACATAACTGCAGCCCGCGCCCGGCGACCCGCGCTTTCACGTCCTCCGGCTCCTTATCACGGCGCGGCGCGGCCTCCCGCTGCGCCCAACCATTGCGCGCACCTGCCAGCCAGGCTCCGAGGCGACCCCGACCGGGGGGTCCCTTTTCCAACCCTAGCTTTCTTTTTAATTAGTTATTTAAGGTCGCATCAACATCTTAGGTCATTAGCGACCACTATTGCTGTTAACGGTATGGTAACTATGTGGATGAAACGATGTGGTGATGATAAGGGGTGAAACGACGAACACAAATACAACCATGCCCGAGGCGGGACTCGCACCCGCGACCCTTCGGTCCGAGATCACTACGACACTACTGCCTTAGCGATCTCGGCCACCGGGCCGACAACCCTAGTTTTTGCTGCGTCCAATTCTCACGTTTTCTGGAGGAGAATTCTAACACCTGCCCGCTCTCATCGAGTTTTCCGTCGATTCTCCGATGTAAGGCTCCCACAGACCGACGCGGAAGATCTGTACGCGTAGGTTTCCGCGGCTCGAGTCGATGATTTCTTCGCTGTTCGGGTGACGCCGCGTAGTGGGCTGAGAGGCCGACGTTTCGCCTGACATGTCGCAGGCCTCATCAGGGCATTGACATTGCATCAGGCTGCATCAGGGCAGGTCAATGCCCTGATGAAGCCTGCGACATGTCAGGCGAAACGTCAGCCTCTCAGCCCACTACGCGGCATCACCCGGATAGCGAATAAGTCATCGACGCGGAAGATCCGCATCCTACGCGGATTGGTCGCAGCGGAAGTTTCGTGTCACGTGTTGCCTTATGAGCACGTTCAGACCTGCGCGTCAGACGACCGTCGCAGCAACGGATTGGCAGCGTTTAATCGGCGGTAAAATTTTTAACGCAGATGCGTTTCTTCCGTTGCAGCTCGAGTTTCGTGGAAGTCCGTCCGTTTTCGGGAGTCTTCGCTCACCCCTGGGTCGAGCGACCTTGCCAACCGTCACCAAACGCTGTTTCATAATTGACGCTCCGGTGTGAACGGTCCCGCGATTTTCGCGGCCGCGTTTATCTCGGAACTTTCCGCGCTGGTCTGTTGGAGACTTAAAACCAGTCGAATGCTGGAGCAATGCCTTAGCAAACTGGCCACAGACCGCGCGCTATCTTTGCTTCCTCTTCCTTGTCCTATCTCACACTACATCTCGTCATTCAGATGGGAGAGTTCAGTGTCATCTCCAGCGATAAAACATGCACTACACTTCCTGGAATAGTGACCATAGCATTTGACGTGTACGGAGACATCACTCGACCACAGACAGTGAAATTTCGCGGCAGAGGGATACTGGTCACCTCTCATGTCAGTCTCTTCGAGATCGCAAGGAGTGTGTTGGTTGAGGATCATGAAGCAAATCGGAAGAAGACTGAGCATAAAATGAACAAAAACAACTTTAGTAGAGTTCTCAAATACTTGAAAATCAACCAAGAGCATCAATTAAAATATTGAAAGGCAGCTTGTATCAGATCAGAAATTATGAATATTTTAGATAACGGATCACGAATAGCACCAGAATTAATAGTTTCAAAACCGTTCAAGCAACGTTTCTAGAAAACGAATCCAATATTTTCAAAAAAAATAACCATGTGAAAAAAATGTTGGTCGTCAATGATATTCCGATATGCGCACGTCCATTTAACTATTAGGTATCAAAAACAAATAAAACGAATTGAAGAAAAGTAAGTATATTTAGTCATATTATGATAAGCAATATTTTTTTTAAATTTTAAGGCTAATATATATTTAAGTATCTGAAACTAACAGGTCTTTAGAGTATTGTTTCCATG
This sequence comes from Teleogryllus oceanicus, assembly GCA_964035755.1. NCBI lineage: Eukaryota > Metazoa > Arthropoda > Insecta > Orthoptera > Gryllidae > Teleogryllus > Teleogryllus oceanicus. The sequence goes on along the minus strand of CAXIVR010000002.1, from coordinate 48,559,509 downwards.
TGAACTAATTCTACTGAACGTTATTCAATGGCGTAAATTCAGAGTTTTTAAACACAATTGTTATCTATCAACGCAGGAAGTAAGGTCAAATGTCTTTTCGATGTGGCTTGCAGAAGACCTTAAGAAATTGGCATCTGTTTTAAAGCACATGTACGGGATCTGCCGAACAACTGTGCACAAGCAGTTGCAATCAGATGCAAATGTCCCATACGCTGTGTCTGTTAAATGAAATTTCCCACTATATGTTCATTGGCAAAAATTTATTATTGTTTACCCGTCATGCAAATTTGTAGTAACGATTTGATCTTTACTCATAGCGGTCTAATGATTGCGCTATCGAAATTAATTAAACCTAGTTTTATGTAGAGTATTATGGAATTTTAGAAACGTTTAAATTCAATTTAGTGAATTTCTGCACCGTTCCCGAGATATTCAGATAACGCGAAACACAGAAAGTGCGCACGCACATTTTATTTAAGGAACAAAAGTAGGAGACTGGAGTAGTTTTTACTAAATCTCATGTGTGCTTTGATTTGTAGCTTGTTTGATGTGTAGATCATCTTTACAAAATTTTCGGAAGAAAAGTCTGTTATTGATTATATTTTTTCATGGTACGTTGACTAGCATGGTCATTCTGTCATAGTAATTCACGTACAGTCATCATACGGTCATAGTAGTTCACGTAAGTCTAGTGCATGTTAGCCGGAACGTGACGATGTTCCTCTCTTGCTGGTACATAATATCCGGCGCCAATCTACAGGTCGGCTTTGAGGGGCTCTACTCTTCCATGTATCTCTGCAACCGGGGCACCTCAGCCATGGCAAACTCTAAGCCCCTCCATCATGGGCGACAGGGTAGTGCAAGAAAATGTAAGGGGAGGAAAGGGGACAAGACTGAGAAGAGGACGTGTGATCCGTGGACCGCTTTTTTAATGTACCGCTTCGCCATTCACTCGGTATTGATCGAATGAATCCGCGAAAACTTACCGACAGAGCTGCCGTCCGCTAAAAATTCTGCTCTACTCAGACACTTATTAAAACTAAATTTGTCAATATTTACTCAATTCATTCAATAAAAGATCGAAGGGGCTAGAACTAACGTGTAACATGGGTGAATTGGGTCGTGCATTAATGATAGGAAATTGCCGACATAGAAAAAAAGGCGTCCAGCGGAATTCGCCAAGCCCAATTTTGCGTCAATCTTCCTGCCTGCCACAGCGCCAAGAGCGCGGTCACCTGCTCATGTGCTCCCGGGGGGGGGGGAGGCGCGCGAAAGTGGTCTCGCTGTCCAAGGCCGCTGTGCGAGCATCGTCCCTCGGGAGGAGAGCGTCCCCGCCGCACACCCACGACTTGTTAGCGCCGACGCGACGGGCTGGCCGCTAATAACAAATGGTAATGCGAAAGGCAACTTCGTCCATGTGGACAGAAAAGAATTGGATGCAGAAAAAAAAACGCGAAAAGTGGGGACACTTATAACGCTATTTTAACACGCTATTTTTGGCGCACGAGGGCGAGAAAGTACACAATTAGTGGCAGCATGGCGATTGCCTTGCATACAAATATTGGCGGATTTTCGACCAGTGTTTTTTGACCAATGTTTGATGCCTGTGATCGGCAGCGTCGAGATATGCTGATCAGTGAAAATCCGTGGTTTATCTGATTAATATTAGGAGAACACCGGATCCTTACCGTAACAGATGGGTCACGGATCACGCGCCATTTCTTTTTCCTCATTCCTTCTTCTCACTTCTCCCCTCATATGCACACTCATACTTGCATACTTTCACCATCTTTCACGTCGGACCCTTAGAACTTGTCCCGGCTGGGGGCGGTGTCCCATTGATGCGTGAAATACTTGGAGGGGAAGCCGACGTTGAGGTCGGAATGATATCTGTTCGTCCAAGTGGACAGAAAACTCACAGTAAGAATTGGATGCAGAAAAAAACACGAAAAGTAGGGACACTTATAAAAGAAAACGTAACACTGCCAAACTTCTTGTCAGAAATTCTAATAGGGAAAACTGGCAAAAATTGATAAGCTAAGTGGAACAATACGTTTACGGACAACAAGACGTTGCCTATAAGCTTGTCCGTAACTTGAAAAGTCGAGAAAGGGAAATGCCTAGAAGTAATGCAATTGTAGAAGATAAGTAGGCACAACAATAATTATGATTGTGATATAGTCGGAATAAGGAGATTTATACCGAACTTAAGACACTGGACGTGAACTCAGTAAAACGAAATGGGAATGGCTCTGACGTAAATGAAGAAGAGTTAAGCACCAGGAATAGACCCTTTATTATTTTATATACTTATTTAAGGTCGTATGAACATCTAGGTCATTAGCGACCACTATTGGAGTTAACGGTATGGTAACTATGAAGATGAAACGAAATTGTGATGCTAAGGGGTGAAACGACGAACACTAATACAACCCTGCCCAAGGCGGGACTCATTTCTTACATTGAAATTTTTGTTACACATGTGCAATTTAATCTTTTAGAAATTACTTATAACCTATTTGAAATAAAAATGAAGTAAATTATCGCCTTCAGCCGCTCGCTCCCAATTTACGCATTTGAATGCTACGTAAGAATTTGTAGATTATTTCATACTTTATTTTATTATTAACTATATTTATGTTATTTCATTTTCAATTGCATCCTTTATTTGTGGTAAATATGAAAACGAAGAGTCAATCCATTTTAAGTGGTCCAGCACTGGTCGCTCGACCATCTCGAAAAAATTCATATTTTGATTATAAATTTCCTTATGTTTTGGCTGTTCAAAAACATCTATAATTGATTTTCATTGTATCTGGTTTACAAATGGCGGCCACTTTTGTTTTACGCTGTGAGACATTTTTCGCATTTGTAGGCATTTACTATTTTCAAAATTATTCATCTCTGAGTTGTTTTAGGACTCTGGAGTAAAAGGCATTGGATTCAGTATATCCTGGCCTACAAATACATATAGGTCCCGCTCGTAGCACATAGTGAAGTCGCTAGCCATTCACCACTGAGGTCCGGGTTCGATTCCCGTCGAATCTCATGTGAAATTCGTTCCAACAAAACGAGTTTGGCTGCTTCACGAGGGCTAGTCCAACCCCTATCCTTATTCCTTCCCAATTCTGGCCGGTGGGTAGTGACGCAGGAGCGCGTAGCAGGAGGCGCGTTCGCGGAGATGCTACCTGGCGGTCCTCTTGACAACTGACTGCGACATGACGTGACACGACATGTTAGTAATGGAGGATTACTCCCCAATAGCGCACGTAAATGGAGAATTACTCCCCAGCGCAAAGCGCTCAACGCCTCTTGAAGGGCTTGGAGACGCTTTGCGTCATGTTGTAGACGCAACAAATAAAAAAATATTATTTACCCACCATCTATGTTTTTAATTGAGAAATATTTGAAACCAAATCTATGGAACCCGGGTGGACAAAGTTCGAATTTCAGGATAGTTTTTCCAAGAAGGAATTAAATCTCAGCCTTATTTTTTTCTGTGCTATTACAAATAACAGTATAGTTACTTTCTGCAAAATATCATTGGTAAGTAACATGCCCCTCAAAAATTACACCGTCTTAACAATTGAAATTTTGGATTTTTCCAAATTGACAACGGTTATATCTCTGTTGGGGGACCAGTTAAAAATCTGAAAATTGCACACATACTATATCGCCATGATACCAAACTTTAGTAAAAATTTCAACATTTCTATTTAACTCGAAGTATTTTTTAAAAAAATGTAAACTTTCGCAAAAAAAGGCTTCATTTACGCATTGAAGATACAATGTGACAAGTAGCAATCATATTACTTGGAAGCTATTTTAAACTAAACTTTGATTTAAAATAATTAATTCTACTTTATTATTAATAAACATAAAAGTTGCTTAATCTATTTTTTTTTTTAAAAAAATTCTACTTTGAAATTGAAAATATAGTCATTTTGATGTCAAAAGCTGAACCGGATAATATATAAATAGTTTAAAATTTTTTTTTTTTAATTCATTTATATTTCTAACGGGTTTTCAGAGATACGGCCAGTTGCACAGTACTTTATGTAAAGTACGCCTCCCCCCCCCCAATTAAAATATCGATTTCAAATCGAAGGAGGCGCAACATCAGCCGGATCGATTGGGGAATATCAATTTTGGAGAAAATCGGCTGAAAGGTCTAGACGTTAGACGAAAATATGTTTTGCCGTCAATCGACTTTTCGGTATCAAGAACCCACAAATCATGGATTCTAGCCTCACCACGTGTTGGAGGATTTTCTTCGCCAAATTTAGCATCTGGATTTATCCACTTTTCGTTGCCAGGTTCATTTACTAAGGGTTTTTCTGACGAGAATTGGCCGTTTTTTCGGGCAGCATTACTTAACTTTCTTATTACCGAGGTATCGAGAAACTTCTTGAGAGTGGATGTGACTGTGCCTAAACCTTGTCATGCGAAGTATACTAATCCAAAATTGATTACTGCACTAACTTGAAAATAAGTGAGCAGTCTCAGCCAGGTAATTCCATATTGTTAGATCTCATAATAGATACTTCAATTTCAAATAATATTGTTTCGTATATGGGAAAGAAAATGCGACTGAATTTATAGAATCGCAAAAAAGGATGTACTATATACACAGCATTATGGGCACAAGATTACGAATTTTTTCTTGATATCATCAATAATCAATGCTACTGAAAAGAGTTAATATGAATGAGATCAGCAAAGAACGCACACTGCTGAAGAGGATATGGTCGTAGAAGGTCGACTGCAGATTGTGGAATTACGGTCATTATTCTCTCCATGGCGTGGAATTATTAAACCATCCAATGTGTTCACTTTATGAACTGCGTTGTCAAACATAAATTGACAGACTTTCATTATTTAGTTTTGAGTATTTAAAAAGCACGTAAGACGTTTCAAGTAATGAAGTTTCAAAATAAGATGAAGCGAATCCAATAGAAAATAAGATATCAATAAAGACCTTTGATCCAAACTTCTTGTATACATATGCGCTAACCCTGAAAAAAGGGAACATAAAAAGACTTGTCTTACTGCCTATACGACGATATACATTGATTTATTCCATGAGTCAACTGCACCGTTGTTGATTTTTAAAATCTCTGACTACCCTGAAAGACATTCTTGTCGAACAGGCAGAAATAAATTTTTAAAAAATCTCTGACTCAATAAAGGGAACGTATCTGGTACGACCGGTACAACATTATGTAAGAAATTGTTTGCTGGTAGGTATTCCTTTATTTGATGGACCTGTGTCAGATGACATTTTAAAGACTGAGATTTGCATCTGCGATGCTATATTTCTTGTTGCGATACCAGCAGTTTTTTAATATTTTGTACTCAACATTTCGAAAATATACAACAGGTGTTATGTTTGCTGTTTGTTATCAATACTTCTCCACACTTTGAAGAGAGCACAAATATACTGTGTACATGCATACTGATATCGGGACGGTAATCGCCCTGTATTTTTTCAGCAAATCATCCATAAGAGAGTGCACAAGGTATTCGAGAAAGTAATTTATTAAGCATACACGAGCAGGAATTATACACTTATTTAGCATACAAAACTAGTTTTTCTGTAGACAAATTAAATATTTTGAGAATTGACTTCAAAACTACTGCGAAAAAATGGTTTCTGCGGCATTAGAGAATCTTCTCCTTAATGTTACGTAAGAGATATACGAGAAATTCACTAGTTAACTTTCGCAATTTGCAAAAATATAGCGATTGCAACGAAACTGAGACGTGCGTCATTTTTAAGACTTCTTTACGGTATCCCAGGACAAAGGTTAATCAAAGCATTTGAAACCATTTTTGAGAAACTTTTGAAAATGTTTTTGAAACTCCATGTAAAGAACCCTCATAAAATTGAGAGCACTGTGACTGTGGGTTTAAAGTAACCTCATACAATCCGTTTCAAACACGCAGAGTCTCGAGTTCGTTCAGATCGATTGGGTAATATTAATTTTAGAGAAAATCGCCTTTACTGTTTAAACGCTAGTGTTCAACGCAGACATTTTCCATGATCTCTCTGAATTTTGAAATAGTGCATAAGATCAATTTTTTCGGCGTCTTGCAACAACTAGACTATTTAAGATATATTCTTTTCGGATAAAATATGCATTTAAAAGATCAATCTTTAAATAAGACGATAAATAATTTTTCAAAAATAGAGCCTTTTTTGCGGAATTTTGTGTGTAATAAAAAGTATTTCAAAATCAATATTTTCTCAGAAACGGTTTCAAGTTTTTTCATTTCTTTGTTACGCTTGTGTAACGCAAAATACGACGCTTTAAGACTATTGGTTATTGAAATTAAATAAAAAGAAAATATTCTTTAATGAAAATCATAAGAAATTACAAGCGTTCTTTCCCCCGCGTAGAAATACAGGAGTACTTCCAAGTTCTACATTGCAGACGTGTCTAATTTTTCCGGTTATTTACTTCTCTGATTCCTTTCCTCCTATAATGGCCCTGTTTACGCGTTTAACATTTGTACATGTGTGAATTGAGCATGGAGTGCTTTCAGCTGTCCGGTGTACAGCAGAAATGTCTTGACAGATCATGTTGTTTTGCACAGGCCATTACATCTTGCGACGCCGCCCCCGCTCAGACGCGGCGCAGTGGCGAAGGAGTTCGGCGGGGGGGGGGCGGGGCGCGGGGCGCGGGGCGCGGGGCGGTGCAGCCCAAGGCAGGAGCGGGCCCGCTTCTGCACACGATTTACGACCTCCAAATCGCTTACACTTTTCTCTGTTTTCTTGCCGAACAGATCCTCCGTCAGAGACAGAATTTATTGGTTGGGTTAAGGCACAGCTTTTGGTAGTTCAGGGGCAACATTAGGGCTGTGGTTCATGGTGAATTTAAGGAGTTTACAATCAAACTAATTAGACCAGCCGCATGAAGTAAATTCTCCTTGAGAATGACAGTTTCCTTTTTGGTGTAGGATTATGAATCCCAACCATCTTTATAATTCAATTAATCTATATTAAATACACGCGTAACGAAATGATACCTGCAAATTTAACGAAAAAGAAACCGTGAAATTTCTTGTTACTATTTAATTCCCTAATGACTACGAAAATAATTCTCAAAATGTAGTTCAACAACCCATTTATTCCTCACGTAATTACGGTTTGTTATATTGTTTGTATCTAAGCCTTCCCTTCTTTATTTATGACCATAGAATATAAATTCCTCGTACGAAATGTTTTTGAGAAAATCGTTCTCAAAATTATTTAGCTGTCTACCGCTATAATTGAAAAGTTTTCACAAATAAAAGAAAACAGTTTTTAACGCTTTGAAAGCCACTTTTATTTCAAATATACAATTCAAAATGTATGGCTTTATTTAAGTGATTATAAAAGAAAGAGCTGTCCCTGTATCTTCATAACAACAAATGGAGCAAAGATGAAATAGAGTTTACTTACGTTACCTCGGTGAATGTAAATGGCATATTCCTATCAATTCATAAGATAAAAGAGGTATATTCTGTTATGAATATGGTACAGATTTTATGACCTAAAATATAGGAAAATATGGATGCATATATTTTAAATCCTTTGGAAAATCTACAAAATATAAAAAGAATAAGGTATTCTGCCGTGGCCTCGTTTAGAGCTTCTACTGAACCGATTGTAGCATTTTTTCCTTTAAATGAAAGAATGTGATCCCTAGACGTGTTACCAGATATTGTGTTAATTCACTTCCATTTACAGTGTAAATTAATTAAAAAATTCTTTAATAGTACGCACATCAGTAGCCAATTCTTTTCTTCCAAAGACTGTTTTATTATCTATGTACATCGATTGAAACGTTCATTGATGTATATCAGCTGTTTCAGTGTCATCCCATCCGGAACTATAACGTCACTAGTGATGTCACTGTGGTGACGTTCCACCCCCGATTGGATGACACCATAACAGCTGATTTACATCAACAGACCCTATGTTTAAATCGAAGTATAGATATGTGTATATCGATTGATGTAAGTATGGCTTGATGCCACATAAATTGTTTACAATTCGTCAAGATTGTGTTTCAGGAGAAATAACTGCTTTTTAATACTGACTATATTCGCATATTTTCGTGATATATTTTGAAGAGAACATTCGGACAGTACGTTGTGTTCGGTTTTAGTGAAGTAGTGAAGTTGTGCAGGAGTTATTTCGCGTTCCGAAGTGTCCACAGAGATGTCGTGACAGTTAAGTAATTTTCTTTACTCTTGTGTCTTAATCAAAGAAATGTCAGTTTTTTTGCTTTGTTTTTCCTATATGAGAAATTCTGAAAACCAATTTCCTCTTTGTTGCTTAAATGAAAAAAGAAGTGTGCCCCTTCTAGCAATATGTCAGAGGAAATAAATAATTGTTTACAGAAGATGACACATCAAAAACTTAATAAATAATATCCGTCAATGTAATTATACCCTTCCTTGTGTGTCATTCGGTACTGATATTGCATTGCCACCTGGTGATGAGCCACAAGTATTCAATTCTGTAAGTATTAATTTACCAAACATAATTGATTTTGTGCTGCATAATATCTAATCCCATTAAAGTGCCCATAAAAGCGAATATCTGCCGATATGCAAATATAACCATCAAATAAGAGAAGTTTGCTTTTTCTTCCTCCAATTTAAGAATTTGCTTTGTGAACATTAGTCTGGGCACTGTATTTCACATTTAACTCAGAGCTCACCGTGAAAGTTTGGCGGGTTCCCACTGGTATGCACTTAAAACGATCTTGGAAAATAACCAATGCATTTATTTCCTAACACAAATTACTTCAATTTTTCAGAAATTATAGAGTATTTCTTTTTCTGAAATGTGATGATTTGTCCTTAAGCACAGAAAATGTTTTTTCGAACTATTTATGGATTGATTAATTAATGATCCCAGGCACGTCCACAACTAAGTTCATTACTCCGGTAAGTGTTGTCCTGGAGGTGGCAGTGACCTTCGCCGCTGGATGGCGTAATCCGGCGTCGACCAACCTGTGGGCTAGCGGGTTTTCCCAGCCAGGGATCTCCCACCAGTGGGGAACCGCCCCAGCCCGGTCAAGCTCGAACCTCCCGACTGGTCTCCCGGCATGTGTTACATCTAAATGTATACGGACTGGGAGCGGTAGCTCAGTGCATCAACCGATGTCACTGCAGCGCCTCTGACCGGGAGGTCCTAGCTTTTTCAGCTAGGTCGAATTCAGTCGCTGTCTGAAGGAGAATTCTAGCGGCCCACTGCTCTGATCGGTAGTTTTCCGTGGTTTCTCCGATCAACACCATGCCGGAGCAGTACCCTAACAAACGGGCCACGGACCGCGCGCGATGTGTCCTTCCTCTTCCTTGTCATATCCTCTCCCCTTACCACACACACACACACACACACACACTTACACTAACATGCACTACACTACCATATTCCGGGAGACCGGTCGGGAGCTTAGAGCTTGTCCCGGCTGGGGCAGTGCCCCGCTGGAGGGGAGAGTCGTGGTTAGGGGAAAACCCCACTAGCCGACGATAGGTCGGCGCCGGATCTGGCCATCCAGCGGGGGAAGATCACCGCCATCTCCCGAGAGAGAAAAACATGCACGACACTAACGGGACTAATGACCAAAGCAGTTGACGCGCCCGGAAACACGAAAAAATCAATCAATCTAAATGTATGCGGAAAATAAGGGGTGGGGATAGGACAAGGAAGAGGAAGGAAAGATCGCGCGCAGTTCGTGATACATTTGTTTGCTAGGGAATTATTCACCAGCTGTTGATTCAAAAAAATACAGAAAAGTAGCAATTTGAGCACCCGGCCGCTAGAACTCTCCTTTTATATTTTAGTTAATATTAACATTTTATTTACTATTTTTCAATTTTTTTACCCACCTCCCTTCCATGCATCCACATTTCATTCTCTACCATATGTCTTTAGATTTATTATTTTTCATTTTCTATACTACAAATCTCTTCACTGCTATTTTGCACCTCATCTTGCCTTATCATCTAATACTTGACACTCTTCCCTTGTCCCTTTTTTTTTGTCACCCTCACACCTATGTTTCTTCTTTTACTCCTTGAATCTCTCTCATGCATCTACGTCCTCTTCTTCCTTGTTCGCATTTGATACATTTCTAAACTATTTCTTTCCATTAATCAAAGTCAGCTTGTTCATAAAACTCTGTAATATTGGATACTAACAAAAAACCTGGCGTTAACCGGACTTTTCCAATATCTAATCCTTACGAAAATGGAAAAAGTTCAATTTAATAATAAGCTGCAGTGTCATATAAGATTATTAAGATTATTATTTTTAATGTAAATTTTATTGAAATATTTCATTTTTCTTTCAATTTTTACAGTGCATTGCCATTAGATTAAATATTTTTTATCTTACGCACTTACTGGCCTCTAGCGATCTATTAGATACCAGTTCTGTGACACCGCTTGTGCCTCTGGCAGAATATATTAGGAACCAGTTATTAGGTACCGGTTCTACCACTCTGCTACTGGCCTCTAGCGGAATATATTAAGAACCAATCTGGTCTTAGTTACAGGCGAAGAAGAATGATCGTGGTGCATCTACTAATATATTATTTAAATTATTTATTTTCCAAATTTTTGTGCTATTTATCTTCATCCAATTTTGCAAGGACTCTCCAACAATCCTGAAGTGCCAGTAAAAAATGTATAACATTTTACATTAGTTTTCGTGGTATCGATGTTGGTTACATGTTGAATTCACTTATATTTATATAAACGATAATAAACCATTTAATTCACTCTGAACAGGTAAACAGCGTGTGAAGTGTCACGGATAGGATAAAATTATTAATTCCACCACGACAGTGGAGTGTCGAGTTCAGAAAAGGATCACGCCTAGTGAAAATTGGTTGGGAAAAGAGTATGGGGTAGAGCTCTTCGAGTGATACGGGTCTTCAGTCATGCGGGTACCCAGGACCCGTATATGCGGGTATTGTAACGTGTCAAACCCACCCGCATTCATACGGGTTCCCGTATCATACGGGTACCCGTACAATACGGGACGACCGAATAATACGGCTCGAGTGTGTTTTGGTAGACACGAAGAACAGGGATTCTGTTTAAGATAATAAAGTTATCTATTTATGCTTAGGTTACCACATAGTAAGCGAAGCAGAAAAGTAGCGGAATGGAACGAAATAATAAATCGAGGAAAGATCTTAAGGGTTCTCTGTGCTCTTTCAATGCGCACTTACGAAATATTGTTCCTACGTTATAGAGCGTCTTAATTTATTTAAATCATTATAGTTTATATTTTAAAGCATTTACAATATTTTAAAATTGATATTTAAAAGTGGATTTCGTCCCGTCGTCTATTTCGTACCGTCCTCCATTTCGTCCCTTCCGTCTACTTCGTCCTTTCTTTCCATTTATTATTTTCCGTCCTGTTTTTCCCCTTTCCCCCGTTGTCCTTTGTTTTTCTTCCATTTTATTTTCGTCTATTTCATCCTTTCTTTCATTTCGTCCTTTCCTCCATTTCCTCCTTTCTTCCATTTCGACATTTGCGTCCTTTCATCCTTTTGTTCATTTAACCCTGTCGTCCATTTCGTCCTTTGGTCTTTTTCGTCCATTTCTACTATACGGGTACTCGTATGAATGCGGGTGGATTGATTGATTTTTTCGTGTTTCCGGGTGCGTCAACTACTTTGGTCATTAGTTCCGTTAGTGTAGTGCATGTTTTTTTCGGGGGATGGCGGTGACCTTTCCCCGCTGGATGGCGAGATCCGGCGCCGACCTACCGTCGGCTACTGGGGTTTCCCCCTAACGAGGACTCTCCCACCAGTAGGGCACCGCCCCAGCCGGGACAAGCTCTTAGCTCCCAACCAGTCTCCCGGAATATGTGGCAGTGTAGTGACTGTGTAAGGGGAGAGGAGAGGACAAGGAAGAGGAAGGAAAGGTCGCGCGCGCGAGGTCCGTGGCCCGTTTGGTAAGGTACTACTCCAGCATTACCTGGTGTTGATCGGAGAAACCACGGAAAACTACCGATCAGAGCAGCCGGCCGCTAGAATCCTCCTCCAGATGAATGTGGGTGGATTGGACCCTCACTTTTCTGAGACGGGCGTGCAGGCGGGTTGACGGGTATGAAGCGCTGTAGTGTGGAGCCTGCGGGAGAGGGCGTTGCAGCAGATGTGTGACCTCGCCTGCCCCGCCCCCCGCGGCGACGATTAGCATCTCGCTTCCGTTCGCGTGACGCTCGCATTGTTCGTGGCGTCCGCCGGCGCGCGAAGGGCTCTTCGGTAACACGCTGCGTCATGTTCAGCGCCGAAGAGCGAAGCCCCTTTGTGGCGCCCGCAAATGGATGCCCACTAATTGGAGACTTTACACGGGTGAAATCACCGGAGGATGTGAGGGGGGAGGAACTTGAACGATTGAACGTACTACATTATCGTTACGAATTTCGTGAGATCTTGTAATTACCACACAAATGAAAAATTTGAATTTGCCCAAATTATTGTCAATAAAACATTAAAAACTGAATCCAAAATTTGACGTTGTGGCATTGTATGAGTCTATATCGGTAAAACCGACTTAGGTGGTTCAGAGGCAGCATTGCGGTTGACTCGTCAGCGCCAATGAGCGGGAGATTCTAGAGTTCGAGCCCCGGCGGGGGCGGATTTCTGACACTAGCACTACAACTATGTAGAATTCAGACAGATCCTCAACAAAGGGGTTATGGATAGCACGCGATCTTCACTTCCTTACCCTAGTCCCATTCCTTTTCTCGTACATGCAATACACTGCCCCATATGTTGGGAGATTACGGTTTGTTCCTGGCCGGTTCCTCGCTGAGGGCGATACCTGCCGTGGAAAGCACTGCAAGCTGACGTGTAATGCGTCGTCGGATGTCATCATCCAGGGACACCCCCTATTGTGATAAACATATGCACTTGCGGGACTAATGACCAGAGCAGTTGACGCGCCTAGATACAATAAATGAATCAATTATTCCATTAAGTAGCTCAATCATGATAGTTAATACTATAAATATGATTCTGAATAAAGTATATTTATCTTCTCTCCTATTCACGTCGAATGAGTGGACTTCATTAGATCACAAGGGGTAAGGGGCAGAGAGCGAGTAGTCGTGCGAATGAGGAGCGTGGGCGAGCGGCGCGGGAGCGGCCGAGTGGGCGGCGGCCAGCGCGGGCGAGTGCGCAAGTGGGAGCGACGACAGACGCTGATCCCGCTGACCCGCACTGCGCTCGGCGACTCAAGCTCACAGATACTTTCTCCCGCGCCTCTCGCCAAGCTCCTCCAGCCCATTCAGCTGGCTGACACAGTACCGCACAACACAATACAACTTTGGCATTCCGTCAAATAATACCCGTTTTCTGCTCTGTAGTTTAAACATAACAACAAGTTTGTCAGTCGTCAGGATTTTTTTAATACAAAATATTAATAAAATCTAGTCGTGCAACCGAATTGCACAGGTTTTCTCAAAGTAGTTAGTTTCCTCATTTCTTTGGTACGAGCTACCTTTTCCGTTTCGCCCCACCCTCTTTCCAGCTAACTTCTATCGCCGCCAAACTATCCTTTTTAACATTTTCTCAGATTTACGCTCCCCTATTAAACTGAAACCTGATATTAAGAAAATTATAGATGAGTAATACCTCGTCCTATGTGGAAATTTTTGCTGAAAAATTCGGAGCGATCGTTTTGGGTGATTCCAAAAAAGCCCATTTTGAAACTCATTTTGTTTTCGATAAACTTCATAAGAAATTTGTCTGATGCAACTGTATTCACAAAGGCAATAATATACACACGTTGATGGTAACATTCAGTTAAAAATTTAGTAAACAGCATGAAAGACATTTCCCCAAAAAATTGTGTAATTTTTTAAACAAGAGACAAGAACACCATAGTAGTAATTAAGTCATGTTATTCAGACCATTTAGCACTATCCCTACAAAATGCTTGAAGAAAAAAATTCGGTCCATTTTTGAGAAAACCATGTTTGAGCGTTTCAGAAAATGCGGAATTTCATGTTCATTTTCACAGAAAACTTTCGAATTTTAGTGAAACTTTATTAGTCATTATTTGAAGAACGTGAACTCATTAATTGAATCAAGTACACAAATTGCCGTTAATTTTAAATATTAACGACGTGAGAGATATGCCAAAAAAATCACATTGTTTAATTTAAAACCAGTGGTGCTACAGAATGGCACAGACATTCTCGTACAACTTAGTTTTCTAATTTCTTTGGTCTGGGCTAGCTTTACGATCTTACTCCATCCTCTTGCCAGCAGCAATCTATTGCTAATCAACCCATCAGCAATCTATCGCCGCCCAAAATAAGAGTAAAACCTGGTCCAAAATGGAAGATAATAAGAGAGAATAAGAGTAAAACCAAGAGTAAAACCTTGTCCTAAATGGAAATTTTCACTGAAAAATCTGGACCCGTTGTTAAGAAAAAATCGTTTAAGCTCCACTGTATATACAAAATTTGAAGCTCTTCTTTTCTCTCTAAGAAAAAATAAACAAAATAATTAGGAAAAGGAAAAAATAGTCATCAAAAGTTAAAATAGGTAAAAAGGCAAAATGAAATTTTATAATAATGACGAAAAAGGCAGAAAAAGGCTAAAGTAAGGCAAATTGGCAAAAATAGACATCAATCGCTAAAAATAGGCATCAGACACAAAGGCAAAATACAAATCTACCAAAACAACCCCAGAAGTACAATTAAGTGATTTCTATTGTTAAAAGTCATAAAATAGTAACAATAACAAAGAGGCATTTTGCCCAACTTCTGGGCTCTAATAATAACTATTAAGTCTTCAAATATCCGAATCATCATGACTTAGTACCTTAAAATAAACTGGTGGTGCGAAAATAGCACGTACTTTGTTGTCCGTAGTTTCACGCAAAATTATGCGAAAAGTACTTAAAGTTTCGAAAATTTGTACGTGATCTTATTTTAAAATCTAACTTTAAGGAACAAATTTCATTAAGGAAAATACCTCTATCTTCATAATTGTAGTTGTAGTAAGACGCTGAAAAATATTTAATTTATACAATTTTCGAAAAATTGCAGTTTTTAACGTAAATGAAAGCAAACCATTCTCTTAAACGTTCTTCACAATATCCAACAACAAAATTTAATAAAAAAAATGGAGCATTTTTTCTGAAATTTTTTTAAAATATCCCAAGGTCTTCATGTAAAGTACTCCCCAAAATTAAAACATCAGTTTCAAATTCCAGGGGCCGTGACATCGGTCAAATCGATTATGGAATGTCATTTTTGGAGAAAATCGGCTGAACGGTTTAGCCACTTATATTGTTCACAGACCACAGACAGACAGGCGTTTTGCCGTCATTCCATTATTCGGCATCAAGAGCCCACAAAACATGGATTCTGCTTACACCACGTGTTAGAGGATTTTTTTCTCAATTTGTATTTATTTTTTATATTTTTATTCTCTCAGTAGTTAGTTGTTTAAACTCTTTAGTCTCGACTAGTTTTGGGGTCATGCCTTACTCCTTTCCCACCTGTCATCTTTTGCCCCCAAAGGACAATTTTCACATTTTTTGGTTGTCAAATGCTAGAACTGAAACCACCATACATATATTACTATTATAGAAGTATGAATGCAGTGTGATTCCCGGATGGTCATGGTCGCTTTTTGGCGTGTGCGGAAACAGTTCTTTGGAAGAAAGGTTCGCTGGTTCGAGCTTCGGTCGGGGAGTATTGTTCGGCACAATTCATTGTTGCTGAAGAAAATTGAGAATTCTAGAAACTTTATTGAAAACCATTTTAAGGAATTCTAGTCACAAATACCATTAATTAAGATATATAGACAAGAAGTGTCTTAATTTGATTTTCGAATTTTTAACTTTTGAACAATTTTCAAACCTGTTGTTGGATTTGTAAAACGTATGTACCATCAAACCAATTTCGGCCTTTCTGTGCACATGTATGAACTGACTTAAGTAAAATAATCAATATAACATTAAATTACAAAAAACAATATAAACAGTACCCATGGAACCAACTTAGATATTCCTAACGGTTCTGAAATTATTATGACATATTATGAGAAAGTTCATGTAATCGTGCGCCGGAAAACAGCGAAATGTCGCCAGTAAAACTCTTATTAACGGGATCTGGTAACGAAAAAGTGAATAAATCCTGTTGCTAAATTTAGAAAAAAATAGTGGTGCTATAGAATGGCACAGACTCTCTCGCACTAGTTTTCTAATCTCATTAGCTTGGACTGGCTTTTCTTTTATGCCTGATTCTCTTACCGGCTTCCTTCATTGGTTGCCCAAAGCTCAGTTATTTTACATTTTATTCTCCTCCGTGGTCGAAATTCTACAGAATGTCCATCAGAATTTGTTGTCCTAGGAATGCGGTGTTGGGCACATGGTGGCTGAACGCACCAGTTACCTCTCTCCGGAACCGGCACGGACGCACGCACGTTCTTGTGTAAGTCGTGCCCTCTTTGAAATTAAATTACGGAAATGTACTAAAGAATCTGGAGAACCCTGGGATTAAATTCAGTTAAAAGAAATAATAAAACTTACAGATGAGTTCCAAAATTACAAAATTTTGAATTTTTTCCAAAAGAGTCGGAGGGTGCGGAGGGTGGCCCGCCAGGCTCCGGTTGGGCTCCGCTGCCGTGGGCTGGTCGACTGGGAGACCGGGCTTGGCCGCTAGCGATGGCAGAATGGCGGGCAACGACATGTCTCGCTTCGCGCCACAGGAGCCGCCTCCCGCTGTGGAGATGACCACACAACCCAGCGGCAGAGCATCGTGCTCCGTGTGGCATGGGAAGGAGGATTGGTTGTTTGGTGATTACGGCCGCGTCAACAGGTTACATCATTAGTCCATACTTAGTCCACTTAGATCATTAGTGTAGTGCATGTTTTTCTCAGGAGATGGCGGTGATCTTCCCCGCTGGATGGCGAGATCCGGCGCCGACCTACCGTCGGCTAGTCGGGTTTCCCCTAACCAGGACTCCCCACCAGCGGGCACTGCCTCAACCGGGACAAGCTCTAAACTCCCGACCGGTCTCCCGGAATATGTGGTAGTGTAGTGCATGTTAGTGTACGTGTGTGTGTGTGTGTGTGTGTGTAGGGACATGATAGGACAAGGAATTGGAAGGAAAGATCGCGCGCGGTCCGTGGGCCGTTTGTTAGGGTACTTCTCCGGCATTCGCCTGGTGTTGATCGGAGAAACCAGGAAAACTACTGATCAGAGCAGTCGGCCGCTAGAATTCTTCTCCAGACAGCGACTAAATTCGACTTAACAAGCTAGTGCCGAAAATCCTACCGTCGTTGGGACTCGAACCTAGGACCTCCCGGTGAGAAGAGCTACAGTGACATCAGTTGATGCACTGAGCTACCGCTCGCGGTAAGGGAGCGGGAAAGAGAAGAATCCTAGAGCAGTGCCGACACGGCGCCGCTCCCGGCTGCTGTTCAGCGCTCGAGAGATTCTGGAGGCGGCTGCATGAGGTGTCCATGAGATGCTCCTGTCCTTGAGGAAGCGCAGCTGCTAAAGTTTTGTAGGAGCCGGCAGCAACCAAATCACACCCCATCGGTTCGGGTACGGGCACACGAAGTTGAAGCCCGCTCTCCACCCCGGGCTTCCGCGCCGACGCAGAAGCGGCAACATGGCCCTGCCATCCCACCAGAGGCAGCGCCCGTAGACACGCCGCCCCTCCCGCCTCTCCACCCAGACAAATACACTCCGATTTATTTAATGTGGTGCCTCAAGGCCAGGAGCTGGCTCAAGAGGGTGACACTGGCATCCGACTACCGATTGGATGACAATGTGCACTTCTCCTTCCAGCTCGTGACCTTGAGGCGCCACGTTAAATAAATCAAAGTTATACCCTGGCCTCACCCGAGACCGAGGGTGAAACGTGGTTGAACACCGAGAGCAGACTTGGCCCCCAACAGCGGCCATAAGACGAAGTCCGCCCCAAGCTCTCCGGAACTCCGCGCGAGCGAGGGCGGAAGGAGAGCCTAGCCGCCCAAGAAGCGCGGATGCACCTGCGCGAGTATACTTGGGTTTTCTTAACGTGGCGGATGACAGTAGGTCATTTTACACTTCCCGCCTTATAAAATGGATCTTTTTAATTAAGTCGCGAACGTTCTTCTCAATGGTGCTCACGGCCTCAAACATGTGCTTATCACTGTTATAAAGATTCATTTTATAAGGCAGGACGTGTAAAAATGACGTAATGTCACCCGCCACGTTACGAAAACCGAAGTATAGTCGTTACCGCTGCCGCCCGCAGCGCTACAGCCGCCAGCGAAGAGGACGCGGTGGATAGGAGCTCCGGAAAGGAGGTAAGGGCCCCTTCATATGTCGCCATTGCAGCGCGCTTCCGAACGCCGTAGCTAAGCATTGGTTTACATGGAGGTCTTCCCACGTCCGGCGGCTTCGCGCTGCCGTGGTGCTCAGCGGCCGACCCTCACCACCAGCAGCGCAGGAGGGCGGACGCGCCACCGCTAGCAGTGGATTGATTTAAATGGAGGTCTTCCTTCTGGGCCACCCGTCGCGGCGTTTTTTCCGGCTGCGCCCCTTTGTTCGTCGTTACCGACGCGAACCCTAACTCTTCCACGGTGTACGGAGTGTGAAGGGCCCAGCCGCTTATCGGTAAAGCGCGGCAATGGCGACGTGTGAAGGGGCCCCAAGGCGCCCACGGGCTTTGAAGCACGTCGGCCTCCCACCCCACTCCCAACGCACATCCTCCCTCGGCGAGCAATCGGCCCTGGCAGCCGACTCCGTGCGCAGAGCGGCCACCCCCCCGCACTGGCCCCGCCCACGCAAACTGCACCGCGGCGGTCGCCTCACGACCGTTGAGACGCATTCGGCTGCAAATACACACAAATGCGGCAAAAGAGCACGCCATAAAATAGGGGAGGTCAATGGTAAGTTGGCCACGTAACCGGCAAACCCGAAACGGTAGAGTAGGATACCAGGAGTTGACCTCATCCCCAATTGCGTATAGGGAGGCCGAGAAACACGCAAGGGTGCACGTTTTGTTTGTTTGAGCACCCACCCCCACCTCCCCAGAGTGAACGTGGACATCTCGTGTGCTTCAACCAGGCTCCACGCGGCGTCTGCGAGGAGTTTGTAGGCGTAGGTCTCCATCCGTTGGGCGTTCATCAACATGTTTGCCGCGAACTCTTTGAAACCGCCGGAACTTCGGAGAGCAGTGAAGCTGCAAGTGGCGAAGCCATGGAAACTCGCTGTGTGCACACAGGAACGTTTTGGGTCACTCTTCGCGCGGACGAGTCACGCAAAACTTTTGGCATCAGGGTTATTGCCTCTTGCGACGTAAAAGTCCATCGGGAGAAATGGAAGAGCCCTTGTTTCTGTAAGAGGTGCTGTTGATGGGGACACACTAGAAAAAACTGCAAATATCCCGTGAGATGCAAGGTCTGTATGGAACCACCCGGCTAGGCATGTAAGACTGCCCCATACGCGATACTTCGACCCGTCCAAAATGCTGCAATTGTGGGGGTCAGCAAACAGCATCTTACACAACATGCATAAGATTCATGCCGTTGCAACGCTCAACAAGCGCTCCACGCCAACCCACTGGGAAGCCTCTAAGTCCTGTAGGGGGAGGCTCCTCGGCAGAGAGTGCTGGGCGGGAAGACCTGCCCAGCTCCGCTGAGGTCCCCGCTGCGCCGCGAAATGAGACGCGCTCTTGCTAGTAGACTGGGCCCACTCCCCGCAGACCTGACTCAGGGGAATGATTCTCCTCCTGGCCCTGCTTCTGCCCAACAATGGGTCAAAATACACAGAGCAGAGAGGTACACACATGTAAATCAGGCGCGTAGATTAACAAGTATAACATAATGGGCGTTTTGGGTCGGTAGTCCGATTCGCCGGCCAGCCACCGGTGTCCCCCTTCCCTGGGCCTAGTTAAATTCCCATACTTGAGCGGAAGAGCGACATGAGGCGAACATGACGTATTCTCTTCACCGTAACTAGCAAGATCCGCCTGCTTGAGATTTTCTTTGTCACACAGCTACAGAAACTGGGATGATTTTAAAGAAAAGCTACAACTACATTTTTGCCTCGACCGGGAATCGAACCCGGGGAACACATCACGGGAAGCTAGTATGCTGCCCATGAGCCATCACAGAGGTTCTTAGAGTAACAAGTGATTACTTTCATTTGAGATTCAGTTGCAAACTCTACAGACTCTGAACAGGTTGGGTATCGAGAAGCGCCGGACCAACAAAAATGTAATAGAACGTTGAAGACAATATCATGCTATAGATTACGGTACGATGAAAGTTTCTTTGATGCTTTAGGCCTCAAAATTTTAGTTTTTAAGACCCTAGAACCCTTCATATAGAGCCTTAAAAACTTAGTGGAGTTATTTAACGATACAAAAAAAAAAAAAAAAAAGCGTGTGTTGTGGGTTGCATTTGGCATGAATATTTAGCCGAATTTTTTAAACAAATTTTTCAATCCTATTTATTCATGCCCTGAAAAAGTATATACTCTGGACTACAAATTAAAACGAAGGAACAGAAACTGAGCATTAATTTTTTTCTATACGTTTACAAACAACAGTGTAGAAACGTTTTCTAAAATAACATTGATAAGTAACCTACTCCTTGAAAATTATACCCTCTTAAATTGAATTTTTTTATATACTTGGTTTTTATTTGTATGAAAGTGATCTTCATATTTCGCGGGGTGTATTTATGATATTTTTCATGGAAAGATCGTGCCTTTTTATAAATCTTTTTCACCATGACGTTGACCCAACGCAATTTTCTGAATTCTTTCTTCTTCCAATACTTTTAGATTCTAGAATAATCAATTTTGTACAAATACAAATTCCTGTTTTTGTAATGCAATTTACTAAAAATTCAGTTAAAAAATTCCCATCCGTTTTATAAGACGCATCCTGTGTTTTGATCAGTTTCTGAAAGGAAAAAAGTGCGTCTTAAACACCGACAAATAGGGTATTCGTCATTTAGTAAATGCATCGAGCTCTTTTTTATTGCTTGAGTCATTGGTGACCTGGTAGGGGCTGTCCATGAATTACGTGAGGCAATTTTGACGATTTTTCGATTCCCCCTCCCTTGGTGAGATGTCGTGAAATTGGGCTTGACCCTCTCCTGCAGCTGCTCTGCAGATCTTGTGATGGAGGAAAAGTAGATACCGCGTGTACTGCAGCATCTCTTTCTTAGATCACCAAGTACACTTAGGCAATAGAGATCATTCAGCATTCTGATGAAGACGTGCGAAGGCTGAATGGGTAGGCAGTGGCGAATAAGGAAGGAAGCAAATGATTTTCCCACATGCTTTTCAGGGTCGGAGATGTCACCGTCGGATGGCCATCAACCTAGGGTATGCAGGCGGCAGAAAACGGCCGTGAAGAATCATATACAGAGAACTGTTTTTATCGAAAAAGTGAAATTTGCAAACCCCCCTTCTCCCCCACGTAAGATTAGCGGAGATTAGTCTGTCCCCCTCCCCCCATCTAAAGGGGTCACGTAATTTATGGATGGCCCGTTAGAATAACTGAAAACCCGAGAGGTAACAAATGGCGTATTTGGAAACTAATGCCAAGATCACAGCCATCTCTGATGTGGTGGAAAACTGGAACGCGTGCGTATACTACATACTGCTTATATAAAGCAATAAATAAAATGTCTGAATTTTCGAACACGCGTTCTAGTTTTCCATCAACATCACAGACGGATCTTGGCGTGTTTCCGAATACACCACAAATTTTTAAAAAAATATTCCTAATCCGTGTATTGTGTTCAAATCATAATCAGTTATTGCGTTTTCTTAGAAGTGCTTTGATGTACCGCAACACGTGTAGGCCTACTCTCTTTTAGGTTCGCCATCTAGGGAGCGTTTATAACGAAAACCTTCAGTACAAGATTTTGCTTTGCGTACAAAAACTGTAAGACCCCATTTTGTTCACAAGAAAACTCCAATGGACTTACAATGAAGACTATTAAAGCTTTGCAAGCGTTTCCTTAACGACTGAGACTTCCTGGAAGCAGCGTAATATATGGAGAGCAAGCGACAATGGGTCGGAACGGCACCATGAGTAACTTTTCGAGTTTCGTGGGAACGTTCTCAGGAGCCAGTCGCGATCGGCCCGCGCAAACGCCGCCAGGCGGTGAACAGGAGAAATACGCGAAAGGGAGCGCGGGCAGCGGAGCAGAATCGTCGCCGGCCCCCCCCCCCCCCCCCGCCCTCACCCCGACCCCGCCCGCGCCCTCTCCCCGCCCTCACCCCGACCCGCCGCGCCCTCTCCCCGCCCTCACCCCGGCCCCGCCTGCGCCCCTCCCCGGCCCCGCCCCCGCCCCTCTTACCCTGCCCTCACCCACGGCCCCCCCCCCACTCCCAGCGCGAAGACGTCGGCCTTCGATAAGCAGGAGGGTATGCTGTGCGAAGATATCTATTTGTGGTTTTCATAATGTACTAGAAGACATAGCAAAATACTGCTGAACAAAGCCACACAAAAAGTTTTTCCAACAAGCAGAACACATCCTACTCATGAACAACAAATAAATGCTCTCCTATAATATCCAATAAATTAAATTTTAACAAAAACATTATTCACGAATCTGCAATAACATGGCACGTGTTCATACAAAACAACTGTTATTTACATATAAAGAACAGAAAAATTTCTGTTCAATAACCCGACGCGTTGGGGCTGTCTTGGAGCCATGTTGTCGCATTACGTCAGCTGAAACGTAAGCAATGATGCTCTGAGTATAAACATTCAATCGGACGCGCGGTATGAGAGTAAGAGGAATAACACATTCAAATATTTGTATTTTTCAGTCATAATTGAAAGTTTTTAATTGGGTGAGGATATTTTCAGAGTTTGGGGAATGTAACGAAATCATAGACACCTCCCTCTTTGTCGGAGGCTGCTTTCTTACGATTTCCGGGCACATTGCAAACTAGTAAAGGAGATTGATTCGAGTTCGCACGAGATATCTGTGCACTCAACAATCGTTACAGGGCGAGTGAGTGAGTACTCGAGAAGTGAACGAAAGCGCATGCGTAGTAGAGCCATCTGCGCGAACTGTCACAGTTGAGAAAACATCAGGTAGTCTAAGGCAAACAAGGGGTTGTAACCGCTCAGAAATTTTCTTGTGTCAGTGTTAAAAATTTGTTTTATTTGTTTTCTTGTGCGCTTTCACGAAATGTAAATGTAAATTTTAGTCATCGAAGCTGCCTGTCAAAAATCGTGGAAGTAATGGTGTTTGAGGTGTCATTCAGGGCCATGATCTCCCCCTGTGACGTAACGGAATGTAGATCCTGCGTGCGAATTCTACCTCGTCTCATTAGAATTACATATGAGTCTTTTCAATTGAATTCGAGGTCATTCAACATAAAGGCAGATTTCATTATTACACCCTTGAACACGATTTATTAATTTATTGTTCATTTCTTCTTATAACTAAATGATGCTCCTACTGACCACCCTTCCAAATCTCTTGTTTATAATGCTTAGAAAAACATTCATACGCCATAGAATTAGTAAGAATTATGATAGCAGAGTTAGAATTTTGAAAGAATATTTGAAATAGAAATTGCACATGCTAAAAAAACAGTCCCCTACAAATTTTCCACCACCCTTTAAGCATTTTCTACTCATATTGCTTTAAAATTAAGTAAGTTGTGCACTGAAGTAACTGAAGAGAGAATATGAAACACTTATTTCATATCCAAGCCTCTACGATGACTCACGAGCAGCGCAATAGCTTCCCACAGTGTATCTCGGGTTCGATTCCCGGTCGAGACTAAAACAGAGTTGTAGCTTTAAAATTGCCCCCGTGTCTGAAGCTGTGTGACGAAGAAAAGCTTAGGAAGGCGGATC
Organism: Teleogryllus oceanicus; assembly: GCA_964035755.1. Lineage (NCBI taxonomy): Eukaryota > Metazoa > Arthropoda > Insecta > Orthoptera > Gryllidae > Teleogryllus > Teleogryllus oceanicus. The sequence continues at coordinate 48,535,636 of CAXIVR010000002.1, read as the reverse complement.
TTGCTAGTTACGGTGAAGGGAATACATGTTCGCCACATGTCTCTCTTAATTCCAAGCCTGGGAATTTAACTAGGCCCAGTCATGGGGGACACCGTGAGTTGGCTCGTAAAGTCGGACTATCGACCCAAAATGCCAAATACATTCTTCATATCCACTCCGATTCACCACCACCGTTTTTTTTTAAACTTGCGTAATACATGTTCTCTGCATATCACACGTTTCCCAGTTTCCAAAACAATGTTCAGGAATATTTCTCATTTGAAATAAATGAATCCATAATAATTCATTTTATATTGCACAATAAAAAAGCAACAAAGGAAAGAAATTTTGCATTTTCCGATATTTTAAATTTATTCCAAAATATCGTTACATTTTCGGACGACGAATTTGTAAAGTTTTTCAAACATTTTCATTGTTAATATATTGTCAATGTATGTGTAGAATTGATAACCAAAATAATCGACGTGGTACATGGAAACACTTGCGAAATAATTCTTTTAAAAAAACCTCCTCTTACATGTTCCTTCGTAAGCGCGTTGGCCGTTTCTCAATAAACGGTGTTCACGAGAGGTCGTGGGGGTCAAGTACATCGGACAATCTGCATTGTGGCTTGGTCTCTTGCCTCCGACTCCCGCTGCGAGCGAGAAATTGTTTACGCTGCGCGAAAATAATGCACCTCGAAGAGATTGGATTGGCGACGTTCACTCGCTCCCCCGTAATGGGACATCGCGCCCGAAGGCTGGCGGTCGCATAGCGGAGCCAATGCAAGCTCAGCTTCCACCCGGCAGATGCAAGGAAACACCTACCGCAATATTACGTTTCAACGTTGACTTTGGGTTAGGCAGATCTCGTTTGTTGGTGAAAAATTCCGTTTTTACGCCTATAATTCGCATTTTATGTTGAAATGTTCAGTTACACACGTATTTTAATTTTCGCAATGTATTTTTTTTAACTGAAGTGGAAGAGCTCCACAAAGAATAGAATAGATTTTGCTAATGTAATTATAAAAATATCTTCATGAAAAGATTATGTAAGTCAGTAAATGCTTTCCACTTGGTTTATAATTGCGGAAACAAGAAATTATGAAGATAATTCATGCATTGTCTTAGGGGAATAATTCGAAGAAAGATTGTCATTCGTCAGTCGTGACCATTGTGGCACCAGACGCAGCACGCAAGAAATGTTCATGAACTCAGGTGACATCAGACAGGTGAGTAACGCGTGAGGCCGAATGCGCGTCGTCCGCCGCGCGACGCGATGCTCCTGTCGCTTCGCCCACGGAGGCGGTGAAAGGCTGCGGGGCAGCAAGGTCGGGGGGGCGTGGATCAGCGGATCGGTCCGAGCACTGGCGGTGAGAGGTCAAGACGCCCACGCCCCTGCTGCTCCTCTCGGTGCCAACCCATTCCCCTCTGTCCCTGATGCTCTTCCTTCCTCACAGCCCGTCCTCTCCATCGCTTGCCGGCTTTGCCGTCCCTGAAGAATTCTTCAAACTACTCTCGTCGGTATTATGATTCTGTCAGACTAACACTCACAGGGAGTCATCACTTGTCAGAGATGTTCCTGTATCCGTTGGAACGAGATTTGTTTTAATGTCTCTCTTCCTTGGACGGTTCGGTCCTTGTTTCACTTATGCCAACATTTTTGCGACCTTTTACAATCAACATTTTCAACTCCGAAATTCAACTGTACTCTAATCCTCATCGTCCCTCTATCATTGAAATTACCTGTCATTTTGCAATCCATCTCCCAATTGCCTCCCTCGCTTCCTTCCCCTTCCCTTCTTCATCACCGCCCTTGCCTTCGCCGCCGTCCTCAAGGTTCCCTCTCAATCCATGACCCTCGACCGCGAGCTCCCACGCGCGCCGCGCTGCGAGGTGAAGTATTGCTTGGCGGCGGCGCCGCAGCGGCGGGCGGGCGGGCGGGCACGCGGGCGACGCCAAGCGACGCGCGCGGCCCGCAGCCGATCGCCCGGCGGGGGAGGGTGGCGCAAGCAGGGCCGCGGGGGCGAAAGGTGCCTCTGCGCCGCGCCTTCCCGGCGGCGCTCTCGCCCGCGCGCACTCCACCACCGACTCAAGCGACGTCCTTACAGTGTTTAAGCGACTCTGACAGTCCTCTCGGCACGTGCTGTGGTCCGTCATGTGACCTGCTCTGAAGCAATCACCTTGCGAGGATTTGTTTGCTTTCTCACAGCCGGCGTTCAGCGTTGCCGGTCATGATTGATTGATTGATTTTTTCGTGTGTCTGGGCGCGTCAACTGATTTGGTCATTAGTCCCGTTAGTGTAGTGCATGTTTTTCCACGGGAGATGGCGGTGATCTACCCCGCTGGATGGCGAGATCCGGCGCCGACCTACCGTCGGCTTGTGGAGTTTCCCCCTCCCTTCAGCGGGGCACCGCCCCAGCCGGGACAAGCTCTAAGCTCCCGACTAGTCTCCCGGAATATGTTGTAGTGTAGTTCATGCTAGTGTAAGTGTGTGTGTGTAAGGAGAGGATAGGACAAGAAAGAAAAAGGAATGATCACGCGCAGTCCGAGGGCCGTTTGTTAGAATACTGCTCCGGCATTAAACTACCGATCAGGGCAGCCGGCCGCTAGAATTCTCCTCCAGGCAGTGACTGAATTCAACTAGCTAAAAGCTACTGTCGAAAATCCTGCCGCCATCAGGATTCGAACCTACGACCTCCCGGTCAGAGGCGCTGCAGTGACATCAGTAGATGCACTGAGCTACCGCTCCCGGTGTTGCCGCTCATCTGACTCACACGAAGTCGCGGAGGCGATAAGCTTCGGCTTTGGCGAAAGTTATGAACATTATGTCAAGACGTGTCGTGGCCTGTCAGTAAGTGTTTATGTTTTGAAATTTAATTTATCTGTGATGTAGGTGGTGCCATGTGTGTAGTAATGCGTGGCAACAGCGCATCAAACTGTCAGACTCGCTTCCTCGCTGCCGGTGCTGTATGATTTCATTCCTGACGGTGGCAGGATTTTCGACACTAGCGACATAGCTACGAAGGTCGAATTCAGCGACTGTCGGGAGGAGAATTCTTGTGGCCAGCAATTATGATCGGTAGGTTTCCAATGTTTCTCCGATCAACACTAGATGAAGGCCGGAGCAGTACTGTTAACTAACGGGCCACGGACCGCGCGCGATCTTTCCTTCCTCTTCCTTCTCCTATCCTCAACTCTAGATTACACATACATGCACTACACTACCACATATGTTAGGAGACCAGTCGGAAGCTTTGCGCGTGATCCGGCTGGGGCGGCGCCCTGCTGTTGGAAGATGCCTGGTTGGGGAAACCCCCCGGAAGCCAATGGGTGGGACGGCACCAGATCTCTTCATCCACCGAGAGAAGATTATCGCCACCTTCCGGAATAAAAATATGCACTACTCTAGTGACTCTACCCTTTGAGGCGTCCGGAGTCATCAATCAATCAACGATTAATCCTGTCGTGCATCCGCCAGTTTGTTATTCAAGTACATGCAGTGACCTCTGAAATGCATCATTTGAATTTTAGCTTGTCTTGCTTCACAAACGGACTACTCGGTGTTTCGGGCACAAAAACACATTAAGCACATTTGCAGACATCTAACTCTTAAAACCTTGTTAAACTACAGTGCTTGATAAAAATGAAAATAAGATAAATGTTAGGAAGCTGTATCGATTGTACATTGTACTATAAGCTCCGGTTTCCGGCAGGCTACGCCACAAACGATTTGTTGAACTCGTTTTATGATAGCATAATGTCTATTGGCACTAACAGGAAGCTATGACGTCAGCGAAAGTTATGTCACTGGCTACGTCTTCACCCAAACCTTACTTACGATCAATTTGCCCAATTAAGTGTTCATGGTTATAGGCAGGGAGCAATCAACATTGTTAAACGTTTTATAGAAGTATTGTGGAATTCTTGATGATGCGAGGGCAGCTCGCTGAGGGTTCGGCGCCTTTGACGTGCCAATGGTCTTCCCAGACGTCATCTCGGAAGAGCACGGGGCACAGGTTGGCACTTTCCCTCGTCACGTTGCCTCCCCCCTCCCCCCGCTGCGGCGCGCACACTGGCTCATTGATTCCCCATACTCCCTAACGACCTTTTAATGCCAGCTTGTTGCAAAAGATCATATCCCACAAAAGCTCCTTGTGATCCGAAGATAAGCTATTTAAATTTATGGGCAATTGAGTACCCACTATTCGGTATCGTTTAACTACCAAACATATTGACTTTTAGTTCCTTGTTTCAGTACATAATTCAGTGTCTTGAACTAGTAACGAATTAATAGTTCATTTCGGTACCCGGAGAACATCATTGGAGAGGGTAGGGATCAGCACCTGGCCTCAGAATAAAATGTAATATAATTCGAGAAAACTTGTATACTTTTAAGAACTATTTGCATACATGCATTTAACTAAATATTACAATGATTTTCTGAATGTTTGTGTTAAAATATTTTCAGTTTTTCTTCTGTAGCAAGTGCATTAATATTTTGAATTTTTTCTGTTGTTGCAGGGCTTTCCCTGCTGACACAGATGGGCGCGTCCTTTTTGGAACTAGTTCAAAATTCACTGATGCTCCGAATACGCAACTGCCCTCTACTTCCGCAAACACTAAAATAACTTTGCACACTTTGCCAGAGATAGCCGTATGAAAAGATTATGCAAAGCAACGGCGATGTTTGTTTTTTATCTTCTGTCAATTTACATCTTATAATTTAACCATCCTGAATAAGTAACCCCTGCCCACTAGTAGAAGACGTCACCACAAAGCAATTCAGAAATAATTAAATGTATTTTGGGGTGTAGAGCTTAGAGATTTCCTGGGGTATATATCAGTACTAGATCTAAAATATGGCGAGATATATACCAAGGCCACATATACCTAGGTCAATGATAAATGAATTAAGAGTAAGTGATAGAAACGAGCGTTGTGACTAACTCTGTTAACCAGAAATGTACGCTTCTTTGTAATAGTCACTATTTTGCATAAAAACAAACTAAAAATGTGACATAGTTCTGTCGTCGAAAGACCCCAAACCTCTTCTCATCGCATCCAGCGGAATGAGCGCTCAAGAAAATGTGCTCGTATATTATCAAGAATTCTTTAAATGACAATGTTGTTGGGTTGTTTGTTTTTTCAGTGAACTTTACTAGATATTTTGAAATGTCAAGATTTTAATGACTTTAATCATCTGCATTGCGATTCACTGTTTCAGAGCAATATCTTTGATTCCAGGTTTAAATAAAATAAACATAGACAGTTTGCATACTCAAGTTACGTTTTACATAAGAATTAAAATTTTAAAAATGCATCTAATAACCATTAAAAATTATGATTTAAATTAAATTTTATAGACTGATACCATTTTAAAACATTCATTAATCATCGCACTTAAAAAACTCACTCTCTTCACTTTGCCAAATTGAACCTCACTCTACATGATTGCTGGCGTCTGATTAGAATAACTAAATGGCACGCGTCAGAAGACAAACCGACTACTTTTGATTGATAGATTGCAACACAAGACGATGTAATGGGCAAATAACTGCAGATAAAATTTATTCTGTTAACTTTCAAATATCAATATTTATTATTTATACCATAAAATAGATCAATAAGAGCAAGTGATAACACATCTAGAACCTACGACCTATTATTTAAAGAAAAAAGTCCCTAAATTTGTTTGAGTAGAAAACTCAAAAGACATTTTAAACGAAAACATCAGTGTTCTAAATATATATCATTCTCAAAAGAGCATTAAATCTTTCTAATTCACAGTAAAATACTTCAAGTATACTCATGTACAAAAGACTAATATTTGTAAAACTACAACAAACATCCGTAACTCTAGTGATTTTCTGATTGCACATTACATCTACGCACTTATTCGCAAAAATATTTATTCATTTATCTTCCCAAACCTCAGCATTTCCTAAAGAAAATATCTGATTCGAATCTACACATCCATCCCTATTTACTAGACCGATCTCTCGTAAAAACTGTATCGCGCATTAATCTGTCACAACAAAAAACGTCTTTACATCTATCATACTACACTTCTCTTTATAGAACTATTTTCGATGTAAGTAAGATAATATTATCTCAAAGTTTATTGTTTGTATACACACAGTCATAGTTTTTCCTACATCATACTCTCCCATTAAAACTTCCATTGTTTTCTTCTAATTATGTTAAACAGTGGTCAATGTTAAAGAATGACTCGAAATTTATTAACCTTTTTTTTGTTTTTAACCAACTAAAATGGTGGTGCTGCATCAGTACATACTTTCTCGTATTATTTCCAACTTCTGCAATTTTCCAAAATTTAGGGAGTTAACAAAAATGAAAACTGCGCCTTTGCCATATCCCTGGAAAGAACACAAAGAAAACAATTGGAGCAGTATTGAGAATTTGTTTTTATAAATTGCATCAACTTCAATCCGAAAAAAAAAAAAGAAAAAATTGCTACAGTTCCCACCAAATTATGCGAAATATACTCATATATTCCAGAAATTGTACACTTATCAATATCTATCGTTGAACAAAATATCTTATTGCGGAAAAAATCTCAAAATCAATCTTCAAAATTGTAGTTGAAGGAAGACACCGAAAAAATTTTAAACTCTTGCGATTTTCGAAAATTCAGGTATTTCAACGAAAATGACACCTACGCAATTTTTTGGGTACTGAATTTCATGAGAGAACATTTTATGAGAACAAAGTTTAATGAAAAAATTTTGAGCTATTTCTGAGAAAAGTTTGAAAGTGATGTTCAGGTTTCAAGTAAAGTACCGACTTCTAAAAATCAAAATATCCGTTTCAAACTCGCAGGGCTTCGAGTTCGTTCTGAATTGGAAAGTATTACAGAAATGTAAAACTTCTTTCATTCTAAAATATTTTTCAGAAAATTTGGAGGAGTTTTGGAAAAAATATTGTTTGAGTGTTTCTGAAAATGCACAACTTTAAGTTCATTTATGCAGAAGGATTTTGGAGATTTGGAGAAACTTCATCGGGAATTATTCGAATTAATTGTTTTCAGAAATGCATTTACATGTTAAGTAAATATTAACGACGTGAGAAATAATTCGAAAACTTTTGTAATTTTTGAAAAAAACAAAATAGTTAATCGAAGTAGCGCATACGTCATGTGATTCAGTACTTTTAGCTGTATCCTTTCAAAAAGTTTTAAGAATAGTTTGGTACTAGTTTCTGAGAAAATTCGGTTTAGGTACTGTTTCATTGCTCGTCTTCACTGAAAATTGTGAAAAAACTATTCATAGTTTCAACGAAATGTATATGATAATAACATATGGTATACTTAAGAAGAAAACATTTATTTCATAATTCAATATTGTAATTGCAGGAATCCAACTTGTTGGAAACTTATGCAGTTTTTGAAAATGCAAAGCTAACGATAAACATCGGAATCTAAGCGTAAATGGTCTATTAGATAAAACTTAAAAAAAGCATTGTAGCTAATTTTGACAACGTTTTGAAAATATTCTAGTTAATTCATTTAAATTGTTGATTCAGATTTGGTGATCAGATTGGTCGAAGAATATTCATTGAAAAACAACTTTGAATGGTTTTGACCTTAATGGTATTCCCTGGCGGATAAACAAACTGACGAAAGGTAAAAAAAAAAAGAAAAAAAATTAAAAAATCGATATCAGAGAACCACAACACAAATGTTTCCGTTATAAGCTCGACAAGAATTTTCCGCAATATTACACAACCTTCTCTGTAGTACGTCAAATCATGTTCCCAAATCCGAGGCGCTATTCATGGTAAGTATTGATTTAACACCCTTCAGTTCCTGTTCAAAAATGTAATCAAAAGAACCCATTGATTCCGTTGCCAACATTTTGAATAAAATTGTAATAAGCATAGTAAAACTGGCCTGCCAAGCTTTCGTGCTCACCTGCGCCACTCGGACCATCGTGCGCGGGCGTGTGCTTGTGCGCGCTGGAGACGCGGCGGAGGAGAATCCTGCGCGGGGGAGCCTTCACTGTCGCCCGGCGCGCGCCGCCTCGCGCCATTTAAACGCGCCTCCCTCCCCCGCCCCCCCCCGCCCCGGCCGCGTACGCACGCGCGGCGCCGCGGCGTGCAAACGCGCGAATCACGAGCACGGCCCCACACCGCGCGCGCTCTGCGCCAATGGCGGCGCGCAGTCACGCACCCCGCTCTCGCGCAGCCCTTCTCGCGGGGAACGTGGCGGCGGTTGCACTGCTGCGCTGGCGCACACGACGCCGCGAATAGGGGTGACTTTGGACGGAATTTTCAGGTTGATGTGTATGGTTGTTCATTGGTGGTCATTTATTTATTTATTTATTTATTTATTTATTTATTTATTTATTTATTTATTTATTTATTTATTTATTTATTTATTTATTTATTTATTTATTTATTTATTTATTTATTTATTTATTTATTTATTTATTTATTTATTTATTTATTTATTTATTTATTTATTTATTTATTTATTTATTTATTTATTTATTTATTTTACGTCAAAAAACAGTTAAAAATTGCGTATGACGTGCTATGGGGAAAAGTGAATTGTGTGCACATTTTCAAAATTCTGTGATCCCTACACTAAGTCATATACTACTTGAATTTTGAAAAAAAAGCTCTCATGTAATAAAATCTATTTTCAAGGATAAAAGGCAATAAATTTTGTTTATCCATGTTGTCCTTCGGAATAATACTTCCTGCCGCGACAACATGGAAACGATAATTTGAATAATTGTATTTCCCATTGAATTCTAGAAGACGTGCACAGAAATTTTGTTAATCGTTTAAGAATCGCAATGTGAAAGTGAGACTATGATATGAATCAGATTAGTTACCTGATTAACAACTTTTAATATTTTAATTTGGTGCAAGATTTCTCCACTAAATTGGATATAAAATTTTGTTAATGCTTGAGAGTAAAATCAAAGTCAAAATTGAGAAACAAATAATCGATTTAAAAACCCAAGAGCTATTTATTGATTCTGCAAAAACTCTAGCAAACGAGCTATCGACCGAACCATACTTTTCTGAAAAGCATAAAGAAAAGGTTAAAAGAACAATGACAAAAGGGCAACGAATGACGCGGCCATAATAACTCCATTTCAAACGTTTAAAATTCGTATTTACTGCGTACTAGACACACTGATTCAGAAAATGGGATGGAGATTTAAAGTTTAGCTCGGTAGCTTCTGATTTTCTTACAGGACTTTCGTTACACAAACTTCCACTGAAGAACTAAAGAAATCCGCAGCTGATGTCGCATTAAAATACAAAGATGATTTAAATGCCAGCGAGTTGTGTTTAGAGATTAAAAGCTACAAATACAAAACAAAAGCATTATTGCCTATTTAAAAATTAGATTATTTGCCATGAAGAATACGGCTCATTAACATGTTATTCCAATTAAAGCATTGCAGTTTGCTGGACATTGACGCTAGCTGTGACTTCTGCCAGCGGTGAAAGATCTTTCAGCAAAATGAAATTAAGAAGTATTGTTTACGATTATGATATTGATCAAGACCGTTTGAGAAATCTCGCTATACTGTTGATTGAGTCTGACATGGCAAAAAGTATTAATGTGGACCATATTATTGACAAATTGGTCTCAAGAAATCCAGGAAAGTAACCTTTTAAGGGATAATATAATGCCTGCAAAATGAACTCCAATTTTATTGTTTCCCTTCCTACACAATAGTAAGTAAAAATTACTTTTACGCATAATGTATAGTTAATTTTAATATAAAATTAGACTTCCAAAGTTAAATTGTTTCTCTTCCTAGTCTTGGGGGCGCAAAAATCAAGTCTTGCCTGGGGCGCTCATAAGCCTAGCAACGACTCTGACAACAACCAACGACGGCTGATCTATTCGTTTTCACATTTTACACACTTAACGGACGCAATTTAAAATTAAATACTGTAAATAATAATAATAATAATAATAATAATAATAATAATAATAATAATAATAATGATAAAATGAAATATGAAATAATATTCAAATTATAACTTACGTAGCATACCACTGCCTCAAAAGATTTCTAAAATTATGATCACGAAGCGCAGGATTTTCAGAAGGGGTGACTATATTTGACGCCCAATTACTAAAAAAATACGAAATTATCGAAAAATTCCAAACATAAGCTTAATGAACACATTTCATTAAGAAAAAAGTTTATCTTCATCATTGTAGAAGGACACCGAATTTTTTTTTCTATTTTCAAAAAATCAGGTTTTCCAACCAAAATGGGACCTGTGCTTGATCATCCTTTAGACAATTCAACAACAAAATTTAGTCAAAATCGATGGCGCCATTGTTTTAAAAATTTTGAAAATGTCCAAGAGGTGTTTCGTAAAGTATCCACCAGAATTAAAATATGTTTCAAATTCAAGGAGCTGCGACAGCAGCCAGATCGATTGAGGAATTTCAATTTTGGAGAAAATCGGCTGAACGGTTTAGCAGCTAGCGTTGTTCACAGGACAGGCAGGCACGCTTTGCCGTCAATCGATTTTTCAGTATCAAGGACAGGGATTCTGACACACCCACAAAACAGAGATTCTGACAACACAACGTCTTAGAGGATTTTTTTGCTAAATTTAGCAACTGGATTGATCCACGTTTTCGTTGCCAGAGCCGTGTAAAATGGTTTTTCGTCCGAAAATTGTTTTTTTCGCCCTGCATTACATAACTTTCTCTTCTTAACAAGTTCCTTCTTAGGCGCGAGAAAGTAAAACAGTGAAATACATACAAATATCTAAAAATGAATTAGAAATTTTAGTTAACAATATAAATGCCAAAATCATTCAACCAGTAATTGTCTTAAAATGTGCTTTCAAATTCAAAGACGTGGCGAATTTTTAGCTAGATGCTCATATAGTACATAATGAATCGATGATGTAATACCCATTACATCGAGTTTCATATGGTACTTTTTCTACGACTTTTATAAGTTTGACTTTTACATTGAATCGTTTTGTGGCAGTTGACAGGCAGGATTCATCCAAGACCACCTAACCCTACCCTGGCATGCCGCCGCAGACGGCGGTGGGTACCAGTCCGCCTGCGAGGAGCACTGCGCTAGTCAAATAGGATAAAACGAAATTACGATTCAATTTATTTTAAATAATTTGTCACGAAAAATTACTACTAATAAAAGAAATTAAAACTGACCAGAATAATAATATCAAATTAAATTTTAATTAACACAATCGAACGAAACATTTACTGGAACGATACTCAATGATTAATTGTCAATACTTGTTATGTAAACTTGTCTGTGATTGGTCAATAACCTGTATCATAATGATTGTCTTGTAATGATTATCATTATGCAACTCATTATCTAGCTGTAGCCAATAAATGATAACATTATACAATGGGAGTAGAAAAAAGAAAATCATGCATCGAAAAAGCCTTGCAGTATCTGATTCCATTCATATTATCTCACCTATGTGAATGGGCATTTTCCCTTTATTTTACATTTTAAAAAATGTGAATAAATTGGACGTGTAAAATGGCTTGAGACAAAAAATTAGTAACATTGATCTTGATATCGTTGTCGTTATTCGTGCAAAACAACAATTCAAGTCTCATTAGTTTTTTGATGGATAAACACTCGGAGTTAGACTTGTTTTGCTAATGATATTTCAGTTTTAAGTTTCATTTAAAACACTATTTTTTACACTTAATAACTGAATACTTATTTGTGTGTAAAGAATCTTTAATTTGTAATATTAAGCCATCTATTTAAAATGTTTTGAAGTGATTTTCGTTCAAGAGGTATGGAAATGTTCTCCAGGCTTGTAGATGATATGTAAGATCTGAAGAAAGGTTGAGACCGCCTACCGAAATCCCGTCTTGCTTATTAATACAAAAGTAGGTAAAAAAAATTGTCTTCCGTGACCCTCACACTTACAGACGACTGACAAAACCCTGAAATATCGATGTCGGTGGGAAGACAGCTCCCCTTTCGCGGGACATCCGGTGTTTGGAGCGAGTGCACCAAACATTCTCAACATTTCGCCAGTTGTAAGAACCCCATGCAAATCCCACATACTATATACACCGGGAGCGGTAGCTCAGTGCATCAACTAATGTCACTGCATCGCCTCTGGCCGGGAGGTCCTAGGTCCGAATCCTGACGACGGCAGGGTATTCGATACTAGCTTTTCAGTTAGGTTGAATTCAGTCGCTGTCGGGAGGAGAATTCTAGCGGCCGGCTGCTCTGATCGGTAGTTTTCCGTGGTTTCTCCGATCAACATCAGGCGAATGTCAGAGCAGTATGCTACCAAACGGGCCACGGACCGCTCGCGATCTGTCCTTCCTCTTCCTTGTCCTATCCTCTCCTCTTACACACACACTTACACTAACATGCACCACACTCTCACATATTCCGGGAGACTGGTCGGGAGCTTAGAGATTGTCCCGGCTGGGGCGGTGCCCCGCTGGTGAGAGAGTCCTGGTTAGGGGGAAGCCCCACTAGCCGACGGTAGGTCGGTGCCGGATCTCGACATCCAGCGGGGGAAGATCACCGCCATCTCCCGAGAAAAAAACATGCACTACACTCACGGGACTAATGACCAAAGCAGTTTACGCGCCCGGAAACACGAAAAAATCAATAAAAGAACACACATAGAGTAACATGCGTTCACTTACGTTTTGATACTTTTTTATTAGAACCCATTGTGAAATTTTTATTTCTAACCAAAAGTAAAATGCATTTATTTGTCCCACATCAAGATAACATTTTCAGGATCTCATAGTTTTGCAATAATTCTATTTGGATTCTTCACGCTTGTGTTCGATCTTCTCGTCTTTCCGAACCAGCCATGTACTCTTTGACAGGCAGCTGATCATGAATAATTGCAAAAACACTACTTGCAAATGCTTCGTTGCACATAAAAACTAATATTTATAGATTATGAAAGGTTCTAAACAAGCTGGTAAAATTCATGTCAGTCCCAGAATCCAGCACGTCAGTGTTCCGTGTAGGGCTGAGAAGTGGCAATGCCGTCTTCGATAAGCGCTGTACTGTAATCAAATGTTTGGATGCACTTTACGTATATTACTCCATATATACGTACGTATACCAGAAAGTATTGGTGCCGCAATATGCTTTCATATGACAATTTGAAATTCCAGGTATTGTTAAAACTTAATTTGGATTTACTACTTCTATTTCATTGATTTTCTCGCTTTAAGATATACTCACAACACTAGTTGATGCCAAAGAGTTTGTAGGAAACTAGTATAGATTGCACTACAATTTTAACTTCTTACTCATTATTTAATACTAATTTCACGATTTTATAGCAGTCTTAGCTTGCCATAGACGGTGTTGGCAATTTATTTCTCCTTCAGTTTCACAACAGTTCTATATGAAGTGTCATTTTTAAGGATTAGATAATCATAATTATATCTAATCAGATTAACTAGTCTTTATGGACATTTTCGAGACGCTTTGATTTACGATTGTGTACATTAGCTTCATTTTATTCAGTAAAAGTACATTTTGCCTGATTGGTCTCTCTGCATATCAGCTCTTAGACCTCTTTTATCGCAATGAAAGGTATTTGCTGAAGTAATCTAAAAGCAGTATTTGTGCCATGGAGAGTGCCTATTGATTGTAGAACTCGTGTTTCATCTAATATATACGTAATGTAAGTTCAGTTCAATGTGCCATTGCATGGCTTCCTAGAGTGAAGGCCGGAGTTTACAAGTTTGGCAAGTGTGCTTTAGGCCGATCTGTCGACGCGCATCGGCGGCTACCAGCATGCATTTTCACTTCGCTCGCAGTGCACTTGGTGGTATGTCCAGCACGTTTTGCTATTGTATATTGTTAAAGGAAATTGGCGAGTCAGTTGGAAAATATAATGTGTGCACCATTTAGTCGGTCTTACTAAAAAACTGAAGTTGTATTAGACAATATAATTTCCTGATACTTTTGTTTGTTAACGAAACTTTTGGCGAAAGTAGAATGTTGACAAGGATTATTTATATTTTTGATAAATGTACAAGACAAGTGAATTGTGAATTCTGATTGGATGTTGTTGACGTTCTTATAAGAAGAAATAAAAGAAGTCATCTTCGTCAACATATCAGCTTTATTAAGATAGCCGGCTTTCGACGGCTTTGCCGTCATCGTCAGTCTAAAGAATACAGAAAGATACAAAAAATTTTTTATAAATATATACACAATAAGATAGAAAAATTAATTAAATTACAATTGATGGATAACTCTAAAATATTTAATTACAATTGATTAATTAAATTACAATTGATGGATAACTCTAAAATATTTAGTTACAGATAAAATTTCAAAAACGGTAAGGGGGGAATGCAACGGGAGGATTAGTGGCAGTTCAAATTAAACAAAAAATCAATACAGAAAGACACATTGTATGGTTGCAAAAGTTAAGGAACATATAGCAGATAAAATTATAAAATTAATTGCGGTGGGGGGGGCGGAGAGGAATTAATACTATACAAGCAGTTCAAATTTCAGGATTATAACTATTTGTGGAGAAATATACATTCTCATATTCAAAAGAAAAACAATATATATATATATATTATATATAATATATAAGAAAGGGAATAATAATAATAATAATAATAATAATAATAATAATAATAATTCATATTAATGTTATTACAAAGATGGAATAATTGAATAGCAAGTTGAGCCGTTTTTTGCTTACCTCGCTGCTGTCGGCAAAAGTCGAGCGACTGTGCCCAGAGAGAACGTGACACGGGTTTTTTTATTGCTTTCCGGAGATCCGGCGGGGGTGGGTGGGTCGGAGGAGGTCTGTTTAGTGTTCTCTTGGAAATGTCTTAGGAGGCGGGAGTCAGTTAGGGACGTCGGGGTGTAAAATTATTAGCAGAGGGGACAGAGGGAAATTAGTTTGTTCATTGAGAAGGGCCTCAGATTTCTGTTTGGCTTGAAATATATGAAAGATTTCTAAAGCACTTCTGTTCCAGAATTTATTTTCTATTTCAAGAATTTTGATGTCTGAGTCTGGGTGGAAAGTATGGCCTGCGTTTATGAGATGTGTAGCAAAGTGCGATTTGTTTGTGTTGTGCTTCCATGCATGTAAATGTTCTTTAATTCTGGTATTAAAGCTTCTACCAGTTTGTCCGATGTATTTAGCCTCGCAATTGTGGCAGTGTAGTTCATAAACTCCTGATTTCGCCATGAGTGGGGTGGTGTTGCGAGGTGAAAGTAGTTGTTTGAGGATTTGTGTGTGTAAAGGAAACGTGAAAATTGTATTTGTGAAGAATATGGGCTACCTTCTGCGATATTTTTCCAAAGAACGGAATAGAAATAAATTTTGATGGTTTCTGGGTGAATGGGGTGAGGCTTGTATACGTTTTTAGTTTCTTCTTATTTAATTTGCGGCGTAATATGTTGTCAATGAGAGTGGTACTGTATCCATTGGCGGTAGCTATGTATTTAATGGTGCGTGTTTCTCTTTTAGTTTCTTCTTATTTAATTTGCGGCGTAATATGTTGTCGTTGGGATGTGTTATGGATGACAGTGTCTGTGTGTGTGGGTTTTCTAAAACATTGAAGATGTGTTTATTGTCCAACCTAGAGATGGTTAGGTCTAAGAAATTAATTGATTGGTTTTCATTTTCTAGTTCTTTAGTGAATTTTATGGATGGGTGTCTGGAGTTAAGGAACTCGAGGAAGATGTCGAGTTGTCTTGTTGTACCTGTCCATAGAGCTAAGATGTCATCGTCAGCGGTACCAGTACGTTAAATTTTGAAGAAGGGATGTTGTGTCTCAAACAAGAGTGTTTCAAAATTGTCCATGAACATGTCTGCAAGTAGTGGTGACAGGTCTTCCAGAAATTCTGGTCTTCCGATGGGATCACCATCTGAGGCCCTTCTCAATGAACAAACTAATTTCCTCTGTCCCTCTGCTAATAATTTTACACACCCCGACGTCCCTAACTGACTCCCCCGCCTCCTAAGACATTTCCAAGAGAACACTAAACAGACCTCCGACCCACCCACCCGCGATCTCCGGAAAGCAATAAAACCCCGTGTCACGTTCTCTCTGGGCACAGTCGCTCGACTTTTGCCGACAGCAGCGAGGTAAGCAAAAAACGGCTCAACTTGCTATTCAATTATTCCATCT
Organism: Teleogryllus oceanicus; assembly: GCA_964035755.1. Lineage (NCBI taxonomy): Eukaryota > Metazoa > Arthropoda > Insecta > Orthoptera > Gryllidae > Teleogryllus > Teleogryllus oceanicus. The sequence goes on along the minus strand of CAXIVR010000002.1, from coordinate 48,519,493 downwards.
TTGTAATAACATTAATATGAATTATTATTATTATTATTATTCCCCATTTCTTATATATGTATATATATATATATATATATATTGTTTTTCTTTTGAATATGAGAATGTATATTTCTCCACAAATAGTTATAATCCTGAAATTTGAACTGCTTGTATAGTATTAATTTTTATTTGAACTGCTATATGTTCCTTAACTTTTTCAACCATACAATGTGTCTTTCTTTATTGATTTTTGTTTAATTTGAACTGCCACTAATCCTCCGTTGCATTCCCTTACCGTTTTTGAAATTTTATCTGTAACTAAATATTTTAGAGTTATCCATCAATTGTAATTTAATTAATCAATTGTAATTAAATATTTTAGAGTTATCCATCAATTGTAATTTAATTAATTTTTTCTATCTTATTGTGTATATATTTATAAAATTTTTGTATCTTTCTGTATTCTTTAGACTGACGATGACGCAAAGCCGTCGAAAGCCGCTATCTTAATAAAGCTGATATGTTGACGAAGATGACTTCTTTATTTCTTCTTACAAGACAAGTGCAAACTTATCCACAGAAATTTGTTATTGTACTTCAATTTTCCTGATATTTGAACTTTATTTCGATAGCTGATTTTCTAAGAATAATTGCACATCTTATCTACAGATGGCGGATCTTTTCCGTTATACTTATACCAGTTTACACCATGCAGTTTACTAGCCGAAAGATTCGTTTGTTCGTTGTTTATTAGAAATTGTTCTTTTTTTTAGGTGGGGAAAGTGCACCTGTTTACTAATGTATATCGTCTTCAAATAACAATTTGATTTGTTTATGAAGTAATTGAATAATTGTAATTTCTAATAACGAAGATCCAATAAGAATTTCCTACGACTTTCTGAGAAATACAAACGGAGGAAGAAGCAATAGATTACTTCAAAGACAAAAGAATATTACATAATCCAAGGTTATGCGGTCACAGTCATAATATGACTTTAAGATAAGATAAATTTATTTCAACTGCAATTGTGTGTAACCCGGTTTAATACATTTAAATGGGTTTGCTCGAAAAAAGAGTGCCGTGAATATAAATATATTCGTGCTGATAATATTTTATTATATTGTAAATTGCCATTTAGAAAAATGTTATTATTTATGTACTGCTGGTCAAGAAATTTCACCAGTGTAACCCGTTTAATACGTTTAAATGGGTTTGCTCGAAAGAGTGCCGTGAATATAAATATATTCGTGTTGATAATTTTTATTATATCGTAAATTGCCATTTAGAAAATGTTATTATTTTGTACTGCTGGTCAAGAAATTTACCAGTGTAACCGTTTAATACGTTTAAATGGGTTTGCTCGAAAAAGAGTGCCGTGAATATAAATATATTCGTGTTGATAATTTTATTATATCGTAAATTGCCATTTAGAAAATGTTGTTATTTGTGTACTGCTGGTCAAGAAATTTCACCAGTGTAACCCGTTTAATACATTTAAATGGGTTTGCTCGAAAAAAGAGTGCCGTGAATATAAATATATTCGTGCTGATAATATTTTATTATATTGTAAATTGCCATTTAGAAAAATGTTATTATTTATGTACTGCTGGTCAAGAAATTTCACCAGTATTATTTTTTTGGAACATGAATTAGTCGTAACACTACAGTAGATCGGAGCAATTCTATGCGAGAAGTGTATGCTGAGAAATTAATGAGAAATCCTATCAAAATTGGAGGTCCAAATACAAGTGTTGAAATTGACGAGAGTTTATTTTCAAGGAGAAAGAATCACGCGGGAAGAGTTCTTCCACAACAGTGGATCTTCGGGGGAGTGACAGGAGAATCTTTCGAATGTATTCCTAGTTGCAGTTAAAAACAGATCTGCATCTACTTTATTACCAATAATAGAGGAATACATTATAGCTAGAACAACCATTATACCTGATGAATGAAGAGCGTATCGCAAAATATATGAACTGGGATTTCGACATAAAACAGTAAACCATACACACAACTTTGTTGATCCTGATGCAGGTGTTCATACACAAAAGAGCAAAGACACTTGGAGACTTGCAAAACACTGGAACAAGCTGCAATGTGATCCTGATGCAGGTGTTCATACACAAAAGATCGAAAGCACTTGGAGTATTGCAAAACACTGGAACAAGCTGCAATGTGGAATGATAGATTCGTATTTATGTGAATTTATGACGCAAGAAAAATAAAAGAAAATGTTTATTTGATGAAATATTAAGTGCCATAGCAGAAATATGGCCTCCAACAACATCTAAGCAGTAGTAATAAGATGATAAATTATATTTTTCATTTAATATTTGTTTTTAAAATTGTTTATTTGGTGATTTAACGTCTTTCGTCTGTTGTCTAGCTCTGTTATTAAATGAGAAATTGTCCATACATGAAATAATATGTAATTTAAACCATTGCCACTCTTTTCCAAATAATTAATTTTTCAAACTATTTCTAAGAATGAAAGGAAATTTTAACGAAATTAAAACGGCTTTCTACCACTCTAGGAGAATCTATAAGACGATGAAAACATGAATTAAAGTGTCTATGACTATTATGATTTATTTACGTCATTTTTCTATGCTTGTAGTAACACTTACTAATAATTGCACGGTGATTTTTTTACATTGAAGTTCTCGTGTTGTATTATTTTAACTGATTCCTGGAACGAGACATAAGTTATTTGCAATAAACAACTGATCAATAATATGTTCACAGTATATTCTGAATAACGACTCCATGCCAGCGACACATGTGCGTGTTTTTACATCTCTTAATCGTGCCATTAGGCAGCGCTAGTAGTACACTTCCTTCCCCTTTTTAATAACATAAGACAATACAAGACATAATAATACACAATAAATACCAACAATACATAACATAACACAAGACAAAACAATACAAAAACTACAGAGGAAACATTTTTAAATTTACAAATTGATCTTATTCTATTGAGAACTCTGCCTGATCTGGTTTTGGTCACATTTAATCTCTCACCAATCGCAGCGACACCACTAAATAGGGAGGGCAACAGAATCAACATTTTCAATCTCTGCCAAATTATCATCATCAGATACTTCTGATCTCTCTGGCACACACGGGTTTAATGATTTTCTTAAATCAATTCTATTTTTATAAATATTTTTTTGATTTTTACTAAATAAGAACGTGGATTGATATGTTTATCCACAATTTCTCCAGATTCCCACAGCTTATTCAAAAAATTGTATACACTTACACTTGCTCCTGGTTCTAAATCAGCTAATATTAGGAGACTTATCATAATAATTTCTATAAATATCTTGTTTATGGTTCAACTTATCAGACAGACCATTATTTATTTTAGGTGAAAGTAATTCTGAACTAATAGGATTTTAGTTTTACATTTTCTACTCATTAATAACTCGGCAGGTGAGTGAATATGCTTTAAAGGCGTGTTTCTATACTGCAATAAAGCTACCATAACATCAGTTTTATCGTGTAAAGAATTTTTTACTATGCTTTTACATAATCCTACAGCTTTTTAAGCTAAACCATTAGATTGTGGGTAATTTGGGCTTCTAAATTATAAATTAAAGTTCCATTCACTAGCAAAATATTTCATTTCTGTGCTATTAAATGGTAGTGTCAATGACAGTATCAGGACTACCATGTGTGGCAAAAATTACTTTCAACGCTTCTATTGCAGAATATGCAGATTCATTTATTGGCTGCAATTCAATCTAATTGGAATATGAATCACACACTACCAAATAAGCCCACCTAAAGTGCAAATATCCACACCCAATCTCTTCTAAGAGCGCATAGGCACAGTTGTGCTAATAAATTCTCTTTTTGTTGCTTGTTTGACAAACTATTACAAGTTCTGCAATTTTTAATAAAATACGCAATGTATTTATTTATTCCAGGCCAATATAAGATTTGCCTCGCTCTGATTCTACATTTTTCTATACCTATGTGATATTCATGTTACAATATCAACAATTCTTTTTGCAGACGGAGTGGGACAATTAATTTGGAATCAAGAAATAATAAATCTCCTGATAAACTAATGTGTCTGAGTCCGTGATAATCTTGCACTGTTTCATGTACTTGATTTTTCTTTTAGGGCCAACCTTTTAAACAATATTCTTTAATAAATCTTAGTGAATTATCTTTTTGAGGTTCTTGTTTAAAAATTATTTTTTTACTATCAGACAATGCTAAATTTTTGGAAAGAATATTTACAAAATATTCAAGTTCCAAATTTGTTCTTGGACCCGTATCCGAAAGAAAATTACCTGATAAAGCATCTGCTAAATACGAATATTTACCAGGTTTATACATAGAAACAATGTAATTAATAAATCTCAATATCATGCGCTGCAAGCGCAGTGTTATTGACGCTATATCCTTACTTGAAATTGACACTAATGGTTTGTAGTCTGTTTACAATAATATTCTTATTTCCGCAATAATGAAATTTCTGTACCGCAAAAACGATACCAAGCATTTCTTTTTCAGTTTGGGCATAATTTTTTTCTGCTGTTGATTGATTAGTTGATTCCCTAAGGCACCTCTCCTGGTCAGCCGTAAGGATAAATAAGTCAGTCCCAAGGGTAATGTATATATTGTATTGCATGTTGTTAGTTTATTGAAATCGGTTCATGCAGATGTACAGAAAGACAATTAATTTGATGTGACATTTTTAAAAAGAAGAGAGTGGAAAACTTGTTTAAAAGTTCATGAAAAAAATCACATACAGACATTCAGTTTATTTAGTAACTTAATGGATTGTATATGGAGTTGAATTGCTTCAAATGATTTTCAATAATTTTTGAAATTCTCAATAGTTTCCTTCGCAACACAGATTTGTGACAAATAATGATCTCTGAGCGATGCTTGTACAAGCGGCCCCTTCTTCGTAACCGCAGAAATCCGCCGTTTAACCACCTCAGCTACGAGGAGTGACAGTCCAATAATAGACATTCGAGCTTGATGTTTCAATTCTAGCATTTAGGAGCCGAAAAATTGATAAAATGTAAAAAAATGTCCATTAGGCAGAAAAAGATGGGAATTGAGAAGGCTAAACTCGGAGCGGAAAGTAACTTTTGCTGGTTGAAAACACTTTTGCTTGTTCATGAAGCAACATAACATAACGGGAAATGTTATTTTAGCAATGTTAGCAAGGTTGTTGGAAAATATTATGCTGTTTAGCAAAAATAATTTATCTTGATTTTTTTGTGATTAGTATTGCTTCAAATGGTTTTCAATAAAGTGTCTGCAATTCTCAATGCTTTTCTGCGGCAACATAGAATTGTGACAAATAAAAATCCCCAAACAACAGCGTGAACTAGCGAAGCTTGCCTTAAAAAAATGATTCGTACACACCAATTAACCATCACGGCAATATCGATAGGATATAAGATTTAATCTTTCATAATAGTAATAAATGTATGGTAGTGTCAGTTCTAGCATTTGGCAGCAAAAAAATTGAGAAAAAATGAAAAAACGTCCTTTGGGCGGCAAAAATATGGCAGGTGGGAAAGGAATAAAGCATAACCTAAAAGATTGTCGAAACTAACGAGTTTAGGCAACTAGTAGGTGCCAGAAAGTCAGTGCCATTGAATAGCACCAGTGGTCTTTTACAAATTTAGCAACAGGATTTATGCACTTTTTTGTTACCAAAGCCGTGCCAAGAGAGTTTTTACGTCGAAAATTCGCCGTTTTCCGCCGAACGATTACATAACTTTCTCTTTCTTAGGAGGAATTCGTAAGGCGAGAAAGTAATAAGTAATAATAAGAATAATAATTTCGGAACTGTTAGGGATATCTTAAGTTGTCCCCTATGGGTACCGGTTAATCTTAATTTTAAATATCATGTGGATATAATCATTAGTTCTCTTAAATCGATTCATATAGGTCTACATCAAGACGGCAATTGATTTGATGTGACATACCTTTTAGAAATCGAACAAGAGAGTTGAAAACTACTTTATAATTTCAAAATACAAAAATTATTTACAGACACGTCCAGTTCATTTACATTAATTAATGGTATTTGTGATTAGAATTTAATTGGTTTTCAATTATGTTCCTGAAATTCTCAATAATTTTCTGCAACAACAGAGAATTGTGACAAATAATCCTCTAAGACATTGGAACCAGCGACGCTTCCCTCTGAAGCGTTGAGTCCGTTTCCGACTTCTAACCAGTTCAGCCACCAGGGGCATACAGGGAATAGGCACTTCTATAATAATCGCAAAGTTGATTCAGTTCTAGCATTAGGCAGCCGGAAAACTTGAGAAAATGTGAATGTGTCATTTCGGCGGCAACAGACGTCAGTTGGGAAGAGATGAAGACCATCCAGAAGCCAGTCGAGACGAAGGGCTCCTTCACACGAATACACCACCGTGAGCCACCGAGAAGAGGCAGAGTGCTTCCCACGGAGCCACCGTCGCAAGCCATTGCGCTTGCAAAAGGGAGGGTTCCGAAGTCCGCCGCGTCGGTGACTCGACGAGATGTACATACGCCCAGAAAAACGATACTTAGGCAAAGAGGTAAATGCAGAATCAATTATGGAGAGAGCACGAATTCTGGAGAAGGATCTAGATAAATTACTATTAAAAAAGTTCGAAGCAAACAATTGAAAAGAAATTGATTTTTTAAGGACAAATAAATAAATTGAAATTTTCAGTTCATGCTATTAATTTGTGTTGCTGTATCTCTATATTAATAAAATCAATCGTTATGGAGAAATTTTATTTAATTTTAATATCGGATACAGTGAACCAAAAATGTTAGTCCACAGCAAGTTCACTATAACAGGAGTCGACTGTATATATCTTACACTGTGGGTGAACTAATAGCGTTTTCCATTCGCCGCTCTAGTGCGCACTCAGGGCAGCTTTCGTGTTCCATTCGACCGCTAGGGTGCACCAGTGCAAAGAACTGCGTGTTCCATTTGTATATCGACACGGACCCAGGGTACACTCGGGGCGTCCTAAACTGCACCGACGATCGCGTCAGTGCAGTCCAGTGCACCGGGCCATTGTGAGGTTAGGTGCGGAAGTTATCCATGCCGATTTAGATTCGTGGTGAAATTGTGAAGGCAATTGAGGATCTTCTGTCACGCAAGCATACTTCGAAATTTCGAAACGCTAATAAAGTGAAAATAAAAATAGTGACCCTTACAAAATCATTCAAATATATATGCCAAGAAATGATTCTCGCACGCCCATACATATACCACCGGAAATGTTCATGTTAATATTTTTATTGTTTTCAGTAATCAAACAATTCTACAGAAGCCTTTCGGTTCAAAATCGTGTTTACTATATCGATCACTGGCAAATCTCCAAATATGAAATTACGACTCATACGCATTTGAAGTTTTCGTAGTTTTTAAATAAAGAAAATCACACGTTAATAATTTCTGGATTATGAAGTAAGAATTACCAAAAGACTTCATAAAATTTATAACAATGATCACAATTCAAAATTATTTTTCGATATCCATCAGTGTGACAGACCAAGAACAGCTGTGTGTAATCTCACTGCATAACGGTTGCGCACTGACTCAGTTCCGGAATCCGTTTCATTCGTAGCTGCCCATCACGCGTATGGGGCAGCACTGTTGCGGAGCGATGACGTTTCTGCCCTGCACTAGGGTGGGTTTCAGTGCAACGAATGGAAAACGTTATATGAAAACAACCAGAGATCTCTGAACTAGGTGAACGACGACTGGCGAATTACGCAAACTACGAACGATGACCTGTGACACATGAACTATAGTTAACTAAAATGGTCGTTTCGTATCGTACCGTTACTTTTCGTGAATAGTTCAATTGAACTAGTTCGTTCGCGATCGACACATCCCTAGTATACAATATTAATATTACTATTAAATAAAAACGATTTTGTTATATTTAACACTAATACCTCAATAGAAGAAGAGTAACTTCTCAATGAAGTTTTCGAACACCTAAAAACAATGTCAGAAATTTTATCTATTGGATTTAATTATGATTTTTCCAATGTCTAACAATGTGTGAATAAAAAAGCAAACTATCTTCAGAGTGTCAATTTTACTACTCATTTGCATCAAGTTAACCCTCCGACAATCAATAGTCTGATACCATATGTAAAAGAAACTCCCTGTACCATTCTACACACATTTACCAAATCTTGGTAGAACAGAAAATATCCCTGAATCTGACGACACTGATGTACTTCCAACATTTAATAAGATAATGCCCAAGTTGTCTATAATAAAACATTGAAAGTTTTTACTCATATAAAATGGCAATGCAAAAGTGAGTTACTTAGTACTTTCTTGACTTTTGCACTTATTTTTGTACAATTTCTGATTGGAAAATGTGTTTGGTTTCTTTACGTACTTTCACTCTTAATTATGAATACCATGACTATCAAAGGTTATTTAAATATGAGTATTAACAAATGTGTTTTCTTAAATATCTCACTAGTGAACTTTTGTTACTGACCAGTTTAGTTGTTATAGCATCCACGTAAATTATACACGTTGAAACTAGACATTTCCTTCTTAATAATATTTGTAACCAATAGATCTATCATTAGTTTCTAGTACAGTACTTTCAACTCGTTAATTTCCCATTGTCCAGCTTTGCTCAAAAAAGTTCATTAAAACAGAATACTGCATTTAAAACTAGAGTTCAGGTGTTAATGACGTACAGATGTTGAAAATAAGCGTGAATTTACAATTTAACATGCATGAGAACATAACCAAAAATACGACTTGGAAAACTATATTTTTTACAATACCCCGACAGAGTTCCAAGTAATGTTTCTTTGGTTGTAATCTGTTAAATGAGACTTTTAGACCTTCCATTACATTTTTTTGTGGTTTAGCTCATCTTGGTACCCCCACTACTAGTACAAGTGACCAGAAATGTGCAGAATCTTGTGTTCAATTTAAAAAGAAATTGATTATTTGATACTCACAATCTGATCGAATCCAATGACAGAGTACACACTGATCTTAATGCTCCATCACTTATACTAATACGAACTGTCAGATCAGAAGAGGTGTCTGCAAAAACTTTGTGGAGAATTAAGAATGTCATTCCCTGCACATAACAATAATTATTTAAAATTTTCTCTCTAAGCTTTGACTCCTCAAAGAAAATAATTTTAAAAACAAAATTATCTCCTCATGTAATCTTACATTATTGGGGATTTTAAAATTAAAATTGTAGACTTTATGAATCATTTCCATGCCTTTTTAACTGCAAAAAATCAAGAATATCAGCAATAATCTTTCACATTTGTTTCATGCAATATCAATCTGGTAAATATTCCCTGATAATAAATAAGGGCATGAAAAAGGCTAGCAAATGTACCTGCCATACTTGATGTACCAGCATTCTGAAAGGTGGAAGAACTTGTAACAATCAATAAATTATTACCAATACACTATGGTTTTAGTAGCATACTTCTATTTGCCTTTCACACACATCCAAAAAACTCACCATTTACAGTATGAACTGCTCTCTGTGTACAAGGACCTGAAAAAATATTTAAATTCTGGTAAGACTCTCTTTAAACTATATACTGTTGTGTAATAAAAATATCCCCGAAACAAAATTGTATGCTCATTTGCAATCTTGAAAAAATCTGTCCTGTTTGAAGCTATATTGCCAAGAGAGAGAGAAACTACAAATGTAAACAATAAAAAAGAGTTGAACTGTGCTACACTTTCGACAGTTGAATTCTATTTTAAAAACTCTTACCAGTTACAGCCATTGAAATTGGTGATATCTCGATGGGATCAAACAAGGGATCTGAAAATGAACATAAACATAAAAAAGAAGTTCCACAATTTCAACTAAATTATTTAATTCCTTTTCAAGACCAACACTTACCACGAATACTGTTAGCAAATGTATCGAGCACATTTCCTGCAGCACACCATAGCATACAAATGATGAATTATTTTCCCAAATTTTCAGTAGCATTATTGTTCCCCATTACATGCTGTTGCAGAAAATGCTCTTTGCATATTGACTCACTAATGGTTAAATGTGCATTTGGTGAGAGCTGGTTCCCAATACCTTTCTCCATTCTGCCTCTAAAACATAAATTATTTATTTTACAGACGTAATTTAAAAAATAATATCACAGCAGCATTAATCAAGACATTACATGCATAAAAACGTACGATACGAAAAATCAAACTCACTTTTTCACAATTCTTGGAAACCCAAATCACCGCGTTTTAATGGCTAATTTTCTTTTGACTTTGTGCAATTGGACACCCAGCATCTTGCTTGTAGTCATAATATACACTTCAGACAATGCTATTCAGTTTTAAATTACTAGATTTCTTTCCTAAACTCAAAGTAACTGGTGTGTAGAGACCGTTAACGGTTAGACAATAAGCACGTATAGCCCACCCACCCTACGCTCCTGGAGACAGAAATTCAACCGAAATGAACTACCTGAAATAGCGCAAACTATGAAAATGAGTAGTTCACAGGGTTTACCGTCAGAGCGCGTTGGTGAAAATACGATTGTACATGGCGTCGCGCGTCAAAATTCAAATAACGACAACTTCCTGCCTATCTAGTGACAGAGGACTTCCCACCCTTCTCTCTCTACCCTCACATTCCCTCAAGTATGCTTCAGTCAGTCTCCGTACTTCGTACGACACACAAAATGGCGCCGTCTTAGACCTAATAGGTGTTTAATCTACTTGGGTAAGTACTCTATTTAAATAAATTCGTATTATTCGTATTATCGTTCATTCGTATCATATATATTATGTATTTTTCTGTATGTCTTATTTATATGCTGATTTGTTCGTTGAATTTCAATATTGTAGAGCCACTGATGATGGGATGAAGTCCCAAAAAACGAGTATGGCTGAATTTTCTGTGTACAATATTTTCTGTATTCATATTGTATATAGTACTCGGGGTTGATACTGTTAATATGGCAAGAAAAATGCAGACAGTAACGCCATCTGTGTGAGTTTCTTTGAACTTTGTGAATTAAGAACAGGTTAGGTTGATCTGTCGAGTCAGTGTGCATTGGTGTGCATTAGGGCTTGCTTTGTGACGGACGTTAATAAATAATTTTACTTCGTATATTCAAGATTACAAATAAAATGAAGTTTATACAAATAAATTAACAGGTTATGGGCCCAGGCAACGTGTGAATCGCATTCTCAAGAGAGTGGATCCGAAATTGAACGTCCGAAGAACACGTGCTTTTTTTTACGTCAGAACTGGAACTTTGTGTGTGAGAAAAAACATCATGGCTATCGGGAGTGATTAGAAAATGCAAGTGGATAAGTTTCAAGAACCTGGAGACTGGGCAAAGTGGCAGTGACATATTTCGATGGTGTTGCGTCGTGAACTGAAGACAGAACGTTACGTGTCGATTTGAATAAGACGGGACGAACTTCTTAGAAGAAAAGGACGACGCTAAAGTTTGTTAACAAGTGCGCTAGGAAAAAGTGTTGCCGAGCTCGTGTTGACGTGCACCAGTACTAAAGAGATTTGGACAAATGGAGTGCAAGGTTTGAACGTAGCAGTATGTAACGCCTGAATTGCTAATCGAGTCATTTTTCCGCGTGTCGCGTGACAACAAAGAAGTCTTCAGTACACATGTCGCGAAATTGCAGAAGTTGTTCGTGGATTTGAATGATGGACTTAACGAAGAATGAGGAAAGTACTTTGTTCGAGAGAATTTTGAATGACCATATACAGTGGATAAAGAATAAGACAATTCTAAAGATGTGAGACACGATTTCGTCGGAATTCAAACTGTGAATTTGTTGCTTGAAAAATTGTGCGCAAATGAATTGCGTGATCAAGGAAATGACGAATGGACTGCCTTTTTTGCAGGCGATGGTCATAACAAGAATCCTCGTCATAAAAGTGACACCGAGGAAAATCAAATAAGAATGTTCAACGTGCAAACCAGAAGTTTTCATGACACAAATGTAAGCAGTTCGGTCATTGGGAAGCATCGTGTCCGGAGACTAGATTGGTTATGTTCGTACTTTAACCACGATCTCAGAGAGTAGAAATACCTTACTGGAATGATGTACACATTATGTACACACCTTTCCGGCTCTTTGCCAATTGCAAATGGAGTCCCTCAGGGATCGATTTTAGGCTCTATTCCCTTCCTACTATACGTAAATGATATGTCCTCGACGATTCGAAACGGAATAACAGTTCTATTTGCGGATGATATATTCCTTGCGATTAAGAAACCGTAAATACAAGATCAGATGTTTCAAATTGGTCCCGTAATAACAAATTAATAGTAAATGAAAAGAAAACGGTTTTAATTCAGTTTTCCATTTCAAATAAAAAATAATAGCCTTCATACTGTTCGTTGTGTATATTTCGCGACTGTTCATTCCTGCCTGAGATATGGCATAATATCCTGGTGTAATACATATTATAGCTCTCAGACTTTTAGATTACAAAAAAGAATTGTACGAATAATAACCAAATCCAACCCACGTGATTCATGTAAGCATTTCTTTATTAATCTAGTAATTTTACCATTATCTTTTCTGTTGATTTACGAATCAGTGGATTTTGTCAAAAATGACTTACATATATTTTCGGTAATATATTGGCGGTAATATATTTTCAGAAAACCCCTATGTCTATAACTATAACACTCGACGTAGAAATCATATTCATCAGGTGACAGTATCAACAGCTCATTACAAAAAGTTCACATACAATACGTTACATTATTTTACAACACTTTTCCAAATTACATTAAACGATTAAATTCGATAGAAAAGTTTATATCCCAAGTAAATTCGTTTCTGCTGCATAACTGTTTCTATACACGTAGAGACTATACTGAGCATCACAAGGAAAGTAACTAATTTTAACAGTGATGTTTAATGTATCATTTACCATTTGGACTGTATAATTCTAAACACCCTGTAACAAGTATTGTACCCCAGCCTCTGGGTCAATGACCCCCATCTCGATCAGGTTTTTCGTCCAGTTTCCCTGATCCAGTGAGCAAATGCTGAGATGGCTCCTTGTTTTGCTTCTGGACATAAATGTAACTTCATTAACTGTGCACGTCTTCTAGAATTCATTGGGAAATACAGTTGTTCAAATTATCGATTTCCATATTGTCGCGGCTGGAAGTAATATTCCTTGACGAAGGACATGATGAGGGATAAAAGCTGAAATTTATAGAGGTACCCATAAAATAGATTTTCTTGCATCGGAACATATATTTTTTAAAACTCCTTGCAAAAACCCTCGTTTTCTTTCTGTATTCAAAATTCAATTAGTACGTGGTTTAGGGTAGAGATCACAGAACTTTTGAAAACGTGCACAGAATTCACTTCTCCCTACAGCACGTCACTCAGTTTTTAACTGATTTTGATGTAAAATAAATAAAAAAGAATAAAAGAAGACATATGGCGCTGCTGGAAACAAAAGTCTATCTGATGCAAATGTGGCGCATACGTTTTATGTTACCGAACCGTTGATGAGGTTACGAAACTATAGCGTATTACAGGAGATAGGTGAACTCTCTTATCGAGACTCTTGCATGCGTGGCGGCGCTTGCGCCTTGTTACAAGGACATAGGTAGCGAATTTTGTTAGCGAAGTTCAAATAACCATTCATAACGAGTTTGCGTCCCACAAGCACAGAGATAATTACATTCATGCCTCGCCCGCACAACATTCAGGCAGGGGGAGGCCCACAAAGGAATTGGACTCGAGGTGATACACGGTGGGAATGCGGCTTATTAATGTACTCTTCGCACCCTCTATTTGATCTTGCAGATCTTCATTCGCTCGGACAGATCGAACCGATCATTGGGGGGGATCGTAGATTTATGTTAAATAATAAACATATTTGTTATTATATCTTATATTATTTTTGTACTATATGTATTGTAACGAATATTACGTCATCTGCCGGCGGCCACCACGAGCTACCTGTATGCGCGGATTGCGTCATCGGCCGGCAGCCCTCAAACAAGCTAGTGCCAGAGTGTTCTGGGGCTAATCGCAAAGTCCAGAATATTCTCGACGGCACCCGCCGAGTATAAATACGCGGCGCCTTGCGACCGCGAGTCGGTCTTAAGTTTGAAATGGAAGCTGAGCTGTGAAGTGTCTACCTCGCGATGAATAGCAGTGCAGTCATTGTGCTCAGTGACGTGAACCGTGGTAAGTGCATCGAACTGTGGTCAGTGTAGTGGACTGTGGCCAGTGCATCGAACAGTGGTCAGTGCATAGGACTGTGCGACAGTGTAAGAGAAGTGAACAGTGAAAACAAATACTTAAGAGAAGTGCAGTGTAAATAAATAAGAGCAGTGTATTGTAAATAAATACTTAAGAGCAGTGTATTGTAAATAAATACTTAAGAGCAGTGTATTGTAAATAAATACTTAAGAGAAGTGTGTTGTAAATAAATAATCAAGAGAAGTGTGCCGTATAAAGAATAATCAAGTGAATTTGTACATAAATCAAGGGTTTTCAGTGACTGCGTTAAGAAACACAATAAACGGTTTTGTTAAAATAATATCAGTGTTTTAATTCACCACCTAGAATCGTAACAGTATGATACTACACAATATTAGTTTTTAAATAATTATATAATTCTAACATAACTACCGAAAAAAGAATTTCCTGGCCAAATAAAGGAAGGCAACAAACGAAAACTCTAGGCCTTGCACAACTGTCTCCCCGCTGTTAACCTCCAGCGTGACAGAAGGCGCAAGCATTGCGATCGCAGACCCATCCCTTCGCTGAGACTGGCGCACGACAGCTGCTCTCTGTTGCGCCACCGCCACCTGCAGTCGGCTGCAAAAGCCTCCGCGGCGCCGACGCTTCTGAGGCGCCTTTGCCCCCACCACGAGCGCAGCTCGCTTCTGCTAAGCTAGGAACTCTCTAGAACCCCTTTTCACATAGCTAAATCATGTCACAACATGGAGCCATAGTTCACAGAAATTCGCGAGTGCGACGCGGAATATCATTGTTGCATTCCAATCAGATGAATAATAACCAGATCCCACCATGTAAGCCTCTCTTCATTAATCTAAGAATTTTACCATTACCGTGTCTTTTTATTTACGAATCAGTGGTTTTTGTCAAAAATGACTTGCTTAAGGGCGGGAATATATTTTCAGAAAATGCCGAAGTCTATTACTATAACACTCGACGTAGAAATCCCAAAATTCAATAGAAAAGTTTAAATCCCAAGTGAAATCGTTTCTGCTGCATAACTGTTTCTATACAATTGGAGACTATACTGAGCATCACAAGAAAAATAACATTAATTTTAACAATGATACATAATGTATTATTTACCATTTGGACTGTATAAATGAGTATAAACAACCTGTAACAACTATTGTACTACAGCTTCCGGGTCAATGACCCCCATCTCGATCAGGTTTTTTGTCCAGTTTCCCTGATCCATTGAGCAAATGCTGAGATGGCCCCTTGTTTTGCTTCTGGACATAAATGTAACTTCATTTTCTGTGCATGTCTTCTAGAATTCAGTGGGAAATACAATTATTCAAATTATCGTTTCCATGTTGTCGCGGCAGGAAGTATTATTCCGAAGAACAACATGATAAGAGCCAAAATTTATTGCTTATTTATCCTTGAAAATAGATTTTATTACAATTTTACATTTTTCCCCTCCAACATTTTATTACATTTTTCCCCTCCAAATCCCATTTTATTACATTTTTCCCCTCCAAAATTTAAGTAGTATATGACTTAATGTAGGGATCACAGAATTTTTAAAATGTGCACACAATTCACTTTTCCCCATAGCACGTCATACGCAGTTTTAACTGTTTTTTGACGTAAAATAAATAAATAAAATAAATAAATAAATAAATAAATAAATAAATAAATAAATAAATAAATAAATAAATAAATAAATAAATAAATAAATAAATAAATAAATAAATAAATAAATAAATAAATATTTTCGTAAAATAAATAAATAAATAAATAAATAAATAAATAAATAAATAAATAAATAAATAAATAAATAAATAAATAAATAAATAAATAAATAAATAAATAAATAAATAAATAAATAAATAAATAAATAAATAAATAAATAAATAAAAGATATTTCCTGAAGGATAGCAATTTTTATTTGATATAAAGGTTTTAAATAATTTCTAGAAGATTATTTTATAAACGTATAACAGAAGCTTGAATGTAAGAAACAAACAAAGAAATATGCACATTCTAGCTTACGTAGGATCCAACTGCCTGAAAACTAACTAAAATTACGTTCACGAAGCCCAGTGAACTCTGAGCGGGCGAATTTTTTTGTAGCCAAATTACACAAAAAATACTCTAAAATACTTATTTTAAAAAATTCAACATGATCTTATTCGAATATTTTTTAACAACACATTTCATTAAGAAAAAAATTATAACGTCACAATTCTAGAATTGGAAGACACCGAAAAATCTTTAACTTCCTTAAATCGTAAAATCAGGGTTTCCATCGACCATGAGACCAGCACCATTCTCTTAAGCGTCCTTTACATCATAAGGACTAAATTTAATCAAAAACTTTTGTGTCATTTTTAAGAAAAATTGCCTTAAAGGAAATAAAAATTGCCCGTTTGACACAAATTTTTGCAACAAAATCTCCTGTTTTCAAAAAATTGAATGTGAGAATATTTTTAGATCTGTTTTTCATGAACGCAGTTCATTAAGAAAAAAATATCTTCATAATTGTAGTCGTAAGAAGATGCCAAAAAATTCTGAATTTTTTTCAATTTTCGAAAAATCAGGGTTTTCAACCAACATGGCAGCTGCTCTATTTTTTTAGTTCTTCTAAATCGTTTTTTAAACTACAATATCCAAAAACAAAGTTTAATAAAAAACGTTTGAGCCATTGTTTTTAAAATGTTTACTTATTTTTGGTTGGTTGTTTAAAGTATTGTAAATTCTACGAACTTAAATATCTTCTGACTTTAGTACAGATGTAAAATATTGAGATTCAAAATCTTGGCCAAAAAGTTCAACATAAAATTTTGTTCGAGTGCAATAAACTAGCTAGAACTTATTGCAGAAGTCTGAAAGCCCAAATGTTATCAGTCATGTTGTTAAATTTATTATCAGAATAAAATCATTTTAAGTTTTGATTTATAATTTTCAGACATAAGAGACGGCGATGGTGTAACCGGTTAGCGTATCGTGCTGTTATACCCTCGTTGGCGGGTTGAAACCCGTTTGAAGCCGTGGATTTTTAAGGGCGAAAAAATCCTTCGTACGCCTTCCTTCGGAGGGGAAGTAAAGCCAGCTGTCCCATGTTAGTAGATTTACTGCATGTAAAAGATCTTCAAGCCTAAATGAAGCCTCTGAACTAAATTCAAAATTTCCTTTTTCGTCGCCCAAGTATTACCATTTTTCTCCCCTAATAGGTGAAAGGAGCGTAACCAAATTTGCGTGGTCAGACGGAAGAGCAGGCCTCATGGCCCGAGTCTCGTCACATAAATGAAGGCATTCATTCCTCCATAAGCCCTAGATTTAAGCTTCTTTGTGGTTTTCCTATTATTAGAATGTAAAATGGGCGTTATAGATTACGTTAGCTGTAATAACTAAATAGAAATGTAATATCACGGTGCAAGTGAAGACCCTTCAACAGTGATAAATATAAACTCTCACCAGAATATTGGCATAAACAAGACACTACTTTTTCCACATTTGTGGTATGGCCGCAGACAGCTGGCTCCCGCGTAAGCACAATTGCGTAGCCCCGCCTCAAAAAGAGCGCCTCAGCACTAAAGGCCTTTATAAAAACTTGACCTCCGCCTAGCGGGGACACGATTGCCACTCGCGAGCTCGTCGCCCGTGTGCACCGACCTTCCTCTCTTCCGTCGGTTCACATCGGCCCAAACTGACCCTGCCGACACTCCGCCCCGCTAGCTCAGACCAACCTTCCGGGATCCAGCTAGCAGTTCCCGCCCTCTCCCCTGACCGCGGTGAACTTCCAGGCTCACTAATCCGTCCGATGGCTCTCTTCCGGAGAACAGTCCTTGACGAGACTGAGTTCTCAGCCAGGTCGAATTCAGTGGCTGGCTGGAGGAGAATTCTAGTGGCCGGCTGCTCTGATCGGTAATTTTCCGTGGTTTCTCCGATCAACACCAGGCGAATGCCGGAGCAGTACCCTACCAAACGGGCCACGGACCCCGCGCGATCTGTCCTTCCTCATCCTTGCCCTATCCTCTCCTCTTACATACACACACACACTTACACTAACATGCACTACAATACCACACATTCCGGGAGACCGGTCGGGAGCTTAGAGCTTGTCCCGGCTGGGGCGGTGCCCCGCTGGTGGGAGAGTCCTAGTTAGGGGGAAACCCCACTAGCCGACGGTAGGTCGGTGCCGGATCTCACCATCCAGCGGGGGAAGATCAACGCGCATACCCCGAGAAAAATCATTCACTACACTAACGGGACTAATGACCAAAGCAGTTGACGCGCCCAGAAACACGAAAAAATCAAATCAAATCAACGAAACTGGGCTACGTCAGTTGCCAACATAAGTAACACTACTCCAATTAACTGCTGATTGCCATGAATGAAGTCATCCCAGTTCTTATTGCTCTCTCTCATCCGTCTCATGGTGGAAATATCCATGATCCATTTCCACCATGATCCGTCTTAGGCCTTTAAGGGAATAGGGAATGCCGCAGAGGGAATAAATATGTCATCTTGTAAAGCGATTTAATTGCTAGTTAATTATGCAAAAACAATTTAACTGATTTTCAAACGTCCGAGTAATTAATGGTGAGCTGCCGGGCGCGCCCACCAAGTCGCCTGGCAGCGCGGAAGCTGAATGATTGCGGCAGATATGAATGAAATATACGGACTGCTCGAGAGCTGACTTATATTTTGCATTTTCTACATTCAACTAGCCAAAATAGTGTAATGAAAATTGTACCAATACTTTTATATGTTCATAAAGGTCCTACATAAACTTAAATTATGATTCCTGAATTACCACAAGAGTGTCCTAATCTACGGTATGTTGGTACATCCTTGACTTTATCGGAGTACAAGTTTATATTTTTACTTTCTCGTTACCGCTACCGCGGTGGAGAGAAAGTTATGTAATGCTGAAAAAACAACGGCGAATTTTCGGGAAGTAAAAAACTAAATACGCGACCCCGGCAACGAAAAAGTGAATAAGTTCAAATGCTAAATTTAGAAAAAAAATCCTCTAACACGTGATCTAGCCAGAATACATGTTTTGTGGGTCCTTGATACAGAAAAATCTATTGACTGCAAAACGTCCGTCTGTGAACAACGCTAGCGGCTAAACTGTTCAGACAATTTTTTCCAAAATTGATTTTCTTCAATTGATCTGGCTGATGTCGCGGCCCCTTGAATTTGAAACAGATATTTTAATTGTGGAGATACTTTACATGGAGCCTAATTACTAGAAAAGAACCGAGAAGCGTCGAACCAGCAAAAATATAATAGAATGTTCAAGAAGACATTCTATTATATTTTTGCTGGTTCGACAGCCTTACCCAATATAGTAATTGGACATTATTTAGGTGATATGGAAGAAAGAAGACATCGTGACCCGGGAGCATCCGAGAAGACCAAGAGCTAGTACGTTGTATTAGTATTCATTTTTCAGATCTGAAAGAAAGTCTAAAAACTGTGCAACGCGAGAAAGTAAAAAAAAAGTTTTGGGGAGCAAAATAAATAGAAAGAAACTGGTTTACAGCTTGAACAGTTTATGTTAAAAGTTTTACATGACTTCATTTATTGCATGTTATATAAATTGATATAATAAATGTTATATTCTTTTCCTGAAAACAATGCCGATTATTCATTAGTATATTGCATGCAATCCTAATATAATTGACAGGTAATAAATGTCCTCTTCATATTTACGTCAACGTGCGGCTTAGGGGTAAATTAACTGTTCGAACCAATGAAAATAGAATTTCTGTCTAGAATATATAAACATCCTTGTGATCAGGGCTGAGCAAAGCGGGGCCATTATAAAAGAAATTATCATTTACCAGGTATTAAAATCTATCAAAATGGCGCAACATATGAATTATCAGTGATTAGTAGAAAGTTATAAAAACGCACCTTACTACATGACCATTTAATTAATATTATTAATGAATCAATTACATAGCCTCTGCGCGGCTCGCTTACCAAAAATCAATCCTTCGATGATTGATCAACCGCCCTGCTCTCTGTAGCCGATGCGTATTGACGCCTTCCGTGTGAGTTGAAGTGAGAGGCGGTGTTGCCTCTGCCTCTGTAGCGACTATGCCCGGGAGGTTCCACGGCTGCAGTCCCCACGGCGGCGGCGGATTTTCAACGCCAGCTAGGTCGCGGTGGAATTCAGCCTGTCTACATGAAAAGTAGCGGCCGCCTACCATCTTCTAAATGAACGCACTGATCGGTAGTTTTCCGTGGACCCTCCGTTCAATAACCAGAAGAATTCAGTTCCATAACAAAGGAGCCATGGAGTGCGCGCTTATCTTTCCTTCCTATTCCTTGTCCCTTACTTCCCCCTTTCACACGCACACTTATATTACACTACTAATGTCGGGTGACCAGTCGGGAGCTTAGGTTGATTGATTGATTGATTGACGTTTTCGGTCATGTCAACTGCCATGGTCATTAATCGTATTATTGTAGTGAATATTTATCACCGGAGGTGGGGGTGTCCCCCCCCCACTGGACGGTGAGATCCGGCGCCGACCTATACGTCGTCTTGGAGGATTTCCCCCTCCAGATAACCTCTCCCAGCGGGTCACCGATCAGCCAGGAGAATCAGAAGTTTAGAGTTTGCCTCGGCTTACATACATTTTCACTACACTTCTCCACATGTCAGGACCTAAGAGTTCTCTCTGCTGGGAGGTGCGTTGCTGCAGGGGATACGTGAAGGGATAAATTCCCAAAAGCTGATGTCGGTCGGGCTGGATTGGAAAGAACACCGCCACCTCCAGCTTAACACACTAACGGGAGCAATGACCATAGCAGATAAAGTGCCCGGAAACATCAACCTGTTGACACATCACCCTTTTCCGTGCCCCGCTCAGAGGCCGGGTGGCGGTGGCGGTGGTGGGTCGGATAATGACTGGCGCCAAGACGCTGCATCAGCAGCTTCCGAACGATAATGATACGCAGGCGCTCGTCATCTCCCACTGGAGACCGGAGTCTGAAGTACCGACTTCCGGCAAAATACAATGACTTATATTAATAAATGAGCGTATTTGTCGTTCGCGATTCTCACTAAGCCTGCCACCTAAATATTTGTTGAGCACCACCTCTACTTAAACTGTCACAACTTTTCCACTCGTGTGAAGGTACATTGTGGAGATGGCCGAGGGACCTCTGGAAAAGTGGGTGTGTTCGTGTACTCTCACGCTGGAATTCTGTAAAGGCACAAGATCCGCGTTCTCTCCGAAGTGAATAATGAGAGGGTTTTGTGCGCCTTCGTGGCTTACTCACAGCGACCACAGTTCGTGCTCAGTTCTCGCCCGCGTAACACCTCAGAGAGCTCCGCGCGATAAGTCGTTTTGAATTTATTTTCTTCCCGTTCGACTTTTTTTTGTTATTTAAGGTCGCATTAACATCTAGGTCATTAGGACACTATGGGTAATGAGTAACTATGAAGGTACATTCAAAATGGTGATGATAAGAGTGAAGGACGTAACATTAATATAACCAGTCGAGGCGGACTCAGAATGCCGGACCCTTCGGTCAGATGCTCGACACTAGCTTGTGATCTTCTCACAACGATCCGTCCGACTTTTGTTTTCCGGGAGTTTTGACGGGTACAATCTTACATGCAATGAAATTACTTGGCCATCCACAGGGAAATTCGGGTCTCCGTATAACCCTTCACTATTTTTAAAATTTCATATTTGTATAACTTGACGAAGGGAAGTTTGCATTTATTGTTTAGAAGTGGAGGGGTATGTTTGTAGGAAATTGTGGAACATGATTTTTATGACTGAGTAGAAGAAAGAGGTCTTTGGGAAATCTGGATCTAATGCGTAAAGGATAATGAGCGTTTCGACCGAGAATATTGGATATTTGAATATTGGAGTGTTGGGACATGCTGGGAGGAGAGAGTAATATTTTTGAGAGGTTTGTGAGATGAATTCTGATAGGAGAGGTATTTGAAACTCTCGGTGGATTTGCGAGTTAGAATGAACCAGGGGGTTTTTAAAATGGATAGGTTGGTTGGTGTTGTGGTAGATAAGCAGCCCAGTTTCTATACTAAGGGCGAATTTTTTATTGATAAATGGGTAGAGGTTTAAAAGTTTTGCTCGCGCCTTATGGACTGTTGCTTGATGTGCGATTTCAAAGTTACCCGTTTGTCCAGTAAGACACCTAGGTATTTGACTGGCGAAGAATGAGAAAGTTAGGGTACATCGATGTTATTCATTTGTGAGGGTGTAGGGATGGGAGGACGACTGAGAGTGAATATTTTGAACTGTGATTTTGAGGCGTTAATTTTAATTCTCCATATTTTGGTCCAATTAGTACAGGTTGTAATCAATATGTTGTATGTAATCATAGGTTAAGTTGATGTCGGTATGTGATGGGAAGACAGCAGTATCGTTAGCATAAAGAGCCGACTTGAAAGAAACAAAGAAAGAAAGAAGTGAATGAATGTTAAATGCAACCCGCGGTACTCGGCTTTTTTTAAATTTATATCATTAAGTAACTCTGGTTTTGAAAGTTATATAGGTTTTAAGTTTTCGCATGCACCCTGATGACTGTCATTTTTGGGCGCCCGCGGGGTTGTTTTTAGTAATCACTCATTCTCGAATACACTGTTGTCACTCGTTGCTTGTTCAGTTCTTTTGCATCTTTCGCTTCTCCTCATTTTTTTGGTTGTTCGTTTTATTTTAATATGTGACAGAAGCAGGTATAAAATAAAAGAAGTATTTACAAACACAGACAATGTAAGAGCGATATATAAAAGAAAAGAACAAATATATTTTATGTAGAAACATGAACAGTAAAAAAAAATTTAGAAACCAGAATACTGGGAGCTGTTCCTTGCCCGCGGCGCAGCTGGTGTGTGTGAAGCGAGGAGTCTGAAGAGTGTGTTTGTGTTTATAGGGAGGTTTGAGGAAGAGGATGTTGGGAGATTTTTTCATTTGTGGCGTGTTTGTTTTAAGAAGTATTGGGTGTATGGGCGATTGACGAGGTGGATGTCAATGTTTGTGAAGATAGATTTGATTCTTTCCGAGGCGAGCGTGTGAATGACGGAGGTGACTTTGTCGGTCTTGTGAGGGAGAAGAACATTTGCGTAGGCGTCATCTGGAGGTGGTTTTAGAGCTACTTTTATGAAGTAGTTTTCCGCTCGAACGAGGTCGCGGGTCGTTTCGGGCGCTGCGGCCCGCACCTCGCACGCGTTGAGCCCCGTACTCCTCACGCATGCCAGGTAGATGCGAATTTCGGTTTTCTCCTTAAGGGAGCTGCTTCTAAACAGTGACTGAAGAGAGATGACGCGGCACGTCATTTTCTTCCGCGACTCTTTTATGTAAGCTTTCCAGGTGAGCCTGCGGTCGAATGTTAGATCACCTAGTGATAAAGTTTCGCCACGATAAAGTTTGAGCATCTATACGGATGGGTGTGACGGTATGCGTGTTGTGGCTGTGTTTGTTACTGAAAATAATGGCTTGGCATTTCTGTGAATTCAGCGCGAGGCCGTTTTCCGCACTCCAGTTCGAAAGTGCAATTACGGCACGCTGAAGCCGTTTGATGGCAAAATTGATCCGGCTATTCTTCACTACGTATGCTACGTCATCAGCATAAACGAAGTCGTGTACTTCTGTGATTGTAGGCGCATCGTTTATGAAGAGAGAGAGAGAGAGAGAGAGAGAGAGAGAGAGGGAGAGAGAGAGACTATCCACTGTCAACATATCAACAAGATTTATCCACTGTTTCGTTACCTTGGCCTGGGAATAAGAGTTGTGGGTCGAAAATTCGCCGTATTACGGCGCACGAGTACAATTCTTTCTCTTCTTACGTTACTAAGTTTCAGAAAGTAAAAATGTCACTGCCACGTACATGTAATACATGCAGTTTAATTGTGTGAAGTTGGGTAACAGCTTTTGACAACAAAACACGAATCGAAAATATGAAAACGTTCTGATAAGACAGCGATATTTTTCAGTAGTTGCCGCGTAACTCCGTCTTTTCTCTTGGCCAGCACTTGGAATTGCGGATTCCATGCGCGCCTACAGGTTTTTGTATCTTTTTTTTATTATCTTCGCGTCAAAAAACAGCTAGAACTGTAAGACGTGCTATGGGAAGAAGTAAATTCTGTGCACGTTTTCAAAATTCTGTGATCCCAACACTAAGTCATATGCTACTTGAATTTTGAATTTAAAAAAACGCTCCCATGTAATAAAATCTATTTTCAAGGATAAATCAGCAATACAATTTGGGCTCTCCTCCATGATGTCCTTCATTAAAAACTAATACTACCTGCCGCGACAACATGGAAACGATCATTTGAATAACTATATTTCCCATTTAATTCTAGAAGTTGTGCACAGATAATGAAGTTACATTTATGTCCAGAAGCAAAACAAGGAGCCATCTGGGCATTTGCTCAATAGATCAGGGAAAGTGGACGAAAACCTGATTGAGATGGGGGTCATTGACCCAGAGGCTGCGGTACAATACTTGTTTCAGGTTGTTTAGAGTTATACAGTCCAAATGGTAAATAATACATTAAACATCACTGTTAAAATTAATGTTACTTTCCTTGTGATGCTTAGTATAGTCTCTAATTGTATAGAAACAGTTATGCAGCAGAAACGATTTCGCTTCGGATTTAAACTTTTCTATCGAATTTAATCGTTTAATGTCATCTTGCAAAGTGTTGTAAAATAATGTACATGTATTGTGTGTGTGATTTTTTTGTAATGAGCTGTTGATACTGTTACCTGATGAATATGATTTTTACGTCGAGTGTTATAGTAATAGACATCGGCGTTTTCTGAAAATATATTAAGCAAGTCATTTTTGACAAAAATCACTGATTCGTAAATCAACAGACAAGGTAATGGTAAAATTCCTAGATTAATGAAAAGAGGTTTACAAGAATCATGTGGGTGGGATTTGGTTATTATTCGTACAATTCTTTTTTATAATCTAAAAGTCTGGGAGCCATAAGATGTATTTCCCCAGAATATTATGCCATATCTCAGGCGGGAATGAACATTCATTTTGAATGGAGCACGAAATTGTTTATTTGAAATGGAAAACTGCATTAAGACCGTTTTCTTTTCATTTACTATTAATTTGTTATTTCGGAACCAATTTGAAACATCTGATATTGTACTATTTACGATTTCTTTATTGCAAAGAATGTTCGTATCAGCCGCAAAGAGAACTGAATTCTAATTTGCAGAATGAAATTTTTCGAGTTAAATCTTTTTACGAAACTATAGAAGGAAATTTCTTATTCAGAGATAGCATATGTAGTACATATTTGTTATCAATTGAACCTTAAAAAGCGTTAATTCTTAGTGTAGTGCATAAGATAACAATCATCGAACAGTAGAAAATGCTAAGGGAGTGTGCGATGACTTCATTGTGTTTTTTTTAATTTATTTTACGTCAAAAAAACTTAAAACTGCGTTTGTCGTGCTATGGGGAAAAGTGTATTGTGTGCACAATTTCAAAATTCTGTGGTCCCTACACCAAGTCATACACTAAAATTTTTTTAAAAAAGGAAAGAAAACCTCCCATTTAATAAAATCTATTTTCAAGGACAAAAAGGCAATAAATTTTGGCTCTTATCCATGTTGTCCTTCGGAATAATACTTCCTGCCGCGACAACATGGAAACGATAATTTGAATAACTATTTCCCACTGTATTCTAGAAGACGTGCACAGAAAATGAAGTTACATTTATGTCCAGAAGCAAAACAAGGGGCCATCTCAGCATTTGCTCAATGGATCAGGGAAACTGGACGAAAAACATGATGGAGATGGGGATCATTGACCCGGAGACTGCAATACAATACTCGTTACAGGTTGTTTATACACATTTATACAGTTCAAATGGTAAATAATGCATTATGTATCATTGTTAAAAATAATGTTACTATTCTTGTGATGCTCAGTATAGTCTCTAATTGTATAGAAACAGTTATGCAGCAGAAACGATTTCGCTTTAGATTGAAACTTTTCTATCGAATTTAATCGTTAAATGCAATCTGGCAAAGTGTTGTAAAATAATGTACATTATGTAATGTAATAATGTTTGTCTGAGATAATTCAAATGCAAGGATCATTTTTGGTCATAAAAATTATTAAGCAATTTAACATCAACTTAACCTTTCGGTTGTCAATTGACTTCCCCACCCATCATTTAATACCGCTGCATTTTTATACTTGACTTGACAGGACCCTAGCGTAGGACTCCGCTGTAAAGTCCATTGCGAACCAAAACTAACTCGTGCCGCAAGTAACCCGTACGTCTGTGGCGACGCTCGAACCTTGTGACAGGTACAGGTGTGTGGTGCGACTAGGTGGCCCTTACGTACCGGCGCGAATGCCCCTTAGCGAGCTTTGGTAAGTTAACATTCAGGTAGGCTCCAAAGAAGAATATCAAAAATGTCTCACCTTGGCACGTAGGCAGGCACGTTTATTCATGTTCATATACCATTCGACCAAGGATAGGCCTGGGAAAGAATGGAGCATTGAAGGCGTTTTATGGTGGTTTGGGTAAGCACCACCATACGACGACACTAAAGCAAACATTCATGCCCAAGGCGGGATCCAAACTCTCAAACCCTGCTGCTCGCGGCTGCCAGGCTACAGTCGTAACCACCGCGCTACGTTCTACAATTAAAGACCCGGCTAGAATTATTACTTTCTCGTATACGTACGTATAAACGGAGTAATACATGTAGTATAGAGAAAGTTATGTAATGCTGCGGAAAATCGATTTCGAGATTTCAACGGAAATCCATATTTGGGGTCCCTTGTTACCGAAAAAGTGTTGTTTTTTTAAATGTCCGTCCATTTGTATGTCTGACCATCGGTCCGTCAATCCGTGCGTCCGTCCGTCCGAACGTCTTTGAACACCACTAGCGACAAACCATGCATAGGATTGTTTCCAAGTTGAAGACACCCCTGTCGATCTGGCTCGAGTCGTAGCTTTAAGATATCGATATAATATCTTTAATATGGGATTACTTTACATTAAGCTCCTCGAACATTTTAAATTTTTTCTTTAAATTTTCTTGTAGAAATGGAGTAAAATACAATCATAGAGGTGGCGATTTTCACGGCGAACTCAGAATTTTTTTAATTGAAGTTTTTTGGGCGTTTTCTTTCAACTGCAAAATTAAAGATAGGAGATTTTCCTTCAAATGAAATTTGTTGTCCTTAAGTATTTCTTTGAATAAGTTCACGTACACTTTTTTAAAAATTTTAGTTGTTTTCGCACAATATTGCGCGCAATTTGTGCAATTTTAAAAATAAAAACAAGCTTTACTCGAAAACCACTCCAAATTTGTCCTTTATTTTGGTGGGGATAGTGCCAAATATGCTCTATACGATGACATACGCGCCATATTGCTTTATTCTTTTTGTTTTTTCAAGTATTACAAAGATGTATTTCTTTTAGACCTTTTTCTCACATCGTTCATGTTTACATTACCGGCAATTTGTTTATATTATTACATTTATGAGTACATGTGCTTTAAATAATATCATATAAAGTTTCTTGAAAACAACGGTTTTCTTTGAAAATAAGCTCAAAATTCCGCATTTTGAGAAATGCTCAAATGCCATTTTATCAAAAAATGACTCCAATTTTTTTCTTTAAACCTTTCAAGCGGATGGTGCTAATTGCACTATTTAATATAACGTACGAAGTTCGGTGTATTCTTTTGTTTTTTCAAAACATCCACAAATGTATTTTTTTAAATATATCTTATGCCTTTAATAGGTACTTTGCAATTTGTATACATCCAATTTTTTAACAATAGTTGTGTCATACATGAACATTCCATATAAGACGAAGTTTTACTATTCTATTATATTCTTAAACTATTTTTTCTTTTCTGTCATTAAGAAACAGAAAAATTGAGCAAATGCGAAAAAGTGATGTTGTAGCTGAGAAGAGGATGAGCCACGACCGAAATGCTAGACCCGGCCAAAAAAATTAGGCAACTAACTGGTACTAGAAAGTCTATGCCATTCTGTAGCTCCACTAGTTTTGAATATGCTGGATTAAAATTTGTTAAGAGAAAAAATATAATGTGGGAAACAAAACGGCTTATGCAATGCATATCAATTAAAGCCGGTTGAAAAGGAGTTGTTTGGAGAAGCCTGCAATTCGGGGCAGCTCCTTGCCGGTCGGAGATTCATTGCGCAAAGGGGTGATTCGTTCCGTCGCCCCGGGGGATAATGCCTGCCCTCGCGCGCGCTGAGTTATTAAGGCCGCGTGCCGTCGCTCGCGTCGTTTCATAACGGGTAATCTTCATAAAGGAAGCGCCTGATAAATTATTCAAAGTGGCCGCGTTGAGTGCTTTATGGTGGAGTTTCTTGGGATGTGGAGTGGAGTGAAGCCACTCTCGGAAGGGTCCGGCGCGGGGGGGTGCCGTTCCGGGTCGCCAGGTCGCCTGGCGGGGAGAAGCGGGGCGAGGTGAGAGAGCGGCTTCGGGTGATGGGGAGGTCGGCGCGGTGCCCGCCGCCGGCAGGGCCGTTTCGGCAACGCGTGGGTGCTACGGGTGAAAGGCTAGTGGTGGACTGAGTCGGAGATGGAACCTGGCGATAGAGACGACATGCGAGGAGTGCGAGAGAATGAGGAGAAACTAGTGGGACTTCAATAGTCCACACTCTTCTTTTAAACATCTCTATTGAATGTTTATAGTTTCAATTTAACAGAAGCTGTGTCTTTCCAACACAGTACATTCTATCAACAGAAGCACTGATCACAATTTATAATGTACTAGCTCAAGTACCCGGCGTTGCTCGGGCATTTATTACAGTAAATTATTGTACAGGAAGAGGAATTCAATCTTTTCATGCCCTGCGGCGGGACCTATCTCTATCTCTTCCATTGTATCCCTTCTCCGCCCAACTCCCTGCCATGCTCTACCCGGCCACGCCATGATAGCTGTCTTCTCTTGACCCCCATTTGGAAATTTCCGGATTACCTCGCTCTCTTTTCCACAAATAATTACATTTTTCTTATTCGAAGTTCCAGCTTTTAAACATTCACTTTATAACTAAAAGCAATAAACAATTCTAAACTACAAAATAAAATACTTGTACTCATATATAAAATGTTTGTGGAGTTTTATATAATATTCCAACCCTATCAATAAATTGTCACGTTGTAAAACTTATCCTACTTTTATATTTTGTCTTCTATTGCATTCATAAAAAAAGTTTTGAAATTGATTTGCCAATTCGTGACCTTGAAGGCACTTACTGTTTTAAGCTGAGTACGGAACTTCATGCACGGGTACGGTAGTAGGTAGATCCGGAGTAATAGCTATAGATGTCATAACGTAATTGATGATTCATAATCATAATAATTAATGAAAATACTTGTATCTATTCTGAAACATAATTACCAGTTTTTATATTTCTGAAAATGACAAAAAGATATATGTTTAATGACCTGTGTGCTAGTAACACGTTGTATAAAACTTATTTGTTCAGGTAAATCAATTCATCATACGACTGATACAATAGAAAACTAATGATCCACCAACATTACATTATGTGTAAATAATAAATTGACAATGCATTGAGCCACATGACAAAACAATATTAGCATCATTATTTTATCTCAAGTGACAGAGATTGGGGATCCTGAAATATGAATAATAGAAACCAAAACCTCCCAGATATTATTTGCTTAGACAAAAATATTTTTAGACCAATTAATTTTTGCTTATTTGTTTTTAGAAATATATGAATGAACTCATTCATTGAGAGCAATTGATATGCAAAATAACTTTACAGATTTGTCTTAATATGTAAATGATCATTCCTAAATTACATACCACTGCACAGAAATTCACCCCATATAGAAGAAAACAATTTACTGGGTTTACAAAATCATGAATTACTTTTCTTTTTTCCAATTTGTACAGGAGAGCTGAATAAAAGAAACCAAGAACTCCCAGTTTTATTTATTTGCTCAGACAAACTTTTTGTTAGATAAATTAATTTCTGCCTATTTTTTATAGAAAAGTATGGATTAATTCAATTATTGGGAGCAATTGATATGCAAGACTAAAGCACATAGTAGTCTTAATAAATAAATAATCATTCTATAATTATCATCCACTGAACCAAACTTCTTCACACATAGAAGAAAAAAGTACAACAGCAATTGAAATGCGAACAACTTTACAGATTAGTTTTAATATGTAAATGGTCATTCCTAAAATACATACCACTGCACAAATGTCCTTGAAATATTGAAGAAAAACTTTTACTGTGTGGCCTGAAGACAAATAAACATTTTCCATTGTACCAGTTATAACGTGAGAGCTGAATAATAGAAACCAAGAACTCCCAGATTTATATATTTGCTCAGAGAATTAATTTTAGATAAATTAAGTTTTTCTTATATTTTTTGGAAAAATGTGCTTTATGAAAAAATTTCTTCTTGTTTTCAATGGAGAGAGTGAGCACTTCAGCAAGTCGATCTTCCCTCTGAGTAACCGATTCAAAATTTAAGTATACTGCCCATCTCTTGGCATTTGTAATCTGTTTTTACAATTGTGACACTCGTTTAGTCAAAGAATTCAGTTGTAACAAACTTCTGTAAAACAAGACGTTGTTTAGATTGTATACGATATGTGTATTTTGTACATTTTACATTACTGTATATCTGTACTGTATATTATTGTACTTTTTATTCTCTCAAGCTACCTCAATTATTAAACACTTTAAAACTCATAATGATTTCTGGCCACTTAGTATATAACACGGACAAAGAGGAATGCATGAACATCGACATTATTTACCACTTCAGTTCGGCTTTCTTTCATTTTTTTAAATTTTATTTTACGTCAAAAAACAGTTAAAAACTGCGTATGACGTGCTATGGGGAAAAGTGAATTGTGTGCACATTTTCAAAATTCTGTGATCCCTACACTAAGTCATATACTACTTAAATTTTGAATTTTGAAAGGAGAAAAACAAAAACTCCATGTAATAAAATCTATTTTCAAGGATAAACAAGCAATAAATTTTGAATTTTGAAAGGGAGAAAAAACAAAAAACTCCCATGTAATAAAATCTATTTTCAAGGATAAACAAGCAATAAATTTTGAATTTTGAAAGGGAGAAAAAAAACAAAAAAACTCCCATGTAATAAAATCTATTTTCAAGGATAAACAAGCAATAAATTTTGCATTTTGAAAGGGAGAAAAAAAAACAAAAAAACTCCCATGTAATAAAATCTATTTTCAAAGATAAATAAGCATAAATTTTGGCTCTTATTACTTCCTGCCACGACTACATGGAAACGATAATTTGAATAATTGTATTTCCCACTGAATTCTAGAAGACGTGCACAGAAAATGAAGTTACATTTATGTCCAGAAGCAAAACAAGGGCCATCTCAGCATTTGCTCAATGGATCAGGAAACTGGACGAAAAACCTGATCGAGATGGGGTCATTGACCCGGAAGCTGTAGTACAATAGTTGTTACAGGTTGTTTATACTCATTTATACAGTCCAAATGGTAAATAATGCATTATGTATCGTTAAAATTAATGTTCCTTTTCTTGTGATGCTCAGTATAGTCTCTAATTGTATAGAAACAGTTATGCAGCAGAAACACTTTCACTTTGGATTTAAACTTTTCTATTGAATTTAATCGTTTAATGTCATCTGGCAAAGTGTTGTAAAATAATGTACATGTATTGTATGTGAATTTTTTGTAATGAGCTGTTGATACTGTCACCTGATGAATATGATTTCTACGTCGAGTGTTATAGTAATAGACTTCGGCATTTTCTGAAAATATATTCGCCCTTGAGCAAGTCATTTTTACAAAACCACTGATTCGTAAATAAAAGACACGGTAATGGTAGAATTCCTAGATTAATGAAGAGAGGCTTACATGAATCACGTGGGTGGGATTTGGTTATTATTCGTACAATTCGTTTTTGTAATCTAAAAGTCTGGGAGCTATAAGATGTATTCCCCTAGAATATTATGCCATATCTCAGGCGGGAATGAACATTCGCGAAGTATACACAACGAGCAGTATGAAGGCTGACTGAATTTGCAAGAATTCTGAACGCGTAGCATAATGAACTTAATTTTGTGTTCAATTCAGTTAAATGGACGTTCCATTTAAGGTTTGACTGAATTGAGAGACCTAAAAATGTTGTTGCCTTAACATCAGTCAATGGTACACCGTTCATTTTCAATGGAGCACAGAATTGTTTATTTGAAATGGAAAACTGCATTAAAACCGTTTTCTTTTCGTTTACTATTAATTTGTTA
This sequence comes from Teleogryllus oceanicus, assembly GCA_964035755.1. Classification (NCBI taxonomy): domain Eukaryota; kingdom Metazoa; phylum Arthropoda; class Insecta; order Orthoptera; family Gryllidae; genus Teleogryllus; species Teleogryllus oceanicus. The sequence continues at coordinate 48,486,967 of CAXIVR010000002.1, read as the reverse complement.
TTTCGGAACCAATTTGAAACATCTGATATTGTACTATTTACGGTTCACACAGGGACATTCCATTTAATGTTCACACAGGGACATTACATAACCTTATTCAAACTCCAATGAATTTCGTAATAATTCTGGACATTGATGAAATCAGTAGTAGATCTCAGACGTCATCCTCTGGTGGCGCGCAGCTAAACTATTGGCATTGATGCACTCTTGAATCTGTGATGTAAGCTAGGCGAAAAATGTCCAGAAAAGTAATTATTTTGAAAATATATTACTGTTAATGTTTGTAAATCATAGCCTATAGTACTTCAGGCCTTTAAAGGATGCTAGCACAAAAGTTTCATCGGCATTGGTTCAGTAGATTCAAAGATTACCGCGCTGGAAGACAACGCACTTCTGTCTTTATATATTAGTATAGATAAACAAAATGTACAGTACAAATACCTCTTTTCTCAAGATAACCCCACTCCACGACGTCTGACGAACGACAAAAGTCTCTCGCCTCCCTCCTGCCCCCGTGACGTCACAACAGACGGTAGGGAGACCCCCCCCCCTACCTCCTCTATTTAATATTTTATTGATGCAGCACCTCACAAATAACTTAGGATAATTGTTCTCTTCTACAATTTTTCTGACTGAAACACTTCAGATTAAGTTAAATCAGACTCTTAATACCAATGTTGAAATGAATATTTTTACTAATGCCTATGACAATGTGTTATATAAAATTAAAATTAAAGATCCGGAGAATGTAGATCCAGTATAGTTCTTAAGTTGGCACACTGCATATTCATACGCCGTGTTATTCCTCACTACATATTCATACGCCTGTTGGTGTCATTCATTCCTTGACATTGGAGTGTCTGTCGTCAACTGTTAGTTATCTTATATCACCTGTAGTGAGTGTGAGTTAATTTCGTAATGTTTCCTCGATTGTTCTACTGCAAGGGTAATTCAATGGGATAGCAGTTCCCTCAGTAAGGTGACTATGTGGTATTGTATTGATTTTGTTTTGTTGTTGCTTTGTTGTTTTGTATAAAAATTATAAGTTTAAAAGGATCTCTTTTGTAGTAGATATGTTTCATTTTGAGATAATTTTTCTCAATAGACTTTTACTTTTGAGACAATTGAAATTGTTTATATACCGTACTAGTAATTACACTAATTTAATATGTACAATAACGGTTTCTGTGTCCTATTATTTTAGCACCTGATGATGTAACAAAACTGGTTACAAAACGTGGTGCAATTGATGGAATAAATTATTGTCATAAAAATCTTTGGATACTTTTATTTGCAAACATATACTGACAATCAAGAAGAAATATTGATTTAGTATTTTGTGTTCGTTGAAAGCCGGGAACTTCAGTTCTATTATAAATCGTGTTGTAATTTGTTGTACTATGTATGTGTTGCAAAATTACTTCATACTGTAACCGAACGTCGCGCCTCGTTCGCTCACCAAGCGCCGCCACCGCTGTCGCCGCCGGCGCGCCTCCTTATCAGCTGCAGGAGGGTGTGTCGCCCCTACCTGGGGAATGGTGACTCGCGCGGGAGGCGATCGGCCAAGAGAGAAGTTTGAAGAACGCAGGAGAGAGAGGTTGTGGAACAATGAGCGGATGCGGAGACAGTGAGCTTTTTAGGAAGCTAGTGTAGTGGCGCCGGTACCTGGAGGTGTGACGGCCATTGTCTTGTAACGTTGGACTTTGGCAACGCCCAATTCCGTAACAACGTTACGGAGAGTTCATGCTGCGCCTAGGTATAAGCCGCCGCCCGTGACCGCTGCAAGCTTCACCGTTGGCGGAGGTCATAGCCCACGAACTGAGCTCGCTATTCGGTCTGTACTTACTCCACCTAGTTTTTTTGTCACCACGAACAACGCGTGAAGATTAAGGATGTGTCCAAGACGCTCGTTGGGGCCGCAACGAAGTCATGAAGTCTCGGTGTTCCAGGTCCCGTGCGTACTCGGGTACAGTAAGTACTCCATGTACAGCCTTTTAAGATAGTGAAATTCTCAATGCTGAAAATCTTGAGTGTTGAAATTGGTTTATTTTTTCAGCTGAGTGTAAATTATAAATTAGTATTAGTTTTCATTTTTTTTCCAAAAATTAGACTTTCTAAATGATTTAAGATTATTTGGGTATTTGTCTTCATCAGATGACTAGCTAACCAAATTGTTTCACAGTTCATTGAATGAAATATTATGATCAATAGATTTGGCCTAGTTTTAGCGTCGTTAACAATTTAGTTGTTTTTCTATTTCTCGCGTGACATAGATCGCGAGAAATAAACGAATAAATAATACTTGTAATATATACATGTGTACACTGATCTCAGGTTAGCAGTAAGTTTTTGTTGGTGTGTGAAACAACAGAGAGTGGTTATGAAAGGCAAGCATGGTGAAAGACTCACAATGTGTTCCAATTTGTGCAATGAATATACATTTATGGCTAATTCTCACAAAAAGAAAAATTGATTTTTAAGAAATTGACGTGCAAGATATCGTGATTTATTTATATTGAATATAGTCTGTTGAATTTAAAGATAGATTTGATGAATGATGTTATCAGCACTTGAACAAATTGCCGACTTCACATTTCCTTAGTAGAAACATTTTTGTAGTTGTGTATTTAAAGGATACATGTAATAGGCAGTGAATGATTTTTCCTTTTGTTTTGTTTCCTAGATTATTGTTAATATTCTCTGGTCTTTTTTTATTTGAATGTCATGGTATTGTGTATTTTTTTGTTAGATATAGTATCTTGTTTATGTGGTCACGACTTTGTGGGTTTTCTTCGAAATCTTCAGAAGAGCCACGATCCTACGAGAATACCCCCCAACCGAAATTTTGATCGCTTATAATACAAGCTTTCATTATATTAGCATTTATTTCAGTTTGATGTTTAATTTGACAATGATATTAAATTAAAGTGGTAGAAACTTTGAATTACGTTTTCCTCAAAACTAATTTTTTTTCGATAGACCCTTTGCCAGGAGAACGCATGGATTGCTGGAAGACACAGAAAACAATTTGAACCTTGCGAATTTTCGAAAAATATCCTAATATCCAAAGAATTGTTTGCGCGATACTCTTTATATTGACTAAAATTTTCACTTTGTTTCCTATGCATCTTCACTGATCCTTTACTACATGTGTTTAAATCCCCATATAGGATCTCATGAAACCGGGAGCGGTAGCTCAGTGCATCAACTGATGTCACTGTAATGCCTCTGACCGGGAGGTCCTAGGTCCGAGTCCCGTCGGCGGCAGGGTTTTCGGCAGTAGCTTTCCAGCTATGTTGAATTCAATCGCTGTCTGGAGGAGAATTCTAGCGGCCGGCTGCTCTGATCGTTAGTTTTCCGTGGTTTCTCCGATCAATACCAGGCGAATGCCGGAGCAGTACTCTAACAAACAGGCCACTGACCGCGCGCGCGATCTTTCCTTCTTCCTTGTCTTATCACCACCCCTTACACACTCACACTAACATGCACTACCACACATGCCGGGAAACCAGTCGGGGACTTACAACTTGTCCCGGCGGGAGCGGCGCCCCGCTAGTGGGAGATACCTGTTTAGGGAAAACCCCGCTAGTAGACAGTAGCTCGGCGCCGTATTTCGGCATCCAGTGGGGTAAATAACAGCCACTTCCCGTTGAAAAACCTTCACTTCACTTACGGGACTAATGACCTCGGTAGTTGACACGCCCGGAATCACTAACAATCCATCATTATCTCGTGATTTACATCTTTGGTCCACGAGCGCGTTGCGATAACGTTGATTTATCTCAAGATCCCCGAGCGGGTACTCGTGCTTCCGCTTGGAAGACGTGTGCCCTGTAACAGATAGCTGCAAGTGCTGCTAATCGTAGCTGTGTTTGCGCGGCCATTCGTCTCCCCGCGCGGGAGGCCACGGCGTGGCGGGGCGTGGCGCGGCGCCCCATTATCCCGTGGAGACGTGTGGCCAGCGCCGGCCGGGACCGAGGGCCGACTGCCCCAGCTGGGGGCGAGGCTCTCACCGGCTCTTCACGAGGCGACGTTCAGCCCGTGGGAACGCCATGCTGCCCTGGCCGTCGCGACGCGCGCTCCGCTCCGGTGAACGCACAAGCCATTTTTCGCAGTAATCGACAGTAATCTTGAGCCTTTGCGCATGCCCAGTTTGAGTTGCACGTGCGTAGATACTCAAAAATGATCTAGAGTGGTCGAGATATTGCTGTCATTTGGTGGATGCTACGCCTCTCTTTTTAAAACATCGATGATTCTATAAAACATTATATTTGGAAACATCGATTGATTAAAGGCGAAGTTTTGTGTGGGATGTTTGTACGTTTTTTGATATGCTGTTTTTGAATAAAAAAGTTCAATGATAACAATTTTGTAAATTTAGACGTAAGTGTTAGAGGTTTCTAACGTACATTTAAATAACATCTATGGTTGTTGATTCGTGATTCCGGGCTCATCAACAGCTTAGGTCATTAGTCCCGTAAGTGTAGTGCATGTTGCCCCCTTGGCAGATGGCGGTGATCTACCTTCTCTGGATCGCGAGATCCGGCGCCGACCTACTGTCGGCTAGCGGAGTTTCCCCCTAACCAGGACTCTCCCACCAGCGGGGCACCGCCCCAGCCGGGACAAGTTCTAAGTCCCCGACCGGTGTCCCGAAATATGTGATAGTGTAGTGCATGTTAGTGTGCGTGTGTGTAATGGGAGAGGATAGGACAAGGAAGAGGGAGGAAAGATCGCGTGCGGTCCGTGGCCCGTTTGTTAGGGTACTGCTCGGTATTCGCCTGGTGTAGATCTCAGAAACCACGGAAAACTACCGATCAGAGCAGCCGGCCGATAGAATTCTCCTCCAGACAGCGACTGAATTCGACCTAAATGAAAAAACCAGTGCCGCAAATCCTGCCGCAGTCAGAACCAGGGACCGAAAAGGTATTGAATACCGGTAAAAATACCGGTATAATACCGGTATTTTTCCATACCTTTTTCAAATACCTTTATTCATTTATACCGGTAAAATACCTCTATGTGACGTCTATACCGGTATGGACGTCCATAAAGGTTATACCGGTATTATACCGGTATTTTCAATGAAGAAATGTAGCTTACCATCCACACATAATTTAAAATTTTTTTAAATAATTATTAAACAACTGTATTAAATTCTATTCTTATTATTGTAAATGTTTTGTGTTCGGGCGTTTACGTTTTGCATACGTTGAATGTATTGAAAACCTTCCATGATTTAAACTTCGGAAAAGTTGAAATATGAAATAAGAATTGATTCCATTGAAGAGTACCTTATCTTAGTGTCCTTCATCGAGTTATCTCCCATCTGACCTGAGAGATGACCTAAGCCTGTCTTTGTATTTCGCACATGGAGAGGCTGTCAACGTATGCGCCGTGCCGTAGGCGTAGGACCGTTTCTTCCTCCCCGACCCTCCTTCCGCGAACTGAGATACTTTGACACCTTGAGATAATCACGAACGCAGAGGCTTTCAGGCCAAGTTTTGTTATTGTTAAAAAATGATTTCCTTTTACTTCATTTCACAATTAAAACTTAATTATACGTTAATAAATAGGGCTAAAATAAACAGTTGTTTTCCTAGTTTATATTTAGGCTTTAATATATTTTGACATTAACTGCAAATATTGAGAAAATTTGTAATAAAAGTAAATTATTATGTTATCATTACTATTATTATTATTATTATTATTACCATTATTATTATTATTATTATTAATATTATTATTGTTAATATTATTATTAATATTATTATTATTATTATTGGCTATTAACATTGCATGTGGGCAAGGGTTCCCTTCTACGGGGTAGCTTACATTGTAAAATGCATCTGGAGGAGCCCACTTCGAGAAGAGTATTTCTTCCTTAATAAGAAATATATATTAACATTATTAATTAATATAAAAGAGTTTATTAATATTAACATTTTTACATTTTAATTAAAATTAACAATTAATTTAAATAAATGTATACATTAACAAACAAAATAATAAATTAATTTACACAAATTTAATGCAAACATTTAAAATTTCATTAGTATTAATATTTTTAAAAAATTATTAAAATTAATTAATATTATATAGTACTATTAATATTTTTCTTAATGAAATTTCGTAAATAATACATGGGTGTAAAATAAATATGTTTCAATCATTAATTTTGAATTAAACATAACGCTTCTGTTTCCTCGCGTAAGAATAGTTAATGTCTATTAGCGTTCAATGTCAATTTTTAATATTGTTTTAGTTATAAGGGCGGTGGGCGAGGGCGGTGGGCGAGGGCGGTGGGCGAGGGCGGTGGCGAGGGAGGCGGGGGCGCATGAGCCATTGCGTGAGCGACGCGTTGGTGGCCGCTGCCTTCTCAGCTGCGTGAGTCCGTGTGGCGCCAGCGGACGTGCGTGCCGGGGGCCAGCGAATTCCCCAACTTCTCGGTTTTATGCCCCCATCCGCACTTTATATATACGGCCTTGTGCCGTGTGGCGTATTCTCTACGCATAAACATATTCATCAGCTGAGGGTGTCATTTGTGTCGCAACCCGTTCACAGTAAGCAACTAGGTCTGCACGCTCGAAAGGAAAGTGCAAATGTAGGACCTGGCGCTAATAACGCCGTGCGTTGAACACCCTCTGATTCGTTTTCGGGCGTTCAATTGCTAAGATCGTTAGTTCCGTACGTGTAGTGCAAGATTTATCAACGGGAACTTCCGTTGCCGTAATAAAGCCGAAAACGTGTTCGTAATTTGCTGGTTGGTGAGATTCGGTGCCGACCTTCGCGTCAGCTTTCGCTGCTTTCCTGGTATCTCCTACCAGCTAGGCACCGTCCCAGCTGGGACAAGCTCTAAATTCCCGACTGGTATCCCGGCATTTCGGGTAGAGCAATGCATGTAAATGTGTGTGTAAGGAAAGAGGACAAGGAAAGAAAATACGCACGCGGCCCGAAGTCAGTTTGCTAGAGCAATGCTCAGACATTTCCTAGGTGGTTTTCGGAGAAACCACGGAAAACTACCGATCACAGCAGCCATTCGTTAGAATTCTCCTCCAGAGAAAGATTCTAGCGGGTCCCATGAATTTATTAATGTCTTTTTACCGTATACAATCGTCGAAGCTTTCTTTCGAATTCTATCCAACATAGCTTAGTAAGCAATTCTACGAATGTATGGAACCCAATGCGTCACTCTGTAAAAGGATTGACAGATATGTAAATTACTTCTGTAATGGAACAAACAGAATGTAAATCAATACTTTCCCGCTTTCCGTACATATCATTAACGTTTCCATTAGAAAAACTTCAACTTCATCTTCCTCATTACTTGATTTATTTCATCCTCCCAACCTTAATTACAATCTAACTGAATATTAAGATTCTTACACGATGATACTCGCGGCATGAAGTCGTTAATATTAATTTGGAAACCTTTCGATCCCGGCCATAATGAAATAATTTCTTTGCTTTTCGACCCGTTAATTTTCATTCTATCCACCCTCTCTCTTAAGTCAATTTCGTCAGATATCCCGTGAAAGAGAAAGCAAACTTCATTTCAACAACACAATCTGCTTCTAAATTCGTTTTGCCCACAAAAAGTATAATTTGTTGCATTTTACTTTCTCGTATACGCACGTACATACGGAGTAATATAATTAGTATAAAGTAAGTTTTATAATTCTGCGGAAAATCGACTTCAAGATTTTAACGGAAATATACATTTTGGGGTCCTCAGATACCGGAAATGTTTTTTAAACGTCCGTCAGACTCTGTCCGTCCTTTCGTCCGCACGTCCGTCCATCTGTGAACAAAAGCAGGCAAATCCGACGAATGGTGTAGGCACACTATTCGTCCGATTTTCTCCAAAATGAATATTTTACGGTCGATCTGGCCCGACTCGCTCTGCGAAGAGCGAAGAGCATTCTAAAAATGTTTTGAAGAGCATTCTAAAAATGTTTTGAAGAGCATTCTAAAAATGTTTTGAAGAGCATTCTAAAAATGTTTTGAAGAGCATTCTAAAAATCTAAAAATGTTTTGAAGAGCATTCTAAAAATGTTTTGAAGAGCATTCTAAAAATGTTTTGAAGAGCATTCTAAAAATGTTTTGAAGAGCATTCTAAAAATGTTTTGAAGAGCATTCTAAAAATGTTTTGAAGAGCATTCTAAAAATGTTTTGAAGAGCATTCTAAAATGTTTTGAAGAGCATTCTAAAATGTTTTGAAGAGCATTCTAAAAATGTTTTGAAGAGCATTCTAAAAATGTTTTGAAGAGCATTCTAAAAATGTTTTGAAGAGCATTCTAAAAATGTTTTGAAGAGCATTCTAAAAATGTTTTGAAGAGCATTCTAAAAATGTTGGAGGTACCTCGGATCAAGCAACGGAATATTTTCACATTTTTTTCAAAAATGGTTCTAAAAGATGTAGCCAAAGAAGGTCAAAAATGTCCCCTAATCAAAGCGATGATCACGATACTCATACGAAAGAGAATAAAAATGCCGTAGATTTCCCAAAAACCAGCAACCTAGGGCAATCTGTTGCATAGATACAACGAAAAACGTACTCTTAACCTACTGAATCTCACTCCCTCCCCCCTCTATCCATAAATCTCTGTATAGTTTACCTTTCCTATAACAAGAGATTCGCTTCGCCAAAGCCAACCTGACAAGAGTTGGACGTCGTACCAGCTGTACTAATGAGCTGGACTCGTATCATTTGCCTTGCTAATTGTAGAGTATATTTTAACTTTTGTGGTCCCTATGGTAAGTTTCAATTTCAATTTATTTATAATTTAGATACACTCCATTATTGTAAATTTGACACAATTTTTATTTTATTTAGAAATATGATGTTATGGACTTCACTTTTAGAATTAGCGGTCACGATACATGTCAAGATGTTCACCTTCCTTAATTCCTCAATATTTCCATAAAGCCACCTAACCACATTCACTAATTTTGCTCTACAGGAATGTTGGTTTAATTCAATTAAACTAACACAGTAATGTTGGTTTTAATTCAGATAAATTAACATTCCTTTGGAGCAAAATTAATAGTAAGTTTGCGGATGTGACTGAAGAGGACTAATTTGCTAATGTTGAATCATGCTGCGATGTACTGTCTTATTTTAGTTGATTTTAATACGACTTGTTAAATTAAATGTAGTTCGTTAAACATTTTATTTCGATTTGTCTATTTTTAAATAGTCTTACTATTTAATATAATATACCACATGCATTATTTTAAATGTGTTCCTCTGAAGTTCATATGCTGTCAATAAATATTAGTTTTTCTTTTCTTTTAGAGTTTAGTAAATATAAACAAGACATTTTTGAGAACTCATTTGCTTAGTACATTTTGATAATTGACAAGTATCTGATGATTGAACATTGGTCTAAAAGTAGGTTTCTCTAGACTATCCTAGTATAAACCGATTACGAGTGTGGATGCTACCTTATTAAAAACACCCACATGAAACGCGCAGATTGTTTGCGCGAATCGCAAACGGGCATTTGGAGAGATTGGCAGCCCCCGCCCCAGCGGCCTTGGAGGCATCGACGGGCGCGCGGCGTGGGGCCGGAGGTCTTTCCTCATTCACTGCATCGCGCGGCGCCGATCGCTCGTTTCACGGTCTTCTTGTTCGCGCTGCTCGCTCGCCCGCCTGCGGCCGCCGACCTTCGCAGCAACCCAACGCGTTGCTGTGAGCACATTAATAATTTCAGACGTCCAGGAAAGTGAAAGTTCTGTGCAAGCTGTTTATAAGCGTATTAATATGCGTAACGAAGAAGTTTGTTTTCATGCAGTGGTACAGGCCTTCCCCAAAACGGAGGCTCAGAGGCCTTGCTGCCGTGGGCGTAGGTTGCCAATACGCCAGGGAAGACGAGGGTCGTAGAGGGCGGGCGGAGAAGAAGAAAGCGAAGAACGCTGACGGGACGAAGTGATTTCCGCGATGCTCTGAGCACTTTTCCGGGCATGATGCCCTCAACACAGACAGGCAGAAATGTACTACTCGTATTTCTGTAATTTTAAGACACATTCATTCCAATATTCAATGGCATCTGCTTCATCCACACACGCGATTATATTTCTATGTCCATTTATAACTTTTCCCTACATCGCTATTATCATCAGTAGGGGGAGAATTTTGATGACCTAAAACATCACCAAAAATGATCAATAAAATGCTCTTAAAATGTTTTTAAAATGCCCTAAAAACGAAGAAAAATTATCTAAAAAAGTGATGTAAACCAGTTCGCATGAACAACTCAAGCTGTTGGATATTTTACTGATGTGATCGCAGCTTCTTCCATTCGTTCAAGTGAAAGCTTACAAACTTTTGATTTGGACAGAAAATCTGTCTTTAGGAATCCCAGTATCAGCCGCAATGGCGATGATACGCGTCACAGGAACCTAAGATTACATATTCGCAACGGCTGGTATTACAATTACAAAGCGAAGAAATCGAATAGGCTGTTTAGGAATTCTGTGGAGAACATTTGTTGCATCTCGTAAATTTTATTTGAAGCAAGTACCATTAAAATAATATTAAAAGCAATGAAATCAGCAAAAATGCAGTAAAAATGACAGAAAAAGGTAAAAAATGACTTATTAGTCGAAATTGACGAAAAATGCAAAAACAAATTACCTATAAAATGAATCATTTCCTTGTGTCATAACATAAAATTAATTTCTACACTAAACGGCATTGTTGTAAAGTGAAGAAAGAAAATGACATTTCATTAAAATCCGCCCCCCAATCATCAGCAACCACCCCTCGTCGCGTCAAAAGCTCGTCTGCCCAGTTTCTTTATATTACGCGCTCATCTGTCTGCTCTGCACGAGATCGTACCAAAAACGTCTCTCTTTCGTGCGAGTGCGCAGGCCATTCCACTTTCTAATTTCTGATTGGTCATTGGCACTCTAGAACTGTACATGTTTATTCTTTGGATATTGCTTCCTAATTTTTCTAATTTACTTTCTCATTCACGGAAATTGCTCACGTGTCCTTTCACTGTTTTTAGTTACAAATTATTTTCTATTTTCCCCGTTATCATTTATGTTGTCATTCTCTTGTATCCTTCGAATAGTAAATTCCCCGGGTCCTGTTTATATATTTATTCGATTCTTTTATTTATTCTTTAACCTGCTTAGGGTTACAGAAGGCTAGGACTCGGGTTCTATAAATAAAATTGGTTTATGAATTTAAGATTTTAAAATGACTGCCTTTTCATAATCTCCTATGCTTATTTGAATGATGTAAAAACTAATTCAATTACCTTTGCGATTTTCTTTTCATTTGTCCAAGGTAATTTCTGAAACGGCTAAACCGGCTTCGATTCGGTTTTCACTGTAACATAGAATGTTTGTCGGGCGCCGACACAACATGGGCTACTTTTTCAAATCATAGTATTCTCTTTTTTTCACCCAAATCTACAATTTTATTTCGATCTTAATGAAAGTCTGTTCACGTAACCTTTAAGCCAAAGAAATGTTAGTCAGTATTTGATTTTGTAAGAATGACTCTTATCCCCCTTCCCTACTTCTTTGAAATATATAAGTCTGCACCTCGCAAATATTTCGAAAACTGTGCATAAATCCACCAAAGTAAATTAAACGTTTCAGGAAGCCCACAAAATTTCTTACTAAATGCATTTTAATTCATTCCGAAAACACAATTAAGCACAGATAAAATTGAAAGTGGAAAATGTTGAAAGTTTGCGAGAAAAAGAAAACAATGCATCTGTTGACAGCTGCCGTAGCAACAAATTTGTTAGCGGCAACGATCGTTGCGAACATGGCAGGGCGGGCCAGGGAAGGTCGGGCCTAGTGAGGCAGGGTGAAGCGGGGTGAGCCCGGCTTAGGAGCAAGGGAGTGGAGGGCGGGGAGGTTCGGCCATGAGGTGAGTATTGTGAGGTGGGGAAGGAACTGTACACGGCAGGCCACGCAACGCTTGGTCAGGGCAACGCTCAGTGGGATAGGGTGGGGATGCAACATAGGATTCATTATTTTTGTTGTCTATGAGATCATTTTGATTAATAAATACCGTGGCTACTTCAGCTAGTTGGTAATAAAATAGCTTAAATGGGTGGAATCGGAAGTAGACAAAGGGTATGTGGCGTGGCTTTCCTAATAAAATTAATATTTACAATCAACCCACGACTAAAAGTATCTACATTAAGTAGGTACTTGAAACAAACAATTATCATCAAACAAACTGAAGACCTGAGTGTAAGAAGCAGATTATAACCAAAAGTTAAGTTTCGAGAAAAATAAGAAAAACATTTTACATTAATTTAAATATGAAATACATCACATCTCGTATGAAGCGAAGTAAGGGAACAATATTAACATTTCCTTGAATTTTAAATGCAATGGCTTAAGTTGATATATTAATTAGATATATGTTCGATATACCTGGTTCTTGCACTTAAAATATTTACAATGAGTTCAAACAAGAATAGCTGGATAAGTGATTTATTTGTGTTGAAAATATAGGAATTTATTAATTTTATTCAGCAAAGAAATATTAATCATTGTAAGAAACGTCAGTGCCTGTTTCAGTTTCGCCTTTGAGTTTTGTTGTCTGCAGAGAGTGGACTGTTGTAATAGTCAATGTGCACAGGCGAAATGTACATTTGCGACAGATTCATAACATCATTGTACTTTTTAGAATTCAGCGGAAGTGCCTCAGTGTTTGCTTTGAGTGCATACAATTGAGGAAGCTGCTGTCGTGCTTTAAATATGCAAAAATTTTAAGTTGATAATACCACTATGCTCAGTAGATACAGGCACGTATCTTCCTTCATAAATCAAGTTTCAATGTCTAGTAATTCTGGAACAGTTGCATTTTCAATGAACTTCTTGAAGAAGGTTGTAGGTGGTATTTGTAAGTTGATGACATATACTGTTTCACTCTTAACTGAAAATATTCTGGAAGCTGATGCTATGTCTTACCATTTTTCTGAGACAGACTTACACCCTTTTCCGTTTGATTTTCTCAATTTGAGAAAAGGTACGATCATAGGATATAAATGAATATCCAAGGTTAGGAAAGAGGTGATGTATTTGCAAAACATTATGAAGCAAGAGAGCTTAAAAATTGGGCCATCGAGATATTCTTGTTTTGCCCGGCTCAGTTGTCACTGAAGGGTTTTGACATGTTGAGGCATATATTATATTAAAGAATTCATACAGCTTCATTTGAATCTTTCTTCTCTTTAGTGTCGTCATAGATATACATTTTATGACATCCTGTCTTACATGAATAGAAACCCAACTTACAAACACGTATCTGGCGCAAGTAAAATATTTCAGTCATTTTTCTTTTTTGTGTATTTCTTTCACATTACTCTTCATTTTTCGTCCAAGACCAGATCAGATCTCGATTATAGAAATGGATAACTCCGGCTATTATCTAGTTCTTGCACTCAGAGAGTAGAAAATAAAATTTCATCGCCGTTTCCTGATAATTTGTTGTCGAAAATTACAATGTCTACTGATAGAGAACAGGGTGGTATTCGTGTACATCTCATTTTCGCAAAAAATGATCATTATCTGGTTCTGGCACTCAGGTCTTCAATTGAATAGTTAAGTAAATAGTTTTCTTACCAACCAAGAATGGAAGAAGAAAATAATCATACAATAATTATATTATAAAAACTATACTATTATTCGCATGCTTCATTCCTGCCCGACTCTTCACCTTTCGCCGTTGTATAATTTACAGCAAATGCTCAAAATAAAGTTTCATTTGTATGCATTTATTAATTCATGCTCTAATATACTAGAAACAATTTAAAAGAACCTGTATTTTCAAGATGCTGTCATTTTTATTGCGATTTCTGCGCAAGCATTTCAGATACGTTCTGTTGTGTTCTGTCGCTCACCGAATAAAGGGTACATACACACGACGCAGGTACGTGTATAATCTTTTTATTTTTTTATTTAAGGTCGCATCAACATGTAGATCATTTGCGACCTCTATTGTAGTTAACGTTATGGTAACTATGAAGATGAAAAGATATAAGGGTGAAAGGACGAACTCAAATACAACCATGCCCGAGGCGGCACCCGAATCCGTGACACTTTGGTCCGAGATCACTACGACACTACTGCCTCAGCGATCTCGGCCACCGGATCGGCGTTTGTAATCTTTATACTAATGTAAATGTCACCCAAATACTCGTATTGCCATACCGGCAGCGGTGGCTTAGTGCATCAACTGATGTCTCTGCAGCGCCTCTGACCGGAAGGTCCAAGTCGAGTCCCGATTTTCGACACTAGCTTTTCAGCTAGGTCGAATTCAGTCGCTGTCTGGAGGAGAATTCTAGCGACCAGCTGCTCTGATCGGTAGTTTTCCGTGGTTTCTCCGATCAATACCAGGCGAATGCCAGAGCAATACCCTAACAAACGGGCCACGGACCGCGCACCATCTTTCCATCCTCTTCCTCGTCCTATCCTCACCCACTTACTCACTCGCACACTTACACTAACATGCACTGCACTACCACACATGCCGGGAGAACGGTCGGGGACTTAGAACTTGTTCAGCTGGGGCGGTGCCCCGCTGGTGGGAGATACCTGGTTGAGGAAACTCCGTTAGCCGATGTTTGGTAGGCGCCAGATCTGGCCATCCCACGGGAGAAGGCCACCGCCACCTCCCAAGAAAAAGCGCACACTACACTTACGGGACTAATGACCATAGTAGTTGACGCGCCCGGAATCACCAATAATCAATCAATCGTATTGCCATGGTCCGTCGCTCGCGGTCCTAGAATGTAACACTAATAGCGTTTTCCATTCGTTGCACTGAAACCCACCCTAGTGCAGGGCAATAACGTCATCGCTCCGCAACAGTGCTGCCCCACACGCGTGAAGGGCAGCTACGAATGAAACGATTCCGGAACTGAGTCGGTGTTTGTGCGCTACGCAGTGAAATTATACGAGCTGTTCTCGGTCAGTCACACTGATGGATCTCGAAAAATAATAATTTTGAATTACGATCGTCGTTATAATTTTTATGCAGTCTTTTGGTAATTATTACTTCTTAATTCATAAATTATTAACGTGTGATTTCTTTATTTAAAAACTACGAAAACTTCAAATGCGTATGAGTCGTAATTTCATTTTTCGTGATTTGCCAGTGATCGATATAGTACAAAAGATTTTGAACCGAAAGGCTTCTGTAAAATTCATTACTGAAAACAATAAAAATATTAACATGAAATTTCCGCTGGTATATGCATGGGCGTGCGAGAAACATTTCTTGGCATATATATTTGAATGATTTTGTAGGGTCACCTATTTTTATTTTCACTTTATTAGCGTTTCGAAATTGAGCGTACCTAAAACACTTTAGTTTCTAAATAGCACCACTGGTTTTGTTAATATGAAGTTATTTAAGGTTCAAATTTTCGGAGAACACAATCTGATTTTCCGAAATTCGTGTAAATCACAAACATTATTTTAAGACACCTCTTGCAAAACATAATATACTCCATCATTCAAAGTATCCCTGCGTGACAGAAGATCCTCAATTGCCTTCATCATTTCACCACGAATCTAAATCAGCATGGATAACTTCCGCACCTAACCTCACAATGGCCCGGTGCGCTGGACTGCACTGACGCGATCGTCAGTGCAGTTTAGGGCGCCCTGGGTCCGTGTCGATGTGCGAATGGAACACGCAGTTGTTTGCACTGGTGCGCCCTAGCGGTGGAATGGAACACGAAAGCTGCCCTGAGTGCGCAATGGGTGCGCACTAGTGCGACGAATGGAAAACGCTATACGAGAAGTGTGGGAGGGGGCGGGGTGGGCTCACTCCCCGCACGAGAGGAAGACAGTCGGCGAGTAAACACCGCTCCCTCGCCACTTGCTCATGCAAATGTATTCCAAGCAGGAATGTAACAGTGCGCCGCCCGCCGATGATAAAATCCAATTAAAGAAGGCGAGGAAGAACACGGATATTCCGATGTAGTTAACCATGTGTGCTCAGCACAAGGTGTTTGCAGGTCCTTGAGAAGTATTAATTCGACTCGGAGGCGGCCATTTCAACAGTTTTATCGGTGTTAGATGCTACTCGGAGAATGAAAAGTAGAGAACTTTCTTCAAATACTTTAGAGCGAAGAATAACAACTCGCTTTTTACTGACTCTACGGTGGAGGAATACACGTGGAAGATCTGTAGTCCATATTCTATTACAGCAGTGTAGATCTAGCCCATGGAACTCGCCCGAGTGCTGGGCTGTTTGCATTCAGAGCAATTGAGTCTCCAGCGCCCCGCAGTTCGCGCGGGCGAGGCGCCCCGTTCTTTGCTCCGAGAAACGATGTAAGTACGTCAGCGTACTTACCATTAGTTGAATGGTTTGTCAATCAAAGTGATTGTCTATTTTTACTTCGTCTTACATAGTAAGAAGAGAAAGAATTGTAATGGTGCGACGGAAATACGCAATTTTTTGACAGAAAAACATATATAGCCGAGCCCTGGTAGGAAAAAAGTAAACTTTTATTAATCTATTGGGATCGATTTCCTTCTGGATGAAAGACAATAACATCAGAGAAAGTAAAGAGAATTTATTCCATTAGCGTAAGTTTTAAAAGAACCCAGAGTTTCATGGCGTTCTGTGGCTACCTATTTCATCAGATGACATTCTGGCATTTTTAACTTCGGCAATTTTCGAAAATTCAAACAGTGCAACGAAAATGAAACCTGTGCAATTCTTATGCGCAGAAAAAAGGAAAAAATTTAGAGTACTTTTTGAGAAAAAAAAATAAATTGCATTAAATTAAAGTAGAAATTACGTGAAAATTAATCATTTCTTCAAAATATTATACCTTGACCTCATGGCAAGATAAAATAAATAAATAAGTCAAGTATAAAATGTTTATTTGTTTATCGTCGCATTGACATCATCAGCAACTAAACAGATAAATACATTTTACTATTACAATGTGAAATTTAGGACCATTTTCATTATCAAAAACAGTAAGAGAAGCTACTTGACTCTATTTAAGAAACAATTAGAATTAGATTTATTTAAGAACTGATTTTGATATTGTACATTAAAAAATATTGACAATATTGGGCATCTTTTTCTATCTCCTTTATTAATTAGGATTTCTTCCGTGTTTTTGTTATCCATAACACAGGACTGCGAAAAAAAAATTCTCGGCTCTTTTTGTTCTGTTGGGTGATTTGAATTCGTGTGAACTAATAACTAATAGATCTGAAATTTATTTTTCTCCAACACGTAAGACTTTTTTGTAATTTCAAAGAAAAGACTGGTAAACAAAAACTCTTGATTTATGAAAGTGCCAAGAAACACACAATGAATAAACGTTTGTAAAACTAGATATACATTACAATTCTACCGATATGAAGGAAAATAAGTATAAATGTATTAAAGTGGACAACATCCTATTCTTATTGACAACACTTACATTAACAATGATGTTATATTTATACAATGTTCGAGACTCTGTTAACACTTTCTTTTTTCTAAAATTTTGCCTCCTCAGTCACCTTCTGTGCAATTGTACACTTTCAGTCTTTAAGGATCAACAGTCGTCTGCCATTATCACTTCAAAGTATCTGCCCTCATAACGTTTTTCCATCTCTTTCATGTCTTGATGAAACTTCTCTCCGTGTACATAACTGAAATCCCCCAGATAAGGAAAGAAATTAGGATGGTTCTAGAGAAGTTTGATACTCGTGTTACATCCTAAATTCTTCATAGAAATTAACATTTCATCCACCGTAGATTTGAAATCTTCGAAATGAATTTTTTTATTTCCTTAAAAATTGACGGAGGCAGTTTTGAAACCTGATCAGGCCACTCTCTCTTCACAACTCATTAAAGTTTCAAAGTGTTAATCTTTCATCAGAATTCTTATTTGGGATCCAACAAAAATTTTTTAAGCTTGACCCTTGAAAGACAAGGAATGTTTTAACATCCATTCTTATTTTTAAAAAGTTTCAATTATATCATTAATTTTCCTTGACGGAATGATGGCAAAAAATTTTCCCTTACCGGATCTCGGATTACTAATGCCTTTTGGCCCACAGCAATTCACGAAACCTGCTCTCCCATTCACATAGAAAGCAGAAGTTCCAACAGTATTCCACCTATCAAGTCTCCGCAGACAACCCATTGGTGTTCATCATAATTATTTTTGTAAAGTTTTTCCATGTTTTCGTATGTTTCCTTTAAATGAACTACTGGCGCTAAGGCTTATTGATTTCCATTACCAAGCAGAACAGCCTTGAGGCTGCGTTTCCAAGAATCTATACACAACCAATAGCGTGATCATTTTTCCCAGGTAGGCTCCAAAGCAGATTAACGTATTATTTAACTCTCCTGCCGTCATTAACGAAGAGATGTTTTTCGCTCGTTTATCCGATGGATACTATAAGAAATAGTCAATGGTCACCGAATTTTGCTAGGTTACCATAACTTCAAGGAGGAAAAAATAGTCCTTTAGAAATTTGTGTCAATATAATAAACGAAAACAATGTTAATATATCACTAATTGTAGCGTATTTGCCACAGGAATATGACAAACTCAGCACTATGCTTAAACACTAAAATTAGTTACAAATGTTATAATTAAATACATTTTTACATTAATTCTGTGGCTTTAAATATATGCAAAAGTAAAATACTCACCTTAAATTTTCTTGTATGTCAGCTAGATTTTCTATCTTTCTTTGAAGCAAAGACATAAATGACTCTACCAAAAAATTGTGGACGTTTACAATTTATTTTAAGGCTAGCGTTTTCAATGGCAAGTGTGGCAAGATTGGAAAGTCTTTCGTTACTCATTGAATTTCTCAAGTAAGTCTTCACCCGTTTTAAAGTGCTCATACTTCTTTCACACGAAGCTGTAGTTGTTGGTATACTTAATATCAAGAAGAGTAATTTAACCGTTTCTGATAAAGTGATTAGTTATTAGATACTTAAAATGTTTAGCTGGCTCCTATAAATGAACATTAGCTCTCCTTTTAATTTCTCTGTATCAAAGCACGGTAAAGCACATCATGCATCGATCTTGGCTTCTGGAAAATCTAATCGTTGATTATAATGTTCAAATTTAGCTTCATCCGCGAGTTCAAAAAAGTATATATTCCTGAAATCCTTAAGTCGTGATTCGAAGTTCACAATTACAGTGTCCAATACTTCATATGACACTCTTTTCAACTGATTACAAACATTTATATTAAATTTATTTTGAATTTCATTATCAAATTTAACCTTTTTTTAGGAGGCCATTCATTGTATTTTTTCATAGTTTTTAAATTGAAACTATCATCATTGACAGTATATTGAGTCTCTTCCTTAGGGGCGGGAATATATTTTCAGAAAATGCGGATATCTATTACTATAACACTCGACGTAGAAATCATATTCATCAGATGACAGTATTACAGCTCATTACAAAAATTCACATACATGTACATTATTTTTCAACACTTGGCAAGATGACATTAAACGTTTAAATTCGATAGAAAAGTTTAAATCCAAAGTGAAATCGTTTCTGCTGCATAACTGTTTCTATATAATTAGACTACACTGAGCATCGCAAGGAAAGTAACATTAACTTTAACAGTGATATTTAATATATTATTTACCATTGGACTGTATAATTCTAAACAATATGTATTGTATCGCAGCTTCTGGGTCAATGACCTCCATCTCGATCAGGTTTTTCGTCTAGTTTCCCTGATCCATTGAGCAAATAATGAAATGGCCCCTTGTTTTGCTTCTGAACTTAAATGTAACTTCATTATCTGTGCACGTCTTCTAGCATTCAATGGGAAATACAGTTATTCAAATTCTCGTTTCCATGTTGTCGCGGCCGGAAGTATTACTCCTTGACGAAGGACATCATGGATGAGAGCCCAAAATTTATCCTTTAAAATAGATTTTATTACATGGGAGCGTTTTTTGTTTTTCCCCAAGTAGTATTCAAATTCGAGTAATATATAACTTAGTGTAGGGATCACAGAATTTTGAAAATGTGCACAGAATTCACTTCTCCCCATAGCACGTCATACGCAGTTTGAACTGTTTTTTGACGTATAATAAAATTAAATTAAATTAAACCTGTGTGGACTCCTTTGAAAGGCGAAGATTTCGCACGAAATCATTAAGTACTTCTTTCGTCTTTGGGGAAATCAGTAACGTTCATTTCCCTATCACAGCAGTCTGAATTACCCGAATATGTTGTAGATGGTTGGTCATGTGGTGAGTTTGGTATAGAAATGTCAGGACCATGTGGTACGGGTCCAATGACCGACCAAACTTATTGTAATGCATTGTCATTGCCGTTCATTTGAAATTTAATCAATCGTAAATTTCGCAGAAACTGTGGGCGATGTGAAGAAACCGAATCCACATATTTAATGAGGTTGCAACACCGACTCATTGTCACCCTGTTTCTAATAAAAAGCAGCGAATTGTCGCTGTCCTGCGTTTACGTATAAAGACGGCTCCACACATTCGGCATTCGCCGAGCAGCGAGCGGACGTGTTCGACGAATGTTCGTTCCCTTTGATGTGTCCAAAAGACCGACACGCGGTGGGTAGGGCGAACCCCGAATGTTCGTCACTCGACAAATAGCAAGCAACTCAACCACACTACTCGGGATTCGGCGAGCGGTTGTTCGCTGATCGCCGAATAACGAATGTGTGGAGCCGCCTTAACATAACGCGTGCGAATTTGAAATACCAAAAACCGAAAATTTTGCAAAAACTGTACGTGATAGAAAAAAACTAAAATTATATATGTAATCAAGATGATAAACTGATTCATAATCGCTAATTTTCATCAAAAGCGGCAAATCGTCGCAGCTCTGTAAATTTATCAAAATTTTGTTTTTGCATATAAATTCTCCAACACTTTCGTCAGATGTTTAGGGTAGCCTTGATTTTCTAATATTGTCCGAAAAGTTTCTCAACACTATCAAATGCTTTTTAAAAGACTATGAAGGCAATACGAGACTGTAAGTTATATTCCCTCTTCTTCCTAAATAATATAAAGACATTGTCAACCTTCCATCCCTTCCTAAACACACCTTGTTCTTTTTCTATTAATGCTTTGGTTATTGTCTTCAGTCTCTTGTTTAATATCCAGGTGTATAGCATGTACATTACATTTAGGTGGCTAATTCTTCTATAATTTTTACATTGCACTCTGTCACCTTTTTTTAAACAAAGAAATTACTAATGCTGTTGTCCATTGAACTGGAATTCTGATTTCTTGCCAACATTGATTTAAAATATGCAGTAGTTTCGAATGCAGCATCATGCTGCCATATTTGAGAAGTTCTGTATTCTTCTTACCCATTCCTATGCCTTCTATATTTTTCAATATAGTCAGTTTATCTTTTAAGTATTATTTTTTAAAATAGGTCAATTTCTTTTTTTACATTTTGACAGCTTGAGTTTTATCTTCCTTATTTTCTCTACACCACAATTCTTTCTAATATTTCTTTCTTGAATCTTTTGTTATTATTTCAACCCTTGCCACATCTTTTTCATTTTTATTTATTCAGTTGAGTACTGTGTAAGCAAATTTTATCTATCGGGTATATCATGTTCTATTTGGCTAATGAACTTAATCCAGCATTGTTTCTGGGCTGTCTCTAATATTGTTTTTGCTGCATTGCAGTTCTCTTTATGAATTTGTCTTGCTTCATTATCATTTTTCTGTAACCATTGAAAGTATGTCTTTGATGGTTACTGCAATTTCTTCATTTCAAATACATCGGCCTTCTCTTACTCCTAAGGTTCTTTTTCTTACCCAAGTCTTCACTTATAGTTTTGCCTTTACCTTTAAGAATATTTTGCTACTCCTTTTGTAACCTTTTTTTCAGTTGGTTTGTCAAGGAGGTATTGTTGAAGTCTTTACTGATATTGTAATTCAATGCTTTCCTCTTGAAGAAGATGCACATTGTACTTTTCTTCTTCTTATCACTCTTTGTCCAGTTCTTAGTTTTCTCCACTTTTTCCAAAGCCTAAATTTCCCCTGCAGAAAATAATGGTCTGAACCAATATCACATGTCCTGTGTACTTGTAGGCCTATACCATTTATTTCTAGTCATTTAGCAGAAAGTAGTCAATAATTTATCTATATCCTCAAGCTATCTATGTGCAGTTATGAAAATCTTGTTTTCTTAAGAAGGTGATTGTCACCTTTAAGTGATTTAGGTTAGCAAATTGATGTTCTTTACCATTTGAATTAAGATAGTGTATTCTGCAATTTTTATTATTTCTTGTATTGGTTTCTTTTGTATCCCTAAATTAAAATCTTTATTACCATTATATCTTCATTGTTTCTTTTAACCACATATTTTTGTAGTAGTTAATAAACAAATCCATCCAATCCATTTGCCCATCCCTTCTGGGCCAAATATTCTAATTATTAGAGCTGGGGAGTTTATGCAAGCTTTTAACTCTGAAGTATGCATGCAGCTATGCCTAAAACATATTGAAATATGCACAGAAATTGTTAAGATTTGTGGCATTTGGTCACAATAAAAAAGGATTTTACAGTGACAGTAAATCTTTTTGCTACCTAGAGAAACAAAATAAGCAAGGGAGGGATGGTGGGAGATACTTTTTGTGAGGGAAGGTTTGGGATAGAGGATGTCCTGCCATGCAAAGTGATGGATAAGGATGCAAAGGAGGATGCCAAAAGAAAATGTGAGGTGTCAAGCCTTGGCGATAAACTGATGGCAACCTATGACAGCTGATATTACTTCAGCGGCATTGGCTGTCAGTCTGAAACTCATTGCACTAAGTGTGCAAGAGAGTTTATGATTTGCATTAATAATTTTTTAACATTGGAATTATTATTTTAGTGTTATTTTAAGCAAATATCTGAAAAATATGCAAAAACTTTCATTTATATACCAAAACATAAGTAAAATATGCATTATATGCAAAACATTTCTTACTTTATTTTAATATTGTGTCATGAAATAAACATTAAGTTTCAGGAAGATATGACTATTAACAAAAAACACATAATTGCATGAACTTCCCAGTTTGACTCATTAAAGTGAGATGTCCTCTATATTTTTACTCTGATAATTATTATACTTCCATTAATCCTTGTATAATTTTCTTATGTTGCTTTCCACTTTTATCTATGAAAATGATTACCCTTGCTTTAGCTCTGATATTTTATGATACACCACAATAGACTAGTGTGTAATTATTAATATCCATTGCCTTTTATATTATTTTTTTAGTTTTCGATGGTACTAGGATGTTAACCTTCTTTTTCATGAGCACTTATTGTAATTCGTGTTCTTAACCTTTATATATTCTGATGTTACTTATGTATCTTAAGATCCAAGTAGAAACTTTTAATTTTTCCATATTTCTAATTTGTTTCCTTGATCCATGCTCAGGTAGATATCCATTGTCTGCCATTATCATTGTACTGTGAAGAATTTTATTATTTCAGATGTCGTGGATTACCAGTCCTCAGCAAGTTGGGTCTACCAACTTAAAGCCTTCTGACCTACTTCTTGTCTGCTAGGAACTTTCCCTTATTGTTTTCTACAAGGCTATAGAGTTCCATCTACCTATCTTTCTCTTTCCTGGGATCTTTTAATTTCCAATATGAGAAATTCTGAAGGTCATTGGTGGGCTTAGGCACCACTTATCCTGGCGGTAACTTAGGGCCCAGTCTTATTAGATATCCTTTTATGTTTCCGTCCCCATCAAGAGGAGGTATGGTTGGGAATTTCCCTTCTTCGGAGGTGGAATCTGAAAGACATTTCTCACCATCCTCCAATACTTTAGGGGGTGTCATCCAGTATGTATTTATTAATTATAATTATTTCATTTGGGTGAATTTGAGTTGAAAATGATTTAATATTCAATGCCTCTGAAGATTATAAATTAATCTGCGTGGAATAGACGGGAACATTGCATTTACATCTCGGGACCTCATGGTGTGCGAGTTAGAAAAACAAAAAAAGCACATAATTTCCTGGACATGTGCTATGTTATGTTATATTTTGGATTGTCATCTTGTTTCATACATACATCTCATTATGATTTTTAGTCCAGGGCTTATATTCATTATGGTTTCAATTTTTTATATGTAAGCAACACTTTCTCTGGAAAGAAAGATGAAACTTTTAAGAACAACAATGACAACTATACTTTTGATTATAACTCGTGTATTGATATTGAACTCCCCTTTAAAAATGTAGGCAAGGTTAAGAAATATTAAGGAAATTACTTGCATGATAAGAAAATGTTTAAAAAAATAATGTTTTCACAAATATATAAACTACATAATCATTATTTGATAAATATGAAAAAAAATTGTGCTAGCATAAAATCCAAATCATTCAGTTGTCTAGTGGGGTTAACTTCAATGATAGTGGAGAAAATATTCTTTGGACAATGACGTTTTTCACACGAGAGTTATTCTCTTTCATCTTGCTCCAAACTTAGAAAACAGAATACGTTCCAAACTCTCTTAAAGATATTTTTCATGAAAATAATTTTGTGTAAATCTAAGTTACTTTTAACTTACGTAAATATGACAAACATAATATTCATTTGTGGAGACAAGATTTACTGTAAAAATTGTGAAGCCATGTAAGCAGTAATTATGCTATTGCAAACTTTATTCCATTCTTGTTGTCTTTTTGCAGAAAAATGGAAGGTAGAAGGAGGCATTCTTGTTTCAAATTTCAATTAATTTCCAAAGATGAAAATAACAAAAATATTTGGGGGGGGGAAGGAATTTTTTTTTAAACTAAATTTAGAAACGAAGACAAGATAGATTTTTAAGTGTTTTGTTTTTTTTGGTTTTTCCTTACAGGGAAGGTCACAACCCTATAAGAAAATATTTAAATAAGAATCTACATAGGTATTTTTGTATGTTTTCTTTAATGCTAAAATTGTAAAAATCTGTGGCAGTTTCAAGGCCAAAATGTTGTTTGTATTAGCTCCAACATTACTACAATCTAAATATACAATGAAAATGTGTTTCAATTCAAATGTAAATATTATAAATTATCTCAGGGTTCAATGAGAGATTGCAATAGATGTTGAGATATTATGTTCACATTTGAGATACCCATTGTGTCACTTCAATTGTAGGTTTAAATAAAACCAAGGAGATTAATTAAATGCTTATTAATGTCTTACAATACATTTTTAATATTATGTAATAGTATTGAAAATGAAAGAAACATACTACAGACCCTCATTTGACTTTGAATTTGACATTGTAAAGAAATAAACTAGTATCTAGGATTAATTTCCCAAACTTTAACTCTTATGTTCACTGTTACATTTAAAGCAATGAAACATCTCTTAAGCTGCAGAAACAATGTAATAAAAAGTCTTTTCTTCTTCGTTTCATTAAGAAATGCTTGAAAAGTTAAATCATTATTACCCAATTCAATCAATAAATAACAGGTGTGGTCTTACGAATTTCTTTGTCCACTTGTGCAGTATGTTTGTACTAATTGTAACTTGTCATAAGACCCTGTTCAAAGGATAACATAATATATACTACTTTAAACAAAACATCATTTGTACATCTAACTATTAATATTTCTATCTGTGCTTCTACAAACAATGCTTACTCTGTCTTAGCATGAATTTGTTCTGCCTGATCTCCTGAACCTGAGCCACATTAATTTTAATGCTCTGATGCTTTGATAAGTGGAGACATTGAAGTGATTCACTCCACTGCCATGTTGATAGTCTGACACAGCTTCTTGCTGATGTATGATCATAATTTCATATTATGGGCTCTGCTGTGTTTGCCTGATTATGGGGACGACCAATTCCTGAAACGTTTGCAAATCATGATGTAACTTATAAAATAAAGAAAGTTTGTGCAATTGTCTGTCTATAAAATTATTTGGGGACTCTTCACCTCGAAGATTGTCTGAAAAGTATTAAAAAAAGGCCGGCTGATTACAATTTTTCAAGAGCAGCCTATTTTTAATATGAATTAAAATAATAGGAAAAAACTTTACAAATACTGTCAAACTTGTATTACTGGTTTTGAATACAACTTACTTATGCTTTCTTTAGTCAGCAAGTGAGTTGGTGTTTGTAACTTGAAGAGAACTCCTAACTGGGAGATGAAATGCTTTACAATGTACCTTAAGTAGAAACACAAGAAATTATCTTTATGCAATTTATGACAACCAACAATTTTGGTCATAAATATTCCTATATTATTAAACATTGCAGACTTCAAATATGTTAAAATAATGTTAATTCTATTTCATAAATCATAAGAGTTATTTGTTAAAGTTTTATAAAAATGCGGTTTGCTTTTTTGACTGTATATCTTGCAGAATTATTGGAAACAATTTTTTTACAGATTTTATTTATTCATTCAAAATTTACACATTAATCAATGTTTTGAATCCTATTAGTTTGGATTCTTCCTCAGGTATATTATCATTAATGCCAGCTTTCAGTCTTTTTAGGTCAATAATTCTCTGCAGATGTGTTGGGTGTGAAATTCACCCAACTCTTTCCACAATCTAAATATGGATGGACACAACATTTAAGATTGGGTGAATTTCACACCCTTCATGTTCACTATTATTGACATAAAGAGATGGAGAACTGGCATTAATGAAAATATACCTGAGGAAGAATCCAAAATAATAGGATTTGAAATGTTTAATATGTAAATTTCAAATGAATAAATATTATCAGTGACAAATTGGTTCCAATAATTTTATAAATATGTATTGATAGTTTGAAAACTAAGGTACCTAACACTGATAGCAAATATTTTTTGATAGAAAGTAACTTTACTTCTGAGATGTTAATGTATTAAAACTGCATGTCAACAAACATTTTACCCAGCCAGTCCATGTATTTTATTTAGGAAGAAAAATCCAGAAAATATCCTTATTCCAAATGTCCTTAATTTTAAAGAGAAAATTATTTCCTATCTGAAGCAAAGAAATACTTCACACAAAAGGCACGGAAGGAACCATCCTCTAAAGCTGCAGGACTTTTTGAAATTAAGTTATAAAAGTAATGTGCCAGTACCACGAAAGTTTCATTTTAAACAAGGAGGTAGAATAATAAAATTCCCTAGATAATAGAATTAGTCATATTCTTTTTAAAACACGAACCATACATGCAAAAAATCATTTTTAATTTCATATTTAATTATCTTACAGCTGGAATATTCACTGTAAAGTGTAGTATTTTGTGACATTCTATCTGCAAACATGGAAAATTAGCTAAAAGTGAAACAGTATATTTCAGTCTAAAAAAAGTATTTAAAACATTCATTTGAAATTCTTCTTACTTCTCTTCATTCGAAAAAAATTACTGCTACATACTACAATCAAATTAACATATTAATTGGTCATATTTATCTCAAATGAATATTAGTTTCTTGATAGAGCCAAAAGAAGTTATTGTAACTTTTCATTTTCAAAGGAAATTTTTCATTAAAAAAAATATATGTATAAATAAAATTTAAAAAAAAATATTGTAGTGTTCTTTTTCTTTGAAATTCAGACTGACTTTTGGCATTTGAAAATACCACAGCTTACCAAATGGAGTAATCAACTTGTGAATGCTCATACTGTGGTCAACATGAGAACACCAGCATTCAAATATCCTACACATTATGTTTAGTTTTCTTTTCTAGCACATTAATAAACAAATTATGACACTCAACACTTTGAAGCAGGCAACATAAGTTTCTGTGTGAGTAAAGCATTGCTTTTGATTGTCATGGGAAATGTTTTGGGAAATTCTTGAGATAAACTCACAAGTGAGAGGTTAATTTATCTGAGAATTTCCAAAGCACAAAATTGTAGAAACAGGACTTGCATTTTCTTCCACTCTATTAGTTTAAAAATGTTCTGCTTAACCTACTTCAGACTTCAACTACTGGCTGTTACAAATGATACTGCAATTAATTTCCACCCAATTGTTTGCCTGAATAATTTGGAGTCCCAACAACTCCACGGGACCTATTATTGAGTTTCCTCCACAAAACAATATTATATAAAATCACAAATTGTTACATTGATTATCATTACAAAGTCATCATTAGGGCTTGAACTTTTAGATAAAATATATTTTTTTCCTCTTAATTTTGAGCTTTGTAAGCAAGTGAAAATTTTAGTAGCATTCCATAGTTTCCATATTCCAAATTGCTTAGCACCTAAAAATAAATATTCTGTTTAAGGAGTAGGTACTGCCTATACAGCCCCATGTTAAATTACCTTATTTCAGGTTAGCTTAGCTTCAACATTCTCTTTCTAGCCAATTCAAATTTTAAATACATACTTATTAGGGTCTCTTTGTATGATTAAAATATTTGCCATTTCCATTACTTTCATATTTATTACAAGAAAAAAATATTTTCATAGTGGAAAAAATACAGAAATTTTCAACTATATCTGCATCTAGATCCAAAAACAATGATTTATTTTAAATGAATACACCTTCAATCAGTAGACTTAATTCACTTCTATAACTGGTATAAATTTCATTTGAATATCTGTATTCATTTCAGAGGTAAGCGTCCTAAAAATAAAAATTACAAATATCGGAAATGACACTCAAAGTTTGAAGTAGTAATTTAACTGACCTTAGTATCCACCAGGTTCATATAATGATTTTGAATCTTCCTCATCATCATTAGATATTCTTTTCTTCTTCCTCAGTTCTCTAACTTTAATTTCAATAGATTTATTAGCCTTATATATTCTTAATTTGTCTATCGCTTCAAATGAAGTAACTGTGTTGTAGCCTGCACTGATACCTAAATCTTCTAAAACATTTAGCCTTCCCATGCATCCTCATTAAAATTAATAACAGCATCCAACACTCCCAATTTTAATGTCATAAACCCTACAAACACACCCTTTGGAATTCTGTTCCAAATTAAATTATTAAAGGATTCATTGACATTTTGTGTCTTTCCATGCAAACACCTTTTTAATAATTCTGGTTTGGAAAGATCTCTATAAATTGGTTTTATTGCTTCCATTACATCACTAGGAAGGCCATGATGTTTATAGTTTTGTGGGTCTTTATATATTTACACCAGGAATCTTTCGGACACAAGGAATGCATGGGATTCTCATCCGTTGAAGCTTTATGGAACCAAGTACACCATACGGCTTTCCTCATTGCTTCTAAACTGTCAGTATTATTTCTAATTGCATTACCATAATAGTCCTGCAGTTTGTTTATTTCACCTCCTGTTAATCTATTCTTTCCACCTATTGGTTTCCCATCAGCCAGCTTCTTCCCCTTCATATCTTGCACCACACGTCTTAGTCTAGCACCCATTCTTTTGTGCACATGCCCAACACATTCAAGTTTATTTATTTTAATGTCACCATAGGGTTTTGATTCTACAACAGCATTGTACCCTTTACTGTCTCCATCACCCAAATATTCAGTGCACTGAACACCTCTCTTTCCGTAGACCTATTAAAAATGTTTACAGCACCTTCCACCTCCATCCCACCTGAAGAACCACTGTAGTTAATGACACAATTACTTTCATGTTTTTCAGTGTCTTTAGATTTATTGCAACCATGGCAATATTTTGTCAGAATGTCAACATCAAGCACTTTTCCAGTATCCACACAGGTTGCTGTCACAACACCATTCAAACTTTTGTGACCTCTTCTTTGCCAGCTTCCATCAACAGCAACAGCAATTTCTGTACAGCCATTGTTCTCTTCTACAGCTTCTAATGCTGCTTGCTTCATTGATATTTCAGCACATTTTCAACACTAGTTGATATTGCTGTCATAGCTGACTAAATTTTGTAGCAGGGTTAGGTAGATTCATTGCCTCAACAGCACTTTGCCTCCTTCTCGCCCTTGCCAATGCAACGTAAACCATACACAAACCTTAAATTAACCTCAAAGCCATTGCCAGTTTTCTTTGATGTATCAAAGCACAGATTGTGTTTGCAATTGTCACAGATAATGACGAGACTGCAGGCCAATCCTTTCTCTTCTCACAACTTCACCAACAGTTAAACAATTTTCACCATCACAATATTTACATTTTGTAAAGCTGTTTACAGCAATTGACAGCATATGTAAATCAATTAGTGATATCCACTTTTCAAAACGCCGTCGTTCATTTGCATTTCCTCAGAGAAATCGTTGTTCAAGCATTTTCGAATGGACAGTTTCTCTCAGCAGAGCTGACTTGCTTTAGTTCCACTTGCACCACTGGAGTTGGCGTGGTAAATTGTCTTCACATTTTCATTCTTTTTGATATTGTGCTGATTCTTATGCACTTTTCTTACCCGAACTTCTTAATTCGCGGCATATTCATGGCACTATATAAATACTTTACGTCACTTCACAAATAAATACTTCACTTTGCAATGCAGATCTACTCACAAGTCAAACTCACAAATTGCGCAATACAGAAAACAAACAAAATACCAGAGAGAAACTACGGAAAGTGAGTTCCATGGTGGAAATAAGTGTAGCCAACACTTGAAAAGATAAATTTCTTTCTATATCTGAGTGCTTTCACAAATTCAACACACACAAACACGTAAATAGATGCAGGACAAATGCTTTGTGAAAAGGGGCGTGGCCATCAAGTGTTGACATTCAGAGAAATGTATAAAAACACATTTCTGGTCGGATTTTAGCAAAATAAAAGTAGCACCAAACTCCTAAATACACAGGAATGAAATTACGTAAAAAGGGAAAATCGAAAATTTGACCTAAAATGGCTGACATTTACTCCTTAAGTTTAAAAAAAAAATTCAACTAAACAAATGTTATTTCATATTTTGCTAAATTTTGTATGAATAAATGAATATTTTGAGTATTTTTAAGTTTAATACTTTAGAGGTTTTGGATATATGGAGAAAGATGTCACTTTGGAATGCAATGGTCAGTCACACATCACGTTACTATGGGACCTCCCCAGATTGAATGGAGTGAGTCTAGTCATGGTCGACTCTAGCAGACTGCACTAATAGTTGGCCATGGTCTGGCTTGTCCTGTCAAAACATCCGAGGGCCATACTGTCAATTAAAAAAATTAATTAAACCAACAATGCCGACAATGAAACAGAAATTCCTGGCATGTATTAATAAAAATGAAGGCTTTCAAATGATGAGCAAAGTGTCACTTATATTAAATCGAAACATTGTGGATGACTCTGAACTTCTAAAATCAGTGAATACCACTGATATTGTAATCTTACAAATAAACAAGATTGACGTTCTGTGATGTTGAACATACATTTTCACAATACAAGTTACTGTTACGTGATAATCGTCACAGATTCAAGAGGGAAAAATTGAGTTCAACCTTTGTCATCCTCAGCAACAATTCATCTCTGATTAATTACTGAAAAACATGAGTAATTTAGAAGATTTTGCATGTATGGAAAAACTATTTTATTATTCAGGTTCCACTTAAACTATAGACAATCAGTTTATTTGAAATAAAATTAACTATGCCGATCCGGTGGCTGAGATCACTAAGGCAGTAGTGTCGTAGCGATCTCGGGCCGAAGGGTTGCGGGTTCGAGTCCCGCCTTGGGCATGGTTGTATTTGTGTTCGTCCTTTCACTCCTTATCATCACCATATCATTTCATCTTTGTAGTTATCATTCCGTTAACTCCAATAGTGGTCACTAATGACCGAGATGTTGATGCGACCTTAAATTTAAGAGTTCATAAACACACTTCATTTCACTAAGTCTTGAAAATACACAAGGTTTCAGAGCCCTATTGTGTCTCCTTCATCAGATAAATAATGTATAACTAAAAAAAGAAAAAAAACTGAACGAATAAAAATTCCAAAATATTTAAACGTGAAGAAAATGTGAATTATATAAGCAGAAAGCCTTCAGATTAGGGAGCTTATCTTTTTAAGTTATAAGTAAATTGAATTCAAATTCAGATTAAGAGGCATAATGGTGATAAATGACATTTGTTATATAGGGTTATGTAGGGGAGCGGGGGACAGTGAAAGCTTATCTTTTGCTGTAAAACATTCATTAATATTTTACCTTGCCAAAGATACCTCTAAAATTTTTAATTTATGCTTTTGCAGGTACACAAAATGTATTTTTTAGAAGAATGCATACAAGTTCACTGTACTCTGGCCATGGAGTACAATGAACCACAACTTGGGGTACACTGAACCATGTATTTATTAATTCAAAATAAATTTCTCACTTGCACAATATAATTTAAACATTAAATTATTCATGTATTCCTATTTAATTGCAAACTCATGGAAAGATGGAACTCTAATTCACCTTAATGAATTTTCAAATTATCAAAACTAATTGGAATGAAAGAAAAGACTTCTACTGTTTGATGTACCCATACTATAATGGATTTTCTAAATGCATCTTTATTGTAAACTCGTGCTGAGCTTTTATATTTTCTTCTCCAGGATATCAGAAATGTCTTGAAAGTTTGCGGCTCTTCTTGAAATAGGATATTTTGTTATCAACTTCTCCCTCCTGGTCTTTTCTCATTTTGCCAGAGTATAGCATTTTCTTGTCCAGATCATTTGAAAAAGTAACAAAACAAAGTCAGCTATCTTCATTTTCATTCTATTAAATGCTGGGAAATATTCATCAAGATGGAAAACCTTAACTTTATCTGGTGAGAACACACTCTATTTTGATGACATAATCTTCAAAGTGTGAATCATCGCAAAATATTTTTTCTTAATTTGTTTTATCGGCTCATTTTTCACGGTCTTGTTTCTGTTATTCTATACCTTTCTTTACCTGATCAGATATGCAAGTATACTCATGAGAATTGGATTTGGGGTGCATTGAATCAAGGCTCTCTTGTCTCTATGTTTGTAACTTCATTTATCATAAAATCAGAATCTTTGAAAAGATTCTATTGAAGGGGAAAATACCATGTTTCCTGAATCCAGCAATAATATTATAGGGGTTGAGAGCTCTTTCATGGGCAGACTTCACACACTCTGCATTTATACTGTGATTGGCCTTCCTTGAAGACTTAGCATATATGAACAAAGTGCATCATTATAACATATTTATAAGGACCCAAGCATGATTCATCAAGTAGCTGCAACTTATGTGAAGTATGTGGAGGAAAAATCGAAATGGTCACTCCAGTGTTTTTTGTAAATCTTAAGTTCTTATAGATGGCTTAGTCTGCCTCAGTGGTGCTGGTTCATAGATCCACATGGTCACATTTCAATATGATTTTAAATTTAGAAGTAAACCACGAAAGAGAAACATAACTGCAGTGCAGTCATTGTAATTGAAAAGTAGAGAACCATTCATTATCTTGATTTAAAAATTAAGTTTTTCATAATACAAAAAATGTCTTTTTTCTACTTTGAAAAAACCATGTAAATTGTACCTCACATTACAAAATATTTAATAGAACAGTGTGTATCATAGGCAGTTATATGCAGTCTTCATGAGGGGCACTTGGGTAATGATGCCAAACATTCTGCATGGTCTAATAAATTTTCCCTCCACAACAACAAAGTACCCTCAATGGTTCACAGTACCCTGTGGTTCTCTGTACTCTCTGCTCTCTTAAGTGACCATCCATGTCATTAAAACACAATTTATCAACATATTCAATCTTCGTTGGTAGAAGATTTTAATTAGTACTCCAAACATTAGAGGAGCACATTCTATTATGAACTGTATCTGTCAACTTCAATTCCTAAACCGAATTTTAAGTGGTGGAGGGATAGGGAGGAGAGAAAAGGAGCGGGTAAAAGGAGAGGAAGGGGATTTCGAGGAGATGATGTGAAAAAAGTAACTAATGGAAACATTGTTTGATTTTATATAAAATACTGTCACACATCAGTGAATTTATTACATTCTACTATTGAATTCATAGTTTTACATACTTTTATATGTAAAGTTTTGTATACTATTAAGGGAAATTTTCTAGTTTCAATATCAACAATACTGACATTTTGAAAGTCCAATTGGTGACCAGTTTTTATCCTGAGTCATGGCTGAATTCTGTCTATCGGAAAGTTCTATGAGATTTCTCTTGTGTTCTTTGATTCTTGTTACAAATTGCCATGTTTCAAAGGACAATCAAGATATAATTATCATTAATTCTGATAAAGGTGGAGCATTGGTTGCCATGGACCATGATGAATATGCTATGAAGGTTAAAACTCACAATTAGTTTAATAATCCGTCTAAATATGTTGAGGTTTCCTTAACTAAAACACTATTTTCATTAAAGAACAACAAGAAATTCGACGAGCCATACAAGCCATTAGACCTGTACCACATGGTTCTGACATTCCTATACCAAACCCACCACATGAACTACCATCAGATTATTCAGACTGCTGTGTTTGTGAAATGCTTTATACTGATTCCCCTAAAGAAGTGAGAAGACCCCGGTTGTTTCATCAAGAGGATTTAATGATTTGGTGTGAGATCTTGGCCTCTGAAAGGAATTGGCTCAGGATATAGGTTCACAGGCGAAAGACAAAAATATACTCGCTCCAGGCACAATGTTTTTCTGGTATTGAAAGAGAGAAGAATTTCTTGATTATTTCATGAAGGAGGAGCAGTTTTGTATACATCAACAATATTCATGATGTACTTTCAAAATTTGGAATAAGTTATGTCAGTGATCAATGGTTTATAGATTCTTTGAAATGCAACTTTAGGGGCAAGCTGGTGCGGGGAGCAATGGATTGTGGGAGGTAGATTTGCTTGCCGCACTAGTTACCTTGACAACTCAGGATCGAATTTTGCGTTTGAAGAACCATCTCCTGTACTGTAATAAGTAAGCTGCAGTTTTTACCAATTTGTTTTTCTTCAATGGGAAACGCAATCTTTTAGGTTACTTACTCATTTTGAGGTATTAGGAGTATTATATGTAAATTTTATTGTGCCTATAAATGCCCATTTTCTGTTTAAATGCCTAATGTTGCCTTTTCTAGTATTTTTTGATCAAAAGAAAATTATTATAATTAAAATTTACTCTTTTTTGTTTTTATTCTGCAGAGTACAGAGAAATCGAACAACTATTGATCAATCTATTCCGTTTTCTTACCACCACAGTGTGGGTATTTTGTATTATGAATCACTTTCGAAATCGCTGGTGAGTCACATTATTTTTTGAATTTTTAAACAATTTTTTGCTTAAGACTCCAAATTCTTTCTTAAAATTTTCTCCTCATATGTATCAAAGGACAGTTTTAAAAATTGAAGCAGTTTCTATTCTTCGCAAACTGTCAAAAGTAAATATTGCAAAAGTACAATATTGAATTCAGAGATTATTGTCTTAAAATTAAAAATTTTTAAAAAAGTCATGTATAATTTTTTTAAAAAACTAATGCTTTTACAGAATTTCTGCTTGAAATTAAAGTGAATCATAACAACACATTATAAACTCAGCTTCAATCCCCCCCACACACCCACACACACAGATAGAACAAGGTGGCTCTGATCTAAAGGAAACTAATGTTTCTTACAGTACACCTGGAAGTGCTTCATTGAAAAAAATTAAGAATGATACAAATTTCAATTCCAGCACCGATGTTAACATTATATTGATACGTTATTAATTATTAATAAATGTAAACTAATTTATTTATTTATTTTACGTCAGAAAAACAGTTAAAAACTGCGTATGACGTGCTATGGGGAAAAGTGAATTGTGTGCACATTTTCAAAATTCTGTGATCCCTACACTTACTCATATACTACTTAAATTTTGAATTTTTGAAAGGGAGAAAAAAAAAACTCCCATGCAATAAAATCTAAATTTCCGAATTTATAAATAATTTGGGCGCCAGGAAAAGGTTACACTTGAATTCCTGATTATCTATTATTGTCTTCAGATATGTTACAAATAAATATCAATCCCGCTTGCTCGGTCGACGGGTTCTTATGAAATAATTGTTGCTACTTTCTCCGCAACCAATTACTCAATCTGCCATCCATACGGAGTGGCGAGGAATCTGAAAATGTCTACTCAAGGATTGCATGTAATGGCAAATGAGAATCAGCTTTCTTTCAAACTATGAATTATAATTTATTGTGCATGCCAAAGTTATCAACTATCATTGATTATTACAATTTATCGTTAGGTCATGACCATTTTTCTCGTTATTGCAATAACAGCGTTATAGAACCTTTTATCCTTTCTTGCCTCTTCGCGCGCACGTCGCTCGATGTCGCCACGTAGAATAGATCAATCTTCCTTCTTATTGAAGTCCACGATGAAAAGCGACCAAGTCGAAACTTCCTCCAATCACTTCACAAACTCTGTCTATACTCTTGTGACGTCGTGGAATACACAATAACACAGACACGAGCTTCAATGATAAATATTACAGGTTTATTCACAATATGTAGAATAAATATTTAAGTTATTTTTAGCTCTTGGAAAACGTTTACTCCCCTGATCGCAGGAGCGATCCTTAAAATGTAATCTGACTCGTGGCCCGCCCACTTCAGCGAACCTTATGCACACAGCGCGTGGCTCCCGTGACGTGGGTCACCCGTGGAACATCTCCCCCCCGGCGTCCCAACACATGGGTTGCCGTACGAGCCTCGCTCGGCTCCGCACCGCCCTGGGCGCAAGTTTGTGCATTCCGAGGTTCCACTCAGCTCGACAAACCCCACCCCGCGCTCTCCGTTCGCTCTTATAGGCCCCACCCACGTGACCTGAAACGTCACTGGGTTTTCACACGGCCCGCGCTAGTCGTGTTGCCAGGCATTTTGGGCATCCCTTTCCTGGATTCTAAGAATTTTTGCACGCGGCAAAATGCGCTGTCCGTATTTTGGGCATCCCTTTCCCTAGCTCTCGGAATTCTCCCAATACCGCATTGTCCTCATATCCTGCCTGGCCCCTTGCGTCTAATCCCTTGGCGCCGCACCATTTTGAGTGGAGCGTACAATACGTTACATACTTCTCCATACCCTATTTTGAATTTTTTATGCAGGAGGTATCCACAATAAAAATTCGTCCCAACTAGATTTGTGGATCTGGATATGATTCTACCATTTACCTGGCCATTGGGCTCACACTCATTGATCTCTTTAGCTACTCTATATTTACAACATAATTTTTTATCAAAATCTAGATAATATAAATAACTAACCTATCTACAGAACTTATATACTAACTTGGCCTAACCTACTTCACGTACCTCCTTTCATCCTACTATATACAATTTCCTACAATCTTAAATTACTAAAATCATCTGAGATGATACAGTCTGCTTCAATTACATACGTAGTATTCACAATCATGATGTGATACTTTCCTGATACCCCAGAACCAACAATGTCTTCAGAGCTTGACTTTAAACCCATAATTGCACATACATAATACACACATGACCAAACAGAATACACAAACAATACACTTTCAACAATTTGTTACATATATGCAGTGATTTTTCTTTGTCTTGATTTTATACAATGCAATCAAGTGATTCAGTTCAGTGTAGCCCCCCGCATTCCCAGTTCAGTTCAGGTTCCATGTATCAGTAAAACATACGGCTTAAGGCATCAGCATTTACGTGATCCTTACCCTTTTATGAATAATCTCTAAATTGTATGCTAACATTAACGGTGCTTTTTTTCGATCATTGGGCCTACCAACCTTTTGACACACATCGCAAGTTTTCACATAGGTCTCCATATCCTGGAAACAACGCGGCCAATAAAAGTATCGCGACATGCTGGCTTTGCTCTTAGTGCAACCTAAATGTGCATTCGCTGTTTCATGGGACACCTTGAGAACGGCTGCCCGATATTTAGTCGGAACTACTAACATATTAAATTTTCACCGCGCTTGCTGTGTCTTGACCGATACAAAATACTATTTTCACGAAATACGACTCTCGCCCCGCTTCCGGTACGTTGTGCTCATTCGCGTCGTATAATGTTTTGATTTCCTGGTCACTTTGTTGTGAAGCTGCGAACTCAGTCTGGGTAACATTTATGAGTTCATTCACTTCGGGCGTTAGTACGCTTGTCTGGCCTCCCTTTCACTAACAGGGTTCCTCCTGCCTCAATTGTTCAAAGCTTCCTACCTGCTCGTCCGCGTCACCCCCTTCTCCTTGTCGCTCAGCCGGCCCCGACTCCTGTGCCGTTTCAGCGGCTTTTGCCCGTGTCGTTACGGCGGCAACTAATTGTGGCTCAATAAATCCTGCCTTTACTTCTTCCAACAGAGCAGCTGTTCTATTACTTAATAAGTAATATCCGCCGTCGCATTCGCGAGGCACGACTGCGGCTTTAGTTACTACTTTCCCGAATGGCCCTTCAATAGCGACTTCTGCCACCGGGAGATTTCGTGGTGAGGCATCAAGCGGCTGCAAAATCCACACGCTTTCTCCGTTAAATTCTCGTCGCTAATAAATTTCTCGTTTACAAGATCGAAGCTGGCACCACAATCGCGTAAAAATCGGCCTGGCATTTGGTTAATTTGCCAACGAACACGTAAGGTGAAAACAATTCCGTAGCTGTTTTGTCTGCCACATGATTCATTTTTTCGGCCACGCGGCGCTGCGGGCATTCACGGACCATGTGGTCTGTGGCACCACACCCGTAGCATTTCCGCTTGTCTGGCTTCTCGTACGCTGCCCTAACATCGGTTTTCTTACCGCTCGATTTTCCCTAATTTCCGGTACTTCGGCATCGGTTCTCTCCCTGAATTTCCGGTATCGGCATGCTCTTTAATATTGTTACGTTTCAGGTGGTGAATTAAAAGTCTCGTATTATTTTCACGAAAACGTTTATTTGTTTCTTAAAACAATCACTGAAAACATTGATTATTTATTTACACTACACTTCTCTTCCTTTATTTCACTACACTTCTCTTCAGTTATTTTACACTAACACTTCTCTTGATTTATTTACACTACTCCTCTTGCACACTCGCACAGTCCTAAGCACTGGCCACAGTTCACTGCACTGATCACAGTTCGATGCATGGTCACAGTTCACGTCACCGACCACAGTACGATGCACTGATAACGGTTCACTTCACTGAGCACACTCACTGCACAGCTATTCACCGCGATGCACACTTCAGTTCAGCTTCAACTGCGGACTCAAGACTGACTCGCGGTCGCCGGCCGTCGCGTATTTATACCTGTCAAGACAATCCAAACCTTCCGGCACCGCGACTCTTCTGGAGGAATCCGCCGGCAGGTGATGCAACTCGTGCTCACCGGCGGCTCGTGGTCGCCGGCAGATGACGAACCAGCAGGCACCTCGGGTGGCGCCGGGGATGACGCAATATTCGTTACACTACCCCCTCCTGGTTGCGATCCGTCTCGGGCGCGTTTAGTGAAATCATGCCGATACTTGCAGCTGGAGCCTCTAGTGCAGTTGGAGGTTAAGAAGTAGTGGCAGTCAATTATCTTCTTTGGATATGACAACATTCCATGGTGGTAGCTGCAGACTAAGATGCTAACCCCAGTGTACCGGAACAGTACTTCCAACATGCTTCTCACTATTCTCCAGTTCAGTCCATCAAACCCACATCCCAGTTTTGACATGGCAATCTTCTGGACGTTGTCTTGCAGTACTTGTTGGCGTAATTCAATCAGAGTTTCCCAAAGATTTTCATGAGGATGCCTTGTGATATGACTTACTTTTTGTGACAAGGTAATAAACATAGTGACTGACGTCGTGCAGATGCAGAACCTTCCCAATATCTGGTTGTTGGTTCTTTAATTCTTCTATCCTTCCATATTTTCTCTTGAATACAGTAGCAGCACCTCTGGTCATATCTAAATCCTGGGCGACACAATGCGCCAATGCATATTCCTGGGGTAGCGCAAACAGATCCCGTTGCACCTCCATTGTTACCCCATAACGCGCTTGATGCTTTTCATTATACTGAGACATAAACTCGTGGAATGTGCACTCCTGCATGTCCAGCTCACAAACTCGTGCGGTCTTTTCTTCATCATTTTCATTACTTCCAGCGTACGGGGCCAGCCGATTCGAATGAACGACTCGTGGTTTTCCATTCGGCAATTTTTAATTCGGTAGACAACATCATTTATCCTCACGACCTCGTACGGTCCTTCCCACTGTCGTTGTAATTTTGGACACAAACCGCGGCGACGTTGGGGGTTAAACAGCCAGACATGATCTCCAGGTTGATAACCTCCTCCTTCAGCTTTGATGTCATACCGGTCTTTCATCCTGTCACTTGCGATTTGGATTCTTTCACGCACCTGGTTATGAATTACGTCCATTTTCCGTCTTAGGTCATTTACAAAGCTTCACCGGCTATTTCTTCATTAGTTTTACAACCAAACTCACGCACCTGGTTATGAATTACGTCCATTTTTCGGCGTTTGCCCAGTTGTCTCATGAACAGATGAGCGGTAGGCTAGAAGAAAAAGATGTATGTATTGGTCCCAGTCGCGTTGTGATCTGACACGACCTTCGCTAAATATTTTCCCATTGTTCTGTTCATGCGTTCCACCATTCCGTCTGACTGCGGATGTGGGGTTGTCGTTCTTGTTTTTCTTATTCCAGAAGTTCACACCCCTTGGAAACACTGCGGATTCGAGTTCGTCTTGATCTGAATGCAATTCCAGTGGCACACAAATCAGCTCACCCATTCCTTAACCAGTACTTCGGAGATAGCAGTGGCCTCTTGGCTAGGTAGGGATACTTCAACCCACTTGCTGAAATAATCCATAGCCACGAGAATGTATTTATTTCCATCATTTGACATTGGAAATGGGCCAGCCAAGTCAATGGCAATTCGTTCGAAAGGACTCCCAACGTTGTATTGCCTCATCTTCGCTCTTCTCTTTTTATGTGGCCCATTACTGGTAGCACAAACTTGACACTTTGTGCACCACATCTTTACATCTTGCTTGCAATTAACTTAGTAAAATCGTTCGCGCACTTTCTCTAAGGTTTTCGTTATACCGAGGTGTCCTCCCGAGTTCCATCATGCAATTCTCTCAATATTTCAGGGACCCTTACTCTCGGTAACAATATCTGCGTCCTCTTCTGCGAGCCGTCTTCAATTTCAGAACTCGTTTCAAAACACCTTCCTCTTCAGTAATCAATCCCTGCGCCCAATATGATTTTACTGCTGAAGAACAGGGCTATTTCTTGCCAACTTGGTCTCCGTCCTGCTATTTTCCATTTCCAAACATGTTTCAATTCCATGTCCTCTTTCTGATCTTTCTGAAGTTCTCTGGGTTGCCATTGGTCATTACTGACAGTGACCCTTAGGTCGGACACATCTTCTCTTCCATGACAACAATGCTTGCAGTTTTCAGGGCACGGTCTTCTGGAGAGAGCATCGGCATTCCGGTGACTACTTCCGCTTCGATGTTCTATTCTAAATGTGAATTCTTGCAATCTTTCAATCCATCTGGCGACTTGACCTTCCGGATTCTTGAAGTTCAGCAGCCATTTCAAAGCAGCATGATCCGTTCTCAAAGAAATTCTTTACCAGTAGAGATATTTGTAAAAGTGTTCAACGGATTTCACCACAACAAGTAATTCTCTTCGGGTTACACAATAGTTGCGTTCTGGCTTTGATAGCACTTACTATAGTAACCGATTACTTCTCTCGTCCATCTTGATCTGCGATAATACCCCTCAATACCAACGTTACTTGCGTCAGTATCAAGTATATAATTCCCTTGAGGTGATGGATAGCTCAATATAGGGCACTCAGCATGGCGCTTTTAAGCTTTTCGAAAGCGCGTTGGCATCTTGATCCCATTGAAACAAACGCTTTTCTTCTGTCAGCTGTGTCAGCGGTTTCGCGATGTTGGCAAATCCCAAGACATAGCGGCGATAATACTACATAGACCCAGGAAACTTCTCAGTTCATGTTTATCCTTTGGGACCAGCCTTTCCTTTACGGCTTTAACCTTCTCCGGATCAGGTTCTACTCCGTGCCAGATACTACATGTCCAAGGTAATTCACC
Organism: Teleogryllus oceanicus; assembly: GCA_964035755.1. Classification (NCBI taxonomy): domain Eukaryota; kingdom Metazoa; phylum Arthropoda; class Insecta; order Orthoptera; family Gryllidae; genus Teleogryllus; species Teleogryllus oceanicus. The sequence continues at coordinate 48,445,031 of CAXIVR010000002.1, read as the reverse complement.
TGCTTCCGAAATAAATGGCATTTCTTTGGGCTGGTTTCAAGTTTGCTCCTTCAACCTCTTGAACACCTGTTCTAGGTTATTGATGTGGTCTTCGAAAGATTTTCCAACAACAATTATATCGTCGAGGTAGACAAGACATGTCTCCCTGACAGACCTCTAAGCACGGTTTCCATCAATCTTTCGAATGTAGCTGGAGAATTACACAGTCGAAAGGCATTACTGTAAGCTGCCAAACCTGATCCGATGGTAAATGCAGTCTTCTCTCGATCTCTGGGATCTAATTCTACTTGCCAGTATCCGCTTTTCAGGTCAAGTGTCGAGAAGATCTTGGCCCCAGAGAGCGTGTCAACATGTCGTCAATACGGGGCAATGGATAGCTATCCTTCTTCGTTACATTGTTGAGCTGTCGGAAATCGACACAGAACCGAGTCGACCGTCTTTCTTCTTTACCAATACGACGGGAGAAGCCCACGGACTGCTTGATGGTTCGATTACGCCATCCTTCTTCATCTCTTTAATAATCTCATCTGCTTCTTCTCTTCTGGACAGAGGTAATCTTCTAGCAGCTTGGCGAATCGGTGTGGCGTTTCCGGTGTCTATTCGGTGACGAACAATATCAGTCTTTCCTTTTACACCGTCACTGCATTCAAAGACATGCTGGTAGCGCCGTATTAGGTCTTCAGCCTTATGACACTCTTCCCGAGATAAGCCTTTACATGCCTCTGTAACCAGATTCTGCAGTCGTTCAGGAATTCCTTTAGGTGGTGGTTCGGTACGGTTCACATTCTGCAAAACCGAGGATACCGTAGAACAATTACCAATCACTGTTCCTTTTCTCAATTATGACACTCTTCCCGAGATAAGCCTTTCTCACAGGTATTGTTCTATTCACTCTGACCAGTTCTTTGGCCACTAAATTCCTCGACCAATGTCTTCGTCGTGACTTCTAGGTTCCAGAATAACAATCTCTCCAGCTGGAACGTCGCTCTCAGGGCTCGCTTCTATAAACATCTCGCTACGCTCCGTCAAGATTACGTCGTCAACCGTAATTACATTCACGGCAATGTTGTTACGTGAATGTAGAACCACCTCCACTTCGTTGAGTCTCAGACACCGTGTCGTAAATCCAGCTGACACCCATATGTCGTCATAATATCCATTCCTAAAATTGCTTCTTCTTCTATATCAGCGACCAGCGGCATTGACTAAAGCAACAGTTCCAATAGCAGAGGGCATCCATCTCTCCTACAACATTCGCCGAGTCACCAGTGGCTGTTCGAAGCTTCCATTTGGACGGCATAAGATGAGATGATTTGGCAAATCAGTTCGTATAATGCTCTTGGTTGCACCAGTATCCAAAGTAAGACGCATGGCCTTTCATTTACAAATGCATCTACGTAAACGCTGTCAGAACGGTGTCGAATGGACTTGACGTGTATTTCGTAAGGTGGGGCTCTTGTTTGACAGGTCGATGGATGCCCCCTTCCATCAACCTGCTTTAGTTTCCCTGCTGGCTGCTAGGTTTACAAGAGACTGCTGCTCTCCTTGTTGCTTCAGTGGACGGTCACATCGACTTTTCACGTGCCTAATTCTCACAATTCCAACATCGAAGTTGTCGCCTTTGCCACTAAATTGCGTACCAACCTCTCCACCATTGCCTCAAATATTTTCGTCATAGGTATCGACGCCGGTTTGCAATTCTCGTACTCGTCCGTCACGTTTCGATGCTCTTTTGCAACCTGGAAGTCTAGTGCTTGACAATGCGTCAGCTAAGGTTTTCAGTCTTGCCAGTCTTAATGCTTGTTGTGTTTCTGCATCATGTAGCGGTTCAATGAAGTACCGGACGGCTGTGCGTTGCAGGGAACTTTCCGAGGCATCAGGGTCCGAAAGGCGCACCAGGCGAGGAATATCAGCTTCCAGTTCTTGAAGACTCTCTCCGGGCTTCTGAACACGATTCCTTAGCTGGGTAAAATACATGTCTTCTAGGTGCGCTTGCCCTACCGTATTTCGAGCCTCTTGACAATTTGCTCGAAGTTTGATTGTTCATCGGTCGGTATTGTCTCTAGAATATGGACGGCGTTACCACACAAAGCCAGAATCAGGGCCGTAGCACAATCTGTTGCGCACCAGCCATTTACCGTTCAGCAGCCTTGAATTGTTTAAAATAATTCGACCATGAAGAAGTGCCATCAAAGGTAGGTGGTTTTACTTGTGCTTTTCCCAGTGGTTCCCGTACGGTTGCCACTCGTGCCATTTCCAGTGGTTCCTGTACGATGTTTATATTAGATTTTTCTGTTGAGGAAGTAAAAACCTTTAGCTTCTCTTCTAACAAATTTAGTAATTTTTCCTCATTCTTCAAAATTTTCTCATCCATCTTCTCAATTTTCTTTTCCATTTTTTCTTCGTTCTTCAAAATTTTCTCATCCATCTTTCCTTCTAAAATTCTGGAATTTTCTGTTAACTTTCCTTCTAAAATTTTGGAATTTTCTGTTAACTTTCCTTCTAAAATTTTGGAATTTTCTGTTAACCTTGCTTCTAAATTTCTGGAATTTTCCATCAATTCTCCTTTTAAAATTCTGGACAGGTCCGAAAAGTTCCCCGTTGTCTCGAAGAGAAAAGTCTCTGGATCCTCGCCTGCTGCCTTCATCGCGTTTGCAAGACGTTCTGTAATTGCTTTCGTTCCGGAAGTGTCTTGTTCCCTCTCTTCTAACTCTCTCTTCAACTCGCCACTTTCAGATCCGTAAAACTTTGTGAAACTCATCTTGATTAATGTTTTAATTCACCACTCGTTATACCCCACTGACACCAATTGTTACGTTTCAGGTGGTGAATTAAAAGTCTCGTATTATTTTCACGAAAACGTTTATTTTGTTTCTTAAAACAATCACTGAAAACCTTGATTATTTATTTACACTACACTTCTCTTCCTTTATTTACACTACACTTCTCTTCAGTTATTTTACCTAACACTTCTCTTGATTTATTTACACTCCTCTTGCAACTCGCACAGTCCTAAGCGACTGGCCACGATTCACTGCACTGATCACAGTTCGATGCACTGGTCACAGTTCACGTCACCGACCACAGTACGATGCACTGATAACGGTTCACTTCACTGAGCACACTCACTGCACAGCTATTCACCGCGATGCACACACTTCACGTTCGGCTTCAACTGCGGACTCAAGACTGACTCGCGGTCGCCGGCCGTCGCGTATTTATACCTGTCAAGACAATCCAGAACCTTCCGGACACCGCCGACTCTTCTGGAGAATCCGCCGGCAGGTGATGCAGCTCGTGCTCACCGGCGGCTCGTGGTCGCCGGCAGATGACGTAACCAGCAGGCACCTCGGTGGCGCCGGGGATGACGCAATATTCGTTACAATATCAATAGGACACGACGCTTCAATTGATCGGTTACAATTAGATTCATTAAGTCCTCGAACGTATGAATATCTAGTCCTGCTACCCATTCTTTGCAATAGTTTTTCAGCTCTCTCACGTATACGTTCCAGGTAGTATTCGCGGCTTTTACATGTTTCGTGAACAATTGTCGAAACTTCTCGGCATTGAATCGATACATCTCTAATAACCTATTCTTTAAATCGGCATATTCTGTTCTTCTACCTTGCCCTTCTAAAGTTAGCGATGCATTGATTTGGTGTGGGAGCAGTCCCATAAGATTTGCCACCCACTCTTCTTCTGGAATTTCTAATTGTTCCGCCTGACTCTCAAAAACACTTAAAAATGCCGTTATGTCGTCGTCCTCCTTTGAATCGGCTCATAACAGTTTAATCGAATGTGCATTTTGCTATTTACTTCGGACTGTGGACTAGCCCTACCCGCCAGTTGGCCCTGTTCTATTCTCAGTTTTTCTAACTGAAATGCACGTTCCTTCTCTGATTCGCGTTCGGCTTTTTGATCCTTATAGGCGCGTTCCTTCTCTAATTCGCGTTCGGCCTTTTCTCGGTCGCGTTCATCGGCCTTTTCTGGGTTAGTACTACCAAAGTTTCCCACCTGTAATTTGGTCCTAATTCCTGTGCCACGTGCACTACACAATCTTTCGAATCTCGGAAGTAAGCCATAACTGAAACCTGAACTAAACCTTACAATGCAGATAGCTATACTTACACAGATCCTTGCTGACTTCTTGATTTTAGTCAAAGCCGAGTTTGGCCTTGAGACGTTCTTCCTTCTCCGTCCTTCTTCCTTCCTTCCGGCGTTGCCGTGAAGACGTGGCGTCTGGCTAGGAGCGGACCCTCTCTGCTCCCGTGCGTCGTAATTATGTCTGCCCGTCGACACACCCACGCCTGGTCCACCACTGTTCGTAATACTGTGACCACGTATGAGTATGGTGTGACAATGCCGTGCCGTTCCGGCGTGAATGTTTTAATTGCTGCATTAATTATCACAATTGAGCAACACTTCCCGTGAATTCTTATAACCGCATCCACCAATTATGCTATTTGGTGAATGATATTCCCGTGGAATTCGTATAACCGCTGCCACCAATTATGCTATTTGGTGGGTGCAAATCTCCGCGTGGGCTTCTTTTTAACCGCTGCCACCAATTATGCTATTTGGTGGGTGCAATACTCCAGCGTGGGCTTCTTTTAACCGCTGCCACCAATTATGCTGTTGGTGGGTGCAAATCTCCCGCGTGGGCTTCTTTATAACCCTGCCACCAATTATGTCTCCCCGTCTGTGACGTCTGGGAATACACAATAACACAGACACGAGCTTCAATGATAAATATGTACAGGTTTATTCACAATATGTAGAATAAATATTTAAGTTACTTTTAGCTCTTGGAAAACGTTTACTCCCTGATCGCAGGAGCGATCCTTAAAATGTAATCTGACTCGTGGCCCGCGCCACTCCTCAGCGAACCTTATGCCACAGCACGTGGCTCCGTGACGTAGGTCACCCGTGGAAAATCTCCACCCCGGCGTCCCCAACATGGGTTGCCGTACGAGCCTCGCTCGGCTCCGCACCGCCCTGGGCGCAGTTTGTGCATTCGCACGAGGTTCCACTCAGCTCGACAAACCCCACCCCGCGCTCTCCGTTCGCTCTTATAAGCCCCACCCACGTGACCTGAAACGTCACTGGGTTTTCACCGCCCGCGCTGAGTCGTTGCCAGGCATTTGGCATCCCTTTCCTGGATTCTAAGAATTTTGCACGCGGCAAAAATGCGCTGTCCGTATTTTGGGCATCCCTTTCCCTAGCTCTCGGAAATTCTCCCAATACCGCATTGTTCTTACATCCTGCCTGGCCCCTTGCGTCTAATCCTTTGGTGCCGCCATTTTGAGTGGGCGTACAATACGTTACACTCTTTATCTTGCGTCTCTGGTGGGCACCTATTTCAAACTGGTTACTTTCCCAGGTCGGAATAATATCCCTCTAATATTATTTTCTATCACCTAACCTGGCAATTCACAATTCACTGGTAAAATTTCTAAGTAAAATCTAGTAACTCCACCGCGAAAATATTCCAAGTTCACTTTCCAGTTCATTCATGAAAATATTATAAGTCCGAGTTTACAATGGTACAACACATAAGTTTTACAAGTTCCCGTTACACATCTAATGCGGAAATATTCTAAGGCCAAGTTCATTGTTCACTCTCACGAAATATCACAAGTCCCGATTTGATAATTAACCTCAAGAAAAACCTCACAAGCGATCCGCTCACCACCACGACACGAGTCGGAATGCCCTAATTCCCAATCCGGTCCACCCTTCAAAGCTCGCCGTGTTTTTTTCGCGTTTCTATGGTGTGCTTCCAAACGAACTCGATGTTTCGCGTTGCTACGGTGTCATGTGCGTATCTGCACCACAGAAACCCACGTCTTTTAAAAAAACTACAACATTATGACCTTTATTTGCCCAAATAAAATGCCCGTTATTTTTGGTACGTTACAATATTTAATGTAAATATTTTATTTAGAGAATTAGAAAAGTGCCTTCGTTGTGTGTGCGGATTAACTATAAATATATGTGTAAATAAATTTGTAAGCTCCAATGTGAAAGTTTTCAACTTTAACACATGTTTAACTTTAAACTTCATTACCCGTGTTTGGTTTTTCGAAATGGTTTCCCTGATAACTCAAGCGAGGACCTCTTACGAGGGCGATGCCTGCAGCAAACGCGCGCACGCACGCACGCACGCGCGCACGCACGCACGCCGCACACACAACAGATATATATATATATATATATATATATATATATATAATATATTTATATATATATATATATATATAATAAATTTGGAGTTTTGTTCTAGTGCTACATTCATTTTTAGTAAGTTCTTTATTTATTTCATAATACAGAGTTGGCTTTCTTCACTCTATTATTCAGTTCTTCCTCATGTTTTCAGTTTTCCGAAATTGTTGTTCCAAGATACTCATAGCTTGTTACTTGCTCCATGCTTTCTTCTCTCCACTTGATGCTCATTTCTTCCTTTTCTTTGCCTGTACACATTACCTTGCTCTTATTGAGGCTTGTATTCATACCCCTATCCTCCAGTGCATACCCCCACTCAATTATCATCTCTTCCAGCTCTCTTGGGTTTTTGGCGAGAAATAAAATATAGTCCGCATACACCAATACTTGTATCCATAAGCGTCTCATTTTCCAATTTTACATATTTTAGTACGCCTTTTGGTTTGTTTAATAACCTAATCCATAAAGATTATAAATAGAAGAGGGCTCAATGAATCTCCCTATTTAACTCCTTTACCCATTCTAAATTTCCCACTGAGTTGTCCATCTAGCCTTACAGTACCATGCACATTTTTATAAATGCTTTAAATATCCTCATCATTTTTCTTGAAACCTTTGCTTTCTGCAGTGCATCCCATAGTTCTTTCCCGGGCACTGTATCAAATGCTGACTTTAAATTTATGAAAGCAGTGCATATGGTTTTCCCCTACTCAGTTTTTTAAATTTTGTTTCTTAGAGTGTAAATATGGCGTTGTGTTTGTCTGTAAGGTCTAAAGACCCCTTGCTCCTCTTACAAATCTTCTATCTCCGTCCTCAATTTTACTTCCATTATCTTGTAGTACAATTTACTTATGCAGGATGACAAACAAATCTCCCTGTAATTTTCACTGTTGACAGTGCTCCCATTTTTATGTACAGGTACTATTATATTTTCTTCCCATTCTAGCAGTATTCTTTCTTCTCTCCATTTCTGGTGATATTGGGCTGGACCAGTTGCCTTCCCAACTTGAATTCTTCTCATTGCCTCTTCTACATATCTTTCCGTTATGGAATCCTCTTCCACCTCTGCTCCTCTCCATCTGGTGTCGCTCACTCACCAGGTTCGATTCGCCTTCCCGCTCTTTCCCGTTTTTCAGTGGCTCATGGAGTTCTTGACTCTCACTCAACTCCTCCAGTCACCAGTGGCTGTCCTGTTATCATCACTAAAGGTGTTTTCATAATACTTCCTCCAGGTGTCTAGTATTTCTGTCTGTTCTGTCTTTAAGTTGTTATTAGGTTCCTTACGCTTCTGACCGTTTTCTTATGTTTCCCTCTTGGTCCATTTACTACCTGCAAAAAGTCTTTCTTGCTATTAAGGTATTTTTCCTCCAATTCTTTGCAAACACTTCCCATGTCTCCGCCTTTGCCTTCTTCACTTCTAGTTTTGCTCTATTTCTACTTTCTACGTACTTTTCCCAATCTTCTTGCGTCCTTGAAATCATGTACGCGGCGTACGCTTTCTTTTACCCACTCCTTGATCACCTCGCTCCACCATCTAGATCTTTTAAAACGTGTATTTATTCTCTTCCTACCACATACCTCTATCGCTGTTTCCTTCAGCTTCTTCGATTCTTCCTCGATTCCTTCCCTAACTTCTCCTGTTTTGTTTTAGTCTTTCTTCAACTGCTTATTCATATCTTTCTTATTTCCTTTCATTCTCAATTTTCCACTTTACGGGTATTCATCACCACCAATTTAAGTTTCGTGCTTAATTCTGCACTTCTATACACCCTAATATTCATTAGTGCATATCGAAATGACTCCGTATATGTAAAGTAATCAATGATACTTTTAACTATCATTAACTTCTTTTTAAAGGTGTATTTGTGTATTTTTTGTGTGCAAACCAGGTAATTCCATCAGCAATTGATTATCTATACAACATTCTAACATCTGCTCTCCATTATCATTCCTTGTTTCTCCACTCCATATTTCCCACACTACCCTTTCCTTTCCATGCATCCAGTCCTATTCGGAATTCCAGTCTCCCATTATCACCACATGGTCATTCGTCCCTTGTGTTTGTTCTATTACTTTCTGAAGTTTGGAATAGAATATTTCCTTTTTTATTGTATCTTTATCTTCGGTTATCTTGGTACATATATACTCACCAATGCCAGTCTTTCCTTTAATTGTATGTTCACTCTCATAATGTTTGCACATACCGGTTCACAATTGATAACTCTCTTATTAGTTTCCGGATTCACGATAATGCCTACTCTCCCAACTGCCTTGTTTTAATATCCACGCCGCTATACCTCATTACTAGAGACCGGATGTTTATGTAATTAGATATTTTTGTCTCTACTTACCGCTCTCAAAATTGTAAACTTGCCAAATCGTCGCCGTCCTAACACAATATCAAATATTTTCGTTACATATTTTCACATATTTAGTGCTATATTATCTAATTTACATAATTTGCTATTTTCACACAATATTTTTTTATTCTATCAATTTTATTACAATATTTTTATGTCGGATTTTCTCACAGTCCGGGCTCGTCTGCTTCAGTTATCTCAGAGGCGGAAGTGCACGTCAATGACAGATGATTTTCACCTTTAGGTGTGAAAAGTGTCATTGATGCCATTTGGCAACCTTTAACCTTAATTTCCAAGAAACTCGGCGATTGTCGTCATGTAATACTTCGACGAGAATATTCCATGCTGCAGTGGTTGTTTGCTAGTCCTCAATATCGCCAGTTTTGTACGATGGCTTCTATTTCATCTGGTCTGGCTGCTAAACAATATTCCTGGATAACAATTTCTGAAGATTTATTACCGATGAGAAAGCTGTATGGTGCAAGTACGCATCAACTTGTGCTTTCCAAATGAAATTTTAAACGCTTGCATTGTTTTTAATATTTGTATAGGACATTTTTATAAAAGTAAGTTCATATTATGTAAAAGTGCTCTATGATCAGAGAATTTTAATATTACATATTTTATCCAATTTTACATATTTATTACATATTCTTACTGTTTTTATTACATATTTATGTACATATTTTGACGTTTCATAGTACATATTTTTCCGGTCTGTACTCATTACATACCCTTTATGCAATTCCACCTCTCCTGCTCCCTTCTTTTCGACTTCACTAATATCCAAAATCTTTAAATTGTACTTTTTCACCTCTTCTACTATTTCCACTTCCTTCCCTGTTATTGATGTAATATTCCATATGCCAATATTCATGTCCAATTCCTTGCGCGGTCGTCTAAGTTGTCTTGTTCAACGCTTGCTTGGCATGACCGTTATGAAAGAACTATTTACGGACAACAAAATTCATTTGAATTAAAAATATTTGCCTTCAATTTTGTAGTTGTAAGAAGACACCGAAAAAATCAAACTTTTGAAATGTTTGAAAATTCAGAGTTAAGTGAAAATCGGACCTATGTCCCTTTATAAGTGTATTCTACCCTCTTCTTACAATACATTTAAAGAAAATATTTGAGCCATTTTTGAGAAACTTTAGACATTGTCAGGGGTGCTGCATGTAAAATACCCCAAAGTTTAAAGAATGTTTTCAAAATTTCAAAGTTTCAATTTGAACTGGATTTCTTAAATTTGAAAAAATGTTAGTATATATAAATTACGTAGTACAATTACTCATTAACTATAAATTTTATATTGTACTATTCTTGGCATACAACAATAAAATCAACTTTTTAAAAACGCAATTACTCAAAAGACAACACTTTCAAATTTATGAAAATATGCAATAATATTACATTCAGAATGTTCTAGAACCTATTAAATTTTATTGATGATATCTTAAAAGGAAAAAAAATTATCATTAAAAATACTCACCTGAGCTGAAAGGGCAGTATGCAACCCCACAAAAATCATTGTTGCAGCGGCTTTGCTCTGCAGGCTTCTGATGGACTACTCAGTCATTTGAGGTGCCTTTTGGAGAACAACTTCCTAAAAACTTCAGTTGAATTTGATACAGATTTTCTGAAAGTTTCTTCTTAAAGACTATAATGACACAGATTTTTGAAAATTGAAAAAACGCATATTGTTGGGAAGGGGTCTTCCTACTCTAACCTTAACCGTCGTTTCAAGGGAGGTAAAGGGGTGGGTGTGGGTGGAATATTATATATACACACAAACATATATTAAAAACAAAGATCAGGATCATTTATACTCTCTACTCGGATGTTCACGAAATCACTCAAGTTTGAATCACTGTTAACAGAATACTATAATCTCCAATCGCGCACATACAATAAATACATAAACATATACACATGAAAAATAAGCACCCTAAAAAAAACAGTTTTACAACTAATACACTTTTCCTAATACAGGTTTGGGCTAACTAGCAATCTGCCAACAAAGTCCTATAACTAGTATATAACATGGAACACGTTTACATTGATTTCCTAATATACTTATTCACTTTTTTTACTTTACACACATTGAATGCTTTGGTATAATTTTTCAAAAAGTAAGATTCTTGATTCAAAATAAGTTAAAAAAAACTCTCCACACGTGATATCGAATTTTCCTTCGTTTTTTCCTGACCAATAGAAACTCTAAGCAAAAGTCCAAAATAAAATTATTCCATCTGGAACGTTCTTACTTGGCAATATACATATTTTCCTACGTGGTCGTCTGGTTGAAACGGCCTGGAGTCGTCTCCCAGCAGCTTTGCGGTGTATTTTGACCTTGAAGGGCCGGCTCGTGTCCGTTATAAAATGTGTAGCCGGGCCGTCGCTCGTTCGCTTGCGTAGGGATTCATCCAAGAATTTAACCCAGATGCAATGAAATCCCATGTAACAGCAACGTAGTAACGGAACAGAACGTCAAGACAAACAGATTTTTAAAAAACTGAAAAAGATAAAGAGACATTCGAGTATCGTCTGTAAAACTCGTACGAGCTCCTCACTTCTCTGCTCTCAATAGTTTATACAAACACTACTCTTGATTATATTCACAATTCGTCTTATTGCATTTAAAATAAGCAGTTAAACTCTTCTATTGTCTTCTCGAAGAGTTTTTCTGGCGCTATTTGGAAACGAATGCTAGTATCGGTACTCTCTCTCGTAGTCCGACCTCGCCATACTTGTCCGATCGTCGGCTCGCTTCCAAAAGACTCTTGCAATATGCCGACTTCCTTCCTTTCTGCTACATTAGCGAACTCTCCCGTTACATTTTTGCACTACTTTTGTTTTTGTGCGCGCGTTTAACTTCGTTTAAACACCCCTCTGGACACAGGCCAGGGATGTGACACGTTTGGCCTGATTGGTAGGAAAACAGATGGTCACACTACAACTGAATCGTTTATTTCAGAAACCCGTCAAACGCCAAAATCTAGAAAACGCTTTAGCGGTGGAATATTTTTCCATGAGGATAGACATATCGTTTAGTGCATATTTACCTGATAAATATTAATTTATTAACTGCTTTAATATTAAAAAATATTTTAAAATCAGATAATCTGGGATACTTTTTCTTAGTTTTCTCGTAATGAGAAATTTGGCGTTCGACGGGTTTCTGAAATAAACGATTCAACTATAATATTGAAGATAGAGATTTCCTTACTGACATCTGTTAATTAAAGACGGATATTTAAATAAGTTCATGTTCACCTTTTCGAAAATGTGAGTAGTTTCAGTGTAGTTTTGGACGTAAGCGTTATAAGCGTTATAGTTATATTTTTTTTCCTCAAAAACCGCTCCAAATTGTTTCTTTAAATTCCTCATTATGTAGTAAGGAACGGTAACAAATGGTGCCAGTTCCATTTTTCGGCCGTTGCTCTGTTGTTTCGATGTATAATAAATGGAAAATACCCTTTTTTTAGACTTAATTCGAGTGTTATGTCTATAGGGCGGATTTATATGAATTTAAAATCGTCAAAAAATGCATGCATTTATGGCCTAAAATCAGTGAAATAAGCATAAAAAAATTAACAATAGGCACAATAAATCTCAAAATATGCACCAAGATACTGACGATATGCTCATGAAATCTGGCAATATCCACAAGAAACGAGGATTATCAATAAATTACTTCAAATATACCTATTTAAATTATTTTTATTTACTCACAATAAATTTTCTAACACGAATTGTTGTGACAATATACAATCATTTTTAATTTTTTTTTTTGTTTTATCTATTATAATGTTTTTGTAACTAGACGTTTTTATTCATTTACTTATTAATTAATTTGTTTATTTTACGTCCAAAAACAGTTAAAAACTGTGTGTGACGTGCTACGAAGAGACATGCTATGGGGCCTTCACGAACACCTTCTCAACTGGGAAAATGATGCAAACTGCATTTACTTCCGGAAACTGATGGTGCATCTCTTCTGCTACTCTACGCAATCTGTGAGCGAGATATGTAATGTGAACCGATTTCCGATAGAATACTCTCTGCGAGCTTCAGCTGCGTTGATCATATACGTCGCAGCATCAGTTATCAAAACTGCAAGATTCGTTTTTTCCACCGAAAGCCACTGAAAACGTGTATCGTGAACAACTTTAGCAATAGTCGAATGGTTTGTTTGTACAAAGAGCTTTGGACTCAATCAGATGAGAATTTCCTGTCCCACTAGAACAAAGATTTTCTACATTTGCAATGTATCTGCTGCACGAGTCAGTTGTCTCGTCAACAGACATCCAAATGTCAGAATCGCCAATATCCTCTCTAATGTCTTGCATTACTTCATTGTACAGAGGTATTAGATATCTCTTTCTTAATGTAAACTCATCAGTATGGAGAGAATTTTCTTGTCCTAAAAGTTTTGAAATATGCTTTTAAAAAATTATTTTGATCTGAAGATTCTGAAATATGCACTTCAATATGCAATTAAAAATTAACAATATTTCCTTTCCTGTATAAACCTTTCATGATACAATTCAAAAGAAGCACACTTGGAATGAAAATATATATTTTTTGTGCAATCATAATATAATCTACCTTATTTCGCAGGAGAAATAATTCAAGAAAAAATATTCACTTGAGCGAAGTACATTGTATGCCTTGTTGCATTCCTCCTGTCTGGTTTAAAAATAAGAAGAAATAAAAGAGGTCATCTTCGTCAACATATCAGCTTTACTAAGATAGCCGGCTTTCGACGGCTTTGCCGTCATCGTCAGTCTACAGAATACAGAAAGATACAAAACATTTTATAAATAAATACACAGTAAGATAGAAAGAAAAATTAATTAAATTACAATTGATGGATAACTCTAAAATATTTAGTTACAGTTAGATAAAATTTCAAAAACGGAAAGGGGGGATGCAACGGGAGGATTAGTAGCAGTTCAAATTAAACAAAAAATCAATACAGAAAGACACATTGTATGATTGCAAAAATTAAGGAACATATAGCAGATAAAATTATAAAATTAATTGCGTGGGGAGGAGAGGAATTAATACCTATATATATATATATATATATATATATATATATATATATACCTAATATATTAATACCTGGTTTAAAAATGTTATATCAAGAAATATCCAACATTTTCTTAAGTACTTTATCCCCTATAGAAAAGAAAAACAACGCAAACTGTGACAAGATTTTCTAATGAATGAACGCTCATGTATAAGTATATGCTATGAAAAAATCAAAGGTTTTAGAGATGTCTTCATTTTAACAAAATATGCAAAATTTACGCATATAATTATATAAATATGCCCGTAGAGGAAAAATCGATCAAATGTGCACTAACAAATTAATCTACAAAGCATTCAATTATAACTAAGTGTAAAAAAAATTCACTTAAATATACTTTGACACAATCGACAAAAAATTGCAAAATCATAGAAATTCGTCCCATATTCATCAGAAATGTTTCTCTGGCAGTACTTCTTCAGTAAATTTCGAAACTGCTGATTATTCAGTTTTTAAACGGAATGTTAGCAGAAACGAGGGCCTTGTACGTGTTACTCCGCAATACCTGCTGCTGCTCTACTGCTTTGTTCCCAGAACTATCTGCCAGAGTTCCTTGTTTCTTCACTATTCTCTTGGAAGAATTTCTCACGTATGTCGCCGTCTTGATGTTCTGCATAATTTCGAATCACATAATCACAAGAAACCTAGAATCCGGATAAGACATGTAAATGAGCCCACTATTTCCAATTGAAAAAAAAATCAAAACCCATTTCATTGAAAACTATGTTCCCACTGGATTTATTTACATATTTTTGACATTCTTGAAACTTTTCTGTCAGTTGACAGAATATTGCCCTCTTGAATTCATTTTTGAAGCAAAACATTCTCACGAGGGATTGAAAAACTGCTTACTACTTTAGAAATTAGCTGCTGAAGAGATAGTCTTTATAGGGTCAATAATATCAATATATGTATCAATATGCACGAATTACTGATATAATACATGAATGCGTACTATTGCCAATATGCACTACAAAACGTCATGTATTCCTTTCTTTTGATATCAATTTGTTTTCCCAAAAATAATGTCATTTGATCGCAAGGAATAAAATATGAAAATATGGTAAAATCCGCCCTCTAGTTAGCAGAATATAATTGAAAGATGCTTTATTGATGCGTGAGTTTCACAGTAACGCTGAATATTATCCCACGCATTTTATAATGCTGAACTAAACATCACCACTTTATTAATGTATGTTACACACAGATTAATAAAATTGTTTGCTTAATTATTATTAAATTTCTTTTCAAAATACAGAAGAAAGGAAATTTTGTATAATATAAAATCGAAGATCGGCGTAATGAAATGTCTTAATATTTTTTAAGTGTTCCAACAATGGAGGGAGGGAAGCAGTTGTCCCCTCCTCCTTCCTCCCCATGAATCCTGCCTCAGAGTAGCGACAAAGTAAAACGGGTAAATAAACGAACCCGTTGCGCTGCAGTGTGCTTAGGGTAAGCGCTGGTGACAGGGATATTTCGAGTCCCTCCATCAGTCAGCGTATTAAAACGGCTCCTGCTCCTGTAAGTCCGAAAGGATACTGGGGTGCTCGTGTGATAGCATTCAAAATCATTCGCAATTTCGATCTTAGATTAGGAATGACACTGGAAACTGTTTCTTTTCTCACTCTCTGCTTTGATGTTATGTGAAGGGAAAATATAAGGACGGTAATTTGTTATTTAAAGAAGACGCATTGAATCTTTAGAATACATTGCTTTATTTTTATTTACATGCATAATATTTATAACAGGAAAGTAGAAGCACAATATACTTCGTAGAGTGTAAACTTGTGCCCATGCTTGTGTGTCTTAACTTACTAATTAGAGTCTTATTCTAAGAAATGAAATGCTGTCGTACGGTGGCTAGTCTCGTGATTTAAATACTCATGTGTGGCGAGGCGTTGTGTGGGCGGGGCTGATGGGAGCAGAGAGCTGCCGCGGCAACGTTCGGCTCTAAGGCGACACTTGCGGCTGGTAGCCGTCCTTGTTGGCCACGAAGACGATGCTGTTCTCCTTGCCGTCCACGTCCACCCACGTGATGGTGCCTCGGATCTCCAGCTCCTCGTCGTCGGTGCCCGCGTTCTTCAAGATGGCGTTCTCCTGGCGGATGATGCCGTTGCTGGTCTTAAACCTACGAATTAAGAACAAGGTGGAGTAAAGTGAATATGTTAAATATTATACAATAAAATAATTTTTATGATAAATTTAAAACAGATCTAAGTACGTAAAGAACAAAAGTGTTGAAAATTAATTTTTTTGTTTAATAAATGCAATTTTGTTTGTATTAATAAATGCAATTTTTGAAATAATGAATCAAATTTTAAGTCAAATAAGAAGAAAAAGCCACGAATAAAGCGATTGAATATGAATCATGTCTAAAATATGTTAAATAATTTCGTCGCACGGTAAAAAAAGTCATGTGATCCGGCTTAAAAAGCTTTTTGTGTTGTAATGGTTCATCACGTTAGAGTGTGATCTGATAAAATTGAACATGAAAAACTATTTCAAACTACAAATAAGGTATTGTATCCTGTTCAGGTACGTACGGAATTAGTTTCACAAATTGTTATTCTCTAGTTATCTTATTGTATATATCAAATATTAGTCCCACTGAGTTTGACCGTTTTAACATACATTCAAATAAACCAATGTATTTGTTTTCCATAAATCCTCTCTATTTATCAGGGACGGGCAGCTGGGGCAACTTGTTCCCGGTCCCGACTTCACTGGGGATCCGAAATCTGTTTCATTCAAAACGTATAGTAAATGTATTTACTTCTAATTCAAATTAACCGCTACACTCCATTTCTGTTGCACAGAGAGATGGATTGTATGGGTGAGAGGGGCATTTCTTTGAAATTAGAGACTCCCATAGAACTATCTCCAGGCCCCTTATTTCTCTGGGAGCTCCTATTATTTACTGTGTTACGACCGAAGTGCATACGATTGGACAAACAGCGCCACTTTAGTCGAAGTTCGTAACGTTTCTTATTTCCGAAGCATAAGTGGTGAAAATAAACATTTCTCAGCGTGGGAAGAGCTGCACGCTCTCGTTCGCAATCGCAAAGCAGCGAGAGCTGCCTACGCACCCGAAGGCGTATGTGCCGAGGCCGTCGTTGTCGGCGGAGTACTCGTCGATGTAGGCTTCACCGTCGCGCGTCTGCGGGCGGGCGGCGGCGAGGGCCAGCAGGGCAGCGGCGACCAGCAGCTGCAACAGCGCATGCGCAGCACGCAGCTCTCAGCAACAGGAGCGTACCAACACCAACAGCGGAAATAAATTGCAATTGAACGGTAGAGAGTATTAAGAAGAATATTCCTATTGGTTGGTTAGTGATTACGGGCGCGTCAACAGCTTAGATCATTAGTCCCGTAAGTGTAGTGCATGTTTTCCTCTTGGAGATGGCGGTGATCTTTCCCCGCTGGATGGTGAGATTCGGCGCCGACCTACCGTCGGCTAGTGGGGTTTCCCCCTAACCAGGACTCTCCCACTAGCGGGGCACCGCCCCAGTCAGGACAACCTCTAAGCTCTCGACTCGTCCCCCGGAATATGTGGTAGTGTAGTGCATGTTAGTGTAAGTGTGTATGTAAGGGGTGAGGATAGGACACGGAAGAGGAAGGAAAGATCGCGCGCGGTCCGTGGTCCGTTTGTTAAGGTACTGCTCCGGCATTCACCTGGTGTTGATCGGAGAAACCACGGAAAACTATATACCGATCAGAGCAGCGTGCCACTAGAATTCTCCTCCAGACAGCGATTGAATTCGACTTAGCTGTTGAATCCTGTCGCCGTCAGGACTCGAACCTAGGACCTCCCGGTCAGAGACGCTAGTGTGACATCAGTTGATGCATTGAACTACCGCCTCCGGTTATATACCTATTATTTTCAGCATGTTTATGTTAAAATATCTTCAGATTTTTAGGTAAGGCAAGGGAATATATATCGCTCGTGGGCTGCAATAGTGACCAAACTAAAAAAATACGAATTTTCGGTTAATGCACTCTCCAGAATTCCAGATTGGTATACGTTCTAGCAGCATATCTTAGTATACACTATTAGATCCGGAGTCAGCAAGAAAAACGAAGTATGGTAAAGCTCAAAACTAAAACTTTTTGATAAGTTAGGCATTGTTAGGAGGAACAGGAAAAGGCAAGTATGGCGGCCTGTAGGTGTCGACGTTTTGCTGCACAATTTTTTGAATGTCTTGAAAAAACTATTCCATTGGTGAATGAGTACGCAGCTCATTTTTGTTGTATATTGTTCGTTAGATAGCCAAAGTCTAAAGGTATTGTATGCCATACCGATGTGGCGTCTCAAACAGTACGCCATATTGAATTCAAAGTGTAATTTGTAATTGCTCTCTTATATTACGAGCTCAAAGCTTATTTCTCGGTCTAATTGTAGAAAATTATTGTTCATTGTCGAATATAGCCACGCCATACCGTTTCGGCGTTTCTAAGTAGCCGTCATACTGATTCAAAAATGTCCAATTTGTTACCAGGTCATGTATGATCGGTACACAAATATTTTTCATTGATTTTATAAGACGAGTTTGTAAGTATCATACCGATTGGATGTCTCTAACGTGAGAAATTAACCTCTAAAGTTGTAAAAGTTTTACAAGTGTGATGTATAACAGATACATGTGCCACTTTTATGTTTTTAGCCATGTTTAATGTCTGAAATACCGATATATTGTGATAAGCCAAGAAACCTGGGCTTAGTTTTAGTGAAAGAATCGACATCCAGCGTCAGGAATAATAGCATTGTTTGCAAACTCGAAAGTCCAAGAATACGCGTTGGTAGGACAACGGATCAACAAGATGTAATATTCCATGCTTGGTATCATAACGCTGTACAGATGGGTACGGCCCCGAACACATTATATTAAGGTTTGAAGAGGGAATTGATCTTTTAGAAGCACCGAAGGGTATATTCTCTAGAAAAACATTGAAGCGAACACAGGTAAGCGGTTGGAGAGGTGCGAACGAATTTTCAGCATAGGCTGGGTGTAATGTAAATGATATTGAGACGTGAATTTACGATTAATTTGAGGTTTGAGAGCTTGGTATTGTGTAAATGGTAGTATTAAATTGTAATTGCATATTTGGTAAATCCCGAGTTTAGGGTGGCACGGTTCCTTTGGTTCACTGATTCGGTTCATTAGAAGAGAATCGACTCCATGAACTGAAGCCTTGTTTATACGTAGAATTCGCGTGGAGTTAAGTTCATGATGTTACAGCAATAAATATAATTATTTTTAAAAAAAGGTAGATCGGAGAATAGCTACCCCCGTGCTCCAAAGCCCACTGTACGTATAAATCTCCGTAGCAACGTACTCTCATTAAGTGAACTGATTATTCGTATTTTTCACGCTACAAATTTAATTTGTAACCAACGCATTTTTTTCACCAACTGGTCCGCGACGTGCTACCGCACGTCGCTACCCGACGGATCCAACGTGCTACGTTCGCGAGGGCCTTCCGGCCCTCGCTCTGGGACCTGTTCGCGCCTCCGCTGTCGCTCCGGCGCTCACGTTGTTCTATATACCTCCCTCACGTTTAAGAGAATTTATTTTAAAAGGACCACTCACTTTTAAGAAAATGCATACCTTCCATCTCAGTAGACACACAAACCTATTTGAAGAAGACTTGAAATGCGAAAATACACACAATTCCACGCCAACAAATTATCAGGTGACTTCTTCTCATTTAACATTTAACATAAATAATTCAGTTGTTATAGTGAACCGCGCAACTATAAACATAGGAATCGCGAGAAATAATGAATCATAAAAGGAACCAAAGGAACCGTGCCACCCTAAACCCGGGATAAACCGCATATTTTATTAATGTAATAGTTGGAATTTCGAAAAAATAGACTCCGTGTTTCGAGGTGATGTATATTAGGGTAGCTTCGTAGAGGAAGAATCTTTCAATAAGTAGCTGAATATAGTCAGTCGCGAGGAGATGTTTCATTCGAAACACAGAGAGAGGAAGTCGCGACCGCGTATTATTTTGTAGGAAATATAAGTACCATTAATAGCAAATCGTTGAGGACATTATGGGACATTTGTAGTTTAGACAAGGACGCGAGAATTGGTATACCAAGGATTCCATGGACAACATTCCGCTAGTCAGCCGAGAACTCATCTATCAAGATCTTATAGTAAGCTTACGAACTTATATTCAAACCCGTACGGTGTTTTAATGTTCCACGTTGAAAATAATTCTCTTTAAATCAAAAGAATTTTTAACGTATGTAAGAATAAATGTTAAATTTTTATTTTTGAAAAAGGCTGATAATTGTTATTAGTTGCCATCAATCTAAAATTGATTTCAATCAATAGAACTTCCAGAAATCGTGATTCTGTAAAGAATTACACGTCCACATGCCTGGTAAGGAGTAATATGTTGTATGTCAAACCCATAGTTAAATTGGAAGTAAATTTAATAAATTGGTGCTAACATTGAGAGAATTTGTGAGCATATCAGGGCAACGGTAGAAATAACATCATTAGCTATTGCAGGGGAACTAATGCCAAGTATTTAAGGCGGGGTGTAAACCTGTATATTTGTAAAATAGTTTTGAAGTACAAGAAATATAATTAAGTTGTTATAATCATTCTGACTTTTGAATATGTATTAAATTTTGGAAAAGAAAGTTACTGCGTAAATTCTATGACAATCAATATTTTAACACTCGGGTATTCTTTTTTCGGTACTACATGTTTTTAAAAAAATATTTTTTTTTGTAACTAGAACACGACTTTTCACGTAATGTTTATACGCATCATCAGGTGTGAACAAAAAATTAATATACTTGCCTGTAAAAGAAAACAAATTTTGATGCTATTGTTTTGAGTGAAAGTATTGAAAGTAATATTTTCTAGTAATCAGAGATGTAATTATGAAACGACGGCCGTCTGTCTGTCTGTCTGTCTGTCTGTCTGTCTGTCCGTCCATCCATCCGTACTCTAGCGGCTAAGCCGTTCATTCAATTTTCATTAAAACTTATATTCCCCCATAGATCTGGCTGATATGATGGAATTTGAAACCGATATTTTAATTTTGGGAATACTTTACAAGAAGGCACTGGGACATTTTCAATATTTTAAGAATATGGTTCCATCGATTTTTATTAAATTTGTTATTGAATAGTGTATTGAACGTTTAAGACAATGGTGCAGGTCTCTTGTTCATTAAAATCTCTGATTTATCGAAAACTGCAAAAGTTCAAAATTTGATCGGAACCTTCGTACAACTAAAATATTAAAGACAGAGAATTGTTCTCTTAATGAAATCTGTTCTTCAAAGATAGATTTTGAAATAAGATAATGTGCAATTTTTCGAAAATTTGAATACTTTTCTCGTAATTCTGCTTGAAAATAGGATGAGAAAGTACGTGCTGTTCTAGCACCACTAGTTTGCTACGTGAGCCGGCGGAAATTTACTCAAGAATGAACTATGTGGCAGAAAGTATGTACTCGTAAGTGGTAAGACCAGTTTAGTTCGTACAGAACAAATGTCACAAATCTCCTTCCCTTTGGAAGACCGTCTGAACTTTCGACTATTGCTTTGCAAACTCACATGAATTATATTATTTGTCAAGATAGGCAAGTCAGAATTTCTCAAATTCCTAGTTTATCTAATAGTGTTGTAATCGCGCATTTAATCGTTCATGTCATGCTGAATTATCGCAAAATGTATATGAGATAGTTCCAAGATTGTTGACTTGATAGACTTTGGTTCATAAAGATAGTCGGATTCGTGATTGTTACGAACTAAACGTTTTAATGCAGAAGGTAAATCGTTCAAGAGCGTGTAATATCCTGTGATAAAATATGGATACATCATTTCTCACCCGAGTCTAAACGGCTAAATCTTGATTGCGAACATGTGGACTCGTCCACCAAAAACGATTAAATCTCACCCGTCAGCAGGTAAAGTGACAATGCGAACCCCCTCCCCATGGCTGCGAGAACGGAAGAACGATAGAGAAATTGGGTTGACCTCCACAGCCTCCTTGAATCCCGGACTTCCCCCCATTCGATTTTCGTTTGTCCAGTCCGCGAAAAGACTTGTTGAGTGACAAGAAGTTTGCGACAACGAAGTGATAAAAAAAGGCGATACATGGATGGTTCACTTAGGAAAGTAGACAACACAGAACGTAGCGCAAGTGCATAACTGTTGCTGTTATGAAAAGTAGTGCAAGTTGTAGTTTAATTGAATGAGTCCTAGATTTGATGTGGTAAGTAAAGGACATCGCGTGGATATTTCAGTTATTTGAGAGTTGATATCGAAGAAAAATGTTTTTTTTATTCCACATCACAAATAAAGAAGCCTAGAAGTTGAAGTTGGTGAACTTAGTATCCGTCTCACACCCCTTTGATGGCGTTTGGAATTATTTTTGATCATCTTATGAGTATTATATTAATGACGATATTTTGCTGAAGTGCTGATTGATGATACCTGAATTATAAGCATGTATATTGATGATTAATAAGAGCATGAAACACTTGCTATTGATTATTTTGATTCATGCACTGGATTTGTAAGTAACGTTCGCAATAACTCTCCTGGGCCTTTTTCATAATATTCAGTGCCTATTAGAAGGTTCTATTCTGGTCTTTCACTTTCGTACAAAATTGTTAACAAAACGAATATGACCCAATTTTTGTATATTTATGTTTATAAAATTTCATAAAATATTCAAGTCTTCCAAAACAAACTACAACACTTAATATTTTTTTATATATTGCAATTTAAATTTCTATATATATATATTTCAGAGGCACGTTTGTATTATATTCAAAATGACTACAATATCATTTAAGAAAATACAAACATGATTCAACAGGAGCGAATTTTCAGATCGATTGCGATTAAATATGATATTTATACCGAACACATGGAGATTTTTGTGCCTGAAAGAAGTTAGGTGATTATATAAACATTTCAAAACTGAACTCAAGATGCACGTAGTATTTTTTGTGGAAACTGCAATAATTCTCTAGCATCGCGCGATTTGGAGTGACGCCGTAGGTCACATGGAGCTCAATATTGGTTTCAGTTTTGGTTTGCCAGCGATGTCGCTCAAACATTTGATTCTGGGCGTTCTTCTTCCTTCTTCCAACTGAATTGGAAGACACGACCCACGACACACACACACACTCATGGAAATTATACTTTCTAAAGCACGGCAACAGGTTTATTGATGTTTTATTCGATAGAGCAAAGTTTGCTTTATTAAATGAGATACATTTTATTTTTTTACATTTTATTAAAACCACCAATTTTATAAAACATCAGACTAGTGTCGATAGTATCATAGTTTGGCACATATTTTACAGAAATACTTTTCTTGAAGCCTTTCATTTAGGATACTTTCGTGCGTCACATGTCCATTCCTATTACTGTTTCCCACTGAAAAATGAAAATTTTAATTGTGTTCAATATACTATTTGGTATTTGATTTTTTAAAGACATAATATTTTCCATATTAATATTTGTTACATAATACTATAGCACAGCGTTTCGGGAATTAGTTGTTTCCATCGTCAGGCCATATGTATTATGTAATAAATATTAATATGAAAAAGATTCTACCTATAAAAAAATAAAAGACCAAAAATATTATAGGATATTGGAGAAATATATACAGAAAAAAATTGTAATATTAATTTTTATTCTGGTCTTCTGTCTATTCTCGAACTACGCGCACCTGGCAAATTTTCAGTGCATTACTGCTTACGAAAGTGCATCACTGCATACGACATCATGCGGCAAGGCTATAAGGAAGAGGCCGCACGCCATTACATACTTGTCATTTACTTGTTGCACTTGTTGCTTGTTGCATTTTTTAAAAATATTCTTGTTATGTAAGGAATTTTTGTACTATAAAATGATACTGTATTATGTTATTGCAGTACTCGCAAAACTGCTTATGATAAAATACTTAAAATATTGTAGTGTTTTTCAAGAGTATTTTGTTATTCTTGAGAAGTGGGCTTGCTTCATTTTGGAAAACCATTTTGTGTGATTTTGTTATGCTAAACAGCATTTTTGCTGTTGCATTAGTCACCAGTTATTAATTTCGTATGCACACAGAAATTGAAAAAAACAACTAACAAGCGTACAGCGATATCAAAGGTGTCGATGGTTTTGATAGATACCCATGTTCTCGCTAAAATACAAAAGCAGTGATAGAGTTTAGATTTTTACTGAAATATGCAAATAAACGAAATATTCTTCAGGATACTGTGCGGCACTCGGCTGGGCTTGGCTGGCGGGTTGTATCTTATTGCACCAATTACAATTAAATTATATATTATAAATTTTATATATTATATACACTGTATAAAATTTATATTAACTAGCGTACCCGTGCGAGAACTCTCGCACGTTCAACTCCACCCCTTTCTCTACCTTTCCATGTCAATATTAAGAGGGAAAGTTGTTCACGAAACGTATTTATTTGTTTAAAAAGTGTGTAAAGGTAACTTCCAATTTACTTATAGAATATCAAATAAAAATAACAAACAATAAAATTGATGTTTGAAACAAATTTTGAATAAAGGATTATTCAGTTATTGACAGATTTTTTGGCAATAATTCCAAAAAAAAAATTAAAATTTTTATTAACATTCTTAACAGTGAAAAAAATATTTTAAAATTTAATTTGTTTGCTCTTAAGAAAGCTACGTGAGTTTTCCATGCGAAAACACAGGATCGGGCATGTGCAACTCGACTCTTTGGAGTATTATTTAACTCCCGTGCACCCGTGCAATTCAGTCTCCTATCAGTAATTATTTTAATTTCACATACAGTTGCAGATTCTGCATGTACCTGAACACGTGAGTTAGTATCGAGAAGCACCGGACCAGCAAAATGTAATAGAATGTTCAAGAACTTCTTGTTCCATACATTACTATGTGAAGAACATATTTTGAGCCCACTAGCCTCAAAATTCCACATTTTAAGGTCCTAGAACGCTTGGTTTAGGAGTTATTTAACTAAATAGATTTTAACAATGCTGACCGAGTGTTTGGGATGGCATTTGACATGAATATTTAAAATTTTTCAAACATATACTTCATACTTTAAAGTCAAAGCGCAATTAATCACGTCTCCGTGAAGTTCTCGTTCTTTAGAGACCATTTATAAAAATTGGTTGCGTGTGAGAGCCGCAAAACTCATCTGTACTACAGACATAATGTAGGAGGAGAATTTACGTAATATAAAAAATAAAACATAAGATGAAGTAACAGCATTAGGCTATCGTATGCTGTGCCAACTATGTTTCCACTTTTGTTGTCTGAGAAAGATTTGATGTAATTTCCATCTAACATTAAAGAAACTATGCAATCTGATTCCTGGAATGTTTTGAATTTCTCCTTAGCACACTTCAAACTATGCTCATCCGCTTGCTCTTACTGTTCGTAGTTGTGAAGAGACAACATATCCCGATTTCCTCAAAAAATTGTGTCCAAGAGGGGTAATAGAAAACAAAATACTGCAATAATCAGACAATTCAGCACTGTATCAGTAACACTGTCATTCAGTGAATAAATCGATCAGTTAAATAAAAATTTTAACTTGCTTGTACGTATCATCTAGATCTTTTACTAACCTGCTTAAAATAACATTTACAGCACTAAATGTATTACGAGAATAATCCTCCTAGTTTTCATGCAAATACTTCAACTTATCCAAGATATAAATTAACTAGTTGAAACTAATCACTCTAGAGAAAGTATTATTTTCCAACTTTTTCAATCCAATATCGTGACTAAGCACGGTGACTTGAAAATTTGACCGAATCACTGCTGATAGCGAAAATACCGGAACAGATAAAACACAAATCAAACCTAACAAGACACAGTCTTCTCTCTTAACTGTACACAATGGTCCATTCTTTGCCAATATTGTTTCTTTCTTCTTTTTGACGTAGAACATCAATGATGGTGCCAACAAATCTCGTCAGTCTGCGCAAAACATGTTGTACACAGAAAGCGTAAATATTAGATAGAGGAATCTAAGCCTCCTTAGTGTGACGTCACAAAAATGGCCACCAGCACCAAGAGCTTAAAAATAAGTGGCATTGGTGGTATCAATAAGCGTCGCATCAACTGATGTCACTGCCCCGCCTCTGATCGGGGGGTTCCTAGGTTCGAGTCCTGACGGCGGCAGGATTTTCGACACTAGCTATTCTGCTAGGTCGAATTCAGTCGCTGTCTGGAGGAGAATTCTAACGTCGGCTGCTCTGATCGGTAGTTTTCCGTGGATTCTCCGTTCAACACCAGGCAAACAAACAGGCCACGAACCGCGCGCGATGTTTCCTTCCTCTTCCTTTCCTATCCCCTCTCCTTATACACACACACACACACACACACACACTTACACTAACATGCACTACACTACCACATATTCCGGGAGACCGGTTGGGAGCTTAGAGCTTGTCCCGGCTGGGTCGGTGCCCCGCTTGTGGGAGAGTCCTGGTTAGGGAGAAAGCCCTCTAGCCGACGGTAGATCGGCGCCGGATCTCGCCATCCAGCGGGGGAAGATCACCGCCATCACCCGAGAAACAACATGTACTACACTAACGGACTATTGACCAAAGCAGTTGACGCACCCGGAAACACGAAAAAATCAAAAATCAATCAATTTAAATAATGTCAAATAAAGTTTCTCGATAATACAATAGAGTTCAATAAAAATGAGCTCAAAATTCCACGTTTTCAGAAACACACAAAGTTTATTTTCTCAAATATTGCTCCAAATTTTTTCTACAAATTTTGCTAATGGATAGTGCTAATTGCACTGTTTAAAATAACGTAAAGTTCATTTTGGTGTACTATTTTCTTCTTCCAAAAATTACACATATGTAATTTTTTTTAAATGTCTGTCACGTCGTTAATATGTACATTTCCATCGATTTGTATACTCTACTACATTTGTGAGTGGAAGTGCTTTAAATGATTTTTTTAGAAGTTTTTCGAAAACTCTATAGATTCCTGCGAAAACGAGCTTCAAATTTCTCATTTACAGTAATGCTTAATCACAATTTTCTTGAAAACTGCTTCAAATTTTTCAATGAAAATGGCTATTTACGAAGTGGTTTTACGTTTCTTTAATATTTGTAAAATAATATTTTTGGTTCAACTATAAAGAAACCGAAAAGTTGAGGAAATGTGAATAAAACGACGATAGATGGCAGCTAGCAAGTGGATAGGGCAAGTCCGTAATGCCAGTCCACACTAAGGAAATTAGAAAACTTTTCTACGAGGAGGTCTGTGCCATTCTGAAGCACCTCTAGTTTCTCTCACGCTCATATTCCATAAACATCTTCCTCGTGCAGTGTGGTGTACTCACCAGCTTCATGGTGGTGAGTAGGATGGTGGTGGCGGAGGCGGTTGTGATTCAGGCTTCTGTCTACTGGCTGAGAAGAGCCTCGGCGCATTTATATAGATCCCGTGCATGATCCCCCCTCACGCCAGCTCTTCTCCACCCCGCACCGCCCCGCCCGCCCCGCTCCGCCCCGCTCCGCCCCGCTCCGCCCCGCTCCGCCCCGCTCCGCCCCACCGGCCCTCCGCCCGCTCCGCCCGCTCCGCCCCGCCCCCGCCCGCCCGCCCGCCGCCCGCTCCGCCCGCCTGCCCTACGCTCCGCTCCGCCGCCCACCCCGCCCGCCCTCACGCCCTCCCCCCCGCCACGACCCCGCCCGATCCGTCGCCGTCAGAGACGCGTTCTGCGTAGACCTGGTCGCCCGCCACCACCGCACGCGACGTTCTCCGGAATTTATTTCTCTACATCTCAATTACTGGAGTCAAATTAATGGCGCAGGCGTCTGATGAGCTGTTAGAAATTGCGCGTAACTATATTTCCGAATATTATTTATTATAATACTGACCATATGTAGGATTCTAAGGTTATTGTGGATGTAGATTAAGCTAAAAATGTTCTTAATTCTATTTAAGTTACGGAAATAGTTTCATTTCAGCTACCGAAAGTTGTATAAATGATCTAAATAAGAGTAGTAAAAGTTATGAGTAATTTGTCCAGAAAAGCGAGCGCGAAAAAGGAAGCGGTATACCTCTTGACACAAAGGAACACACTTGTTACGAAGGAGTTTATTAGTGTCGATGGATTTTTTCATGGTTGTCACAAGAAATGTTCTGAGGGTTCAAAATTATTTTTTTTCTGGGAATAGTTTGATGTAAAATAGGAGAAAATGTTGATTCAATATTACAAACGAATAAAATCTAAATGAAATATTTGTATACCACAGACAATGTTTTCAAGTCACCCTGTACTCATTCACAGGAAGCGAATAGAAAATTTCTCAATTAGATATAAACATCGTAATGGAATACATAAATAGAAACTAAAAATTCCAGTGATATTTTTCGAAACAATGTTGTTTTGAACCGCAGAACTTCACGTATTTAAGTTTTTTAATTTTTTTTTAAATTTTGCATTATCCTACAAATTTTCTGCATTTCAGAATCTAAGCATCATTTTTCCATGCATCAATATTTTTACTTTTCCTTCCTATATGGAGAGAAAAAAATATGGGAATTGCAACTTTATGTCGCCTGTTAGGTTTGTTCCGAGGCAAATTATTAAGAATTTTTGCAATGACTATGATAACACAGGGTTTTACAAAGAATTAGGGCAGGCCCAATGTTTCTGGTCTGAGACAACAATGCTATATAACTCCTACTCTCTTCAAAATATATTTAAATGCTGCTTTTGAAAATTGGAGACGCAAATGTCGGAATATGGGAATAGAAGTTGACAATGATACATTTTTTACCCTTCACTTCGCTGACGACCAGGTTATTCTTGCCGAGGATGAACAAGATATAGATTATATCCTGTGGAAACTAAATGAAGAATATACATCTCTTCCTATGAATCCATCAAAAACTAACTATGTTGTTGCGGGGTCACAAGGAACTAACATAATAATTGGGAGCAGGTGTATTAAAAATACAACAGCTTTTTAAGTACCTTGGTGTGTGTATATCAAAGAAAGGTGGATGTAAGTTATATAAAGCATAGGATCTGTCAAGGGAGAGTAGTGACAAGACAGTTGAGTAATTTTTTGTATTACCAAAAAAATAACAAGCAAGAGAAAGATAAGCATATAAAAATCGCTGAATGAAAGCATATGTACATACGGTTCAGAAGTTTGGATTCTACGTCAGAGCGAAGAGCGAAAATTAAAATCAATGGAAATGAACTATTGGAGACGCTGTTGTGGCATTACATTACTGGATAAAGTATCCAATGTTGACATAAAAATAAAATGAGTATTGGTATTGACATAATGGATGTAATTGATGCAAAATGATTGAGATGGTATGGTCATGTTCAAAGAAAAATCGATGGCCTAAGAAAATTTTAAAATGGTTCTCTCAAAGAAACAGGAAGCGTGGCAGACCAAGAAAAACATGGAAAAATGAGTTAGAAAAGGCGATGAAGGAACGAAATCTTCAAGAGGAAGATTAGGAAGACCGAAGGACGTGACGATTGGGATACAAGGGACATTGGCACGTGGGGATATTGGCAATTCAGGGACATTGGCACGTAGGCTATGTGGCAATTAGAATTACATTAAAATACATGAATCATCAAAAGTTCCTCTAGTAGGCAATGAGTACGGATGTGGTCTATGCGTCCCCAAATATTGGCTGCTTTGGTACTGACGAGTCCAAACTTTCAACCTTCAATTTTTCATGAAGGAGACTGATTATGCTATGCGCGTAAAAGAAAAATTTGTCCCTAATGAGGTCAAGGTTCTTTTGAGTTGTAACTTCACATACATCTCAGGATTAGAGTCTATTAGCACTGTTTCAAAGATAGATAAGATTGGGGCAGAGGGCGAGGTGATAGTACATGCAATTTTGTACCCGAAAAGAGTGATGTCTCTGTTAATGAATTGATGTATGTGATACAGTAAAACTTCAGGAGATGAGTAAATACGTCAAGAGTAAGAACTAGTTGTGTCATTCCGGAAGTCATTAGGATCATTGGGAGGTACTTTACTCTTGAGACATTTACTAAATGTTCTTGATAAATGCTGCAATGTTTCTTAATTTTTTTCTCGAATAGAATAAAGTGTTAGTACCGCTTTTCATTAAAACCTATGAAATTTTGAAATTGCAAAGTAAAAATTTATTTTCGAACCTGTTATACACCTTTAATATTAGAGATTTAGTTTTTGATACAAAATTTCCCTTAATTTTAGATCTTTAAATAATGTCATACGCTCAAAAACTGAGTAATTCTTGATAATTAACTCATGACACTAGGAGGAGGAAGAGTTTTGCTATGCCGCACTTTCCATTAATTGTTATCGTTTTGCCCGAGTTGTCTGACTACAAAAATAATAGAGCTGGGTTGTACTGAAGTAACTAATACAGTTATTACAAGGAAATAAAAAGCAAAAATGTTGTGATGAATAAGAAATAGCGGTGACCAAAAATTATTAATTTCCGTTAATGTTTGTAGGAAGCTTCTTAGTTGGCTTTTCCGTTTCCTTAATAGTATTTCTGTAGTAATAATCCTACAGGTAATTAGGTTTTAAGGATGCAATAAGTGATTATTATATTATTTCTTCATGATACTAGTATGCGATCGTTTTCGAAAAAAACTCATTGTGTTGTTTTCCAATGATTTACGGTATCATATTTGACGCGTACTTCATTATCAACATGAATTAGTTATAGTTGATGGGTGTGAGTAGTTTACTGTGTAACAGAAGACTTTTCTGTTTCAGAGTAGCAATGTTATAAAAATGGCCAGTGAAATATCTTTGGTAAAAAAAAAAAAAAAGATAAGTAAGTCGTTGGTGGTGATATTTTAATTCTGATTTGTGGCTTCTGCTCAGTGTAAATGTCAAGCAAGTGAACGCGGCTGTATATCTGTTTACATTGCAATTTCACTTCATGATGGTGTTGCAATTCCACTTCAACGTTTTTTTTTTCGTTCTAATGGCTGAAATTAGGGACCAAACTCCATAGTTCGAAGTTTAGAAATTAGAACAAAAAATTACGTATGTTGTACTAGTAATGTCTTTTCCTATTCCTACCTATTTTTAAGCAGTGTTTTTCGTATGAGAAGTTTATTTTCATGATGTAGCCTTTAGAAGGACGCCTATATGACTAGTGCTTGGGGCCACAGGCATCTCCTACTACGCTAAATGTTAATCCGTGACATTCCTGGAAGCGGGCCATGAAATGTATCGCGGTCTGCCATCTTGTCATCTCGCGCATCCCGACCGTAAAGAACAGACTTTAAGGATGCATCCTGACAATTCTCGAAGTATGTCGACATAGGCCTCCACTCTCCTACGAGATAAAGAGATAATGTCGTCAGAAATGAACAAAACAATAAAATATTATTAATATTGAAGAAAAAGAGTACTCGAAAAATGACTTCTTTTTATTAGGATCCAAAAAATTGCATTGAATATATTTGACCATTAAACGCTAATGTTGTAAATGCAGGTGCAGGTATAATACTATTTAGTTTTTCAGATTTTGAATCTTAATAATAATCTTAGTTTGAGAGAATTGAGAAAATTAGTTGTAACGTTCAGAAACGCAGTCATAATTAAATCATAACAATACTTAACTTTGTATTATTTTCACGTGTGTAATATGAGAATTTATTCAGAAATATCCTCAAATATGGTTCATAATAACGCAATACTCTCTACACAGTACTCCGTATACTCTACGCGAAATCAAGACAGTTGGGAGTGTTAATTATGTTTATTTCCAGGAAGAAGAATGTCAAATGTTGGTGGGAAACTATACGTTTAATAAATGAACATCCATTTATTAAATGCGAGTTGATGGATAATTTAATATATTTATAAAATAATTTAAAATGTTCATGTAATTAATATAGAATGTAACATTACTTATTCTACTTTTGTTCCCTTTTTGAAGCATTCTTGTGCATGTGAGTTATAATGACTGAATATCAACTACTTATTTATTACTCTTTTCGTTGTTATACATTTATTTTAAAATTAAAATGAGTTAGCCAAGCAAATGTTTCTATAGTTGTAGTCGCGGTTGTTTATTTAAGGCATAGTTCAAATTTGTTCTTCATTATAATCCATGACATCCCTATAAAATATGCAATAATAAAACGATTGAATCATGCAATCAAATGTCAACCCATGCAAGGCCGTGAAACCACGTGAAATATTCACGCAATTTTTCTCCGTAGTCGAAAACATCACGTTCTTAAAAGTCACTACGACATGTTTTAGTGGACTTCTCTGTAACTGTCTGAAAATGTCATCTGTGACCTTAGCGATCCTTTTTGTGAGACCTTCCTCGCCGTTCGCGTTGCTTGGGAGCGGCAGCGGCCGTGGAGATAGGAAGGGGATATCTCGGTATAAAACCACTGACGGGATACGACTCGGATCCAGTTCTCCCATCATCTGCATTAAAAGACGCCGCAACAGCTCGAAGTCGAATATTCGCGTTAACTAATTTTCGCGCATGAAATTCAGGAGCAGTGTTTTACCTCGTCGTAACTTAACTGTTTAGCACGAACAGTAGCATTTTTGAGAGAAAGATAACTACTAACACCTGTTAACGGCAGTTTGAAAGCAGTTCGGTTGTAGTGAAGTGTTACTTATACACTTTTTTTTTTTTTTTAATTAAAATTAGAATTGATATATTTCCTTTAAATTAATTTGTATGAAGTAAAACTTGACAAATAACTAAATATCTTCAGATCCTGTCACACGTTCTCATCAGCAAACAAATTTGTAGATGTATAGATATATAATT
Source organism: Teleogryllus oceanicus (assembly GCA_964035755.1). Taxonomy (NCBI): domain Eukaryota; kingdom Metazoa; phylum Arthropoda; class Insecta; order Orthoptera; family Gryllidae; genus Teleogryllus; species Teleogryllus oceanicus. The sequence continues at coordinate 48,412,539 of CAXIVR010000002.1, read as the reverse complement.
TTCTCAATATAAATATAATTAAAACACAAAATTCCAGCGAGTGCTGATTTATGACTTAAGGGTAGTGTATCTAATACAGTGTGAAGGTGTTCCACTGGCTCGTTCGTGCGTTTCGTTCTCGAGCGCCCTGCACTCGCCCGCGGTGGGCTGACGCAAAGGTCGGTGCAATGGCCCTACGGCTTCACTTCGCCTCTTGAGGAAGGCATGGGCGGTTGTCACGTGCAGTTGCGTTGCAGAACTACGTAAGCAATATTCTGAATCTTCCAGGCTAATTTTCCATTTATTATAGCTACATATAAGCGAACTGAAAATGCCTGGAAATGTAATGAATTAATGTTAAACATATTTCTTTTCGAAACTAAATTTCAAATGAATGTCATTAATTCTTTCCTATATTGCTCGTTTAAAAAGATTTGTCAGTTGGATTTAAGTTTCGTTCACATTCTGCATTTGCTAAGGGAAAATAATATATTTTCGTTATCTTCGCCGGCCTAAGGTAACCTGCACATTTTATTGTCACTTTTTTACACAATTTGTACTCGTTTATTCAGACTTTCAATTTCACATCTTTAACTTTTCATTTTATACTTCAAATCGTGATGTAGTCGATTTTATTGGCCGAGTTTTAGGCACTTGATTTATCTGTGCCGAGGTCTTTTCGCTCATGACGACGTCGAGAAAAACCTGCGCATGAGTTTAATTGTTTTCTGTAGAATTTTTGTTCAATATTACTTATGGTGTTTTAGAATTTATAATGATAGGTTTTTATTGAAGGTAGTGTCTTTTTACAGAGTTATTGAGAACGAGCAATCGTGCTATTAATAATTCTATGTGTCAGTCGCATATTTAATCTCATTTTACCTAGCAATTACATTCAACATACAATTCTAAAATATTATTGTAAAAATTTAAAAATAATTATTTCATATTATTCAATAGAATAAAACTCAATAAACGGTAAAAATTGGTGCAATCATTGAAAATCGTTTGTTTTCAAACGTGGATGAAGATAATGATAGAATTAAAGGCTATTTGTTTCTGTAGAAGGCATGACTTCATTCTGAAATAATTTAATTTTAAATTATCTGCAACATCTTTGTCACTTTTATAAACAAATTTTTGAACATAAATATATACTCATTTCATTTAGTGTCATATTTTCAAGAGGAATGCTTTTTTAATTGCGTTGATGAAATTGTGATAACTAATCTATGCGTATTAACGATGCAATGATGTGAATTTTTTTCGGTCCTGAAAACGTAAAAATCGTGTTTTTTAAGGACGAGTTGGAAGGAACAAGAATATGTAAGACGATAGATATTTATGATCAAGTCATATCTTTAATTTGTTACAGAAGTATCACACTATCTTAAAGTTACATATTATCTTAAAGAAAAGGACTACAAACATATGTACACAAGTCCCATATTTACGTGTGTGCGCTCAAACACAAATCACATGATCATTACTTTCATACAGTTCACAAATGAATCACATTTAAGTATCTTGACAAAGTACGTGGGCTAGTATTTGCGCTTATCCTATGGCGTAGACGGTGGCACGAAGGTACGACTACTGCGGCGACACCTGTGGCTGGTAGCCGTCCTTGTTGGCGATGAACACGATGCTGTTCTCCCTGCCGTCCGCGCCGATCCAAGTGATGGTGCCGCGGATCTCCAGCTCCTCGTCTTCGGTGCCCGCGTTCTTCAGAATGGCGTTCTCTTGCCGCACGATGCCGTTGCTCGTCTTGAACCTGTCGCATGAAAAGCATTAGGACCTGCATCTCCGCCCCTTGAAACGTGTACGGTGATATTGGCTGTGGAGAATGGGAAGGTGCAATGCACGATGCCGTTGCTCGTCTTGAACCTGTCACATGAAAAGCATTAGGACCTGCATCTCCGCCCCTTGAAACGTGTACGGTGATATAGGCTGTGGAGAATGGGAAGGTGCAATGCACGATGCCGTTGCTCGTCTTGAACCTGTCACATGAAAAGCATCAGGACCTGCATCTCCGCCCCTTGAAACGTGTACGGTGATATAGGCTGTGGAGAATGGGAAGGTGCAATGCACGATGCCGTTGCTCGTCTTGAACCTGTCACATGAAAAGCATTAGGACCTGCATCTCCGCCCCTTGAAACGTGTACGGTGATATTGGCTGTGGAGAATGGGAAGGTGCAATGCACGATGCCGTTGCTCGTCTTGAACCTATCGCATGAAAAGCATTAGGACCTGCATCTCCGCCCCTTGAAACGTGTACGGTGATATGGCTGTGGAGAATGGGAAGGTGCAATGCACGATGCCGTTGCTCGTCTTGAACCTGTCACATGAAAAGCATTAGGACCTGCATCTCCGCCCTTGAAACGTGTACGGTGATATTGGCTGTGGAGAATGGGAAGGTGCAATGCACGATGCCGTTGCTCGTCTTGAACCTGTCACATGAAAAGCATTAGGACCTGCATCTCCGCCCTTGAAATGTGTACGGTGATATAGGCTGTGGAGAATGGGAAGGTGCAATGCACGATGCCGTTGCTCGTCTTGAACCTGTCACATGAAAAGCATTAGGACCTGCATCTCCGCCCCTTGAAACGTGTACGGTGATATAGGCTGTGGAGAATGGGAAGGTGCAATGCACGATGCCGTTGCTCGTCTTGAACCTGTCACATGAAAGCATCAGGACCTGCATCTCCGCCCCTTGAAATGTGTACGGTGATATAGGCTGTGGAGAATGGGAAGGTGCAATGCACGATGCCGTTGCTCGTCTTGAACCTGTCACATGAAAAGCATTAGGACCTGCATCTCCGCCCCTTGAAACGTGTACGGTGATATTGGCTGTGGAGAATGGGAAGGTGCAATGCACGATGCCGTTGCTCGTCTTGAACCTGTCACATGAAAAGCATCAGGACCTGCATCTCCGCCCCTTGAAATGTGTACGGTGATATAGGCTGTGGAGAATGGGAAGGTGCAATGCACGATGCCGTTGCTCGTCTTGAACCTGTCACATGAAAAGCATTAGGACCTGCATCTCCGCCTTGAAACTGTACGGTGATATAGGCTGTGGAGAATGGGAAGGTGCAATGCACGATGCCGTTGCTCGTCTTGAACCTGTCACATGAAAAGCATAGGACCTGCATCTCCGCCCCTTGAAACGTGTACGGTGATATTGGCTGTGGAGAATGGGAAGGTGCAATGCACGATGCCGTTGCTCGTCTTGAACCTGTCACATGAAAAGCATCAGGACCTGCATCTCCGCCCCTTGAAACGTGTACGGTGATATTGGCTGTGGAGAATGGGAAGGTGCAATGCACGATGCCGTTGCTCGTCTTGAACCTGTCACATGAAAAGCATTAGGACCTGCATCTCCGCCCCTTGAAACGTGTACGGTGATATTGGCTGTGGAGAATGGGAAGGTGCAATGCACGATGCCGTTGCTCGTCTTGAACCTGTCACATGAAAAGCATTAGGACCTGCATCTCCGCCCCTTGAAACGTGTACGGTGATATAGGCTGTGGAGAATGGGAAGGTGCAATGCACGATGCCGTTGCTCGTCTTGAACCTGTCACATGAAAAGCATTAGGACCTGCATCTCCGCCCCTTGAAACGTGTACGGTGATATTGGCTGTGGAGAATGGGAATGTGCAATGCACGATGCCGTTGCTCGTCTTGAACCTGTCACATGAAAAGCATTAGGACATGCATCTCCGCCCCTTGAAACGTGTACGGTGATATTGGCTGCGGAGAATGGGAAGGTGCAATACTGTCATGATTAGTATGTGATTAAACAAGTAAAGGCTTTGGACCACTCTACGCCAAGAAAAATGTTGAACACACTCATCAATACTAGCGCCAGTGCCGGCTCTATGCTGAAGTGATTTAATGATTGTTCGCCCCAAGTGAAAAGTGATGGACGGGCATAGGTTGATGGCAATAACGAATAGAAGGTATCGAGTTTCGTCAAGCTTGTGACAATATTTTTCCTGACTGGAGTAAAAGAAGAATTTCAAGTCATATACCATATCGCTAGTGGGAGGACTTTCTCTAGGAAGAAAACACTTCAAAGCAAAAACCAAGGAAAATTCTACTGCTCGTCTTGAAAGTCTCTTAAATTTCTGGCGAAGTATTATTCATGAATAGGACCTACTTTAGTTTCAAGTTATATCTTTGAATTATTTTGCGCTAGAAATTTAAAGAAGTATATTGCTTACAGGTCTGCAAGAAACAACATGACAGTTTAGTCGTGAAGCATAATTTTTTCCTCCAATTCTTCAAATTATTAACAGAAGCAAATGGACCGCAGCAAAAACTCAGATAGTATCCAACTACCGGACTCCGGTGTGTATTTTCACGTTAAAGGTTTCTTTGTGCTTTGCAAATTCATAATAAAAATATATTCTAATCTTATTACAGTTTCCCGTCTCATCCATTTTCGGTCGCAGAAAGTTTTATGAAAATGTATCGATTTAAGTACTTTGTTTAAATTTTTTGTTTCATTACAAAATTAGGGAGATTATTGCAAATATGATGAAACAAGTCATAAGAAATCGTGTAAATGCCGGAAAGAGAGTGTAAGAATTTGCATCGGTTCACCAGTGTAATCGTAGGTGCATTTACACCATGAAAAGAACACGTATTTTTCTAAACTTCTTTCAGAATATCATAGAGGGAGCCGGAAAAGAATTTCGCCAGTCAGTTTGTCTTGTCGAGAACAATCCAATAAAGTATTTATCTCTTCTGTAGTAGTCGTAAAAGCGCCTTAGTTGCTTAAAAACAGTTTTAAACATTTCTTAGAATATTCCGATGACAAAAAATTATGTTTCCGATTAGGAGACACTGACGCATCGAATAATACATTTGACTCTATTGGTGGACCGGAAGTGAGTGATGGCCGGACCCAGGCCATTTCTATACTAAATAAGAATATACAAAAGTTACATTTCTGTATGGGAAGGTAATCCCACGCGTAGAAGAAATATTAATGATAGAAACATTTCTGTCTAGAAGGACATAAATTTAACTTATGGGATCTCTTTCAACTTGAGGACTGACCAGGCGAACCGAGAAACATTTCAATATCGCTGTGGAGGAAAACGGTTCAATTCGTTAAAAGTGGCGTTAGCACAATACTGAAAGTAAAACATGGATTGTTGCGAGCCAAACGAGCTTCTGTCATTCAAACCTGCTTTCGACGATGGGTTTTGTTTTAAGAGAACATTTATTCTACCTAAATAGGCCAATGGCTACCTAAATAGGCCACCGGTCCAAAAGCTTCCGTAGTCCCTCAAGAGAAATACAAGTCTCCTTGCTCTAGTGCCTCTGCGATTGCGAGCACATTTCATAGCAGGCACGGAGAAACGCGATTACAAGCTAAGCTTGCGAATTGGAAAATGCATAAATTTCTTGCGACTATTCACTAGATTAGTGAAATTGTCCTCTCATATTCAAAATAAAATTCTAAGCCTACATAACGTCATCTCTCATGTTCAGTTTCTACGATGGACTTTTTTGTTTTGATTGATTGAAATATAAGCCAATACCAAGAGTAAACACTTAAATTTTGTTTTAACGGTTAGGAAAAAGGAAGGGAATGTCTTACATTAGTAGAACCTTTTCTCTTGTGTTGATGGTCACGAGTAAAAAAATCAATGAAGTGGGGATAACACTATTTTTGTATAAAAAAATTCTTTATATAAGAGAAACAAATGATCTAAAAAAAACTAATCTAAAATATGACCGTCAAAATAATTTTTAACATCTTTAATAAAACGGCTTTAATAAATACTTCATTAAATTCCATTTACTTGTTCCGAGATTAGCTAGAAGAGACAATATTCAAGTAAAAGATAATAAAGGCTCCGTTATTACTAGACCACTGACACTTTCATTATATTTACAGAGAATCTGCACATGTTATAAACGAAATGATACCTGGATTTTTTCCCATATTTAAAATGAAGAAGAAGAAAATGGCAATAATATCATTTTAATAAGCTCCTTTACGTGTTTAAATTATATATTTTTTTTAAATTTAAAAATTGTTACATTTTTTTGAGGAACATAAAGACTAACAGGAAAATGAGACCTTTTCAAATAATTGCAAGCAAGAAACATGAAATTTGAATCATTTTACGTAGGTGACAATGTCAAATTTACGTAGGTTACAAATTAATTCGGTCACAATCTTGGAAGAGCCAAAATATAAAAATAAAAGTGTTTGCATATTTAGAATTCTAGTGGATATTGTTAAAATTATTAGGATGTTAAAACAAAGTGTGTCATTAATATGGGAACAAAAATTGACGTCATTTACTGACATAAGTATGGAATGTCAACATAGGACGGCCAGGAAAATAAAGTGAAATAAATCTGCTCAATTGAATAATTCATATATAACATATAACATTTCCCCTAAAGACTAAGTTGTTTTCAATAAACAAGAAAGTCGAAAAAATTATTTGGATATTGTTTAAGGAAAAAGCGAAATCCATAAATGTTAGTTTAATTAAGAAACTTAAAATTTCCCTGATAAAAAAAATCTGCACGAAAGCATCATTGGCATTTTGAGGTTCCATGACTGACATAGAAATATGAGAACAATTGTTTGGTATATCCGGGTACGTCAAATGCGACGATCATTAGGCCATTTAGTGTTGTGAATGTGGAAGATGGTGATGTGCCTCCCCTGTCGGATGACGAGATTAGGTGTCTACCTACACGTGGGCTTATGCGGAATTTCCCCTGCAAGTATCTCCCCAAGTGGAGCAACGCACCCGCCACTGTCGGGACTCGAACTCGAGGACCTTCGGTTGATTCATTGATTGGTTTTTTCGTGTTTCCGGGCGCGTCAACTGCTTCGGTCATTAGCCCCGTTAGTGTACTGCATGTTTTTTCTCGGGAGATGGCGGTGATCTTCCCCCGCTGGATGGCGAGATCCGGCGCCGCCCTACCGTCGGCTAGTGGGGTTTCCCCCTAACCAGGACCTCCCACCAGCGGGGCACCGCCCCGGTGATCTTCCCCCGCTGGATGGCGAGATCCGGCGCCGCGGAAACCGAAACGCTCCGATCAGAGCAGTCGGCGCAGATTCTCCTCAGACAGGGTGAATTCGACCTGGCTGAAGCTGTGTGTGAAATGCGCGAGGACTAGACTAGGACCTCCCGGTTAGAGGCGCTGCAGTGACATCAGTTGATGCACTGAGCTACCGCTACCGGTCGAGGACCTTCGGTCAAAAACCGGCTAAACTCTGCTGGTATAAGAAAATGTTAGAGGAATGCGCAGTGAGATCGTTCTTCTTGAAGGGAAGAACGAGACGGGCTGGAGGGTCTCACCCGAAGGCGTAGGAGCCCAGGCCGTCGTTGTCCGCGGAGTACTCCTCGATGTAGGCTTCGCCGTCGCGCGTCTGCGGGCGGGCGGCGGCGAGGGCCAGCAGGGCGGCGGCGACCAGCAGCTGCAACAGAAAAAACCGGCGGTTTCAGCGGAATAGCGGTTAGCGTACCAGAGTGTTGTACTCAAGATTGCGGGTTTAAACTCGATCGAAGCCGTGGACTTCTAAGGGCGAAAAAGTCCTTCGTACGCCTTCCTTCGGAGGGGAAGTAAAGCCCACTGTCCCATGTAATAGACTTACTGCATGTCAAAGATCCTCAAGTCTTTCAGAAGCCTTTGAGCTAAATTAAAATTACCTTTTTCGTCGCCCAACATAATACCTTCTTTCTCCGCTAGATGGTGAAAGGAGCGCAGCGAAATGTGCGTGGACAGACGGAAGAGAGAGCGCGAGTCTCACCACATAAAATAAGTTATAAACTAAGTAAACCCTTCCTGCCGTATGTTGAGAGTGATTTGATTGATTTATTAGCTTTTCTGGACTCGCCAATTGAAAGGGTCACCAGCAATAGGTGCTGACAAAAACCTAATTTTACAGGAACTACAAACAATGATTAATTATCAAAATATTGATAATTCTACACTGTTTTTGCGTCCAAATATTTTCTATTTGCCTCATGGTGTGTATGGCATTAACATTGCTACGTTTGAAGAAAGCTATTACAGCATATTAGTCATTTTAGGAAGAATCCAATGGCTGAAGATACTATATGCGCCAGTTAGCACTTTTTGACAACTCAAAAGAGACAGTAAAGAAAATGGAATATGTATTGGAATATTCAATGAATTTGGAAATAATTGAATGTTTAAATACATGTATTGTTATACACTACATGTCAATCAAGCAATTGACACTAACTTGTCGAATCAACGTAATGGAAGCCAGTTCAAAGCACCTTTAGTCCAAGGGACATTCTTGTAACGTGTTCACTAGTTTCGTTTAATGCTCTTGGTGTGCAGCAGGGTCGGATTCAGCCGATTATTTTGGAGGGGGTCATCACAGATATTTGTTAAATAAAAAAAATTATTATATTGTATATTGTTTTTGTAGCGTATATGGTAGTATACAATATGATTGTTTAAATAATTATATAATAAATTCCATTCCAGGTTCCATAAATAAAATATTTAAATACATTTTGTGAAATAAAACGGGGTAACGAGTGAAAACTCTAGGCCTTGGCATCCCCCCCTCCAATGAATCCAACACTTGCGAGCAGTACCCACGGCAGATAGCACCTTTTGCATCTTACCGTATTTAGAGGTGTTTTCGCTTGAACTGCGACCCCTTGTAGTTTTTATACTATTTTCCAGCATCATTGAGATTTGTTTTCTTCACCCTTTGCCAATCATCATAATTTACCCGCCTTATTTACCTTTAATCAGGAGTTTTACGACGTTCGTTGCGGGTAGCGTGAGTGCTATGTCTGCAATTTCTATGCAGATATTTCTATGCAGATAGAACATTCTGCATCTAATGGCAACTTTTGAAAATCGAAATTAATGCTTTGTAGTAAGTGAACGCTCACGAGATTGCACCAGTGGCATAATTCCCTCTCATACAATCGTTCTACATTGAAATGTAACTTTCGGCGAAAGTTAGCACCTTTTGCTGGTGACCCCTTCAATTGATAAGGTCATTAGTCCCGTAAGTGTAGGGCATGTTTCATCGTCGAGGTGGCGGAAATATTTCTCCGTTGGGTGGCGAGATCCGGCGCCGATCTACGTCGCCTTGCGGGGATTTCCCCCTACCAGGTATCTCTTATCAGTGGAGCACCACCCCGGCCGGGACAAGCTCTAAACTCCCGACTGGTCTCCCGGCATGTGCGGTAGTGGAGTGCATGTTAGTGCAAGTGTACACGTAAGGAGTGAGGATAGGACGAGGAAGAGGAAGGAAAGATCGCGCGCGGTCCGTGGCCCATTTTGGTAGGGTACTGCTCCGGCATTCCCCTGGCGTTGATCGAAGAAATCACGGAAAACAACCGATCAGAGCAGCGGCCGCTATACTTTTTCTCCAGACAGCGTCTGAATTCGACCTAGCTGTCTAGCTAGTGTCGAAAATCATGCCACTGTCGGAACTCGAACCCGACGAGTAATTAAAGTGAAAAGATTATACAAAAAGAAAAGAAAACCAATTCCTACCAGTACATTCGACCTGACAGGTGGCAAGAATTAAACTAGAAAATACTCTTGTGCAGTGAAGTCAGAGTTCAACAAACAATTAAATCTAGAATAATGACGTGTAAACTAGTGGTGCTAAAACTGCATGTACTTTCTCGCCATTAGTAATGGAAATTAAATAGTTTCAAGCGATAATTAAATGGTTTCACGTAATAGATTTTTTATTCAAAACTTAAAGTGAAGATTTATTTTTAACACTGAATTCATTGTTTAAGGTTTGCAGTGTATTCATGAACATATCGAATTAGTTGTTTGCTTTACAATATTCGTCTGCAGAATGCCAGAAAGTAAAATAATCAAAATTTAATAAATAATACGATACTAATAGCGTGGGTAACAAATTTAAAAATATGATCGAAAAATATATGATAGTTATTATTAAACACTATTGTATTGTAATTTTTTATAAACATATAAAAATATTAATTTATATTACCGCAAACGAAAGGAAGCTGTCATCATCGCCATCTGTTATCAGTGCGGCGTTACAACAATGGGTTACAACAACGAACAGCAACCGCTCATCTATTCGTTTTCACATTTAACACAAAGGACACATTTAAAAATAAAATAACAAATATAATAATTATAATAATGATAATAATAATAATAATAATATAATAATAATAATAATAATAATAATAAAATGGAATCCAACTGCGTAAATTGGGAACCGGCGATTGAAGGCTAGCAATCTTTATTTCATGTTTATTTCAAATAAGTGTTAATTAATTTCTAAAAGATTAATTTGTGAATTACGTTACTTACGTAACTTACGTAGTATCCAACTGCCTCAAAACATTTCTCAAATTACGATCACGAAGCACAAGATTTTCAGAGCAGGCGATTAAATTTGACACCCAATTTCTCAAAAAAATACTCATATTTTCGCAAAATTCAACAAGACCTCATTTGAAAATCTGTTTTCGTAAACACATTTCACTAAGAAATAAAATTATATCTTCATCATTGTAGTGGTAAGAAAACGCCGATAAAAATCTTTTTTCAATTTTCGAACTAGATGCTGCGAGATGGCACAGACTTTCTCGTAATTTTTTTCTTATTTCTTTGGTCTTTTCGGTCTCCTGCCAGCTGCCATCTATCGCCGCCCATATTTTTAAAAAAATGTTCCCAAGTTTTCCGTAATAGTATAACAGAAATATTACTTTAAGAATATTAAAAAAAACATTAAAGCCTCGTCTTATATGGGAATTTTTGTTGAAACAGTAGTTTTTAAGGAAATTGTGTTTAAACCTCACTTAAATGCGAAATTTGAAGCTCTTCACAGAAAACACAGAATGTGCATACTAACGAATTGAGAGACATTTCAAAAAATTACATTTGGTTAATTTTCAACAAGTCAAAGGAATACATGAAAACAAATTTTGTCGTGTTTCACAGTGCAAATAGTTGGAAATGTTTGAAGAAGAAATTTGAAGCAGTTTTTTGAGAAAATAGCATTTAAACATTTCTGGAAACGCGGAGAAATGCTTTGCTGTTGGCCATCATCGTGACGTCACGCTTAAAAGGCTTATGTCTTCCATTCGCCGCACTGATGCGCAACCAGTGCGCACTCAGGGCAGCTTTCGTGTTCCATTCGACGCTAGGGCGCACCAGTGCAAAGACGATGTCGCTAGCCAGCCGCCGACCCGGAGACTACCCCGACGACGCTGCCGCCACTGAAGATGTCCACCGCAGACGTGGACAAAACATTTGGCTCTTCAATGCCACCTAGACCACGGCCTAACCAGCCCGGAAACTTTCACTCATATTGATTCCAGCCGTGAAAGCCTACGATGCTACGTAAATCCAGTGCTATTTAGAAACCAAAATGTTTAGGTACGCCTCAATTTCGAAACGCTAATAATGTGAAAATAAAAATAGTGACCTTTACAAAATCATTCAAATACATGTCAAGAAATATTTCTTGCACGCCCATACATATACCAGCGGAAATGCTCATGTTAATATTTTTATGGTTTTCAATAACCAAAGAATTCTGCAGAAGCCTTTCTGTTCAAAATCTTGTGTACTATATCGATCTCTGGCAAATCTCGAAAAATGATATTTTGACACATACGTGTTTGAAGTTTTCGTTAGTTTTTAAATTAGGAAATCACATGTTAATAATTTATGAATTAAGAAGTAAGAATTACCAAAAGACTTCATACAAATTATAACAACGATCATAATTCAAAATTCTTACTTTTCGAGTTCCATCAGTGTGACAGACCAAGAACACTTACCTATAATCTCACTGCGTAGCACACACGCACTGACTCAGTTCCGGAATCACTTTCATTCGTAGCTGCTCTTCACGCTTGAGGGGCAGCACTGTTACGGAGCGGTGACGTTATTGCCCTGCACTAGGGTGAGTTTCAGTGCAACGAATGAAAAACGCTATTAGATTCTTCTATCTCATACTTCCGCCTTCTGTGTACATTGTGGTTTGCACAGACTGAAGAGGTTTATTTGTATAACTATTAATTCAAGATTCGCTCTCACAGTAACATCTAGAAGAACTATTAATAGTTGCTTGATACCTATGAAGATGATTCTTATGCGAGTAGTGCAACCGTTCCTTTAACGTTTTGCCGTGATCTACAAGTGATGTAGTGTAAGTGCTGTAATTGCGGAAGGAATAACGATGGAAATGCACCACTTGTTCCCATGTTTCATACTCTGAGGAAAAATTAAGGCGGAGTTTAACATGCGAGAGTTCTCGCACGGTACGCTATATGCTTTCTAATAGGTGCTACAGAATGGCACAGACTTTCTCGTAGTTAAATTTTCTAATTTCCTTGTTGGGGACTGGCTTCATGATCTTGCTCCAGTCTCATTCCAGTTGCCATCTATCGTCGCCCAAAAAACATTGTTTTGACATTTTCTCAACTTTTCGCTTCATTAATAGTTGAACCGAAATATTACTTCAAGAACATTAAAGAAGAGAAAAATCTGGTCCTAAATTGAAATTTTAATTGAAAAATTTGAAGCGGTTTTTAAGGAAATGGCGATTAAGCATCACTTGTGAATGCGAAATTTGAAGCTATTTTCATAGGAATCTGTTGAGTTCTCGAAAACCTTCATTGGAAGTAATTTGTAGCACTTTCACTCACGAATGTAATAATGAATTCAAATTGATGGAAATGTGCAAATTAACGGCGTTAGAGATATTTGAAAAAATTATACTAGTGTAATTAAAAAAAATATAATACACAAAAATAAGTTTAACGCCATATTAAACTGTACAATAAGCACTATTCGTTGGAAATAATTGAAGATAAAATTTGGAGCCATTTTTGAGAAAATAGCGATTGAGCATTTCTGAAAATGTTTTTATAATAGTATTTTATACTATATTATATACTTATGTTGTATATATATTTATTATATTATTATATTATATATATTTATTATATTATTATATTATAGATTTATACTATTGTGGTAGATACCACATTGACCCCAGATAGAATGATTCTACAAATGAGAACATACCGAATCTGGTCCTCTAGCGACTGGTAGAGTCCACAAATTATATCCGATTTTCAAAAAATTCCCCCCTTACAACTACATATTGCAATTCACCTCAATAAAGCAATGACACAACAAATATTTTCCTATGCTTCCTCAGTCTGGGCTGTCACAGCCAAATATCAACAAAATGCAAATTTTCCAAAATACATACCTACGCACCATCACAAAAGTTCCATGATACGTTTCCAATGCGCAGTTACACACTGAACGTGGCATTACACCCTCCCCGACCACTTCTCCCTCTCAGCCGGAGAATCATATTCCAAAATATTCGCTTCAGCTCGTCATTTTCACATAGGTAAGCAAAATTCTCATCGCAAAAGATAAAAAGAAAGCTACCAGAATTTTTCGATCCCCCATTTACATGAACTGATGATTCTTAACTCATTATACACTATATAAGCACTAAATTGTATTATATCTAAAACTGGAATTCTGTATTTAATGTATCATATGATTTTTGCATGTTTCTCCTATCAATGTATCTATATTATGCGGCTGCAGAGGGCCTACGGCCAAACTAGAATAAATTAAAAAAAAACTATAAATATCCCTTTCTAATAAAACCCTTCTAATAAAAGAGGGGGGCACGAACCGCAGTTGGGAACTGTTGGCTAGAGCTTCATTCTGCTTCATCACCCAACACCGCTTTGGATCATTCTAATCCACCCTCGGGGGTCTTTGGCTGTTCAACTCCTAACATCAGTTCGTCGGGTAATTTTTAGAAGAATGCTAGTTACATGAGAAGAAATTGAAAAGTGAAGGACTCCTGTTTATCATTGAGATAAAATTAATTTTCTCCGGGAGGGAGTTTTTTCTTTTATATTCGGTGTGTCTGTATTGCAAATTTCTTAACTTACTTAACTTAATAAAGTTTGAAAAAAAATGTACCAACTGCTATAAGCTTAATGTTGTTTGCAACATCAACTATCTTTTACAGCGGGTTCCAGTTAAAGAAATTATTAACCGAAACATAAGGCGAAGTAGGGATTAATCCAATTACCGGTTGATGCGTTTAATCAAAGTTTCGCAAAGACTGCCAAAACAGTACATTCATACAAGAACAAAAATGAAACAAATATCTATAGACTACTACGCAATGAACCAGCAGTAATATCATTTCCCCTATTTAAACGGAAAATTGTAGATTACAATCAAATAAAATGATTTCCGAAAATCTCAACTTCAAGCAAAATTTGAGGTCATTTTCCTGTCCGTTCCACGTTCATGTTTGATAGTTATTAAACATTATCGACTACTTCTGATATGTGATAAACATTTTTGTAATTGTACATGCACACACAATACGAGTGTTAGCTTAGCAGTGAATCAAAATCATCGAACAGCCCCTCAAACAGCTACTTGGCACACGACTCATTGTGCGAAATAAACCCAGCAGTATTGACAGCACGCGGAAAACAGCTCAACTGTAATTGAGCTTCAGTGTCAAATGAAGCGGTTTGGCAGTTAATACTCTCAAACTCGGAAAAATGTTGAGTTTCGAAATTTAATTTTGATTTCCAAAAACGTCTTGTAATATTCGAATTCTTATCCGCTTTAAGACGTTAGTTTTCGAATGGAAGTATTTCAACCAAGCAATGGAAGACTTACCAACTTCATGATGTAGCGTTGGCGGTGTGTTGAATGGAACTGGCGATGGCGGAGTAGGTGTCTGCTGTGGCGACATCAGGATCCCAACGCGCGCTTATATAGATCCTCCAGCCGGACTCACGCACCGGCTCACCTCTGTGCTGTCGCCAACATTTGTCACTTTTAACGGCCGCTGGAGTGAAAATTTACAATCGCGTGGCGTCTTCACTTTTAGAAGAGGGGCTCCGGGCGTCTCAAAGCGCTTGCCCGTGCGGCCTTGGGCCCAGGGCTTCCGCCGCCTCCACGCAACCGACCCTTCCGCGGGGTCGGCCAGGATTTATGGCTGGGGACGCGACGGGATTATTCCGATTTTTTTTAATATTTCGCCTCAATATGGGGGCATTAAGATATATTTATTTTATTATTTTAAATTACCATCAAAGGGTAAATTAAACGGTAAATGATTAAATAATCAACAATCGAATTTTAGTTCTCCTATTGAATAATTCCTCTCTTTAGTACTTACGTACTACATTAGTAAGTACATAATGGAAAGTAATTTTCTACACAAGGTCAATTTAGTTTTCATCGATTTCTAATTTGTAGAATTTTTTCCAATTTGATTTTTCACTTTACAATCACATTTGATTGTGTGTACTGAATATAGTTTACTTAATTATTATATTCTTCTTCTTCGTGTAATTTCTTTCTCATGAACGTTTTCATCAATGTTTTTGGTGAATTCGATAATCCAGTATTATTCCGTCTCTAGTTTTTTATAAATTATCATGCCTTTTGCCATTTTCTTCTTAATGAAGAATTAACTGAATACATCAAAACAATATTTTAGTTTTTATATTTATTTACAAAATAATAGCAACAAAACTACACTACTTTGGATGAAAACAGTGAACTAATCCATGGATTATTAAACAGAAACGAAATTCTAATTTTTAAATTCTCCTTACCCAATTTTTTTAAATGAATTCGTGAATGTTTTGAAGTTAAGTCGGTTATAAAACAAAACTTATTTAAATGGTAGATTCCTTCTTTTTGTGTTTATCCTTCTAAAGCAGAAAAACTTGTGTAAAACAGTAATAATCAATTCCCCCGATAAGGGGTGGCATGCAAGAATCTCACAAATGTTTCATTTAATAATGACCTAACCTGAAGACATACATGAATTCATTTACAAAAGTGGTCAAGAAACATGAATATATACTTTTGATTTCTTTCTCTTTTTTTTTGTTTATTATTGTATGGATTTGGTCAGTTTTCATCTAAATTAGTCTAATGTTGCTGCTATTATTTTATAACAAAATCAGTAATTATTGGTATATTATTATAACTTCATTACTAAATAAAGTTTTTGATGAGATACACTTCAAACGACGAATATACAGTTGATAATCGTAACATATTTACTCTCGAGCATTTGCAAACTGAAATCTCAGAAAATTGATCTAGAACTCTTCCTTTTGGTAGGATCTGTTTTATTGAGTTATGCTGTTTAATGATCTGTTATACTGAGTTATGCTATTTTAAAATTATTTGAAATATTCTTGTGAAATGTCATTATTTTGAAATATTTACTTTTATTATTTGGAATATGATAAATGGTACCCTGTAAAACAGTGAATTACGAATTTAAATCTACAATGTTAAATAAATAAATAATTATCTGATTATTTGCAATATGTTTTACTTTTTACCTTTGCAGACACAATCGAAAAAAAATTATATGTGGCTGTGAGTGATTGGTACTTTTAAGAAATTTGTATTTCCTTTCTGTTAAACTGTTAGTTTTTAAAAGTTGTTTACAGTTATAATGATTGTACATTAATTTTTAGGTAAGATTATCAGAAGATTAAGAAATTGGTAAAATGCAACTTAGAATTATGTAATAAAATATTTGAAATTCAATCATCAATATTAAATTTGTTCTTGAAATTTCAAAGGATTTTTTAATATTTTAATAACAATTATTTTTATTTAAGAAGAATGAAATATATCTTTGGGATAATGGATTCAAATATTTTCACTCCAAGGTTGAATGTATGAGTGGCAGGGGAATTGAAAAGATGATCAAAGGTAGTTTTGACTTGGTTTGTAATAGATATTTTAAAAGGAACAATTCGTAGTTCACTGTGTTTTGTTTATTATTGTATGGATTTATTATTGTATGGAAATAACCATTCTGCTTTGACATTTTTCTTAAACGATTATTTTATGTAACTTGTAATTAATGTATTAAGACAAGATGCGCATTACACCATATACAACAAGCATAAGTAAAGGATGGACTACTTATGGTTTTGCAAATAAGTATGCACAATTCAGTTTCGAGTTTTGAATTCTGTATATTAATAGGGTCCAATTTAGACATTTTTATCTACTACGTTTTTTCAACTATTGTTTGAAAGAGTGACTTCTAAGTTAATTTTTTATACATCCACATATTTAATAAATACATTATTTGCTAACCAAGGTATATGGATATTGTTCATTAAGTGGTGTTGGTTCAGGTTGACGACAACTATTTTTTATGTTTTCTTGGATATAATATTATTCTCAATTTTTGTTTACAATTTGAATATTGATAAACTGCATTTTGAAAATTACAAAGAGCTAAATGTTTAAACTTTTATGAGCAGAGAATAACGCTCTTTCAGATACATATAGAGCAACGTTATATTTGTTAGCAGTGGAATTCATGAATATTAAATATGAGTGGGGATAAAATTGAGGAACGCAGGAATTAATTGGATAAACATAAACTTATTTTCACATCAAATTTTATGTCAAGTAAAAAAACTTTTAATTATATTCAAAAGATACAAGGGAGTTTCCATTTCTTGAAATTAGTACACAAGTTCACTTAGCCCTGTATTAACAGTGTATTTCTCTAACAGATTTTTCGCCCGGTTTCTTTTGATCTACATGTCTTGAACAAATGTTAATATGGCCACTTCTTTGCTTCTGAACAGTAATTGCAGCTTCCAACTATATGCACGTTTACTTCATCTCTATGGTGTTTGGTTGATTGATTTTTTTTTCGTATTTCCGGGCGCGTCAACTGCTTCGGTCATTAGTCCCGTTAGTGTAGTGGATGTTTTTTCTCGGGAAATGGCGGTGATCTTCCCCCGGTGGATGGCGAAATCTAGCGCCGACCTACCGTCAGCTAATGGGGTTTCCCCCTAACCAGGACTCTCCCACCAGCTGGGCACTACCGATCAGAGCAGCCGGCCGCTAGAATTCTCCTCTAGACAGCGACTGAATTTGACCTAGCTGAAAAACTAGCGAAGAACATCCTGCCGCCGTCAGGACTCGAATCTAGGACCTCCCGGTCAGAGGCGCTGCAGTGACGTCAGCTGATGCACTGAGCTACCGCTCCCGGTCTCTGTGGTGTTGAAGTAGTTATTTCGTCGCCAGTGCCCTCAATTAGGTCTAAATCTGTAGCTCTCTCATCAATGCAAGTAATTTATATTATATACATTGTTTTGCACATTTATTGTTATAAAATCAAAAAGATCGTTAGTATTTTGAATTATAATTCAATTAAGAATAATTAAATTGAAAGGTTTAGGCTTCCTGAGCTCTCAAAAACATCAGCACATTGTACTTCTGCCACATATATGTATATTATACTTCTGCCACATGCATTAAAAGAATTTACGTTAAATAAATAGATACGGGCGAATAAATTATATCACAATTATCTCGGTCACAACAGTGACCTTCTACATACAATTTATGGATCCTCTTCCTCCACAAGATGGGACTTACAAATATGGCGATGATTTTTAAGTCATGGCAATCCTACACAATAAAATAGCATTCAACGGGGAAGGTGGTTCAGTGCATCAACTGATGTCACTGCAATGCTTCTGACCTGGAAGTCCTAAGTTCGAGTCCCGTCAGGAAATGATTTCCGATACCAACTAGGTCGAATTCAGACTATGTCTGGAGGGGAATTTTAGAGGCCGGCTGCTCTGATCGGTAGTTTTCCGTGGTTTCTCCGATCAACACCAGGCGAATGCCGGAGCAGTACCCTATCAAACAGGCCACGGACCGCGCGCGATCTGTCCATTCCTCTTCCTTGTCCTATCCTCTCCCCTTACACACACTAACATGCACTACACTACCACGTATTCCGGGAGACCGGTTGGGAGTTTAGAGCTTGTCCCGGCTGGGGCGGTGCCCCGCTGGAGGGAGAGTCCTGGTTAGGGGTAAACCCCGCTAACCGACGGTAGGTCGGTGCCGGATCTCGCCATCCAGCTGGGGAAGATCACCGCCATCTCCCAAGGAAAATAAAAAAGAAAACGTGGACTACGCTGAGGAGACTAATGACCTCGGTAGTTGACGCCCCCGGAATCACTAACAATCTACCTTAAATAGCATTTGGATACGTATTAAGGATATTTTGTCTCAAAAATGTCAATTCAGCTGTTGCGGTCAAGTTTACTTTCTTTACATTTAAATACTACTGTCAAAATAACTTAAACAAACGTCATCTTGCCACTTCACAATACTGTAATTCTTGAGCGTTAATTCTCATTAATGCTAATACGTGACACTGTACAGGCTGCGGGCCCGAATTTTATTGCAGGGGAAACCTGAGTTCAAGGTGCACGACTGCAGGCAGATTCCACCAGGAGAGGCTGATTCCGAAAGGGCACGCTTCCCGCCTACACGCGGCGCACCAGCGCTCCCACTGCGTGTCTTGCCCCGCGGAGGCCGCAGCTTCCTTCCCGCCCCCGGACAAAGGACTCGCATCTTAAGCCTGTTTTACACGGTGATGGTTTCATCATTTCCCGTCGGTACAGACTAGTTACTGAGCAGACTGGATGTAATTTGTACGAAAAAATGATGCATGCTTCATTTTTACGTACAGATTTCATCGAGTTTGACTACGGCGCCCCTAGTGTCACTTTATGGAACTTTCTTCGATTGCGTGCGTTCTCCGCACAGAGTATATACACGGCAGCAGATGCCACAATAATGCTAGCTGTCGCCGTAGCGATTATTGTTTTCCTTTCCATCTCTCAAAAAAAAACAACAAAAAAACACAATACCTCACTCGTCTTTCTACTCCTTACACTGCAAATTCGTAACTATGATCATTCTTCCCGCTAATTTCATTTGTTTCCGTAAATTCAATGTTCAGTTAAACTTCCAGCGCTTTTTGCGGCGTTCGGAGGAAGTATTTTCATCACGATTACGTGCAGACACCGTACAGACCAGAAATAACCGTGTAAAACGGTGGAATCACGTTCATCCGGTTTCGGTACGAATAGAACCGAACGTCCTTTTTCCATCCAGTTTCTGTACAGGGAAATGATGAAAAAAGGATGAAAAAATGTAAAACAGGCTTTAGGGCGGCGGTCACCGACCAGCCCATTTTGACCAAAATTTCGTCGGCCGACGTGGGACGTTTGCGTGCATGACCGATTCGTTCAAATACGTGCTGGTAAATTGAAAGGGGCATATTGAACCCGAACGACCTCTTCCGATGGCGTTAGGAAACATCAACTGTGTCGTTTCGATCTGCTTCGTTTCAATTTGTCGGCTCCATTAGCCCTAAATCAGCTGGAGAGTGAAGGCCGTCTCTAATACCAAGACTATCTACAATATAATTATGTAGATGGTGTTGAGTGTGCTTCTCGCAAACGTTTTAAACAATAAACCGCGAAATTATCGGAATATTCAGACGAATTTGGGTACAACATGCAGGTGCTTTTCGGATGAAATAGATTAGCGGGCAATTTTGCTGACAGTGGACCGGGAGCGATCGATCGATATTTCGGGTACACTGTAACAGTAACGGAACAGTCGCAAAGCAATAACGGGGATCAACAATGAATTATTTTTGCATCTATCTTTGTTTAAGAAAGTAGTTACTGTTTCGTCGTTTAGGACTTTTCTTATTAGAACATTTCTAAGGTTAGATTCGTCTTTAAAATAAAGCCGACGAGTCGCGTAATCGCTTGGTGGAAGGTCAAGCGTTCTCTAACTGCTAGAGTTTAATTGTTTAAATAATTAATGCCTAGCTACATTCACATAAAAACTGTCATTATGCAATAAGCTACAGCCCTCTAAAAGAGAATCATACAATGGGGGTAGAAAAAGAATATGGCGTAGAGACAAGTCAAGCGAGGCGCGGGACCCACAAGCCTTGTTGCATTGTGAGAGTTGTGACTTGGGATATTGTTGAAGATGAGCAGAGCAAAAAACGCCAATACATCAATGATTACATTAAATATGGGTTTATGTGTATGCTCAAGGTTGGCTTCGAACATCATCGATGAGTTATTTGGTATGTAACGAGCACTTAGTGCGAGAAAGCGTTTTCAGCACTTGTTGACAATGAAAACAAAATCAGGGGAAACTTGACATTGTTAATTATTTATGTTGTGCACTTTCTGATACTCAACCAATTATAAGGAATCTGGAAAAATATGAAAGCTTATCCTTCTCACTGATTTTTCTTGTCCCCTGTTTAATTTAAATCTCAACTTGCAATACGATTTACGACTAATGAATATTACATTTTCGTAATCTAACCTCAAGAAACGAACATTTCAACAAGAGGTCAAAAAATCAAACATAATTAACTTGTAAAATTGTAAAGTAAAAATAATTGAGTAAAAATAAATGTATTGTTACTAATTGTAACACTCGTTTTATTCATTACCGAATACAAATGTGCAAGGGGGCGTGGGAATCTTTGCTAATCGCAGATGGGGACGTGCTAAAAACGTTTGGAGCTTTAGAACAACAGCTGTTGTCGCTGCAATATCTCCGATCAACACATCCTAAGGTTAGAATCCTGACAATAGCGAATATTTGAATTTCGCAGTTAGTGGTGGAATCCAGCTGCTGCCTGGAAGAGAATTCAAGCAGCCGTCTGCTCTGATCGGTAGTTTTTCATGGTTTCTCCGACCAAATCCAAGCAAATATAGACACGGTACATTAACGAACGGGCTACGGACAGTGAGCGATCTTTCAATCCTATTCTCTCCCTTACACACAACCTTACACTTGTATGAACTACACTCCCAACCTTGCCGGCAGCCCAGTTGGGAGCAGAGTGATCGTTTCAGGATCGTCTCAATCTGGAGCGGTGTCGCGCGAGCGGGTGCACCTGGAGTGGGATAGCGCGCAATCCATCCAATGGGTCACCCGAGACGCTGAGGACCGACCGCGATCTGTCCTTCCTCTTCCTTGTCCTATTCTCTCCCATTACACACGGGTTAGTGTGTTTGTTTGTGTAATGGGAGAGGATAGGACAAGGAATAGGAAAGAAAGATAGCGCGCGGTCCGTGTCCCATTTGTTAGGGTACTTCTCCGGCATTCGCCTGGTGGTGATCGGAGAAACCACGGAAAACTACCGATCAGAGTAGCCGGCTGCTAGAATTCTCCTCCAGACAGCGATTGAATTCGACCTTGCTGAAAAGCCAGTGTCGAAAATCCTGCCGCCGTAGGGAGTGGGAACCTAGGACCTCCCGGTCAGAGACGCTGCAGTGACATCAGTTGATGCACTGAGCTACCACTCCCAGTAAATTTTGTTTCAAGTGTAGGTTCAAGTTTATTTTCGTATCTGTCCTGCAAAAGACAGAGATATCTTACTCATGGTGTTTTATCCCTCAATTCAACGGTTTTATACAGTGCGCATCCAAACCACAAAAATCAAGCAGCACTCTAGACAGCTGAGTACCGTTCCTTGAATTTACACAACGAATTCAAGCGGTGTTTGCATTGTGCTGATCTTTGGAGGCAGACAAGCTTTAACATATATTACTCTTCTTAGGTTCATAAACATTTCAAGAAGAGATAAAAAATATAATTAAATTATAAAATTGTAAAGAGTAAAAAATCAATGTATTGCTACTCAATACAACATTTGTTTTATGACCAATGATGTATATTATTAATTAAATTATGAAAAGCGAATATGAATTGGGTGAAAATGTAATTAACACAAACATCTTTTTCAGTGTGCAACCTTGCTGCCCGAAATTCTAAGATACGTCCCAACTTTCCAAGCCATTTTCCAACCATATTGAAACTTGTGGCGCGAGTATTTTCTATATAACTTCAATAAATTGAATATCTTTAAATGATATCGCGCAGTTGTTTAAAAGCTCTGTTTATTAAATTGTTTAGTAATAGCTCTAAAATGAGATGTTAAGATCATCGCAGGTTTCACTGAGTTTGCACGTAATTTTCAAGCCCAATATCAGGATGTATGGTTGGCAGTACAGTTAAACATGTCTAAGTCGCAGACCTCTGGTGACCCTTAAATATGTCCACATTAGAGGGATGTTCAACCTACAACGTAGGGGATAGAATAACGTAAATTACTGAAAGATTTATTTTAATAGACTATATTCTTAATATTGCAAACATTAATTATATATAGTCTTCCGTATTATTTCAGTAGTATAACCGGGAGTGGTAGCTCAATGCATCAACTGATGCCACTGCCGCGCCTCTCACCGGGAGGTCCTAGGTTCGAGTCCTGACGGTGGCACGATTTTCGACACTAGCTTTTCAGCTAGGTCGAATTCAGTCGCAGCCTGGATGAGAATTCTAGCGGCCGGCTGCTCTAATCGGTAGTTTTCTGTGGTTTCTCCGATCAACACCAGGCGAATGCCGGAGCAGGACCGTAACAAACGGGCCACGGCCGCGCGCGATCTTTCCTTCCTCTTCCTTGTCCTATCCTCTCCCCTTACACTTTTACACTACCATGCACTACTCTACCACATATTCCGGGAGACCGGTTGGAGCTTAGAGCTTGTCCCGGCTGGGGCGGTGCCCCGCTGGTGGGAGAGTTTTGGTTAGAGGGAAACCCCACTAGCTGACGGTAGGTCGGCGCCGGATCTCGCCATCCAGCGGGGGAAGATCACCGCCATTTCCCGAGAAAAACATGCACTACACTAACGAGACTAATGACCAAAGCAGTTGACGCGCCCGGAAACACGAAAAACCAAACCAATAGTATACATGCCTCATGCGGCTCTCACACGCAACCAATCTTTATAAATGAGTTCTCTAAAGAAAGAGAATTTCACGGACACGTGACGAATTTTGACTTTAACTTTAAAAAATATGGAGGATTTGTTAAAAAGCGCATCTAAATATTCATGACAGATGCAACCCGCAACTCTCGGCCGGATTTTTCTAATTGTATTGTTACATACATATCAAACGAAGAACGTTCCTCAAACCCTAATATTTGTATGAAATCGTCTTGAATATTCTATTATATTTTTGCGGGTTCGGCGCGTCTCGATTCTACTCCACTTGTTCGAAGCCAGTAGAATCTGCAACTGTATGTAAAATTAAACTAATTCCTTGATATTCTACGCGATCAAATTACACCAGTGTGCGTCCCTGTTCGGTAATAACGTGCGATAGGAATAGTTTTTATTGACGAGGGTGTATATTATTGTCATCAATTAAAGGGACATATAGAACAAACAACGGAGGTAATAGGGTCTTGGAAAAAAATATATAGTATTACTAGATTAATACGAAAATGAAAAAATCGGGAAGATTGTGGGGTTTAACATGCCAGAGTTCTCTTACGGGTACGCTAGTTATCATTATTACTATTTACAAACCCTACAATGAACATTTTGCGTTTACTCGTTCTATTCCCACCCCCTTTCTCAACAACGGCCGGCCCACAGTGCCGCACTGAAATTGCAACAGGTTCATTTCTGTGGCAATGCGAAGAGCATTTGCTGTGTTCCTGGGAACAAGATGAAAGATATCGTACAGAAAGCTTGCAAACGAAATCAGCTCGTTTTCTCAATCATCGAGACGTTCTTTCTCGCTTAGAAACGATAATCATCCCGCATGTATGTCCCGGTAATTAATCATTGGACGATTCGTGATTCCGAGCGCATCAACTACTAAGGTCATTTATCCCGTAAGTGAAGTGCATTTTTTCGGGAGGTGGCGGTTATCTCCCCCCCCCCCTGGATGGCGAGATCCGGCACTGAACTGCCGTCGGTTAGCGATGTTTCCCTTAACCAGGACTCTCCCACCAACGCTGCACCACCCCAATCAGTACAAACTTTATGCTCCCGACCGGTTTCCCGGCATGTGTGGTAGTGTAGTGTATGTTGGTGTAAGTGAGTGTAAGTAAGGGGTGAGGATAAGACAAGAAAGAGGAAGGTAAGATCGCGGGCGGTCCGTGGCCCATTTGTTAGAGTACTGCTCCGGCATTCGGCTGGTGTTGATAGAAGAAACCGTGGAAAACTACCGATCAGAGCTACGACCACTAGAATTCTCCTCCAGACAGCGACTGAATTCGACCTAGTGTCGAATAAGCTTGTGTCTAAAATCCTGCCACCGCTGGGACTCGAACCTAGGACCTCTGCAGTGACCGGTAATGAATAATTCGAGAAGCAGAGAGTAAAATCCTTTGCCTGTAAGAACCAGAAACGTTGGAGACAAGCGCGTCACGTTTGACGGACAGTGGCGGTACCCTTATCTTCCCTCCTTCCCAGCGCTCCCCGGCACTCGGCATACAACCCGTCAGCCGGCTGGCAAAAGAGAAGGGTCGGACATGTCGAACTTAAATCCGCGAGGGATGTCCAACATCCAGGATAGAGAGGTGTCAAAGATAGAGAGTAATTAGGTCATGTTAATGTATTGAGATATGTTTGATTCTATAAAAAAGTCTCCAACACAAGGAGGAGTCTAAGATAGACAGGTGCCGAACTTCAAATGGGTTTTACTGTGTGCATTCGTCTACCAGATAAGAAGGTTATGAGCTGAATCTTGGCAAACACGTCAGGAAGATACAGTTGTGCAGTTCCACGGATCGTTAAGATATTTCGGCAGTATATGCCAATGACCTTCCAAATACGGAGGGAAATTTGGGGGTTTTTGGGAGAATGAAACAAGTTATGTATGTAATGCTCAACCATACACTCGAAAACAAGAGGAGCAACTTAAGATAACAATATCGGAGAATGAATTTTGTGCTTCGATTATCCTCACATCTGAAGGGTCACAATACAACTCGTGATAATTTTTTTCGTCATATCAGTTGAATCAGTATGTTCTAAAACGGGACATAACTCATTTGGAACAATGCGAGAAAACAAATCTTCTATGTAACGTAAACTTCTATAGACAAAGGGCATAGCAAACTTGTCATTGATTGCTTGAACGTTTAACTCTTTTCAAAGTTCCTCATTTCTGATTTTATCCAGTTTGGTCCATTTTTTACAGATCTCAAGAATTTAATTTCGGTATACTGTAATGTAACTGTTCATAAACCTTTACACTAATTTATATAGGTAATAATTGAATAAATTAATTATTTCCCCCAACCTAAGCGAGTTAGACCTATTCTTTCTTTTAAATTCACGTAAAGAAACGGATATTTACAATGGCCGATAAAATCCACTGCGCTAATATATTCGGCGAGTTCCCGAAATATCAATTGCGTGTTACGTACACACCCCTATATTTTTATTAAGAATAAAATATATCTGTTTACATTACGAACGAACATACTATTACCTATTACTTTAAATCTAAATTTTGATCACAGATCCGCAATGACTCCTATATTGAATAGGTCTGTGTCCCATTACAGCTCTGATTTATATTTCGTATGGGCCCGCCAAGTCGTCCCTATTCAGGTAACGAAATAATAATATTGTTTATTTTGGGAGCCTGACTCTTTATCCTATTCTTTACCCTGTTATTTGATTTCTACTACCCACTGGAAAGAAAATAACACAGATTTCAAAACGTTGCCGAATGGCGTTTGAGTTGAGCAACGGCAATGTTGTCGACAGCTATTTATTATACCGATTCTCTTCTCGCCGTTTTAATGCTCAGCGAGTCCAGTCCTCATTCTAATACACAGAACATAACAGAAAAATACAAATATAAACCCATTTGACATAAAAAAATTATCGTAACAAGGAATAACCATCATATCTCTCACGCATTCGTGCATATTCTATATCCAACGCCATTCACGCAAGAGAACTCTTTTTACAATTGGGAATCTTCCAATGGACATTTTTTCTTTTGACGTTTTCTCGTAAACTTGGCCTTGCTATAAATTTTATTATGATGAATATTTGTCACTTCGCTGGTGTCGAAGTGGCGTCCCCAACCATTGTCAATGCCGCATCCAAGTATACGCCTAATTCCATACCGTTTTTCTTCGATTCTGAATATACAAAATCAAAAACGCTCCTGAACTAATGTTTCATCAATTAGAACATAATTTTTCGAAAACCTTTACACTTTTTATAACATTTCTAATGAATCAACAACTCAAATTACGGCATGACGTTGCCTGTCCAAAATCACACACTCGTCTCTATCTTATGCCTTGTTGCATACCCTGTCTGTACGTTGCAGTTTGAAACAAAGGACAGCTGATCCTTGGCGAACTCCTTGGTTTGTTTTTATTTCTTTTGACTATTTTCCTTCTGGTTCTAAAATAACGGAGGAATTATAATACAGAGATATAATGTTCATGATTAAGATGTGTGGGTAGCCTCTTTTTTTTCATAATTTCCCCAAAATAGAGGTTTCAATTTATCAAAATCTTTTTCATATTCGGTGAAAGCTAAATGGGTCTCTAGATTAAATTACCTACTTTTTCTATTATTATCGGATGGTAAGAATATTATCTGTACAGGAGCGTCCTTCTCTAAAACCATTTTGTTCTTCTAATATTAAAATATCAGAGATGATAACAAACCATTTATTTAAAATTTTTGCAAATATTTTATAGCATGTGGATGATAAATTAATACTTCTATAGTTTTCACAGTCACTTCTTTTCTCTTTTTTAAATAAGGAAATCACTTTTCCTTTTTGCCATTCTTCAGGCACACTGCATTGCTTTCAACATAAATTTAATAGGCGGAAGAATCTTAGTTTAAACAGCAAACGTCCATATTTAATCGTCAAGTCCACGAACTTTTCGATTTTTTAGTCCCGTTAATGCTGTTTCTAATTCTTCTAAATCAATTTCATCTACCGACCGTTGTACAGGCATTTCACATAGAATATTTCCATCTTCAGGGTTATACCATAAAGTTTGTTAATGTTCAGTCTACTGACATTCTTTTATAGCATTCAAATTAGCTATGTCTCTTAAGTCACTTTTGATATGCCTAATGACTTTATATGCTTTCTGCCATTAATGTCATTTTCTAATTCGCTTATAAATCTTTCCCATGCTGATTGGTGAGCTTTTCTATTTCTTTGGTGATATGTCTTTTAACTACTCTTCATGTTTCATCGGTAATCATTTGTAGATGCTTCATATAAGCTACATTTTTTGTGGATTTTTATCTCTTCGTTCCATGTTTTAAGACCTTCCCTTTCCTAAATTTGCTTGATTTCCCTAAAGTTTCTGAAGCCGCGTCTTTAATTTGATTTTGATATTTACACATTCTTCTTCTAGATCGTCGCAAGTGATTCAATCTTCTGTGCTATTCCGGTTTGGTGCAAATATTTTACGCTCTCTTGTCGCAGCAGATGGACCTTGAAGACTTCTGCCTTTTTCCGATTCTGATGGTAGATATTCGAATATTTCTTTTTCCACCTTCCTAAGATTTCTAGATTTTATTTCAACAAGTAATGGTCTGAATTTATGTCACTTCCTCCACATATTCGTGTATCTCTTACTTGACTTGCTAATTTCTTATTCACAATTGTATAATCTATTATTGACCTCGGACTTCTTGCTGTCCATTATGGTGTCGCGTATTATCCGACTTCAAAATTTTTGAACGCTCACTCTTCAATTTTGTTTGAATGACCTTAAAACATGCCTATACAAAATTTTGTTGAGATCGGAGCATTCTAACCCGTGCCGACTTGAGCATGAACTCGGATGACCTCGCATGACCTACTAGTCCAAACCTACCACCCACCGCTAAGTCAGCCTCGAGGTCAACCTGTCACACCTGTTTGTATGTCGTTAATCTAACATAATGTCATATGTTAGTCATAGGCAGTGCTGAGGAACGTATGTTTTCAATAGGAGATAATATTTGAGTAGTGGAGTAACTTTTGGTTCCTCTCTCATTGTATTATTCCTTATTCAGTCTCTTCTTCTTTTCCCTCCTATCCTACGTAGGAATTTCATTTCCACTGCCGTGACTCTACTTTCTGTTTGCGTATTATGTGGCATACTTTCAGTTCCATCTATAAATGTTGGTATTTATACGGAATTACAAATTTGAAGTTTTGTTTTAGTGCCTACATTCATTCTTAGTAAGTTCTTATTTATTTGACAATAAAAAGAGTTTTCTTTCTTCACTCTATTATTCATTTCTTCCTCATATTTTCCGTTTCCCGAAATTGTTGTTCCAAGGTACTCATAGCTTGTTACTTGCTCCATGTTTTCCTCTCTCCACTTAATATTCATTTCTTCCTTTTCTTTGCCTATACACATTACCTTGCTCTTATTGATATTTATTTCCATACCCCTATCCTCCAGTGCATACCCCCACTCAATTACCATCTCTTGTAGCTCTCTTGGGTTTTTGGCGAGCAATAAAATACGCCAATACTTGTATCCATACTGGTCTCATTTTCCAATTTCCAATTTTACATTTTTTAATACGCCTTTTGGTTTGTTTAATAACTTGATCCATAAAGATTATCAATAGTAGAGGGCTCAATGAATCTCACTGTTTAACTTCTTTGCCCATTCTAAATTTCTCACTGAGTTGTCTATCCAGTATTACAGAACTATACACATTTTTATAAATGCTTTTAATTACACTCCTCATTTTGTTTGAAATCTTTTCTTTCTCCAGTGTATCCCACAGTTCTTTCCTGGGTACTGTATCAAATGCTGACTTTAAATCTACGAAAGCAGTGCATATTGTTTTCCCCCTACTCAATGTTCTTTCAATTATGGTTCTTAGAATGTAAATATGGTCTTGTGGTTGTCTGTATGGTCTAAAGGTACCTTGCTCCTATTCCAAATCTTGTTCTACCCCCGTCCTCAATTTCCCTTGCACTATCCTGGAGTACAATTTACTTACGCAGGATGACAAACAAATCGCATTGTAATTTTCACAGTTGCCAGTGCTCCCTTTTTTATGTAGAGGTTCTATTATATTTTCTTCCCATTCACGCGGTATTCTTTCTTCTCTCCAAATCTGTTGACATAATGCCGTTATCCATGTCCATCCCGTTTTCCCATTATATTTAATCATTTCTGGTGATATTGGGGCTGGACCAGTTGCCTTCCCAACTTGAATTCTTCTTATTGCCTTTCTACATCTCTTTCCGTTATGGAATCCTCCTCCACCTCTGCTCCTCTCCCCTGGTGCCTCTCAGTCCCCAGGTTCGATTCGCCTTCCCCCTCTTTCCCATTTCCCAGTGGCTCGTGGAGTTCTTGACTCTCACCCAGCTCCCTCCAGTCACCAGTGGTTGTCCTGTTATTACCATTAAAGATGTTTTCATAATACTTCCTCCAGGTTTCTAGTACTTCTGTCAGTTCTATCTTTAAGTTGTTATTAGGATCCCTTATGCTTCTGACCGTTTTCTTATGATTCCCTCTTGGTCCATTTACTACCTGCAAAAAGTCTTTCTTGTTATTAAGGTGCTTTTCCTCCAATTTTTTTGCAAACACTTCCCATGTCTCCGCCTTTGCCTTCTTCACTTCTAGTTTCGCTCTATTTCTACTTTCTACGTACTTTTCTCACTCTTCTTGCATTAAAACTATACATGCGAGGTACACTTTCATTTTTTTCTTTACCCATTCCTTGACCACCTCGTTCCACCATCTAGTTCTCTTAAAACACGTAATTTGATCTCCTCCTACCACATACCTCTATTACAGCTTCTAGCATCGTTTCCTTCTGTTTCTTCCATTCTTCTTCGCTTCCTTCCCTAATCTCTCCCTATTTCCTTTTCAGTCTTTCTTCAATTCCTTGTTCTTATCTTTTCCTATTTTCCTCCATTGTCAATATTTCACTTTTAATTTCAAAATATATTCTTAAATCGTTCTCTTGGTGGATATATAATACGGGTTTTCATCACCAATTTATGTTCCGTGCTTAATTCTGCACTTCTATACACCCTAATATCCATTACTGCATATCGAAATGACTCCGTATATGTAAAGTAAACAATCATACTTTTAACTATCTTCTGGTTCATTCTTGTTTCAAAGGAACATTTGTGTATTTTCTTATGTGGAAACCACGTATTTTCTATCAGCAATTGATTATCTATGCAACATTCTAATATCCGGATTTAAGAAACAAAACTTCTATGCTTTTTGAAAAGAGATCTGCACCCGGTGGAACATTGCACAAAGTTTGGACAAGATGTATCTAATTCAACAACACAAACTCTTTAACACAAAATTTAACTTCAAAGCATACTTCGGACTTCAGCTGAATTAAGATTCGTATTAGCTAATATGAAGTGACTAGGATAAACTAGGAATAACAGGTGTTATGTGATAAATAGGAGTCAGAATGCTGGTAGGAGGTGTCTAGGGCTAGTCAAAGACAAACTGTTTTTTTTTTTTTTCGAGTCTCTGTCGCGTTTGCTTATATTTATATAATGCAACATACCATAACCTCTCTGTACTCAATATGTATGTACACGCATTTCCCGTTTGTACTCGAGGTTCCGGTTTTGTGATTTACACACAAAAATCTTGAATCTGTAAAAAGCATTTTTATGCCAAAATTCTTGTTGCGAACACAAAATACACTTCGTGCTCGTACCTTACTTTATCCAGCGCCTTTTGGCTAATGCAAACATTAGCCATATTATGACCGAAATGATTCGTTTATTGTAATTGATGTACCTTTATTCACGCTGTCTGGCTAATTAGGGTATTTACCGACTACCACTACAATTAGCATCATATCAGACTTCACCCGTAATTTGTACTATTGTAACTGTCAATTGGCTTATACGCTCACCATTTTCTGTCGTACATGAAATTCTCAATGAGTGAGTTGTCGTTGTCGTTAATTTTATATATATATATATATATATATATATATATATATATATATATATTAGTAAGTAAAGTCTGTCCTCTTTTTTCTTTAAATTTGTTCACAATTGAGGCATTCCGGTATAGGAGAATTTCTGACATTTTGCAGAAGTAAAAGTATTCATTTACCAAGCCTCTCTTGTAACTAAGAAACGTTTATATCATGTTAGCTTTAGAATCCAGAAAATTGACAATGAAAATACATTCACACTTTATGTTTCATTAGTTGTGTGTAGCACATTTCCGTTAGCTAATACGATCGTTGCAATTCCGTGATATGTCAATTATCACTATTTCCACCCGAACACCTCAATTATAATTATCTAAATGTAAATATTTTATGTGGTTAGGCGGAAGAGAAGGCCTTACGGCCTGAGCCTCGCCAGAACTACATTATTATTATTATTATTATTATTATTATTATTATTATATCATAAACCTTTCCCCCAACATATAACTTTGCTTCGAAAAATGCAAAAGGTACTATTTATTTCGCAAAAATAGTTACACAAGGTTTCGTAATTGAAAACGTAATTCCTTAGAAACACTTGTTTCACGTAGATAGTATTGACTAGAATTTTATACGATACAAGTGGATAGGATACTGTCGGGGCAGACAGTTGTTCTGCACTTCATCTCCCTCTTTCTCCTTCCCTCTCCCTTTCTCCCTCCGTCTCTCCCTCCCCCCCTCTCTCCCTCTCTCTCTCTCTCTCTGCCTCTGCCTCTCTCTGTCCTGTCATTCGCATTTAGTTGCAGATTCTGCACGTCTCTGAGCAGGATGAGTAATATCGAGAAGCGCCAGACGAGAATAAATGTAATAGTGTTATAGTGTTCAAGAAGATCTCATCCTGTAGATTATGGTGTGAGAAAGGCTTATTGGACGAATATTTGGATTTTGGGGGATATTTTACCTAAGTGTCCACAGCAAATTCCAAATTTTCTCAAAAGTGGGTCCAAAAATTTGAGTTATTTTCTCTTACTCGTTTAGGACAAAGTGCGCTCTTAAAAATGACACAAATTTGATTTTATCGTTGAATTTTTTAAAATTTTCGAAAATTGCATGTAATTATGCAAATATAAATGATAATGTATATTTTTAAAAATATGAGTTTCACCTGTTCAAATTTCATTTTAAAGTGATAAGAAAGTTGTTAGGCTGCCTAAGCGATTTGATGTCGTCGATACGCATACAGCTTGCCAAACGTAAGTACGTGAGTTTGCGCGTGGGCGAACATTTTGCGTTCAAAAACTTTTGTCGTTTAAAATAGAATTATAATGTTACGTCATCATTATTTCTCACACTACAACTCTCTGAGAGGCTTGAACTCCAGCGTAAGTTGACGAAGTCGTCACAAATTATGTGAGAAAGCAAAAGCTGATGTAGCACCTAGTTTCTAACAATAAATTCATTTGTCTTGATACGTTGCTGATTGATTATTTCGATTCGAGAGTGTCAACTTCTAATGTCATTATTCTCGTAGATGTCGTGCATGCACTTTAACTCGCGAGCTAGCGGTTATCTTCCCACACTGGAAGGCGGGATTTGGCGCTGACCTACACATTGGCTAGCGAGGTTTCCCTGTCTCCCACCAGCACCTGTTTTCCTTGCATGTGTTTTACTGTAGTGCCTGTAAGTGTGCATGGGTAAGTAGTGAGGATAGCACAAGGAAAAAGAAGGAAAGATCACCCGCGGTTCGTACCCGTTTGTTAGGATTCTTCTCCACCCGGTGTTGATCGGAGAAACCATGGAAAAATACAGATCAGAGGAGCCGGCCAGTAGAATTCAACTCCAGACAGTGTCCGAATTCGACCTAGCTATGTAGCTAGTGTCGAAAATTCTGCCACCGTCGGAGTCCCTGCATTAACATCAGTTAATTGGGAGTCTGGTCAGAGGCACTGCATTAACATCAGTTAATTGGGAGTCTGGTCAGAGGCACTGCATTAACATCAGTTGAGATGCCCTAAGCCATCTAAACTGTTTTGCTGCATCGCGTTTGACTGAGAACAGTCAAGTAGCTTGTTTCAGTGCCCAAGCTGCAGGTGTTCAAATAACGCTTGCGCCCTGCGGTGAATCCAGGATTTTCTTTGGTGCCTGATGCCCCGACACGCTCATCCTGTTGGAGATCGTGAAACGCAACCTGTCATTACAGAGAAGGTCATGAGTGGGATGAGATTTGCGCGCGAGCCGACATTCAGCTTCCATTCCAGCAGAGCACCCGAACAACAGTTTCATCTTCCCTTACGTAATGTGATGCCATGTTTTTGTGTCTTCTAGAAGTGCGCATTAGGAAGAAGCGTCGCTTTTCAAGGTTTTCAACTTCAAAGGTCGACATTTTTCCCCTCAATTTTACTTCACTCCTTCTTCACATTGAAGTGTGATATGAAATGAATTTCAGGTATTTGTTATTGGTCACAGTGCATTAAATAAACCATTTTATTCCACAAATAAGTTGTAAAAAGTTATCTAATTTAATTATGCAAAAAGAATCCTAAAGTTTGACAAAAAATATGATTTGGGATAACTTAGAATCTATCCGTATGATATCTTGTTGGAACCAGAAGCAATGACATATAATAAAACAATTGGCATACTAACTTTCAGAATCTTAAACAGTGCATGCTCTTATTAGAGGCATGTAAAGAAACTTAAAAAACATGATATTAAAGCCATGAACGCTTAAATGTGAGATATACAGGTAAATTAACAGGTATAATGTAAATTTTGACTTTAAAATAATATTAATTAAACATAGGCAAAAATAAAGGAAAGAATTATATGCAAGTATTACGATGTAAATATTAAGACTTAGCAATGTTCGTGGCCGGAATAAACTGTCAATATGGCATAGTGGGTGTTCCTAATATAAAATAAATACTGTCATGATTTGGGACGTGGCCGGCTACATTTCTTTTTATTTGCGTAGCGTCATATGATGAAATACAGGAAGGATATACAGCCAATGGTGACACATTTTAGTACAGGTGCAGCCATCAGGCCCGGGAGGCGATTGCCAGCAGACGGGTGGTAGCCAATGGTAAAAATTACTTATAAAAGTTATAAGAAAAATAAAAACGGAGGTGACATATTTCATGGAGACTGTAATTTAACACAAGCTATTTGATCGACTTAACGAGAACTTGAGAAGCTGTAGTTGTGGTAGAAATCCATGTAGTAAGAACGTTTAATTAAAGCGATTTGAAGTAGTGCCAAAATAGAAATGTCCATCCGATACATTTGGAAATGATTCAATGTATCTAGTTTGTGTTATTTAATATTCTATTTAGGACATTAACTTTGGTCAATATTAACATAAAGACAGAAAAGCCAAAGATTCTTCGTGGGCGTCAAGACTCGTGAGAACTTCACTTCAGCTATACGCCGTCGACGACTACAGCTCCTTCACAAACCTTAAGCGTCGCGGAAAACGTCGCACAAGTAAATGAAATAATTCTTTGCAAAGAGAAACGTAAATAGTGAAAATGCTTTTAATAGACAAAATAAATAATATTTAAAATGTATTGCATGCCAATGACATTTTATTTCGTAAAGTCGAAATTTGTAACTAAAAGAACGAAACATTAATAAACGATGTAAATATGATATTGGTAAATAGGGGCGAATTTATTTAAAAACTCTGCAGCCAACGATTTTATTTTTGCAGACTTCCTGTTAATGGCGAGGTCCATTTGCTATATGTTATATTACCTAGTCCCAAGTGGATAGGACGTCGACCCACATAAGTACTACTGAACCATACAAGAACGATGGAGTGAAGCATTCATAAGAATTGTAATAAAAATTTAACTCTTTAAAGTTCAAAATATTGCCAAATCTGAATAAAGTAACGTTTGAAATTGACTTGCACAACGTGAGCAGATTGTGTTAAAAATACACACATGTAATTTAAAATCGTTTCAAGTGTAATACCACATTCATGTACCGTGCCTTCAGCTGAGTTCATCGACACTGAATTTTGAAAGGTTTGATATGTTTATCTGGAACGGGTTGGTTTGGTTGGTTAGTGATTCCGGCGCGTCAACGGCAGGTCAATACGTAGCGTAGTGCATGTTTCCCCGGGAGATGGGGTGATTTTCCCCTCGCTGCATGGCGAGATCCGGCGCCGACGTACGGTCGGCTAGTGAGGTTTCCCCTAACCAAAACTCCCACCAGCGAGGCACGCCCCAGTCGGACAAGGTGTAAGCTCCTGACCGGTCTCTCGGAATATGTGATAGTATAGTGCATGTTAGTGTAAGTGAGTGTGTAAGGAGAGGATAGGACGAGGAAGGAAGGACAGATCGCGCGCGGTCCGTGACCCGTTTGGTAGGGTACTGCTCCAGCATTCACCTGGTGTTGATCGGAGATACCATAGAAAACTACCGATCAGAGCAGCCGGCCGCTAGAATTCTCCTCCAGACAGCCAATGAATTCGACTTAGCTGAAAGCTAGCGTCGAAAATCGTGCCGCCGTCAGGACTCGAAACTAGGACCCCTCGGCCAGAGGCGCTGCAGTGACATCAGTTGCTGCACTGAGCTACCGCTCCCGATGTCTGGAATGTGAATAAATGAGAGGAGAGGAGAAATA
This sequence comes from Teleogryllus oceanicus, assembly GCA_964035755.1. Taxonomy (NCBI): domain Eukaryota; kingdom Metazoa; phylum Arthropoda; class Insecta; order Orthoptera; family Gryllidae; genus Teleogryllus; species Teleogryllus oceanicus. The sequence goes on along the minus strand of CAXIVR010000002.1, from coordinate 48,376,246 downwards.
CTAATCCGTTTGAAAGGAGTACCCAAATGAGAGAACAGGAAGTAGTTTGCCTGTTTAGAGCCGCACGGCACCCGCCAGGCTCTCCTTTATTGGTCTACAGAGGCAGGCGCGCGTGGCGGCGGCGGCGCGCCCAGGGGAAGCCGGAGGGTCCGCCGCGCGGGGTGGCCGGGCCGGGCAGCAGCTGCGGCACCTTGGCGTGGAAGCCGCGCCCGCCCGCGCCCGCCGTCCACGAGATGGTGTAGGTGTAGCCCTCGGGCGACGTCCACGTGTACGCGCCCTCCGCCGCGTTGCCGCCGCCCGCCCCGTCTTCGCGCCCGCTCTCCTGGCGCGAGATGCCGTTGCTCGTGCGGTAGCTGCCACACACCATTCATTCATTCGCAATGAAAACATAATTAATAATATAATAAAATAATAAAATAATAAAATAATAAAATAATAAAATAATAAAATAATAAAATAATAAAATAATAAAATAATAAAATAATAAAATAATAACGGATGAGTACAAATATAACTAATGGTAACATACACTCTGGCATTATTTCAAACTTTTTCAGGTTTTTGAAAATTCAGAAAGTTTAACAAAAATTAGACCTACGCCAATATTTAAGCGTCGAGGTGCAATTTCAAGAAACTGCTCAAAAAATAATACATGATCTTATTTAAAGATCTAATTTTTAAGAACATATTTTATTTAAGAAAAAATATTTATCATCAATTTTGTATTTTTATTTGTATTGTTATTTTTTGTGGGAATGTTTGGTAAAAACCGGAGATCGCCAAAACAGAGCATATACATACACACACACACACACACACTTGGAGAAAAATTTAGCTCCAAGCTCCTAACATGTGTGGTAGTGTAGTACGTGTAAGTGTAAGCAAGTAAGGGTTGAGGAAAGGACAAGGAAGAGGAAAGAAATATCGCGTGTGTGCGCCTGGTTGATTGGAGAAACCACGGAAAACTTCCTATCGGAGCAGCCGGCCGCTCGAAGTCTCCAGACAGAGGCTGAACTCGCCCTAGCTGAACGGGTGGCGTCGGAACCTTACGAGAAGCTGTAGGGGCTGAAGCCGGTGTCGCTGGCTTCTTGCAGCACCACCGCGTTGGCGTCGCCGCTCTGCTGCGGCTGTGGCTGCGGCTTGGCGTCGCACAGCGTTGCCACCGCCAGCGCCAGCGCCACCGTCGCCCCGACCTGCGCACTCGCAATGCACACATCCCCTTTGCACCCGGCAAAACTCTCGCGTGCGCCGGAAGTGGAAAATCTGCTGCTGATAAATGACGGTTCCCTAAGGCCATAGGGCGAAAGTAAGAAAAATCAAGGCGAAGAAATGAAACTAAAACTGTGTAGACAAAATACATGCAGAATTTATTTTGTTTATACCGTGTGTCAATAGAAAATATTAAATAACATTGACTTTAAAATTATATTGGTTTATATTTGCGTTACAACAAAATTTACTGTTGTTATGTTTTCGATATTTAAGAAAAGGTGTCTATTTTTTATTGCACATTAAACTGTACTTACTTCTACAATTACATGAGCCAGGCTCAAACGTTTATAATCCCTTTTTAAATTGATTCCTGACATGATATGAAGCAAGACTAGTGACGATGCATTGTACTTTCGATGACTTCGAATTTAATAGTTTGATGTGAGGGGGAAATGAATTCAATCTTAGTTTTTTCCTTTGTACTTGTTTAAATAAGGAATTACCGTTTGATATTTTAGGGCTTATTGCTATTATAATAATAATCGTTATTATTATTATTATTATTATTATTATTATTATTATTGTTGTTGTTAGCAACATTTTCGAACGTAAGTGATAGTATTGTAGTTTGTTGCTTTTCGGACAATAGTTCAAATCCGTTGTCATGAGTACTCGCCTCCAAAATACTCTAGCAATCTCATACAACTTGGTCTGCCCATTAACATGACATGTTGTAATTTTATTTTGGTATTGATCAATATTGAGAGGAGTTGTGCATTCGGAGCAACATAGTGAATGTTGAACTAGTTCTTAAAGGAAAAAAGTGGTTAGGTTATATGTGTCTCGCTCCAAGGACTGTACATACCAAAATTGCTGTAAAGAGCCAATGCTATGCTTATCACTTTGCTATAGATCAAAACTGAATATATTGTCATACACACTTGTAAAAAGTCATAGTGTTAACTAAATAGTCATATTGTTAACTACACGAGGCATTAATTCTCAAACGTGTAAATTTTTTCTTCAATTATATTGCAAGTTATTCTGGGGCCTACCGTTAACATCCATCCATTTCTCCGGGTACCACCATTTTATTGGTGTACAACTGTTAATAGAGTAAATAATTGTTTCGGATACCTTGTACTGTATGTCTTATTTGTATATGTCAATGTTGGTGGTATGTGTAGTATTTTTGTGGTACTTGACCCTGCCTGAATATTGTTTTACTTTGAACTCATCAATTATGTTGCCTCACGGAAGAACCACATTCAATGTATGCATTGATATTTCTATATAATTCTAGCGGTACTTGGTTAAAGCCAACTTTTGATTGATTTAAACAAAAGTTTTGAAGAATACCTCACCGAGAGGTTAAGTTAGTATTTAAATATTGCTCGAGATAGAAAGAAGTACAACTTAAAAATTCACTCAGAAGAAAAATGTAAGCACTTCATGCTCTCGAAAGTTCGAATGCAACAGAAGTATGAATTCATCAAAAGTGAGGAGACATGCATAAATAGATACATAAATATCACGTGTTAAGATGTCTAGCAATACTACCAGGATTGATGATATTCTGACTTCAGTCGATATTCTAAAAGCTTGAACAAATGACACATAAGTGCCTGCCGGCGGCGCTAGCCGAATTCGTTTACTACGCTCCGTGAAGTCACGAAGGTTAAGCGAATTCGAGATTTGCGGGTTCCTGGTTGGGTGACCGGCCATGAACCCCGGGATCTAACGGCGTCGAGCCCCTGGCCGAAGGGATAAAAGGCACTGACTGACTGCGACGTGACGAGACTTGACAAATATAGTAATTAACGGAGGATTACTCCAAAAATAAAAAGCACAATAATGGAGGATTACTCCCCAGTGCAAAGCGCTCAACGCCCCTTAAGGGGTTGGAGACGCGTTGCGTCAAGGTGTAGACGCAACAAATGAAAAAAAAAGTGTACTTATGGACCTAGGTGTTTCAGTGGTAAATAAAGTTCAATTGTCAAAATGTAGGAACTCACCAACTTCAAAAAGTGTACTTCTGGACCTAGGTGTTTCAGTGGTAAATAAAGTCCAATTGCCAAAATGTAGGAACTCAACAACTTCAAAAAAGTGTACTTATGGCCCTAGGTGTTTCAGTGGTAAATAAAGTCCAATTGCCAAAATGTAGAACTCACCAACTTAAAAAAGTACTTATGGACCTAGGTGTTTCAGTGGTAAATAAAGTCCAATTGCCAAAATGTAGGAACTCAACAACTTCAAAAATGTACTTCTGGACCTAGGTGTTTCAGTGGTAAATAAAGTCCAATTGCCAAAATGTAGGAACTCACCAACTTCAAAAAAATGTACTTCTGGACCTAGGTGTTTCAGTGGTAAATAAAGTCCAATTGCCAAAATGTAGGAACTCACCAACTTCAAAAAAATGTACTTATGGACCTAGGTGTTTCAGTGGTAAATAAAGTAACCCAAAAACGGGGGCGGGGCGCCGGGCCCACCGGGCGCTGATGAGGAGCAGCGTGCTGGGCTCCGCGGCGGCCGGGGGAAGGCTTTTATAGCGCGGCGAGGGCAACGGGGGCGGCGGCGGCGGCGGCAGCGCACGCGGGGGCGCTGATTACTGTTATGAGCTGCGAGGCGAGGCGACCTTCTGCTCGTTGCTTCATGCGCCCCTTGCAGACGCGCTTCTGACCCCCCCCCCCACCTCCCAGCACCCTGGCGCTGGCCCCGGCAACGAGAAGCCCAGCAACCGGCCGTTCTCACCACTACTAGTTCCCTACCAATCTCATCTCTGCATGATCTTCTTATTAAGAAGTCGACAGCGCTACAATCAGCCCACTAAATCAGAAAGCGACCACCATTACGTATACTTAGTAGACACTATCTCGTGAGAAGAAATTCTTCACATCGAATCCTAAAAATTGAAAGTGATTTCTAGTGCTGAGATAATGTCCCCCGAACTAAACAACTGTAGTTTTCGTTGCAGGAATCGATTAATTTAATTATTCGTAATGAATGCTACCTCTTAAAACGCAAACACAATTGCCGAAAAAACACAGTCTGTGGCAATTCTTACGAAGCACTTTAACGTATTCGTTTTATCCAAAATCTCTCAACTTGCACCTGATACCCAGCAGAGCAGTCATAAATACTGTGCATGAACGCATTTACATTCTTTCCGTATTACGTGTTCATAAAAGTAGGATTTCTATGATATTTCAAAATTTTCCCCGTTGCTTCAGGGCACAGCAGAGTACAATTTCTTGACATTTGGTTAGAATTGGATGCTATGTAGATAAATATTTGTGAATATTTGGCCAATGTTTCCTCTTGGTGCATTCCAAATTATAGGAACATATTTTGCATATTTGTTAAAATATACTTATCTCTAAAATGTTTCATGTTTTCATAGAATCTATTTATTTGTGAGCATTCATTGATTAGAAAGAGCTTGTCACAATTCGAGTTTTTTTCTTTTCTATAGATGATAAAATACTTGTGCAATGTAGGGTATTTCTTGATTAATTTTTATACCAAGCAGAAAAATTAAAGAAGACACACAAAACACTTCACAAAGGTGCATATTTGCTTCAATTATTTCTCCCGAGAAGTAAGCTAGGTTATACAACGTTTCCATAAAAATGTAGATTTTCATTTTAAGCATGCTTCTCCTGACATTTATCAAGAAAGATTTACAAAATAACTTAAATATTGTTAATTTGAATTGCACAAAGTGCAAATTTTAGTAATAAATGAATATTAAAGTGTATATTTCAGACTTTTTAGGTCCTAAATGCATATTTTAAAAACTTTGAATTTAAAGATATTTTAGGACATAAAAATCATCTCAATTAAAATTTTTAAAAGGAAACGTTACATAAATATTTGAATCTACAGATATTCACAAACTAAAAAAAATTACTGCAAGTAGAATTTTCAATATCCTTTTCAATTGTTTTTGTTTTGCGGAAACTTACTACCTCCATTTACTCCGAGATAAATTTCATACAGGGTGCAATAAGGCAAAGTGCCAGACCGTATTTATATTCTAATAGAGCCATTCCACGTAAAATCGCACAAGAGTTGACACGACTTTTTTTAAAAGGTATGATAATTTTTTTCTTAAACCTGGACATCGAAATAAGAGACACGTGCTCTTTTATTTCCCTGAAAGTTGATTATTTGTGTAGTTATGCCTATATTAAACTTTGAAATTTACGCGTGCTTCATAGAATATGATCCAATGTTGCTGCAAACGTTCTTAATATAAAAATTCCTGACTTGTTTAATTTGATACTTTGAAATGTGTATTTAAACTCGATGAGATAAAAATTTGAAACAAATATAGGCGTATTCCCTGTGCCATTTTCTATAAAATATATTAGGAAAAAAGTGGGCACTCCACACATACAGTTCTAATAAATCAATTGTAAGTTTGAGGGCGCGCTCTGCCTACCTAAGCACAAACGAATTGAGTTCGGTCAGTCTTTGATCAACGTGCTGAACTACACAAAAATAATCGTCTGCCAAATTAGTTTCAAAGAATTATTAGTATTTCTGACGTTCACTCTGCCCCCAGAATGGATGGGTGACAGCGAAACAAATTCAAATACGAGCCATTCCACGTCAAATAGAACAAGAATGGAAACGGCTCTTTTTAAATGTATGATATATATTTATTAAATCTGTACACCAAAAAAAAGAGACACAATTTTTCTTACCTGAATATTGTTTATTTGTATAGTTATGCCTATATTAAATTTACGAATATACGCGTACTCTACAAAATATGATTGATTGATGATCCGAATATACTTAACATAAAAATTACACACAACAAGAAATCAGTGAGCGCTGAACACGTACAGATCCAAAAAAATCCATTGTAAGTATACGGGTGCGCGCTTCCTGTCCCTGCACTAGCGAATTGTGTTTGATCAGTCTTTGATACAAGTGCCGAAAAGAATGATCTCTGCCTGATTAGGGTTTCAAGAAATATTAGTAACTTATATGTTCACTCTGTCCCCAGAAGGGATCGGTGGAAGCCAAACGAATTTTCGTACTTATTTTCCTCGTGTGAATTGTTGACTTATTTTCCTCTGTTGAATTGTTAACTTCCTGGCACATAAACTCACGTCACAAGACACGAAGGGTGAAAATTAAACTCATATCTTACATGTGCACGTGCCTAAATTAACGGCAAAATTCTACCGGTCGAAGACCTGCCGAAGGCAGCCGTACCTCCTCGAGGATGATACCATGTGTAATTATAATGACTGAAAGTTCGTCTGCTTGACGAAGACAACAAAACTGCCGAGAGCAGTGCAGTCACTTAGAGAAGTAGTGGTGGAAGAGAATGTCACAGACTTTCTCGGACTAGTTTATTTTCTACTTTTATGGCCAGGGCTAATTTTTCGGTGTTGCCACATACATTTGGCAGCTACCATCTATCGCCCCCAAAGAGAGTTTTTTGAAACTTTCTCAATTTTTTGGTTTCCCAATAAGAACAGAAATATTACACTAAGAATATTATAAAAGAGTATAACCTCGTGTTATAAGGAAATTTTCGTTGAAAAATTTGGACTCCTTTGTAAGAAAATGACGTTTAAAAATTAGTGTAAATACGAAACTTGAAGCTCCTTTTCACAGAATTTGTTTTGTGTTTTCGAAAAAACTTTATTGAACGTCATTTGAAGCACTTTCACTCACAAATGTAATAACGCATACAAATGTCTGGAAATGTGTAATTTAAAGGCGTGAGAGATTTAAAACAAAATTGTTTGTGTAATTTTTGAAAAAACAAAAGAATGGAGTAAAGTGAATTTCATCTTACCTTAAATAGTGCAATTAGCACTATCCGTACGAAAAGCATGAAGAAACATTTGAAGTCGTTGTTTAGAAAATGACGTTTGAACGTTTCTGAAAATGGTGTTTGAGCTCATTTTCCTAGACAAATGTTGAGTTATTGAGAAACTTTATTTGACATTATTCGAAGCACATGTACTCATAAATGCAATAATGTAAGCAAATAATCGATAATTTAAATATTTACGACGCGGGGGAAATCAAAATATTACATTTGTGTAATATTTGAAAAACAAAAGAATGGAACAAAATGGAGTTTCGGTCATCTCATAGAGCACTAGCACTAGCACTATCACAATTCTAAAAATACATTTGGAGCTGTTTTCAAGAAATTAATGTTTTTGTTTTTTTTATATTCCACACAATATTACACGAAAACAACTAAAATCTTCGAAAAAATCTACATGACCTTAATGAAAGAACAAACTATGGAAAAAAAAATTACTTGAAGGAAAAATATCTACTTTTAATTTTGCAATAAAAGGAATAAGCCGAAAAATTCTTGCAATAAAAGGAATAAGCCGAAAAATTCAAACTTTTGCAATTTTCGACCAATTAAAAGTTAATGGTGAAAACGGACTTATCCCATCTGTATATGTATATTGTACTCTATTCTTTCAAAAGATTGAAAGAAAAAATTTAGAGCCATTTTTGAGAAAATTTTGAAAATGTTCCTGGAGCTTTATAAAAATGTCTCCCGAATTGTAAAGATTAGTTTTCAAAATCGCAAAGCTTCTAGTCGTGCCAGGTCGACCTGGGAATATCCATTTTGGAAACAATCCTACGTTGCTTATTCCTAGAAGTATGTCGAAAGAAAGCAACATTTCAGCATGGCTGATAAGGAAAAATTCCTCTCAGCCGCATGGCTCGGTCGACAAACTGAATTATTCTCTTGTCCTATACCATTAAATTTACTTTCCTGTCGCATATATCTCCTTTCCAGGAAGCGTCGAGATTTACGTTACCAGCGATATGGGCGGAGTTGTCTCTTCATTTATACCGTTACCGTATATGTAATGGCAAAATGTTTCTGCTGTCGCGTCCGCTATTCAGCACGCGGCAACGCAGTGCACAGCGGGCAACGTGAACACTTGGAGATTTGACGCGTGTAGGAATCGCCACAAAAGCGATGGCCAAACCCAAGAGAGGGGTTCCAGAGGGGAGGTGCCATGCTGACGTCAGATGTGTCTCAAGACCACGCAGTTGTGACCATGGTGTGGTTGCAGTGAGCCTATAAAGACGGGTGACCCCTGCAAAAGGGCACCATTGTTGCAGGAACATTTGTCGCGAGGATAATTGCGTGAGGCACATCGTGCGGTAGACGGCAGGTTTAGTCGAACATGTTTTGGATTGCAACGGAGCGAACTAGGTGTAAATGTTACGGCTCACCTGTATATATATATATATATTATATATATATATATATATATATATATATCCCCTAAAGTTAGCTTGAAAAGCGTATCTTCGAAAGTGAGATAATTAAGAAATAGAGTGCACAATTATTCGTCGCATTCACAATATTTGAGAGAGCAAGCGAAGTGACTGTTTGACGTCGAAATAACTTCAAAGTTGTAAAATTCGCGCAGAAGGACATTAATTAAATCCAGCGTCTCACATTGCACGCTGAGACCACACATGCCTAAAGTGTGGTAGATCGGCCGAGCATTTAAGCATAACTTCAGCAACATTAATAATTTCGAGGCTGGAAGCGCGAACAAACGTGTACGAAGCGCGGTAGAAGAAGAAGAAGAAGAAGAAGAAGAAGAAGAAGGACGACCCCAGGAAGAGCGAAGAGTAGGCGAGAAGGACTTGGTTTGGAGCGAGGATAGTACGGGTTCGGAACGAGAGAAAGGTGTGGAAATTGAAGGCTTGTGGTGTTCGAGCGAAGGAAACTGCTATCGTCGCGGAACAGCACGCGAAGACGAAGTGGCAACGCGGGGCGAGCGGCAGAAAATCCCCAAGGTTACCTACAGGCGAGCGACGCAGGGCTGTTGAGGTAAAGAAACTGGCAACGTTTATGCGGCGATCAGCTGGGGAAAGAGGATAGCGGTAAATACACGACAATTAGTGTTAAAAGTGGGTGAAACGTCTAGAATATGTGGGAGAAGTATTTCGAACTATGTGAGTGGCAGTTTCCAGGTCATTTACTGTACGTGTCATAAAGGCCTTGTACAATTTTACATAAATGATTCAGGATTTTCATATGTTGTACAGTTAATATTATCTGGAAAGATCAGTTTGTTGTATTGTATTGAAAGTAATTGCTTTTGTGACATGTAAAAGGGTCTGATTTAAAAAACGTGAATGCCACGTTTTTTTTATTCAGTGTTATAGTGAGTGCGAAGCCCAAGACTAGCACCTGTGAAAGGATTTCCTTGAAACAAGCGTCCTATTCATTTTAAAAGCCGAGCACGGAAAACTAGAGGCCAAAAGAGTAAATAATTTGATAGTGGAAAAACTCAGAAATGAGTGATCAAATTGTAAATTGTAGTTGGTGAAAGAGTGTTCAGGCAGTCGAGGTGACGCCTATATTTTTTTTTGTCTTGTTTTATTTTTTCAGTGACCAGCTACTTAAAGTGCAATATCCTGTTATGAAATTGCGTCATTGTAAATTTTCTCATTGAATATATGTTCATATTATTCATATTTTATTTGATTCATTGTGTCGAGGGTTCAGACCTTTCTCATACCCAAAAGATCCTGCTTCCTGAGAATTTTAAGCTCGCTTCACGAGCATTCATTGTATCACCACCTCACCACGTGTGGTAGGTAGGAAGGTGGGAGTGTTACAATATATATATATATATATATATATATATATATATATATATTGTAACGCTCCCACGCATATAAACTATAATTCGCCGCGTTTCTGCAAAAAGTGTAGTTTGAATAGCGCGGGCGCAGCAGCGGAAAGCCGACCACGTTGTTGTTAACGAGTCAGTCACGGGAAGCGCGAGAGGGTGGCGAGACGGAGCGAGAGATCGGTTGAGTTGTGTGGATGATCGGGAGAAGAGAAGGAGGCTAGTGGCTAGTGAAGGTGTGTTGTGTGACCGGAAAAGTGAGTTAGGAGAAGTGAAAGAACGAGGAAAGAGTGAACGGGATACTAAAGTTTTAGTGTCGAACAGTGAAATACAGGGAAAGGAACTGGAAAGTGAGAAATCATAGCGAGGGGAGAAACAAACGCACGTGAGGTTGATGTCGGCGACGGGGACTCGCCACGTGTTCAAGGTACTGTAATAACACCAACGGGCAAGAACTAACGAACTGTGTCGTGCGTCAGTGCCCATCTGAGGTCAGTTAACAATTTGTTTGTGTGTTCGGTGAATTGTGAATGTCTGTCTGATTCGAAAACACCATAATACTCGAAGTAGAAACAATGATGACGTCGCATGGCGTCGCTGCGGGAGGTCTTCGTTCCCTGCCCGCACCAAAATGGCCGAGCCGAGCCGAAGGTAACCGGTGGACGTTACCTGCGGATTATCACCCGAGAAGACTAAAGCGGGTTATTGGCGGTAAAGGTATTGTGAGAACATGCCTCAGTTTATAGATTTGGTACCAAAACAGTTTGGGGATTAATGTACGAAACCCATTATGAGGCAATAAATTGGTTGTATAAATATACATATATACCTTTACATATACATATTCATATATAGCGTCTACAATTGACGCAATGCGTGTAAATAAAGTGTACGAATATATATACAAAAGCCATCATGTTTATGATTTGTGGAACCCACGATGTCCCATACAAGTACCATTTGAATTGGCAGCGAGTTGAATGCCGAAGACCACAGGACATCGGATTAGTAACAACCATAGCCATGGCGGAACGCTTCGCGGCTCGTTTCCATCATTTATGATTTCGCCACAGAAATTGGGAAATGGCCCGCGCAATAGGATATGCTGCTGTGTTCAGTGTCGTAGCGGCCGGTTTGAATTTGGCGTGACGTGACTTATAAACTCGATTTTCGGCAAAGGCTTTTTTTCGAAAAAACGTATAGAAGATTCATATAGAAGTTATTATCAAGCTTTGCGGTGGGCTAGATATACGTGAAATTTTGAAATTATTAAATTTACTTATTTACTTTCAACTCAGCCATGGGTTCGACACAACATACACTCCTTACCTGTTGCATGTGGACGTGTAATTCTATACAGAATCACGATTCCTGGAAGTTCTATTGTTTGGAATCAATTATTAGATTGATAGCAACGACTATAAATTATGAGCTTTCTTCAACTATAAAAATTAAACATTTATTACTGTACGTATTACTGTTCTTTCCTTCTTATGAGAAATACTTTTCACTTTGAAACATTAAAAAGCACCGCACAGGTTTGACTATATTTCGTAATCTTACGTCCGTAATTACGTTTGTAGTCTTAATCGCTGGGTTGTCGGCTGACTAGCGGGATGTCCATGTATTCCTGGGTGTACCGATTCGCGCGTCCTTTTCTCAATTAAAAATTTTTCAGAATGTCCTCAACGATTGCTGTTAATATGACTTAATATTCCCACAAATTTATGATCCAGTCGCGACTTTAACAATTTGTGTTTCGTATGAACATCTACTCGAGACTGACTGTATTCAACTACTTATTGGAAAATTCTTCCATCTACGGAGCAACTCTGATGTAAATCCCTTCGAAACATAGAGTATATTTAATTTCAACTTCCAACCCTTATATTAATAAAAATTCCCAATTACAATTTAACATTACAATTTACACAAGAGCAATCTCGCATACTTCAAACTAAAGATTGCTTCGCGGTTCACTACCATCTAATACCCAGCCTATGTTGAAAATTCGCTTACGTGTGCTCGCAACAAAAATCTTTTAGAAACTGAATCCATGCATCTTTTCTGAAGATCACGTCCATCCAACGCCCTCTTAACACATTCTCACATAATGTGTTCGGGGCCGTATACATTGCACGTTTCACAATCCTGGAATATTAACCCTGGTTGATCCATTGTCCTAACAACGTGTGTCCTTTGACTTCCGAGTCTGGAAACGATGCCATATTCCAACGCTAAATGTTAATTTTATCATTAAAAACAAATCCCAAGGTTCTTTGGATTATCACTATATATATATATATATATATATATATATATATATATATATAAAGTCATCTTGTCAGTGATTTGTGTAACCTACGACGTCACACTGCCATGAATTTGTTATTTTGTGGTGGAAGTTATAAACGTGCAATGCAATATTGACCACTTCTGATATAGTGCTTTACTGCGTCACTTGTCTTGCGTTACTACGCTTCGTTAGTAATATGCGTTATTGTCGAAGTGTAAATATACTTTATCTCTTTCTAACCCATGTGCGCTGTCTTTTCTTTGACATTTTTTTCCTTACCTGGGGTCAGCATTCTCCTGTTTGACCAACATTATTACGATTCCAGAATAATAAAAAACAGAATTGCGTGGTTAGATAATTTTTATTTTACTATTAACAAAAAGGCAACATTAAAACCTTTTCGAGGGTAAAAGAGGGGAGGTTTATTTTTGATTTTAGTGGGGTGTGGGAGATGGGTTTGCTGGTCGGTCGTCGAGTGCTGCCCGCGGCTAGAGTACCACGCGGATGAAGATTTTGCGTCGTCGTCGGCGGCGTCCGGTCAGCAGCTGGATGGACTCGAGGCACAGCTCGTCTCCGGGCCGGTCCTCACAGATGCGGCGCGGCGGCATCTGGCGGTAGCCGTGCTTGCCCGCCGGTACGCCACCTCGTGCAGCTGGCCGTCGGGGTCTTTGAGCGCCAGGCGCCCTCCACCTCGATGGAGCCGTCCTCCAGCACTTTGCCGCGCTCGCGCCGCGCCGTGCCGTCCTGCGACACGAAGCTGCGCGCCCGGCCTCACACCTCGCGCCGTCGCCTCCCCCCCCCCGCCCAACGAGCACGCGCACGTGCACTTCCCAGAAGCAAAGGAGCCTCAGGATTCAGAATTGTTCCCTGTCTATCTATCTATTATCCAAGCATTTTAAGGTGCGTTGAGCGCTTTGCGCTGGGGAGTAATCCTGCATTATTTTGCGCCTACGTTCCCAGAATTCACACACTTGTATCGCGATGCACGTCCACGTCCCGGCCACGCAAATACACCTTATTACCTAACGTTGTAGAAAAGTAGAGTGAATTGTTCGTGTGATTTGTTGGTGTTCTCCTCCAAGCAGCGACTGAATTCGACATAGCTGAAAAGCTAGTGTGGAAAATCCTGCCGCCATCAGGACTCGAACCTAGGACCTCCTGGTCAGAGGCGCTGCAGTGATCTCAGTTGATGCACTGAGCTACCGCTCCCGGTTTCATTTTATTGAATTTCTTGACTTGACGAAAGACAGTTTTCCTGTACGAAGCGTCCTTTCGTTCAAAAAAGTTTTCTTTCCTAGTAAAACATCATTCCTTCTTTGACAGCTTCGAAATAAACTGACTCTGACAATGCAAAATAGTCTGCAGATTTGTTGCTGAAGTATTTTTTGAACAAATTGTTGTAGAAAAAAATTCAAAAGACGGTTCGATTTATACAACTCAGTCTCACTTTCCCTGTAACTACTGCATTATGTAAAAGAAATATTGTCTTTAAAGAAAGTGAAGATATTCCTGAGAAATTCTATGGGAAATATCCGGATCGGTTATTTCAATACACTGGCTATCGAGAAGTGTCTGCTAAATTAACTTTTTAGAAACGACAGCTTTAAAGAATAAATTATCTAAGTTGTTGCTGAAAGAAAAATCGGTGAATGGAGATAATTTTTTATAAGTGCAAAATAAGATTTTCAGAATATCCGACTGCATAACTATAGTTTTGCCACTGAGTGCTATACCAATGTATACAAATGTATAATAAACACTAAAACCAATGCCCAGAACTGTTGCAGTCATTTTCAAAGAATATTTAAAGTCAATGTTATTTAAAGGCAGAAAAATGGATAAAATAGTTTTTATTATTTTTACTGTAGCCCAGCAGTAGAAAAAATCTGAAAAACATTCACACCAATTTGTTTTTTGAAAGGAATTTTTAAGATTGTTTTTGAGTTTGTTTCAGGCTCTTAATACATAGTAAAACTTTTTTCTGTTATTTTGTCAAAAAAATTCCCTTTGAATTTGGCACTGAGAAAATATTAAAAACATTTTTCTGAGAGTTCTTATTTTTCATACTTTTTCAATCAGATGTGTCAATTTGACGACTAAAATTAAAATGAAAAGAACTTGTAAAGGGGTGTGGGTGATGGGACGGGGGTTAGAAACCTGTTAAAAATATTATTTTTATGTGTATTTTATGTATTTTTTTATATTTATAGTGTAACTTCTCATTAATTTTGTTCAAGGGAACTTTTTACCATGTTATCCGGGGGACCCATTATTGCGTACCCAGTCTTGCTCAACAAGAGCAAATATTTTCAACCCGTATTTTGTAGGGTTTACTGTGTATGTACTGCCTAAATGAGCAATTAATCCTGAAAGAGAGTAGTTGCTTGTTGATATATTTGCTTGTTGCTTGTTGACATATTCACTTAGAAAGAAAAGTTTTCTAAGCTTACTAACCATAAGTTCAAACACTTCTCTGATTGAAGCTAATTTATCTTCCGTTGGACGAGAATTATGCGTATCCGCATTATCGGAACGAAAATATCTGTACAGAAAATGAAGTCTCTTTTCACTCATAGTAAGAAAACAAGACTCCAATCCTTTAGATCAAGACCCAATTCCACAACTGGTTCCAATTCTTTCTTAAACAACGCTTCGTACCAATGACGTCAACGAAAGTTCTTATTTCTGTGGAATCTGTAAATCTTGCATTTCTTTCTCGGGTGAATCTTGAATAAACCTTTTCCACCTTGTATACATTAGTAGATGAAACAATAATTTAATTATGTCGCCTTCAAGATACAAATTCAAGGCTTCTATTGGAGTTTTCACAGAACGAGCCCTATCTTTGCTCCCGGGAAGGTGAATAACGATGTTACTTGCTGGAGTAGGCACATTTTTCAAGGAACTCTTGCGTACCATCGTATTCTATAATACTTACCATTTATTTTTATTTTATTTTATTATTTTCAATTATTTATTTTTCATCTTATAAGCTTTGCAATTCGCATGCGTTTTCCACAGATATCCGTAAAGAAGCATTTTAGCAATACAGGTGGTTGTTTATTCGTAAGGAGTGGTAAAATACATATATGGTGCGAGTTTGAAATCAATTGTGCAGTAATTCTGTAAGAAATGATGAAATAAGATCACAAGCGGCTGGCGTGGGGACTGGCGGTGGCGGTTGTAATGGCGGACGCGGCCGAGAATGTACTATGCTCGCACTTTTTCTTGATCCTCGAGCTCCCTAGTCCCCGCTCAGCCCGGCATAGCACGGCCTGGAAGAAAATATGAGCTCCACTCGGAACGTCACGGCTCAGTTTGCGGTGCTGCCCACCTCCTTCCTTTCCAATGACTTCCTAGTTTTCGGTCTTTCTTTCTATCGACCTGTGCGTACCATATTCCTTCTTGTTACTTGATTATTTCTATAACTATTAATTATTTCTTCAAAATTTAAAAAAAATCTTCCGTAACTTCTCATAGCTATCTAGTCCAAGTTGAATTTTCTGTCAATAAAGTTGGCAACCCTGCAATGCCGTGAAGTAGACAGAACCCGCCTCTCCCTGCTGTGGAGTATCAAGAAAAAGTGCGTGATTAGTACTTCTTAATGTAAGTTAAAGGCGGCTGCGTCGCCTTGCGGCGGAGTTAGCGGGTGGTATTGATTGATTGATTGATTTTTTCGTGTTTCCTGGCGTGTCAACTGCTTCGGTCAGTAGTCCTGATAGTGTAGTGCATGTTTTTTCTGCGGAGATGGCGGTGATTTTCCCCCGCTGCATGGCGAGATCCGACGCCGACCTTCCGTCGGCTAGTGGGGTTTCCCCCAAACCAGGACTCTCCCACCAGCGGGGCACCGATCCAGCCGGGACAAGCTCTAAGCTCCCGACCGGTCTCCCGGAATATGTGGTAGTGTAGTGCATGTTAGTGTAAGTATATGTGTAAGGGGAGAGGATAGGACAAGGAAGAGGAAGGACAGATCGCACGCGATCCGTGGCCCGTTTGGTAGGGTACTGCTCCGGCATTCGCCCGGTGTTGATCGGAGAAACCACGGAAAACTCCCGATCAGAGCAACCGGCCGCTAGAATTCTCCCCCCTACAACGACTAAATTCTATCTAGCTGAAAAGATAGTCTCGAAAATCGTGCCGCCGTCAGGACTCGAACCTAGGACCTCCCGGTCAGAGGCGCTGCAGTGACATCAGTTGATGCCCTGAGCTACCGCTTCCGGTGCGTGTGCCGGGATGCGTGTACGTATGTACGCGTGCTTTTAAGTTGTTTTCTCTAGAACAGTGCGGTGACCGTGATGTGAAAGAACCAAGTAACGCGACGGCCCCTCGAGCCCGTGCTCATCCCCAAAGCTGTTTCATCGCAACACGGGATGTAAATAACATGTAAAGTGGCGTAAATACGTTTATTGGTTCTGATGAGTTTAGTAAGTCAAAGTGAAACGCGAAGCACTAGCCGCCTGCCTGCCAGACTGTATACACAACGGTGAGACGATTTACGTCTTGTCTGTGATTGACGACTGATTTCAATGAAAAACGAGCAAATAGTGTCCAAGTAACAGTATCTTGTTAATTTGCGAGATTCTCAAATCTGAATGATTTGATTAAAATGAGTACAGGACTGTGCAACGAAGTGAAGGGGCATAATAGTAATGGGATCCATCCAGGCACGTGATCCCGCAGCTGAGACAGTGCGCCGCTCACATACATAAACCAAATAGCACTTGTGGGAGGAATTTCAGGAAATGCTCATCTCAGTAGGATTAATTTGGCATAATTTCTTGATAGATAGCTTCACTAATAGCTGAGAGAGAAATATCGCATATAATAGCCCCGATGTAAGTTGCCTTATAGGTTTCTTGGTTAGCGGTCCCAAAGAGCCGTTACTTCGGTACCATTTGTCGTGGCTTTTGAAGTTATGTCACTGCGGTGTTGCACGGTCATGACTTCTGAACGTGTGATTACGAAGTAATATTCATATGGCCTTCTTTTCTTTTATTTAAGTTTTTAAATGAAATTAATTCAAAAATAAAACTGTTTCAAAACTGTTTCCCCATTACCCATCCCCTGGAACATGTTAAAGCATGCCAACCACAATCAACATTTATTTATTTCGCGCTTGTTTCGATGTCACGTGACCAAAAGTCATGGTATCATATGTCGTCTTGTAGAGATGTTGTGCCTTTCAACGGGCGTGATGTTGTGTTGAAGAAACCCTCAATCGTTGACATTGTGGGCCCCAACGAAGATGCCGGAAGTGACGCGCTACGCCCACCTCCGAGCGCCTCCCCATCAGCTGAGCCGCCGAAAGATCCCGAACAACAATCACCCCACCGTAACCAGCGCACCGTGGGCAACGGAGGCGAAATTCCCCCGGCCCTGGGCGCTAGGCGTATTGCCCATGCTGCTACCACAATGTAGTGCATGCATGCGAAACATATCGCCTCCCAGCCGGCCCGATGGCCGAGATCGCTAAAGTAGTGTTGTAGTGATCTCGGACCCAAAGGTCGCGAGTTCGAGTCCCGCCTCAATCATAGTTGTATTTGTGGTCATCCTTTCACCCCTTGTTATCACCACTTCGTTTCATCTTCATAGTTACCATAAAGTTAACTCCCACAGTGGTCGTTAATGGTATAGATATTGATGCGACCTTAAATAACCAAAAAAAGCGCCCCGGTCCGCTGTGCGTTATACTCTTCGGAGTAAAATAGCGTTAGCCCGCACCGCACTGAATTAAAGAAGATGCACATCCGCAGCGTACCCCCTCCCGTCCCGCTCTCCTGCTGAGGCCGCTTTCCCCTGTCTCTGCCCTCACTGTCTGCCACAGCCTCTTTCCCGCGCTGGCCCTCCTATCCAGAAGAATACCACCTCGCCAGTGAGACTGCTAGCTTTTGAGTTGAACTGTGAACTAACATTTGTGAGACTGCCGATAAACAACTATTCCCTGTACCACGCTCCTGATATTGTGTTCTGCTGTATTTTGCTCCCCTTGTGCTTTGAGTTCTTCCTGCACTGAAAAATGTCTAGGAACCTTCGAAAGCGACCCCGCCTGACAACAAGCGGCTCTGACGATGAAGATGAGGCCACTTCAAACCGCCTCATTAGCACCCGACCAACACCTCGAACGGAGGAGGCGCACAACGAAGTAATTAATCGTGTCCCCGCCCATCATCCGTTTGAGCTACATCGCCTCCTACGTGCACAACGAGAGTCAAAAAAGAAACTATCTTTACTGATCACTATTTTGGAGTCACAAGACGCTGACCAAATTGCCGACAGCCCTTCCCTCATGTGCACCTCGCGACAACACAGCCCTCGCCCGCAAGAGGATGAAATTCTGCCGGCCTCCGAAACTCCTGAAACCCCACCATGGCCCCGCGCGACGGCTCCCAAAATCATACAAAACGACATCCCAATATTTGGCAGCGACATCTTATCAGAAGTTGGGTGTGAAAGTAATGATGATCCGATAGTATTGCATACGGTGACCGACAATGCAAAAAGTTTACTCACTAAAGTTTACTTCAACCAATGCAAGATAAAAACTGTTAGGAGCTACCTCCCACTCCTCCAATAAAATGCCCTCTCTGCCCTACCGCTCAGGATCCAATTATCAAAAGAGGCGGAGAAAAAGCACGGATGGCAGCCTCCAAGCGCCACGTTGATAGAAAACATGGTAACTACCACACGGAGGTGCAATGCAATGGCTGGGGGACGAACGCAGCGACCCCGGCCACACCAAGAGTTGCAGTTTCCTGCGCCGGGGCCTCACGCGGCAAGATTGCGTTGTATTGTCAAAGCGTCGAGCGGTTATCGTACAAATCCCGGATAGCTGCATTATACAGCCGATCCTGTATGAAAGAAATACAGTAGTTGCGGTCCCCGCCCGTCCCAAAAGGCCTTATTTTGCCCTTTGTCGAAAAAGGTGATATCATGCGCGCTGAAGTGCTCCACATATCGCAAAATGTTAGTATAAGACATGTAGGCGGCACACGGAGTGTGAGAACAAATCCTGTTCTGCATTGGGATACGTTACATCGTGCAACAAGAACAAAAATAGGACCAGCACCGCCGTGAGTGTGTGCAAGCGCTGACAGTTACCGCCCAACCTCGTTCAGAGTATGCCCTTCCTGCTCGTCGGCTATTTCCCAACTGCGGCGAGAAATTAGCATACGTCTCCCATGCCGCCCGCCTCATCAGCCACCATGGTCAAGGGAGGCGTTAAAAAAACAGGATGAGAATTATACCAGACGCAATCCGGAATAAACAAAAACGACTCACTGCGCTAAATGATCAATTCGTTGGAGACGGAAGAGGAGAAGCCCGGGTAGACATGCTAGTTTACCTCAGTGTTAGGCTTCTTTCAACACAATACAAACTTAAACGTAACGTTATGCTGTAAACTTATCCGTAAAAAACAAGCATTCACAATGACGAACGTAAGCTGGAACGTAAATTTTGCCTGAACCAATCAGAATTCAACGTACTGAAACTTGATCGATTCGTTTCTAGCACGGTAGAAAGATCTTTCCATAATAGTTTCTATCTTTTTATTCGACATTTCTATCGATTTGTTTTTTTATATATATGCGAGTAGCTGTTGTAGTAGTGATCGCATTTCCTTCATCGTATAAACAAGAATTCTCTCGTACCAAATTCACGAGTAATTTGTCGAACATTATTAGTGTATTCGCCATGTCAAGTTAAAGTGACAATAAAAATGGCTCAAATAGTTACTTTGAATTCACTACACGCATCAAAACTGTTCGCAAACTAGTTTTCTACAATACAATAACAAAATGACATAACCACAAAGTACCTCAACACAATCTGAAATCAACCTTCCACACTGCTCTATGATTGGTGTTCGGTAGATTTCTGACGATTCAGTGACTGCTGAAACAGTTGTAGAGCTGCGGCACGAAATGCTCCTCGCCAGAGGCCACGGAAACGAGGCGTGGACTAACCTCACAGGACGGTGACATATTTACCTTCTCTGCCCCCCCACCCCCGCTGAACCTAATCTCCGCCGACGTGTAAACGCCATCTAACGCCGAACAGATCAAAGATCCATAGAGATAGGCGAGAAACGGACGTGAAACTTGCGAAGATGGATGGAAACCCCAGCTCGCCCAGCGCACAACCCCTGCAACAAGGCGCTCCGATAGGTGCAGCCGGTCACAATATACATGACCGTCAACATGTCGCCGCTCGCGAGTTCCTGCCCCGAAATCATCATCCGCTCCTGCCCCGAAATGATTCATGGCAGATGACCAGAATAATCTGACGGCAACGCTGAGACAAGTTTACGATCAGTCTCTAGACTTGGCCAGACGAAGCAAGTAACCAAAATCACAAACAAATAGGAGCTCAATAGTAAGAGCCAACATCCAAAAGTAAAAGCAGCGAGAAGGCCAAAATATTCGATAATGTTAGCTAATGTAATTTCCAAAGGCCAAAAATATAAGCCCTCATGTTTCCGTGTTCTGCTTATTCAAAGGCTCGCGGTCTGTATCTTTCCACCGTGCTAGAAACGAATCGATCAAGTTTCAGTACGTTGAATTCTGATTGGTTTAGGTGAAACATACGTTCCAACTTGCGTTCGTCATTGTGAGTGCTTGTTTTTACGTGTAAATTTTACGGCTAAGTTTACAGCATAACGTTACGTTTAAGTTTGCATTCTGAATGAAGCTTTACTCCGTATATTCGTATGTATACGAGAAAGTAAAAAAATCTCAACCCATTGCGTAATTGGTCAAAAATCCTTAAGCTTGATGGGGTGCAGCTTCAGCTGGGGCGGGGTTAGGCAATAGTTCCATAAACCTTATATGCGTAAGCTAAGATGTTTTTGTACCTCGGCTTGCTATCTCTAGTGTTTTGGTGGTTACAACCGAATAGGGAAACTAGGAAAATTTCCCCGTCGGTAACTATTTCCTTCGGATGTCCCAAACGGTCGGCGTATTTTTTGATGTAGGATGCTATTAGATTCGTCTATAGTTTTAAGGAACTTAAGTTTGACTTCAGTAACACGGCTGCGGTGGATGCACCACCATTCGTTGAACAGAGAAAAGAAATATGGTCGGCAAGTCTCTTCCGCTCCGCACTTTCTCGTGAAGGTGGCTCTGGGCAACAACTTATGTCACTGCAGTGCCTCTGACTGGGAAGTTCGTATCAAGTAGCGACGGTGGCAGGATTTTTTACACTATCTAGATTGCTAGGTAGCGGTATAGGTAGTGTCAGTCGCTGTCTGGAGGAGACTTCTAGTGACCGGCTGCGATGATTGGTCGTGTTTTTATCAACACCAGCCGAATGCCGGAGAAGCACTCTAACAAACGGGTCTCGGACCGCGCGTGACCTTTCCTTCCTCTTCCACGTCTTTTCCTCCCCTTACTTACACACACACTCACATGCTCTACACTACGACACTTGTCGGGAGTCCTGTCGGGAGCTTAGAACTTGATCCGGCTGGGGCGGTGCTATGTTGGAGGGAGATACATGATTGGGGAAATCCCCTTAAGTCGACGTAGGTCGGACCGGTAACGGTAGCTCAGTGCATCAACTGATGTCACTGCAGCGCCTCTGACCGGGAGGTCCTAGGTTCGAGTCCTGACGGCGGCAGCATTTTCGACACTAGCTTTTCAGCTAGATCGAATTCAGTCGCTGTCTGGAGGAGAATTCTAGCGGCCGGCTGCTCTGATCGGTAGTTTTGCGTGGTTTCTCTGATCAGCACCAGGCGAATGCCGGAGCAGTACCCTATCAAACGGGCCACGGACCGCGCGCGATCTTATCTTCCTCTTCCTTGTCCTATCCTATCCCCTTACACACACACTTACACTAACATACACTACACTAAAACATATTTCGGGAGACCGGCAGGAGCTTAGAGCTTGTCCCGGCTGGGGCGGTGCCTGGCTGGAGGGAGAGTCCTGGTTAGGGGGAAACCCCACTAGCCGACGGTAGGTCGGCGCCGGATCTCGCCATCCAGTGGGGGAAGATCACCGCCCTCTCCCGAGAAAAAAAACATGCACTACACTAACCGGACTACTGGCCTTAGCAGCTGACGTCCCGAAATCATTTATTAATCCCCACACTCAATCAATCATCTAAATCCACCGCACTTCCAGGTTGGTATAGGAATTGGGGACTTTCCCATTCCCAGGTTTTAGGAAACGGCCATTAGGTGAAATTATCATTAATATTGGAAGGTCTGAATCTTCTCCCACTACTATGTGAACCTTAATCAGGAATTCACTCTTTTGCATAATGAGGTACCTTCAATTTTCGTTTCTTGTTTGCTCACAATTCTGGTCTCATGGCACTTTAACTTCAACATAGTGATTCACAGACGTTTGTTTTTCTCATTAGATAGAAAGTTTTCTTGAGAAACTGTTGGTAATATTGTTTCATGCTCTCCTCAATCTCTGCGTGAAAGTATTACCTTTATGCTTGCTCTTCAGTATTCACGATAAGCAATCCCTGCACTTGACTTGTACTTAGCTCGGAAGGAGTTGTGTTTCAAATATCAATGGAACTCATCAGTACATTTCTGTGCCACAAAAAACATCAATTGCGAACGTTTCAAAGCTATTCAATGTTGTAGTGTCTGGAATTGGGTGGAAAGTATTGGGGAACTTTGATTTTCTTCCTTTTCGCATATCATTTTCAACAAACAAAGCTTGTGAATATGAATAAAATTCATAGTTTAGTAAATACTCTTGCTGTTCTATTTATCAATACACATTCTTTGAAACGAGGTTAGATTAATAAGCACCAATTAATTTAGTACGCAAGTTAAATTAGAATGGAAGCACTCATAGTTCTACTTTGAAGCATGTAGTAATTTCCGAGTAAGATAATACATTTCAACATTTTATATTCCGTTATAAGTATTAGTTGATATTCAATAATTCAAGTACACAATTAATTCATTTAAAATAGTTTTGGTGTAATTCAAATTCGTTTTATCCAGAGAGACAAAGAGTCGCTCTTTTTCAGTACGCGGAAAATGAATGTTAATATTTTCATATTGTAGGAAAATTTTTCTAGCACAAATTTTGAGAAATTACTATAGTTTTCGAGATATTCGCTAAAATCTGAAAAAGATGCATTTTTTCTCGATATTTTCTTTGAAACTGACCTTTCTCGAGTTGTCAAACTTAAAATTAGAATGTAACACCCAACAAACCTTACAGAATCAGTGATTTTGTTGCCTAGATACTACTATTTTGATCACCATTTTAGTCGACTACTCTGTAACATGGAAATAACTTCCTTAGAGTTATGAGCGCCTACACAATACTCAGATTGTCGAGAGTACCCACCCCCATTTCCAGTTGTCACCACCAGTATAGGGATCGTTCTCCTGCTCCAAAATTTCCACTAATTTTGGTTCCGCTGCACAGGTTGTAGCTAGCACTAGCAGAAGCAGGACCGCAACGTAAGCCGCCAGCTACAACAGAACATAAACTCATGCATTGCATTTCAATCTAACCACGCTCCTTTTTACTGATGTCTTACTCTCAGAAATCTGGGAAAAGAGAAAAGCAAAGATCTTACACTAACTTCCCTTCTTCATAAAAACGTGACTTACTTGCCTAAATTACTTTATAAACTTACTAAATCAGAATTTGTGAGGGAAAAAAACTTATTCAGAAACTTAAGATGTATTTAATTAGGCATGTATGTGCCAGAAAACATTTTTGTTTCGGTCGTTGATTACTTGCAGTTCGTTCGATGTTTCCTTGCGATCTTGGAGTCAATGGTAATGGTAAACAAAAAATTTGAAATATTCATTTCCTATACTTTACTTTTTGTATGACTTTCTATTAACTGTCATAAAAAATATAACGATCATTACTATCTGCGAGAGCTCCTAGCCCCATTCTCAATAGCTCTCATGATAGTGTAACACATGTCCGCGATATTTCTCTCCCCGCCGCTCAGACTACTCGAATTTCCCTTCCTCGTGTGCGGTGTCTGCGTTCGCCGAGGGGCGACGAGGCATTGCTGTATTTGGTAGCCCAGGGCAACATGTAAACAGAACGAAATGGATGCTTCTCAAAATTGCCTCAGTTGGCTAAGGTTGTTGGTGCAAGTGACTGTGTGTTCTATAATAAAAATAAATGTGAGAGTGTAAATAAGTCGTAATTCAGTTTTTGTCTCTCAACATCATTTTCATAATAAACATATCAAGACAACGTCCGTGTTCGTCTGTTACGGGATATGCTATTAATATTCGTTGAATGGTTACTTCTTTAGCTTTAGTTGGAACCGAAGTATAGGTTTCAAGAAAAAAGACGAACATATTACCCATTCTGATGTGCAAACAAACACAAATACAACTCAAATAAAATTTCATATATCAGATGTTTGTAAAACTCGTGTTTCAATTATAAAGAATACTTAGTTATTGTTTTCATTAGATTAAACTTTTAAAAAATCGTTTGTATGAAATAGACAATTAATTTTAAAACTATAAACATTAAAAAATATTATGGAATTTTCTACAAACTATTATTGAAAGGTTACTTCTTTAGCTTTAGTTTGACCCGAAGTATAGGCTTCAGCAATGAATAGATTTTGACCAAAATTTGATACATCAGATTTTCATCTGAAATTGCAAATTCTATATTTCATATTTTTAGTTTAAAAATAATAATTTTAGTAGAAGGTAAAATAATATTTTCTTTTTCCAAATAGAACATCTAAAAATGTCAAACTTTCAAAAGCTTTTCGGTGAATTCGATTTTGCATAAAGTGACTCGTATGCAAAGTGGCATAAACTTTTCCATTACTAGATATAAGTTGTTATTCCTTTCAATTTGCTGTAGTGGAAGAAGAAATGGAATTTAGGGTATCTTCATAGGTGAAAGAGTTCAATTACGTCATTGTGGGCACCAAAGTTTCGTTAAGCAACCTGTCGCTTCCCAATGTGACGATGCGTTGTTCCGCTTTCGCCTCCTGAGTGTGTGCGGATCGCAGGCGGAGGGGTCTCCTTCGCGGCGCCTACGCTGACCTCACTCCCCCCCACACACACACGCTCATCCTGCAGAGTAGAGGATTGAGAAAGCTCTTCAGAAGAAGGTTTTCATTTCGAGTGACGTGATTAATCAGTTTATTACTTCCATATAACAACAGTAGTTTTATGTTTAGTGGTCTTCTGGAGGATTTTTGAGATTCATTAACGCATTGATATTAGACTTTTAACCGATGACGTTGTTGATGCGAAATGATGGTGATATCTATTCTTATTTTTGTGTGTCATCATCATCATCATCATCTTCTTATCGATATATAGTTTCTCTCACACACCCACAGAATGTTCTGAATGGTATTAAAAATTCAGTACTGATAGATAGGCCAGGGTCGAATAAACGTGTCTATTGCACTGTCCAAGACTCAGATGATTTACAGTCGTATGCTAATGGGGGGACGGGTCAGCGGTGGTCCCCAATGTAGTTTTTTTTTCGTATTTTTGTTTAGGTACGGAGTTACTGTTTCACCTTATAGGACTTTATATTTAGAAACTTTCTGAACCATAGTGATGGTTTCCTCTCTTAACGCTCATCGGTTGTTCACAAAAAAACTCGAAATTAGTGTTCCGTGTCGTGATCTCCGGATCCTCTTACCTGGCTTGCCCTGCCTGCCCTGCTCATAAACACGTTGTAAGCTTGCGTCAGTGTATCTGTCAATGTATCAGCAGCAAGTTAGTATCAGCAAATGTACACAGACTCAACAACAAAGTCTTAATAGTTCTTAAAAAAGGCATTGTCATCTCTGTCACCGCAGAAAAGACAAGTACAGAAAATGTCCAAAATCACTGTGCCCTGGCCAGATTTCCAAAACTGAAAATATTATTTATCCAGACAAATTATAGAAAATAAGAGAGAGTTTTGATGTACTTTTGATATTTGATTCCTATGTTATTTTTGAGAGGGGGGTCATTAAACACGAATATCAGGTTTGCCAACAAAAATGTTGCTCTAAAAACGTTTTTAAGTAAAAAAATGAGTAAATATCAAGCCTTTTTTAATTTTTCAAAATAACTTAAAAGTCATCCATTTTTCCTAACCAATAGTCCTATATGAAATAAAATAATATAAAATTACCTATTATTAATGTGATGAAGACCTTTTCTCCAATTAACGGCTCAACAGCGAGAGAACTGTGAAATTTGGTGACATAAGAGAAACACACGAAAAACGGGAATTATTCCACTTTATCACAATATGGCTTAAAAACTATCGATTTTTTCGTAAATATTAACCTGATATGAAATGAAAGATTAAAATATTATAAAAAAATAAAATTGCTAAGATTTTCTTCTAGGATCAATGGTATCGTCGTAAGTGTACAAAATGTGCCTGGATGTTAACAGGAAAACGGCACTCCACTTCACTTTCCTCACTAGCTCCAATAAGTAACTTGGTTCAACACGATTCTGTGAGTTATTTTTCTCGAATTTTGCATTAATTTTGTTTCAAATGATCAATAAGAGTTTTGTTCAACCTATATACGTTTGACATATGGCACAAACTTTCTCCTAGTAAAGTTTTCTATATCTTTAGTGTAAACTGGCTCAACGGTCTTGCCCCAGCCTCTTGCCAGCTGCCATTTATCGTCGCCCAAAGTACATTTTCTTGACATTTTCACAACTTTTCAGCTTCCTAATAGTAGAACCGAAATATTACTTCAAGAATATTAAAAAAGAGTGAAACCTCGCCAATGAGAATATACATTTCCATTGAAATTGCAATGGAATAGACATTTCCATTGAAAAATTTGAAGTCCTTTTTAAGAAAATGGTGATTAAGCATTACTATAAATGCAAAATTTGAAGCTCTTTTTCACAGGAATCTATTGAGTTTCCGAAAAACTTCATTTGAAGTCCGTTCAAGTACTTCCACTAACAAATGCAATAACGTTTACATATCGATGGAGATGTGCATATTAAGGCGTCAGAGATATTTAAAAAAACAAAAACATTTGTGCAATTTTTGAATAAACAAAAGAATACACGAAAATTAACTTTACGTCATATTAATCAGTGCAATTAGCACTAATGTTGCAGACCATCGATTTCAAGATTTAAACGGAAATACACGTTTTGGGGTCCCCCTTGATACCGAAACAGTGGGTTTTTTGAAAACGCCCGTCTGTCCGTGTGTCCGTCCGTCTGTCGTATGTGAACCAATCTAGCGCCTGAACCACTCATACGATCTTTCCCAAAGTGAAGAAACTCATGCCCATATGTCTCTAGCTGAAGCTTTGAAAGTGGCTACTTTACAAGAGGCTCCCCCCAAACATTTTCAATTTTTTTTTCAAAAATGGCGGCAAATTTCGTCTTTAAATTTCTTGTAAGAACGAAGTAAAATACACTTATAAAATTGACAAAGGTCGGCTATTGCCACGGTTAACTCTGAAGTTTTGAAAATTGCAAAAGTTTGAATTTTTCCGGCGTCTTCCTACAACTATAAAATTCAAGATTGAGGTTTTTCATATATATGAAATTTGTTGTTCATAAATATCTCTTTCATTAAGGTGATGTAGATTTTTTGAAACTTTCAGTAGTTTTCGTGCAATAGTGCATGCAATATTTGCAATTTTACAAAATTACAAAAACAAGATTTTCTCATAAACGACTCCAAATTTTTTCTTTACATTTTTGGTAGGAATGGAACCAAATACACGCTATTCTATGACATCAACACCATATTGTTCTATTCTTTTGTTGTTTTTTGGAAATTACAAAAATTTTATTTTTTGACGTCTTTCACGTCAGAAATATTTATACTCGATGCGATTTCTTCACTATATTAGATTTATGAGTACATGTGCTTTAAATAATGTCAAATAAAGTTTCTCGAAAACTCAACAGTTTTCTATAAAAATTAGCTTTCATTTCCGCATTTTCAGAAACGCTCAAACGGCATTCTCTCCGAGTCAGGCCTCCTATGCCAATGTTGGCAGCAAACAGGTCGCTGGAAATAAGTGATGGGGACAACACTTCTAGCATCTGTTGTGATTGTTGTGAGTGCTGTATATACGTTTTCTTTTGTTACATGCTGCTTCCAACATACTTTTTGTTGCAAACACCAAGGTTCTACTGCGAAGAGACTTTCGTGGTGCGCTGTATTAGATTTGGCTACACCAATCTTGGCTTTGGACTTGGAAATAACTGAGTTTACGTGGATTTGCCTTGCGCTTATACTCCGGTAAATTTTCACCTCCCATGATATTACTTGATTTTTTGCCTTTGTATCTAGATTTCATCACCATGATGTCATTGTAGAATCATTATCCTTGTTCTTCGGAGAAATGTCCCATTTTATCTTTAAACGAATCAAGGTGAGAGTTCAGCATATGCAGTTTCTTCATTCTCTCGAAAGATTCTTCATTCTCTCGAAATTATCCACGAGTTCTTCTATCAGTTCCCTATAGTTTTGAGCTTTGTGATTTCTGAGGAAACCGTCTGACACGGCAATCAAACTATTGCATGCCAACTTTTCTTTCTCTTTGAGTCTGTCTTCGAATTCTTCAGATTTCATAACTTGCGTGATCTTGACCCCACAAAGACGCCTGCTTTTATTTTAGCCACTGACAACTTTGGAAATTTCTCTCGAAGAAACAGAAATGACTCGGATTCCTTGTCCAGTGCTTTAATAAACAGCTTCATCAGCCATGCGAAGCGGCGGTAGCTGTATCTTTGTAGGATCAAGTAATGGATGCCATTAACATTCTGTACATCGGGTATAAAATCATATCACGTTTCTTCGATCTCAATTTTACGAACTCGCCACAGATAAAACAGAATGAATCGGGTGAATGGTTTGAACAATGCAGGCCAATTAAATTTTAAATACCATCATTATTATTGTTTCAATGTCAATGCATGCACAAGCCCGAATCACGCATGCATTGTCCCTGCATCACGTAGCAGCAGCCGGGCAGAGCTGACGACGTTGCCGACGCCGGGGAAGCATGTGAATGGGTCAACCCTGGATGGTTACCCCGAGGTAAACGAAGATACCGAAAGGGGAGGGTCACAAAAACCTAATCGCCATTTTCTTTAAAACGGCTACGAATATTTCAATGAAAATTTCTATTTAAGACGAGTTATTATTCGTCTTTAATATTCTTGATGTAGTAATTAGATTGTACTACTAGGAAAGCTAAAAGTTGAGAAATTGTCAAAAAATGTACTTTGGGCGACGATAGATGGCATCTGGGCAGAGAATGGAGCAAGACCTTAAAGCCAGACTACACCAAGGAGACCAGAGGTGCCATTCTGTAGCACCTCTAGTTTCTTCCTCGCATACAGATCACGCAGAATATTTTAAGGCTAACATACTCATCGGATATATTCGTGAATAGACAGAATTCAATGCGAGATGTATTGTCATTTATACTTGTAAATAATTTGTTTATATGCGTGTAGGATAAAATGATAATTGAAGTGAAATAAATGTAGAAATTGTGACGTAATATTACGTAACGATAATTTCATGATATTGCGAGAAAGTATATGTTGCTGTAACACCTCAATTTTTCGGCCAGAAAGTGGTCAACTTCCATTTCTATATTTGCATTTTGAACGTACGAAGCTGAGTATTTTGAACGTACGAAGCTGAGCATTTTGAATGTACGAAGCTCGTATAAAGCAGAGAATTTATATATGACCTTTTTTTTTTCTAGCGCCTGTCACTTACGATTAGTTAGGCACATATATTAATTTGTTTGGAATATTCATCACGTCACTGGCCACAGAGTCATCAACTCAATTTTAAAAATATTTTCTGGAATTAACAGATAGCGCAATTACCGTAATGTGATGTTACGAATCCGAAAATGTAGAATAAATGTGCAGGAAGGTAATCACAAGCTTTTGATAAATATTTCACAAAAACATTGGAATATAATGCATACGTCTGCAAATACAGAGATAATACATACACATAAATTTTACGCACTTTGGTAATGCAAGACCTATTTTCCTCAAATCCTATGCTGTAGTTTATGTTGTATTATTTTTGGAGTCTACGTCCGTCGTAAATATTAAGTTTTCATTGTTGTAACCATGGGTGTCATCCACAACAACTGCTTACTTTATGATTCAGAATAACAGGCAAATGCATCGTAATATACGGACCATTTGAGGTTCAGCGCAGTAAATAACTGAATCTAAAGAACAATGAACAATTTACAAAACTTTTATTGTTAACATGGGACTTCATTGTTCAGAGTAAGTACCATAAAAGATCTTTACGTTCGACAACCGTAAGAGTAAAAAGATTCTATTTATGACAATTCGTATGGCAAAGTTTAATTTTTTTAATTTAGTTTTTTTCTTACTTTCCCGCACGTACTTCGTAGGAAGAGAAAGCCATGAAATCGTTCGCTGAAGAAAGGCGAATTTTCGACAGAAAAAAATTGTGTTGGACCCTGGTAACGAAGTGAATGCCCTGATATCGAAAAATGGCGCCCTGATTTGGATACTTCCGGTTCTATAGTATACTGTAAATTACTTCCTCTAACACAGGGTGTATCCAGAATCCACGTTTTGCGGGTCTATGATACCGAAAAATCGATCTGCGGCTAATCGTCTCCGTCTGTCTGTCTGTCCGTCCGTCTGTCCGTCCGTCTGTCCGTCCGTCCGTCTGTCCGTCTGTCTGTCCGTGTGTCCGTCCGTCTGTCCATCCTTCCGTAGTCAACGCTAGCACCTAAACTGTTCAGAAGGGATGGACACTATTTAAATACTTGTACTTGAAATACGTATTTTAAAAACATTTTATATTTGAAAAACTGTATTTTTTGTTTGTTTTGGGGTACGTATTTTAGAGATGGATTTCAATACATGAAGTACGTGTATTTAAAAAAAGATATTCTTAAAATACTTCAAATAAAGTCAAAGAAGAAGATAGTTTAGAACCAGGAACGACTTTTGTTTGATTTCGCTAGCGAATGCACGTCAATGAAACAAAAATAAAAAAAATTAGGATTCTCTTCAGTTCAAATGGTAAACCTAAATCATTAAAAACCTGGACAATTATTCGACAATAAATAAATGGTTTATTCGTTATAAAACTCGTTTATGTTCATCTATGCCAGTAGAATGACAGTTTTCCTTTCCAGGTTTTATATATTCGCCAACTAGGGGTTTATTGTCTGAGGATTTGTTTGAAAAATCATTCGTTTCAAAAGGAAATTCCATTTCTTTGTATTAGACATATTTTTGATATCATTTTATGTTTGAAAATGTTTAAACATATAGTTACATTATATTACAATAGTTATTGTTCAGAAATTTGTGTGACTGTCAATTACTAATTTACTGTAATTGACAATTACAATACATTGTTGTAAATAAAAATATACAATACATAATTATTATATATTTACTTTAATTTTTATTTTAAATACATAGTTATAAAGAATTTTTGCGAAATATTTAAATACTAAATTTAACGTATTTTGCCCAACCCTCATGATGCATAAACAAAGGATTTTTAGGTTTATTGACTGGCACTATTTATTAAATTATCATCAATGTCGTTATCATCAATTATTATTATTATTATTATTATTATTATTATTATTATTATTTTGACGTTAACTGCTCTTACATAGTTTCATTTGCAGTCTAAGAAGATTTTGTTCTTAAATTGCTTCGAGATAAACAAATTAATTTTGCTATAATTCTGCGCACGTAATTAAATTGATGACAAGTTTGAACTTTCCATGTAGAATGTTGGACATCTTAATTGATTACAGACCGGTAGCGGTAGCTCAGTGCATCAACTGATGTCACTGCAGCGCCTCTGACCGGGAGGTCCTAGGTTCGAGTCCTGACGGCGGCAGGATTTTCGACACTAGCTTTTCAGCTAGGTCGAATTCAGTCGCTGTCTGGAGGAGAATTCTAGCGTCCAGCTGCTCTGATCGGTAGTTTTCCGTGGTTTCTCCGATTAGCACCAGGCGAATGCCTGAGCAGTACCCTACCAAACGGGCCACGGACCGCGCGCGATCTGTCCTTCCTCTTCCTTGTCCTATCATCTTCCCTTACACACACACACTTACACTAACATGCACCACACTACCACATATTCCGGGAGACCGGTCGGGAGCTTAGAGCTTGTCCCGGCTGGGGCGGTGCCCCGCTGGTGGGAGAGTCCTGGTTAGGGGGCAACCCCACTAGCCGACGGTAGGTCGGCGCCGGATCTCGCCATCCAGCGGGGAAAGATCACCGCCATCTTCCGAGAAAAAATACACGCACTACACTAACGGGACCAATGACCAAAATAGTTGACGCGCAAGAAAACACGAAAAAAATCAATCAATTAATTGGTTACAGCCCCCTAATTCGCAAACATTAACGAGAAAATAAAACCGCTTACACATGTCAATGTTATTGGCACAAGAGAGCGGTGGCTGTTGACTTACCATGGCGCTCGGGAGCCGCAGTGCGCGTGCGCGGCGTCGCGTGGCGCGGCGTCGCAGGCGCCTTTATAGCGGCGCGCGCGGCGGAGGCCGGGCCCAGCGGGCCGAGAGGGCCGAGTGAAAGGGGCTTCTTCACAGGAGATGAGGAATAAGTTTTCGCACCTGCTCCTCCTCTTCCCTCTGCTCATCCTGACGACCTTGGACGGAGACGGCGAGGCGCTTATGATAAATAGCATGCATGAAATTCAACCTTGAGTTGGTTCCAATGTGACGCAGCAGAATGGGATGGTGAAGCAACTCTTACGCTTAACGAGGACATTATAAGGAATATTTACATATAATTAAATAAAACATTTTTACAAGCACGCATTTACTGTCATCAACTGAGCAGGTTACATAGTCGCAATGTACTATTACTACTACTACTACTATTAATACTACTAGAAGTAATAGTGGTAGTAGTAGAAGTAATAGTACGAGGGGGAGTCAAATGAAAACAAGAATTTTTACAGCTTATGTCTTACAGATAGAGTTGAAACAAGTACACTACCTTTCAATATAGTCCCGCTGCTTTTCGATTCATTTCGGCCACCGAGTCGGAAGTGCATGGATAAAATTCATAGGGGCAAAATTATTTTCGTTGTGCACACAGCCCCTCATTTTTCTCCTGTTTTACCTCTGTGTCTTGGTCTGTGTTTGTTATTGAAAGATCCAAGACGTCTCCAATCACAATCCGCTCCAAAAACAGGACACCCTTAAGTTCGTAGCGGCGCAGCAGCTCCTGGTATACATAGACTCGCCTCTTCTTCATTTCGGTCGTCAGCCGACGAGGGACCCATCTTGCGGCCACTCTTGGTATTTTAACTCATCATGGTACAAAATGCTGAGCCGATCCACGACTGACCTGTAATCCCGTTGCAATGACATCGACGGTGACCCGTCTATTCTGCACCACTATCTCCTCCACCGCTGCAATCGCCTCCGCTGTCACAACACGATGTGCTTGGCCTGGTCTAGGCGCGTACGCCAAACTAGTTGCGCCTCTGCCGAATTTCTTACACCATTCGTACATCCGAGTCTGCGATACACATGCAGCCTTATTCTGTGCTAACATGCGTCGATGGATTTTTATTGGTTTCGTGCCTTTACTGTGTAGGAATCGGGTCACTCCACGCTGCTCTTCTTTGGTGCATTCTAACAGAGGGTCCGCCATGTTGGAAACTCCCGTATGACGCCGCTGGGGTACGTGGGGATGCAACGCCAATTGATGGAGGGAAACTCCATGCGTATGCGTACTGGGTTTGATTGCATTTGGGAGTAGTTTTCGATTTTCTACAGCGTTTTTCCTGTTTTCATTTGACTCACCTACGTAGTAGTAGCACCAGCACTAGCATTAGTAGCACTAGTAGCACTAACACTCTCTCTGGTAGCATTGGCACTAGTAGCACTAGCACTAGCACTAGTAGCACTAGCATTAACAGCAGAACTGACACTTAGAGCAGCAGCATTAGCACTAGTAGCACTAGCCAGCAGCAGGCAGCAACACAAGCAGACAGACACAAGCAGCAGCAAACATAGCAATACTGCCTATCACCAACGCACAAGTGTAATGTGTCAAAGTAGCACATCATTTGCAGTGTTGCTACAAATGTCATAATACAAATTATTATAAAAAATATTTTCTGCTTTTAACTTCAGTGTCAGTATTGCTTTTTATTTTCATGAGAAAACAACATTAAATTAAAATCCATTTGATATACAGGACGCAGATTTTTGTAAGTCATTTTTGTGCATTTCATTTTCCCTAGACTCGCAACGCTCAGTGTCACCTCTAGGTAACACCTCCATAAAACAAAAACCATATTATTAATTTAGATACTAACCTGCTGAAAGGTTATAGGGGTGAATAAATGAGTACTATTCAGAACGCCAAACCAAAATATCCCATATTTATAAGAATGGAAATTATCTAGTAGTATCATATATTGTAAATAGGTTTTGTAAAAAAAATCATTTGCGCTGTGCACAAAGTGCTGTTATTTTCTTCAAAAGTGTGCAAAACAATGTTTAAATCGCTAATTCTCTCATCTATGAACAACATGTCAGAAAACCGGGGATCGGATAGAATAGACCGATTGGAAAGCATCGACACGAATTATTACATATTAATTCTCTGGCCATCTAGATTCGCAGCAAATTTCGATCGTCTTCAGAGAGGTTGATAGTGTAGGAACTTGGAAGGATTTTCAAATGAAACACATTAAGCTTTGGATTAGATTAGTAGGTAACCAGGCTGATAAGCCTATACACAAGTGATTTAGAGTGAAATTAGAGGAAAGCAATCATTGTCTCTGATCGTACAAAGTTAAACTGTTACTAGAATGCGCAGGTCTGTGAGATGTTTCTCTGGAGGTTGTTGAGGATACGGAAACACTACGTCCACACACAAAGAAGAACGACGTTAGAAGGAACGCAAGAGTTGCTTGGTTTAGAGTTGGGATGGATGCCAAATGGACTGAAAGACTCCAATGGCCATGACATCTGTGTGTTTTGCGACAAAGATTGGATGCACAACATTTAAACTGCTGTGCTATCAAAACATGGAGAGGAAAATGAAAGAGAATGGGGAACTGTTACGTCCAATATATATATATATATATATATATATATATATATATATATATATCACTTTGAAATAATTACGAAAAGTTATAGGTAAAGTTCGGAGTATTAAGGAAACAATAATTAGGGAGTGTGAAAATAGCACTGGTTAATAGTATGAGCGAAACCTAAGCTGGACAGGAAATGAATAAGTTTATAAGTAAACAATGAATTAGTTCATCAGTAATTAAATTTGTAAGTTTATTAGTAAATCAATGATGAAATAAATAAGTAAATCAATCAATAAATAAGTAAACCATCAAATAATTAAACGAGCACTTAAAAGGGGCAAATGGGAGTGGGTATCCGAGAAGTAAGCGCAGAGGCGAGGGTGCTGATGTCTTCTGAGGCGCTGTTTTGTTTCAGCTGCTGCGGAGGCCAAAGACTGGAAGAAGAACGCGTGACGTCCGCGCAAGGAAATAAATAAATAAGTCAGAAAAAGTTCGGTAGATTAGTGTGCACTCGTCTTCTAACGGTATTTTTTTTTCCCTTAGCTGTACATTTCGGTCTCTTTTCTACAGCTTTGATGCGATGGAGAGACCATTTGGGATAAATACCAGAATTCGGAAGGTTAGAGCACGTTCGGATGTAGGTATTGTGATGGCTTAAAGGCCTTCAGTCTAACCACGTCGTATCAAGTAATGGAATTATATATGTAATTAATTCGTATTAAATAAAATAAATATAAACTTATGATTATTTTTTTCTATAAGATCAAAACATTTCAAGCTTTTACGGACATAAAGAAAACACATGAACGAACGTGTCTATAAACATATAGGATGATTACTTGTATATAAAGGACATATAAATAGAATTATTAATTGTACTTTTTGATTCTAAGTTTTTTAAAAATATAATTCACATTTTCTTTCATATCACATGATAAAAAATTTGTATTTCGGACAATTTTATACGATAAGCATATTACTAATAACTACAAAATAATAATTAAAAATAATTATTTATAATTTATGGAAAATAAAAATCTTTAAATCACAGATTCCTAGAAGAATTTATTTAATTTTTTGCTTGAAAATTAGTGATTGAGTCTTGAAATTATTCGAAGATTTTTTGCTGTCTTTTAATATTACATGGCAAATATAGCCTTTGTAATTTTAGTAAGTAATATTTTCATTTCACAGAGCAAAATAAGAAATTATTCAAGCCAAGTCGTGGTTTCAATATGTTTTACGAAACTATTGTTGTTTTAATTTAAAATTATATTTTAGGTCAGGCACTTGAGAAACTTAACAACTTAAACTGAAAATATCCTATATTTGTCAATAATGTCAATCATTACCCCACGTTTGTACAAAATGGATAATCATTCTACTATATTATTAAAAATAATTAATATATTATGACTTCTGAAAAAAAACTGCTTTTGTGAATATCATCTACAAGATTTGACATGTCTTGAAAACATTACAATATCTTAAAGAGCCATTTTTCATGTTTTAATAAATGCCCTAATTATTTAAGTGAAAATTTATGATTAAGAATTCAACCATTATTAAATTAAATTTTCATTAACCACATTATTTGTTTAAAATTATACAGTAAAGAAATAAGTACAGAGCAAATAGTACACATATTTGTAATAACTGATTAATGAACAAAATCCAAGTAGAAAAAATGTTATGCTACACTCTCCTATAAGTGAGTTATAATTATCTTTTTTATAAACATCACATTTGGCTAAAATATCGTCATCGTTCACACACTTTTCTTCCATGTGTACATCAATCCCTATTTATACAAACTGGCTTCTTTGATATGAGGAGCGAGAGTTGTTCT
Organism: Teleogryllus oceanicus; assembly: GCA_964035755.1. Classification (NCBI taxonomy): domain Eukaryota; kingdom Metazoa; phylum Arthropoda; class Insecta; order Orthoptera; family Gryllidae; genus Teleogryllus; species Teleogryllus oceanicus. Next base: position 48,339,187 of record CAXIVR010000002.1, on the reverse strand, counting down.
TGGCAACCAGTGATGCTCAGTTCCTTATGAGATGCCCTGAAAAAAAATACACATAACTTCAACATAACTCTGCATTAAGAGAAGTGTTTGTTTAAGAAAATTGCTTTGTTTAAAAAATTTAAATATTGCATGGATTGTTTTACATTCTTGTATAATTACTTATAAAAATGCCATTCACTAAGGAGACAAAAGTCATGGGATAGCAATAAGCTAATATGCAGATGACAGTAGTATCGCGTATAAAAGATAAATAAGGGTAGTGTATTGGTGGATCTTTCATTGTACTCAAGTGATTCATGTAAAAATGTTTCTCACGTGTTTATGGCCGCACGACGGGAATTAACAGACTTTGCACGCGGTATAATAGATCAAGGCGCATGGGACTTTCCATTTCGGAAAATTGGTAAGGAATTCCATATTCCGAGATCCACAGTGACAAGAGTGTGCCGCGAATATCTAATTTCAGACATAATCTCTCACCACGGACATCGCAGTGACAGACAGCCTTCATTTAATGGCCGAGAGTAGCCACATTTGCGAAGAGTTGTCAGTGTTCAATATACAAGCATTGCGTGAAATAATTGCAAAAAAGAATGTGAGATGTACTACTCGCGCAACTTTTCTTGAACGATGACCATGCTTCCCCCTCCCTTGAGCAATAAACAGTCGAAGGCAAGAGCTCGCAGCGAGCACTCATGACAACATTCCAAGCATTAAAACTTCGTTGGCGCAAAACATAAGCCATCCAAAGCTAGTTGCTTTCATAGTGGAGAACTTCTGTACATCTTTATTACCATTACCTAAACAAATGGCTGAGATAGGGCCAGGTCCTTCAAGAGACGCACCTAAAACTTCTATCTAGCATCCTTGCTGTTGCTTACTCAGAGCGATGACCTGGAGCATACGTAGCGGGTTTGACTTTGATTTTCCAGAGATTGACATTACTGTAAATACTCTAGTGGCCGACTTTGTAACTAATACCCCCACTCCGCCTGCATTTCTTCAATTCATCGTTCAAGAAAAGTTGCGCGAGTAGTACGACGAACGAATCCGTTAGGTCAGTGTGGCGTCATAACAGTCGCTATATAAAGTAAATATTGGCCACGTGCATTTCGTGCACAAGGAAGTAGGCTGCGACAGTGAGCAGCATGCAAGGGACGCCTCCCTGAACAAGGGGAGGCTATATTAGGGCGGAAAACCCCAGGGAGGCCGTGACGCGCGTTGCCACGGGGCCAGATTTGTGAACCCCGTAGTTCGGCAGTCTGGTAAACGCGGCTGGCGGAAGCGGCGAGATGACGCAGTTCCGTCAGCCGGGCCAGAGGGTGTCCGCACACAACTCGTTCTTCTGATTCTCGAGCTCTTCGTGGGATGTCGTGTGAGGGCGCGCGGCACGTGGCACGTCGGGTAGGCTACGGGGGCAAAAGAGTCTGGAGCCGGCGTGAATACGTGGAGATTTAGAGAAAGGTGCATCACACCGCGGAAGTGAATCTTATCAGGCAAGCGGTTGTCGTGACCAGGTGAAGTTCCTCTTAGAAACAGGCTGTAGATATTGTAACTAGTGGATTCAGGTGTCGGAGGATATCTTTAATAAATATCAATATTACACTGTTCACGTCTGTTATTTATTGCTGCGGCAATGACGCCACAGTCAGTGTGGTGAAATTTCACTTGAATGAGCTATGGTAGCGGAAAACCGACTCGAGTGCCTTTGCTAATAGCATGACATTGCCTGAAGTGTCTCTCCTGGAATCGTGACCGTATTGATTGAATCTTAGACGACTGGAAAACCGTGGCTATGTCAGATAAGTCCCCATTTCAATAAGAGCTGATGGTAGGGTTCGAGTGTGGGGCAGACCCCACGAAGCCATGAACCCAAGATGTCAACAAGCCACTATGCAAGCGTGTGGGTGTGACTCATAATGATGTGGGAATTTATAGCTAGAGCTGATGGTAGGGTTTGGGTGTGGGGCAGACCCCACGAAGCCATGGACCCAAGATGTCAACAAGCCACTATGCAAGCGTGTGGGGTGTGACTCATAATGATGTGGGAATTTATAGCTAGAGCTGATGGTAGGGTTCGAGTGTGGGGCAGACCCCACGAAGCCATGGACCCAAGATGTCAACAAGCCACTATGCAAGCGTGTGGGTGTGACTCATAATGATGTGGGAATTTATAGCTAGAGCTGATGGTAGGGTTCGAGTGTGGGGCAGACCCCACGAAGCCATGGACCCAAGATGTCAACAAGCCACTATGCAAGCGTGTGGGTGTGACTCATAATGCATGGAATTTATAGCTAGAGCTGATGGTAGGGTTCGAGTGTGGGCAACCCACGAAGCCATGGACCAAGATGTCACAAGCCACTATGCAGCGTGTGGTGTGACTCATAATGATGTGGGAATTTATAGCTAGAGCTGATGGTAGGGTTCGAGTGTGGGGCAGACCCCACGAAGCCATGGACCCAAGATGTCAACAAGCCACTATGCAAGCGTGTGAGTGTGACTCATAATGATGTGGAATTTATAGCTAGAGCTGATGGAGGTTCGAGTGTGGGGCAGACCCCAGAAGCCATGGACCAAGATGTCAACAAGCCACTATGCAAGCGTGTGGGTGTGACTCATAAAGATGTGGGAATTTATAGCTAGAGCTGATGGTAGGGTTCGAGTGTGGGGCAGACCCCACGAAGCCATGGACCCAAGATGTCAACAAGCCACTATGCAAGCGTGTGGGTGTGACTCATAATGATGTGGGAATTTACATGGAATGGACTGGTACCTCTAGTTCGCTTGGACCGATAATTGACTGGAAATATTTATGTTTAGCTACTTGGAGACCATATGCAACCATTCTTAAACTTCATATTTCCAAACAAAAATGGATTTTTATGAATGACAAAGTGCTATGTCTGCGGGTCACAATTGTTCGCGATTAGTTCGAAGAACATTTAGGACAATTCAAGAGAATGATTCGGGCACTCAGATCACCCGACATGAATCATAGTGAACATTTATTGTTCGTAATCGAGAGGCCAGTTCATGCACAAAATCCTTCAGCAGCAACCTTTGGCAATGAATGACGGCTATAGAGGCAGCATGAGGCAATATTTCTGCTGGGGACCAGTTACTTGCTGAGTCCATGCTATGTCGAGTTGCCGAACTTCGCCGGGCGATAGATGATCCGACACGTTATCGGGAGGCATCTCAATACTTTTGTCACCTCAGTGTATGTAACTATGTATGCTGCTGCAGAATGTTACAAATTTTCGCGTAGTAGTTAGCTTAAAAATCACTTTACACTGTGATACCTTTTTGGTTTTACCCAATCTCATTTCATTTGCCGTATATTGGTGCCTAAATGACATTTTTTTCACATTTTCTAATTTTTTTGGATTCTTAAGTTTAGAATTGAAATAAGACTTCAGACCATCTCTAGCCTAGCGAGAGAAAAAAAACCATAGGGGAAAGCGAAAAGAACACTTGTGAAAGCTGATTAACTGCATTCCACTGATAACTGCTGATTCCACTGCAAAAGACGATGTAGTTACAAAACATTAAATAATATAATTTATAAAATAAAAAAGAAAATGAAAGCCTCTAAGGGGTTGTACAAGACAACAGCGTAATATATCAATAAAAGCAGGTAGAAATAAAATGGCATGATGGAAATGATGATACAAGATAAACGTGAAAAGTGATGAAAAGCAAAATATAGTGAAACAAGTGCAAGAATGTATAGTTCATCAAAAATCAGAGTGTAACGAGTGAAAATGGGAAAAATATTAAGAATTTTTGCAATATCAAATTGCTTTCGATATTCAATACTGTAAGGGGGAGAGTTGTGATAATCCAAGAGATCACGGAGATTTATAATAAAACGGTATAATAATATTTATTATGTCAATATGTTTTAATTTAGGCATATGAAGGAAATGAAACCAGAACGGGCAGGTTGCCATGGTAGCAAGTGTAAATAAACAAGACCGGGGAAAATGAATGATCGCGGTGGAATAAACGTGGAAGATGAGGGTCAATGTTCCTTATAATGAAAAGAATATATGTGTAGCAGGCGTGAAAATGTACAAATATATGTACATTAAGGTTGATCCCGGGTTTAGGGTGGCACAGTTCCTTTGGTTCCTTTTATGATTCATTATTTCTCGCGATTCCTATGTTTATAGTTGCGCGGTTCACTATAACAACTGAATTATTTATGTTCAATGTTAAATGAGAACAAGTCACCTGATAATTTGTTGGCGTGGAATTGTGTGTATTTTCGCATTTCAAGTCTTCTTCAAATAGGTTTGTGTGTCTACTCAGATGGAAGGTATGCATTTTCTTAAAAGTGAGTGTTCCCTTTAAAATAAATTCTCTTAAAAGTGAGGGAGTATATAAGACAACGTGAGCGCCGGAGCGACAGCGGAGGCGCGAACCAGTCTCGAGGCGAGGCCGAAGGCCCTCGCGAACGTAGCACGTTGGATCCGTCGTGCGACGTGCGGTAGCACGTCGCGGACCACTGGTGAAAAATGCGTTGGTTAAAGAATTGTGAACTTAACTACATGCGACTACTACGTATAAACAAGGATTCAGTTCATGGAGTCGATTCTCTTCTAATGAACCGAATCAGTGAATCAAAGGAACCGTGCCACCCTAAACTCGGGATTTACCGTACATTAATAACAAGGTAATGTAAAAGTACTTGTATAAAGCAAAGAGATCGGTCTTTTTCGACTGCTGGCCATCGTGCTGTTCACATCGGGTCTGAACTTTGCGAGTTTTCATTAGATAGAACTCGTCGATGACAATTAAATGTCATGATAGATCAATGAAGACAACGCTCAATGCTCGAGGGGAGTGAGCAAGCGTAATGTTAGCAATTAATTAGCATCAGAATAATTCGATAATTAGCATGAGAATAATTTAAATAATATTACTACATTGGCCGTCGTAATGTTATCAAATTTATTTTCGCCTCAGGCCACACGTTTATTTTATTCCTAAGGGTTACATAAGAGATATAATATTATATATTTGGAAAATGTAACGGCCATTCACAGATGTAACGGCCATTTTTAAACGTGAATCAATATTTCACCACGCGGCGCGAGAAGTGAATAACTTCATCTTAAGCCGCGTGGTGAATACATGATTCGCAGTTATATTCTCTATAAATTCTAGTAAAGAGGCTGATTTTGAATTTGAAGGTGTGTTTACCGTTTGTTGATGTCATATCGTTGTTTTCCGTACTGTTTATACTTTTCTTTCCTTTATAATTTTCGAATAAATTGTCAATATTATAATTATTGTGTATAAGATATAATATATACAGAATCATTCTATGCAAAAGTAAAATAATTGATCCATGAATTTACCATGTAATTAAAAGAAATATATCATTTATTCTGGACTTAACTGGTGGACGCTGTGTGACCACTTTTTAAACAAAAAAACATTTTGAAGGTAATAAGTCGTATATTCGGGTAGGCCAAGAACACTTATGTGTTCTGAAGGCATTTGAGTATATTGCTCCATAAACATAGCATTGTATCGTGAAGCGTCTCTGAGCCACGTGACCTGTTTGCTAATATTCGGTGTGAAGTACCTGATTCACTTGGCTCATTTTTTTTTTTTATTGTCGCGTCATCCTTGACGCAACGCGTTCAAGCACCTTAAGGGGCGTTGAAGCTTGCCCTGGGGTAATCCTCCATTAATGGGCATTATTTTATATAGCCCAGTCTCGTCTGTCGCAGTCAGTCAGTGCCTTTATCCTTCGGCCAGGGCTCGACGCGTTAGATCCGGTTCCTGGCGGTCACCAACCACGACCCGCGAGTCTCGAACGCTAACCTCGTGACTTCACGGAGCGTAGAACGTGGCGCAGCGGCGCGTTCTAATACAGAAAGTGGATCATGAGCAGGCTGTCAACGTGACACAGCACTCAATTTAACTGCCGCAGACGGCGTGACGCCCGGCCAAGGGAAGGCGCGGCCCGAGCCTGGCAGTGGATCGACTCAGCGTCCCGAGACGGACACCAGCAGGAAAGGCGTACCAAAGAGAATTGTTAACAAGAGAATTTGCCTTGTACATAAATGAGAATAAATGATGTTTACAAACACAGTGTTTTGTGGACATAACAGCACCTGATTCACTTGGTTCATTAATACATTGCAAGTGTAGATCATACTTGAAGCACACGGCTGTCAACGTGTTAACAGCACATAATTTGTGAACTGAACAGAAACAAACATGTTTAGGTGAAAGCAATTAGATCAGGAAATATGTCGTGACTTTCTCATAAAACAAACATTTATTTGTGAATAGTAGAAGTGACGCGGCAAGGCGCCCGCCGGAGGCAAAGTCTGGGAAATGTCACAGACGCGCATCGTTTTAAGATAGCTATCCGACGAACAGACAATAATTAAGCAAATGTGCGGATTGCTATTTTTTGTTAGAGATAGATATTGTATAATACCGCGTTGTTGGGCCGAAATGGGTACGTCTTTGCAGCGACCGAAGAGAGAAGATCTAACGGACATTGGACATTTTCTTCGCCCTTAACCTTGCACATTATAAAAATGTTCAAAAAAAGACACCAAATTTTTTGATTAACTTTTGTTGTCGGATAGCTTAACTATAGTGCTTAGCGGAAATGTGCAAGTCTCATGTTCGTTGAAAACTCAGACTTTTCGAAAATTGCAAACGTTCAACATTTTTTGGCGTGTTCCTACAACTAAAATATGAAGAATATAACACTTTCTCTTAATTAAATATGCTCTTTAAAGATAGATTTGAAGTACTGTCGTGTAGTATAATAATTTTGAAACTTTTCGCGTAATTTTGCGTGAAATGCAGGTCATTTTTAATTTGTTTAAACATTTTGTTTCTTAAAAACAGCTACAATTTTTTATTAAATTTTAAAATCGGATAACGAATTTGACGCTTAAGAGTATGGTTTAGGTCTCATGTTCGTTGAAATTCCTTATTTTTGGAAATTGTAAAAAAACAAAATCGGTGTCTTCATGCACCTACAATTGTGAAGCTATTTTTTCCCTTAATGAAATGTGTTCATCAAAAACATCTTCAGATAAAATTATGCCCAATTTTAAGAAAGAATATATATATATATATATATATATATATATATATATATATATATTTGTAATTTGTTGTGAAACATTATCGACCACTTCAATTTTACCGCGCTTCGTAAACGTAATTGGATATGTTCTTGGAAGCAGTTGGATGTAAATCAGAATTTGTATATTATTTCATATTTCTTTGTTTCTTACATTCGAGCTTTTATTATACAATTACAAATTAACCCAGAAACGATTTAAACCTTTTTGATAATTCATGTTCTTTTTCGTGTTGCGAGGAATGTATTCTCAATATTTTGATTATTTTCTTTCAAACATCCACAAACATTAATTGAAATTAGCCCAATTAGGTCTTCTCTCTTAAAAATATGATTTAAATGTAACATGAAAATATTGAAAAAATTGAGTACCATATTTACACCAACTTTTATATAATTTTGTCTCATTATGACGATATGATTTAGCTGTAAAAAACATAGTTTTAACTGTCGAATTAGTGTTGATATTTGCTTGAAAATTTGGTTTTTAATTTTCAGATTTGTAATGAGTTTTACAAAAAACTATGTCTGCGATGTGTTAATTTAGACAGATACTGCGGTAAAAATAGTATTACGTAACCGTTGCTAAGAACGAGAAAGAATGTGCTGTCTTAGCACCGCTAGTTTATACATGTGACTCTGACATCAAGTGTTGGGTACCCTGCTGAAAATTTGTGTTGTATGGAACTGTACAACAGCTGTGCTGTTCGTGTTTTCCAATTGGTGCACTGCTCCTGTCCACTTAAACAACATACGGATGATATTGAACAGTTGACCACATCTTCTGAACTGTTACATTAGTATCAGGGTTTTTAAATACACTCACAACCCCTTTACTCCCTTACTTATAAATACAAATAAAATTACTTTTATAATATTTGAATCCTTGTCTTCCTAATACGGGTTGTGATACACCATTCCAACGAATTTATATGAGTTCTCGAAATCGATCCTATAGAGGAAGTCGAGAATAATATTATTATTACTTGAGGAAGATGTATATATTTTATTTATTCCCAATCTTTTAGGTTGTTGGCATCTAATAATAATAACTCCATGAAATTTGTCATAAGACCGTATAAAAATACCGGCTTGGTTTATTCCGTATTCATTTGACAAAATATTCAGCGAATTCTACTTAGCTTGTGACATCAAAATATGTGCATACATAAAAAAAAGAACAAACACCTAAAATACCCTTTGCAAAATGATCTATAATCCGATATTTACGATTCATATTTTTTTCCAACATTCAAACTATTAATTATTACCAACATTCACACGAGTGCACTTTACGAGTTTGAATAATTTAAAAACAAATGAATTGCCATGTCTTTTCTCTAAGATCTTAAAAACTAACAATCTTGGCCTTGCTAAAATTTTGTGATAGAAAAAAAAATATAATGTTTTTAAACTTCCCTTTTTGTGCCGACGATTGGTGCCACTGCTGTCCATATCCCAACATTTAACAAAAAAAAATCATTACATTTCAAAATAACTTATAAAATTTAGAAACTTCGAAACCAACACGCGATGCGTCGGCAACTCGAGATCATCTCATAAGTAATTTTCGTACAACCAAAAAACGATGCGTTCACCACGGAATGTCCGTCACATCTCATCAATTTTTTGATTCTACCATACCGCGCAGTTTAAAACAAAAGACAACTCCTCTCTAACAATGCTACTGCTTCTGTACATCTTTCTTTTTTTCTATTATGTCTTTAATAGCCATGAAACACTATCATAAATTCCCAAATGTATCCCAAAACATTTATAATGTTTGCAACCCCCTTTACAATCACTTGTTTTCCCATGTTAACATTTATCAGTAATGCTAAATACTGATAAATGTCATGTTTGCGAGACCATTCGACTCTCATTCCAAATATGGAAAATCAATTTATTATCATGGAAATTCTTTTATTTATGAAACATTACATGGTTTCGACATGTTATTATTTATAAATAAATTCCTGTTTTTATTTATTTATATTCTCACAGTCTATTTTTGGCCGAGTTCTTTAGAATATAACCAATTAAAAAAATTCCCCTTTTTTAATATATGAATGGTAACTTGGCATTGAGTCTCATGATATCAGGAAGAGGAAACTCAACCCTCTTCCCCCTTGGGAACATTCCTCTTTGTCAGTCGTTACAGAAGCTACCAAATTTACAAATCCTGATACCCCAAAACATATCATTAAGCAACTAATCTTGGAGTTCCAGCACAAATTTGCTAATCATAGTCAATTTTTCACGGATGGATCCAAGCAACAATCAAGATCTAGTGGAGCTGTAATTTCCTTTATCCCACCCCTTACGAATCTTTATCGCCTCCCGGATTTCTATTCCATATTCTCATGTGAAGCTTGGGCTATTATCAAAGCTATTGATATTAGCATCCTAAGACCATGTAACCCAGATATTGTTATTTTTTCTGACTCACTAGCATTTCTATCCTCCATTCGAAATCATTACTTAAATCCACTGGTCCAAGAAATCCAAGAAAAGCTTTATCAATCCTTCCTTAAAGGGTATCGCGTTACAATAGCTTGGCTTCCTTCTCATATAGGCATCCAGGGCAATGAAGAAGCGGATGCAGCTGCGAAGGCAGCAAATCTCTCTCCCCGAAATTGATACTGAAGCTGGCGGCACACTCCCCGACTTTAAAAACTACCTCTTACTCGCAGCAAAGCTTTGGGACCGAAACTGGAAAATGTTGCCTTCCAAATTACAAGCAGTTAGGAGGAATATCGAGGTATCTCCCATCACTTCCATTAGACTTAGCAGAAGACATCAATTGTGGGAATTGATGACCTCTTTTATTGCTTCTTAGAAGACATCGAGTGGTTATAACCAGACTCCGTGTAGGACATTTTAAACTCAGTCACAGCTACCTAATTAAAAAGGCTACTCCTGATCCTTGCCCAAATTGCGGACTCCCAGTTTCCACGAAGCATATTATAGTTGATTGCCACGTGATGGCGATTGTGAGAACAAACCTTAACATCAATGATAATCTCTACTGTATATTCAATTCTTATCCCGGTCAAAAGAAAATTATACAACTCCTCACCAAATTTAATATGCTAAATAGTATTTAGCTAATGACTATACATTGTCTGCCCTATATATGACATCTAGATTTAGGATTTGTGTATGTGTATCCCATGAAAATGTGTAACTAGTATGTGAATTTGTAAATACTGTATTTTTGTAACTGTGGTCGCCAATGATCTAGCTGTTTATAAGGCGACCTTAAATAATTTTAAAAAAATGTTTTGTATTTATTTTGAACGCGTCTGATTGGACCGTCACATTAGATCCATTTGTACAGGTAAAGTGTGAACACCTGCATATTCTGCACATATGCTTCTCCTCTATTCCGAAACATCCCGTACACTCGATGTATATTTCAACGTTGGGTATATTTCATTTTTACTTTCTCGTATACGTACGTATATACGCAGTAATATACGTAGTATTGAGAAAGCAATATAATGCTGCGCGAAAATACGGCGAATTTTCGACAGAAAAAATTTCATTGCTGGGCCTTTAAAACAAGAAAGTGGATAAATCCAGCTGCTAACTTAAGAAAAAATCCCCTAACACGTGGAGTAGCCAGATTCCCTGTTTGGTGGGTCCTTGATGCCGAAAAATCAATTGAAAGCAAAACGTCCGTCTGTCCGTCTGCTGTATGTGAACAAACCTAGCGCCTAAACCACACGTACCATCTATTCCAAATTGAGGAAACCCCTGTCCACTTGGCTCTAGTTGAAGCTTTGAGATTTTGAAAAGCATTCTTTATACTTTGGGGGTACTTTACATGAAGCCCCCCGGACATATTCAAAATTTTCTCAAAAACGGCTCTAAATTTTTCTTTAAATTTCTTGTAAAAATAGAGCAATATACGCTTATAAAGGTGGCATAGGTCAGATTTTCACGGTTAAATCAGCATTTTCGAAAACCAAAATTTGAATAGTTTTCGGAGTCATCCTACAACTAGAAAACTGAAGAAATATTTTTCCTTCAAATAAAATTTGTTGTCCTTAAATATTTCTTTCAAGACGGTCATGGCAATTTTTTTTAAAAAAAATAGTAGTTTTCTTGAATAGTGCGTGCCATATTTGCATTTTTTCCGAAAATTGCAACAGTTTATTTTTTCGGCGTCTTCCTACAACTATAAAATTGAAGATAATGGTTTTTCCTTCAAATGAAAGTAGTCCATAAGTAGTTCTTTCATTAGGGTCATGTACTTTTTTTAAAAATTTTAGTAGATTACGACCAATATTGCGAGCAATAATTGCAATTTAAGAAAATAACAAACAAGATTTTCTCAAAAACCACTCCAAATTCATTAAATTTAATTCATTAAATTTATGGTAGGGTACATTTCAACGTCGTTCAAACAGATGTTCTCTATACGATGACATAAACGCCATATTTTTCTATTCTATTGTTTTTTCAAAAAATGCAAAATAGTAACATTTTTGACTTTTCTCCCCCGTCAGTAATATTTGCATTAAAGGCAATTTTTACACATTATTATATTTATGAAAACATATTCTTTAAATAATGTCAAATAAAGTTTCTCGAAAAATCAAGAGTTTTCTATCAACATGAGCTCAAAATTCCGCATTTTCAGAAACGGTCAAACTCCATTTTCTAAAAACTTGCTAAAAATATGATACAATGCATTATGTATCATTGTTAAAATTAATGTTACTTTTCTTGTGACGCTCAGTATAGTCTCTAATCGTATAATGTCATCTGGCAAAGTGTTGTAAAATAATTGTACATGTATTGTATGTGAATTTTTGTAATGAGCTGTTGATTCTGTCACCTGATGATTATGATTTCTACGTCGAGTGTTATAGTAATAGACTTCGGCATTTTCTGAAAATATATTCCCGCCCTTAAGCAAGTCATTTTTGACAAAAACCACTGAGTCGTAAATCAACAGACAAAGTAATGGTAAAATTCCTAGATTAACGAAGAGATGCTAACAAGAGTGACGTGGGTGGGATTTCGTTATTATTCGTACAATTCGTTTTTGTAATCTAAAAGTCTGGGAGCTATAAGATGTATTTCTCCAGAATATTATGCCATATCTCAGGCGGGAATGAACATTCGCGGAATATACACAACGAGTAGTATGAAGGCTGACTGAATTTGAAAGAATTCTGAACGCGTAGCATAATGAACTTAATTTAGTGTTCCATTCATTTAACCCTCCGTAAACCACGTGGATAAAAGTTACGTCCTGCACCATGTGGGGTTTCCTGGACCCCGTTCATTATCGGAATACAGATTGCGTAATATTTAATTATTTGTTTATATTATGTACGGATAATACTTTTGAGTTACTCTTGGATAAAATGAAACAAACTTGTCAAATCAAATCATCATTTTACTACTTAAATACAAAGAAAAGAAAAATTGAAGTATTTTTTACAAACTTGAAGTGCACTTTTCTATGGCTTAGCTTATATTTAGAGAAAGTAATCAGAAGCATATTTACATTGTTTAATTTAAATTTATACATAATAAGAAACAACACATTTAAATTTATACATAATAAAACAAACACGGTCCTGCACCCGTGGGTCTGCGGGACCGTGACTCACTAACAAGCGTCTATACTCTTCGCTGGTCAGGCGACCACTAAATTGCAATAGGTAAGGGTCTTGCACCTCCAGCTACACAAAGCGTCAGTGCCGCCGCGCGAATATTCAAAGAGTTACAGCGATTTTTATTTTGCTGGGCTCTGTTAGACCCCACGTGGTGCACGGAGGGTTAAATGGACGTTCCATTTAAGGTTTGACTGAATTGAGAGTCCTTAAAATTCTGTTGCCTTAACATCAGTCAATGGTACACCGTTCATTTTCAATGGAGCACAAAACAGTTTACTTGAAATGGAAAACTGCATTACAACCGTTTTATTTTCGTTTACTATTAATTTATTTCGGAACCAATTTAAAACATCTGATATTGTACTATTTACGATTTCTTTATTGCAAAGGATGTTCGTATCATCCGCAAAGAGAACCGTTCTTCCGTTTCGAATATTCGAGGGCATATCGTTTACGTAAAGTAGGAACAGAATAGGGCCTAAAATCGATCCTTGAGGAACTCCACGTGCAATGGACAAAGAGTCGGAAAGGTGCGTACGTAATGTTCCATCAATCCAGTAAAGTATTTTCACTCTTTGAGATCGTTGTTTAAGGTACTAACATAACCAATCTAGAGCAATACAACGGATTCCATATGAAGGTAAATTTGAAAGGAAAATGTCATGATCAATGACGTCAAAAGCTTTTGAGAGATCTAAAAATAATCCGATAAGTGCCTCGTTTTGATCAAATGATGAAGCGACATCTTTAAGAAAAGAAAATATGGCTGTTTCCGTTGATTTTGATTTTCTAAATCCATACTGGCAATCTGAGAGCGCGTCGAGTTTACTGAGAAAGGTTTCCATTCGTACATAAAAATGTCTCTCTAATGTTTTTGAAAAAACTGATAGAAGAGAAATGGTCCGATAATTTTGAATTTCATTTTTGTTTCCTTTTTTGAAAAGCGGCTTAATTTTAGCTGTTTTGAAAATATCTGGAAACGTTCCAGTGCATAAAGATGCATTAAATATGTGAGTTAAAGGATGTATAATGGCATACGCACAGGTCTTTAACAAAGAATCCGGGAATTCATCTAAACCGGACGAATATTTATTTTTAGTTTACCGATTATTTTGAGAATTTCATAGGAAGAAGTTTCGGAAACGAGCATCGTGTCTAAAATGTTGGGTGAACTGTCTATTATTGAATTTTGTGGCTGAAGACCCTTAGTGAGATCGGCAGCAATTCTCGAAAAGTATTGATTAAAGAGACTAGCCACTGTTGCCGGATCATTCACATTTATATCGTTATATTTTAAAACAACATTCTCTACAGAGTTTCTAGATGATTTGGTCGTATTTTTTATTATATAAGTAATTAAGTTAAATCAAAAAACTAACTAAAAAAATACTATTAACAAATTTTATTTGAAGAAAAACCTCTATCTTCAATTTTATAGTTGTACGAAATCGCCGAAAATTCAAATTTGCAATTATCGAAAATTAAGAGTTAACAGTGAAAATTGGACCTACGTCACCTTTATAAGGGTATTTTACTCTATTCTGGCAAAACATTTAAAAAATTGGATCAATTTTTGAGAAAATTTTTAAAGGTAGGCTTCATGTTAAGTACACCCAACTATTATTGAATATTTGGACGGACGTATGTTTTACCGTCAATCGATTTTTCGGTATCAAGGACACACAAAATAATTCTGGAATTCTGGAACTTAGGAATTCTGGGTACACCACGTGTTAGACGATTTTTTTCTAAATTTAGGAACAGGATTTATTCTTTGTTTTCCGTTATTAGTGCCCGGTAATAAGTTTTTCTGCCAAAATTTCGACGTTTTTTGGCGCAGCATTACAAAACTTTGTGTCTACTGCGTAAGTGCTAGGGATAAAGTAAAAATGTTTTCTGATATTATAAATTATTTTCTTATTTTTCATATTTACTCAATCAGATGAATTAATGTTAATTGGAGGAACAAAATTAAAATAAAAAAGTTTCTTTAGAGGGTGTGGGTGGTGGGACAGAGACCAAGAAAACTTTCAAAAATGTTATTTTAATATTAGAGTTATAGTGTAACTACTCATATGTCATTTAATTTGGAACAACTTTTTACTATCTTATTCGGGGGTACTCTTTGCCCTTCCACCTCCGTGAATAAAAGATCCAAAATTCTGTGTTTGTTAAAGTCCCAAGTCATGCTGGGAAGTTCTTCATTTAGAACACCCCACATTTTCTGCAAAGTATTGTAGATGCCCCAACTAGTCCCTAGATCTGCTCCTTAGGAAGCTGATTGCAACCAGGAGTAGATTTTGTATCCAACCAACTCAAAACATCTTTAGTCATGAGTTATAGGAATAATACTAGGTAGTATATTTATTTTTCAGTAATAATAGGTAGTAAATTAATAAAAAAGCTTTTTAGATTACCTGCACTAGAGTGTTGAGTTGTCCTAATTTGATTATAAATGTGATGGAAAGACATCTGGAAATTTACCAATAGGATATAAAAGTACTTGGTGTTTACTTGTTCACACTACAAAGATTTTTAAGTTCACTTCTCAAGTTCATAGGTTGTAATTTGGTCAATTTCCAAAAATGCATATGGATTTCATTAAAAGAGAAAAGCACATGTAGTACATTGACTCAGAGAGAAAAACTATGGTTATATTCGCATGATAAGCTAATTTTTTATTTATTGCAGATAATAATTTTGTTCGAAAGTGTAATAACTTGGTTTTCAAATGGTCTAGGTAGCAAAAATATTGGTACCTTCAAAATGTACCAATAAAATTTATAGAAGTGGTGTCTTGAAGTAGGCATATAATATATCATGTGGTTCCATTACAATTATTTTTTTTATAAATGATGTTCTGAAAAATTGAAATTTAGAATAATTCCCCTGGGTACTTTTAAGAAACCAAGATATGTTTGTGATATTATGACCAGTACCTATATATGTTAATGGGATTGTTTTTCATTCAATAAGGTGACATAGATTTTAAATGGATGTTTTTGACATCTTTCAAATTGAAGTATGTTGCTTTACTTTTTCTAATTTTTCAAAATTCAGAATTAGTTACCCAAAATACTACACATTTACAGTTAACATTCTTGCTGTATCAAAAAACAATGCAATTAAGCACTAATTTTTATACCAATACAGTTAATGTTTTCTATTATGTAAAAAGATAATTTCTTTGTAAAGAACTTTATTATTATACTCCATTATTTTAAATTTAAATTTCATGTAAATTGATGTTATTAGCAAATACCCTCATTTTTCATTACTTCATTTTGGAAAGACAGGCAACTATGGTTGATTTTCCTTCAGTATCTTTTAAGTGAAGTATTTCTGTGCTTTAGATAAGAAAGAATATTATTTTAATTTTCTAGAGAAACTATTTCATTAATCTCATTTAGAAAGATAATTATTGGCATTATATTTTCTGTATATTTCTTCCGAAATAAAATATGCCTAGCAAAGACAAAAGATAGTTGACAGTGCAGTTTTGATACATTAACATCTCTTTTATAAAGTAATTTCTGTGGTAAATATTAGCCAACTATCATGCAGACAGTATCATTCTAATTAGATAAGTTTTATTGCATCCATTTAGTTGTTTGCAAAAATTGTTCATTGACAGTATCACTTAACGTTGTCTGTGAACAAGAAACTATGGATCTCTAATTTTGTCGCCAATACCACTTGTCTAATCGTCAACTTCTTGTATATCTAATAGTTACTAATGAATACTGATTTGCACAGCATATGATGTTACATGGAATGCATCTCTTTCAAAATTTTATTTACAATGGCCTCCAGATTATTTAATTTTTTTCCTTAAAATTAATTGACTGACTTTGAATATGTTTGTTTCAACAACAGCAACATTTGTTTGTTATATTATTTAGTCTCAAACAACAAGCATTGTTATCGTCATTTCATAGTTAATTTTTATTATGTATGTTCAGAGTTCTGTATTATCATGCAGTTAGTATTATCCTATTTAGATAAGTTTTATTGCATACATTCAGACATGTGCCAGCATATCTGAATATAGTACACAGGACAGTGCTAGCATGTCTTTGATATTGTCAACAATACTACATATGAATCCCATCTCGATCAGGTTTTTCGTCCAGTTTCCCTGATCCATTGAGCAAATGCTGAGATGGCCCCTTGTTTTGCTTCTGGACATAAATGTAACTTCATTTTCTGTGCACATCTTCTAGAATTCAGTGGGAAATACAATTATTCAAATTATCGTTTCCATGTTGTTGCGGCAGGAAGTAATAAAATTCAAAATTTATTACTTATTTATCTTTGAAAATAGATTTTATTACATGGGAGTTTTTTGTTGTTTTTTTTTCTCCCTTTCAAAATTCAAAATTTATTGCTTATTTATTTTTGAAAATAGATTTTACTCCATGGGAGTTTGACTTAGTGTAGGGATCACAGAATTTTGAAAATGTGCACACAATTCACTTTTCCCCATAGCACATCATACGCAGTTTTTAACTGTTTTTTTTGACGTAAAATAAATAAAATAAATAAATGAAATAGTTTAACTTCTACAGAATGATAAGACTTATTAAAGAAACAAGGTAGATTTGGACTACTTTATTATATAATATGAAATGGCCAGCTTTCAAAACTTTATTAACATTAAACAGCTCTGTGATTTTTTTATTTCATTAAATTAATCAACAGCTAGGCATTGAATGTGTTTACTTCAACAATAATTACTTTCATTTTTTATTGAGCAATAAGCAATGAAAAATAATTTATAGTTCAAGTTTATTATCAATCTTTGTGGCACTGTTTAAAATTGTTTGTATCAATATATGTCAGTTAAGTTAATTGTAAGTAGTAGTAATCAGTTGATAAAGATAATAAATGAAAATTCTCTCACTTTCTTCTTGTATTCTAGAATAAAAATATTATAAGAGGAATTGCTTTTTTAGTTCACAATAACACCTGAGTGGGTGGTATATTCAGCTTTTAGTGCACCGTTGTTTACAAATTAATAATCACTTCGATAGAAAGATGAACCATTATTGAACTATTTGCCTTGATCTATTATTGAAACACGTGAGATGTTTCAATAATAAGCTACAGTTAAAGGTAGGAGTCCCTGTTCCTTAACTAAGAAATCTTGATGCACCATGGTTGTGCAATCATATGTGATTGAAAGTGAAGGAAGTAAAAAAAATTGTTGAATGTGAAATACAAACTGGGTGCAAAAATAGCAAACTGTATTAGTACCAAGAATTTCCATTACACCCACTGATTTCATTTTAACAGATTACATTTCCCTTTAAAAGTTTCATTTTTGCAGTTGTGTCCATTACAATTATGTAAATGAGTGTATGAAAGTTTAAATGAAGGACCCCACATCACAGTCCTTGTGCCAGATTTTGTCTAAAAATTATATTGAAAACTCTGTGTGGCCTGCAGGCTTAAAATTTGTGTACCTGTAAATAGTGTTAAATTTTGGCACACAGAAGACTAATACAGTAATTTCAGATATAGATTCCTAATAGTTTTGTGTTCAATTCCCATTTTACCTTACAACTGATTTTTAGCATGAAATGGCTTAGGACTGTGTTTCTGAGCCCTTAGATACATGTTCTAATCCAGCAAAATGCATGCAAAATGCATGTATACTCATTCACAATAAAATAACAGAATGATGAAGAATTAATAGCTGAACCTATGCAGATCTGCCGCAAATTTAGCTAACTGGTTTAAACACTGTAAAACTTAAATCCAAATATATCCTACAAACTATCAGAACTAGAAAGATGTATGACATACAACCTCAATCACCAGAAAACATTATAATACATTGTAAAGCTCTGTTCAATTTATGAACCACAAAGAAATGATATGATAAAAAATAAAAACATCCTGGAGCTATTGAGGCTCAGAATCTACAAATCATCAGGGTCAGAATCTACAAATTTTTTTATTTTCTTAAATCTTCTTTCAAGTTATCCTCATTTGCTTTATCTGAAGCTAACTAAAATGAATTACAGATTATGTAATTATATTTGATATTAATGTGAATTCGGAAAGTATTAGGAAAAATTGCCAAAGATCCAAAATTAAGCTTCACGAATGTCAGTGGGATATAGAAATAGCACTCCAATTAATGCGAAACAAAGATACTATCCTTAGGTTTCAGATTACAAGCATTGTGGTACATTTTGAAATGTTTATCAAAAGAAAATAATAAATATTTTTAAAAGTATTAGTGGAAGATGTGGAACATTTTGTTAAAGAGAATAGTTTAAGGTAGTTTTTAATGGTAGAATGTTGTTAAAATTCTCGATTTTTTTAACTCTCCCTATAACATTTCATAATGAGCATCTTGAAATTTATTTTTCCTAAAATCGAATATATATTTGGAAAGCGGAAGAAAGATTTAGTTACACTTCCCGAATAGTGAGCTAGAAAAAACAGTTCCTGACAATAATAAAATTGTTCATGTTTTCAGAGAAGGGTCTAAAGTAAATCTAATTGAAAATGGAAAAGTCAACTTGGGTTTGCTGCTTGGAAGCCTAAGGATAATTTTAGATTTTCCTACAACATTTTTCAGTCTTTTTCTACTTCTATTTTTATTGCAGAATGTAAAGCAATCATTAAATCATTAGAACATATAATTTGTATTGGTTATGGGAAGTATCATTTTCTTCTGATGTATGAGCCAAAGGATCAGCAAAGAGTAATTCCATTCTTAATGAACCTCTACCTTCTCCTGATGTAATAGCGCGTTAAAAGCAGTGTAAAAAAAAAAAGAAAAGAAAAAAAAAAGAAGCAGAACTAATTGATGAAAGTGAGAGTAAATAATTTTTTTATTTTGAATATTATTATTGCAATTTGAATAAGCATTTTTTAAAGAGATATTCCCAGAAACTTCTTAACTACTATTAACAGATTAAGTGTACTAATTTGTCATTGAATTGCAGTTTATTTAGAAACTAGTGGTGCTACAGACTGGCACAGACTTTCTTGTATTAGTTTTCTATTTTCTTTGGTTAGCTAGCCAATCGAACTTGCCACATACTCTTGGCAGCAGCCATCTATCTCCTCATAAAGTACTTCTTTGACATTTTCTCAATTTTTCTGTTTCCGACTACTATTGTAGTACCGAAATAATAATTTAAGAATATCACAGAAAATCAAAACCTCATTATAAATGGTAAATTTCATTGAAAAATTTGTAGCCATTTTTAAGAAAATGGCTTTTAAGTGTTACTGTAATTGCGAAATTTGAAGCTCTCTTTCATAAAAAAAATTTGAGTTTTTGAAAAACTTAATTTGTAGTCATTTGAAGCAATTCCACTCACAAATGCAATAGTGTTTACAAATCACTGGAAATGTACATCTTAACGACATGAAAGATATTTTTTAAAAAAATTGCGTAATTTTTGAAAAAACAAACGGATAATATACAAAAATTAACTTTATGTCAAATTAAACAGTGCAATTAGCACTATTCGTTGGAACAGTTTGAAGAAAACATTTAGAGCCATTTTTGAGAAAACGGCGTTTGAGCTTTTCTGCAAATGCAAACTTTATAAGATAACTTTAAAGCACATGTACTCATAAATACAATAATCTCAACAAATCACAACTAATGTAAATATTAACGACATGAGTGACAAGTAAAAAATTATAATTTCGTAAGTTTTGAAAACACAAACGTATTCTGCGAAATGACGTTTATTTCATGCCATTTATCACTATCCCTAACGAAGTTTAAAGAAAAAATCGGGAGTCGTTTTTGAGAAAATCTAGTTGTTATTTTTTAAAATTGCACATACTACACGCAATATTTTGCGAAAACTACTAAATTTTAAAAAATATACATGATCTAAATGAAAGAACTAAATATGGAGAACAAATTTTACTTGGAGGAAAAACCTCTATCTTCAGTTTTGAAGGTGTAGAAAGACTCCTTGAACCCTGAAAAGATATCTATTTCAATTTTCGGAAATCCAGAGTTAACTGTAAAAAACGGACCAATGCCACCTTTATAGTTTACTCTATTCTTACCAGAAATTCACAGAAAAAAATTGAAACTGGTTTTGAGAAAATTTTGAAAATGTCCGTGAGGCTTCATGTAAAGTATATTTTAAAGAATGGTTTTGAAAATTTTAAAGATTCAACTAGATACAGAAGGACACATGTTGCTTTAATTTGCAAAAAATCGTACTTATGGTTTGGGAGCTAGGAGTGTTCACAGACGGACAGACAGGCAGGCAGGCAGACGGATAGACGGACGCCTGATACGAAAAGCAGAAGCTCGCGGGTCAATTTTCGATATATTGCAGTTATCTTCAATTTTCACTAATCTGAATTTGTTCTACAGAGCTCAATCAAGAACAGAAACAGATTCACAGGTGAACATTTGGACAACTGTATTCGAATAGCAGTCACGACCAACTCTACCAACATAAAAAATTTGTTAATGACGAAAAAGAGTGCCATCATCCTCATGAACAAGTCAAATGAAAAATCTGTTCTGACACTTTTATTGTGATATACAAAAATTACGAACCATTTTTATTATGGAAATGTTATTTTATATGACATAGAATATAGGGATGTCAATAGACGATCGCGAGGGGTCGCTAAGTGACAAATAAACAACCGGCATTAAGGATCATTTTCGTTAGGTTGAAATGACGGCAGAGGCGGAATAAGCATTGTTTTGAGAGACAAAAGAAAAAGATATAAAATTCGGATGCTTCCGAATTTTTAGAAGAATATTCATTCGCTCGAGCAATGCGGTGATGAGCGGGTCGGCTCCTGATATATTTTCACAGGTCGAGGAAAGACTGTAATTGGCAGTTGTATAAAATTAACTATCGTTTCTTATATTAGGATAGAGCGTTCTTGTAGGAAGTAAATACGTGTCTAAGCGTCCACCCGAGACGCAAGTGAGGGACGTCACGGATTATAATAGTATCGCCGGGAGAATTTGGAACCAGATCACGGACATTAGGCGAGGACTTTATCCAGAAGCAAGATTCTGCTGCGTCGACGGAGAAGGTTCTACGGGGCGCCATCGAACGAAGAAGTGAAGAGCGCGCGAAGACCCACGAATGAATAAAAATGTTTTATATAGAATTTTATATAATGAATAAAAAGGTTGTAATATAGAGAAAACTGGTCATGACCAAAGATCAATTCATTTTGATTATCAATATAATAAATTCTAAATTGTTAAGTTGAAAGAAAGCTGATTATCATTGTTCGTTACGTGCAATCCAGCATTTTAATACTATTTTCAGATTCCTCGCCACTTCGTAGGGACGGCAGATTGAATAATTGATAGTAGTAGCAGCAGAATAAATAGTAACAATTACGAAATTCGAACCCCAATTAACTGAGCTAGCACAACATAATTTTGGAATGAGAGATATTTAAATTATATAGGAATCATTAGGTTTCAAGTGTAACCTTTTCCTTGCGCCCAAATCACATTTATCAGACAAGTGGTCTGTTGTATTTCCTGAGCAGGTCACGAGGGCGCCCCATCCCTAGGACGCAAAGGACCCAGCAGTAAAATTCGTTTCGCTGGCGAGAGGAAAAGCAATAGTTGAATTAGTTTCCCTGTCACCCACCTTTGTGCAGCAGAAGGAACATGTGAGATACTAATATTTCTTGAAAATCAAATCGGGCAGACGGTCATTCTTTTAATAGCTTGGATTTTTATTTCCTTGGATCAAAGACTGACCGAACATATTTCGTTAGCCTATGGGCTCTCCCTCATCCTTAGAATTGTTTTTTTTAATTGTATTAGTGTAGCGCCCATTTTTTTCTTGTTCTATTTTATTGAAATAAATATAGAAATATAATTTTTTTCAAATTTTATTTGCTCGGATTCACAAAGAAATTTTCATTTTTTAAAAAATAATTACAGTTTTTTAAATGAAATATTTATTTTTTGAAAAATGTATGTACATAAAAATAAAATACGCATTTCAAATTATTAAATAAAACAAAGCAGTAATATTTATGTCAAGTACATTCACGTACCCAAAATTCACTACTTTAACGAGACTAACGTGTGCTGTGAATCACCAATTAGCGAATCCATTTTTTCGATATCCAATTGAACCCGCTAAACCGCTAACCTAGTAGGATTTGGGGATGTGCATTCTACAATTGTGCATCTATCTCACCATAATGTCAGCTACATTCGCTGCCATGACGCCAGTTTGAGCTGAGCTGCAGTCACCTGATGATGGCTGCTGCGATTGATACGCTGCCATACGGGAGATACGCTGTGTTCATTGGTTTGAATTCATTGGATTTCATTCTCGATTAAATCGAGAAGAACGGCATAGTGCAGCAGATATTCACCAAAGAATGAGCTCAATTTGTAAACTTTGAAACAAAAGAATGGGAGTGATGGCTTCTCGAGATGACCATTCATAACATCGCTTGCTTTCACAGTGCTGCTGTAGTCAAACACGTCTTGGGGCAGATGGAACGAGCTTGATAACATGGCGTACAGTCCCTACTTACTGGTAATTTTCGTCTCTTTCTGGAATAGAAGAATGTGCTAAAAGGGCAAAACGTCCAGACCAATGAGGAACTTCCAATGATGAGTTGAGACTCATCTCTGATCACTGACGGCCACTTTCGTCAACGAGTGGATCGGAAAGCTATTACACAGATGAGACGTGACTCATCAAACTGATTACGTAAATTAAGTAACCATGTTTGGTTATAAATTCTTTCTTTTCCTTTTCCTTTGTTTTTAATGAGCTATTGGGGATTGAAAAAACAGCTGCCGCCTTAAATTATTTTACAAAAACTATGGGTGCTACAACATCAAACATCTTCTCGCATTTTTGGAAATAGTTAAATAGGAATAGGAAATAATATTGAAATATTGTAATTTCTGCCCTACTAACAACTCAGCTATAACTTGAAAAAGTCCAATTAAACCAATTCAAACGAAGCGCCTGTGGTGCATATCTGCGTTTATTTCGAAAGTCAGGAATAGTAGTTTGGTCTTACTTTTACAAATGAAACAAACATGAATAACTTTAACTATTACAGTATTTGCAACATAATACAGAAAGGAAAGAATAATTTCACACAAACTTGCCTTCATTACATCAAAGTGAACTAACAAGTTGTGAATTCCATAATCAGTGATGAAAACTTCTGAAATGAAAGAATTTATTTCTCCATTTCCCGGCGCACGATTTCTATCCTTTTTATTCTTACGTACGTAGGGACAAGAAAGTCATGTCATGTCGATTGTGAAGATAAAGTAATTAGGATTCTGCGTTCTTTAAGAAATATTAGTTTGTTAAAAATCTCTGGAAGGCGCGCTTGCTTTCCTTTGAGATGAGGAAAAGTTGTCTCTCCCATCTTTTATTTGCGACTTTTCGTAAAATAAACCGGGAGCGGTAGCTCAGTACATCAACTGACGCCACTGCAGCGCCTCTGACCGGGAGGTCCTAGGTTCGAGTCCTGACGGCGGCAGGATTTTCGACACTAGCTTTTCAGCTAGGTCGAATTCAGTCGCTGTCTGGAAGAGAATTCTAGCGGCCGGCTGCTCTGATCGGTAGTTTTCCGTGGTTTCTTCGATCAACACCAGGCGAATACCGGAGCAGTACCCTACAAAGGGCCACGGACCGCGCGCGATCTTTCCTTCCTTTCCTTTCTATCTCTCCCTTACATCGGTAGTTTTCCGTGGGAGTCCAGGTTAGGGGGAAACCCCACTAGCCGACGGTAGGTGGGCGCCGGATTTCGCCATCCAGCGGGGGAAGATCACCGCCAACTTCCGCGAAAAAATCATGCACTACACTAACGGGACTAATGACCAAAGCAGTTGACGCACCCGGAAACGCGAAAAAATCAATCAATCGTAAAATAATTTTCAAATATTACTTGAAGCGGTTGAATTCTTGAATTCTTAGTTGGAATATTCTGGTGTTTCCGTCAAAAATTGCTCTCCGCGAGGTGGAGCTGTGGCATGACCGGGTAATACGCGGCACCAGCACTGCGAAAGAGGCGCAAGTAATAAAACCGGGTGAAGAACCTATGTAATGAATATTCTAACATTCCGATCTGGGCCGAAACCTGTGCTCATTTAGGATTGCAGTGTCAGAAAAGGAGTATATCAACTTTCCTGCAACTTGCGTAACGACATATTCCAACTGTTTTGCATCAGTTGAACGTGTGTTTCATTTGTCTCGTACCGTGTTATACTACATTTTGTGCAGAGTAAATGCTAGCGGAGGCGGCTTATGGGTATTCGCACGTTCGCATGTGCACACCCAAATTAATTCGGTGCCATTTCTCTTAAACATCTCTTAACAAGAGGGGAATACAAGTCCTCTCAGAGCATTTACGAACCATGGTATTTTAAAACACGCGCCGTTCGGAAGCTGCGATTGCCGGTCCGTCCGCCTTTCTTTCGTGAAAGCCTGCGGGAGCACACTCGGAGAATGCGACCGAGGAAACGGCGTCCTAGGCTGCCGCGGTGCTTCACGGGAAGGAAGGGGAACAACGGTGGCTATGGAGGACTGGAGCAATCCCGCCGCGGTGCTCCCTCTATGGCGCCTGCGCAGTGGCGATCTCGGGAAATGCCTTGACGTGTCTCGAAGATATAGCACTCGAGTAGCACAAGTTTTTAACAGAAGTAAGTGTCACATTGAACGAAGAAACTGTGAGATATCTCTCCATTAAAAATGAGCTTTCGCACTAGCGCGCGAAACGCGAACGCATTGCTCTGCAGGGTTGCATTCATAAAAACGTTAATTGTATATGTGTATTCTCTTGTGTTTTAAAGTGAGTTACAATTACAAAACCATTTCGAAGTATTCAAACCCCAAGTGTATTTTGAAATGTAAGTATTAGGCTACGTTTCAATGTGTTTTGAGAAACCGAAATCAGAGAGTTCGTTTTTCTGTCAAAGGCGTTTGTGCAACTAACAATGAATAGCGTTGGAAATATGAAACGTAAATAATCAATGCTTTCAATGAAAAAGCCACAGAACAAAAAATTGCTGAAAAGAAACAATGGAATGGAATTATTAGGCATGCTATCAGACTTCATAAGATGATTTGTGTTTGATTGTTATTATTAATGTTAATGTGTGTAAATGTCTATCTGTTTGTGTGTGTGTGTGCGTGTGTGTGTGTGTGCGCGTGTGTGTGAGTGAGTGAGTGAGTGAGTGAGAGAGAGAGAGAGAGAGAGAGAGAGAGAGAGAGAGTGGGAGGAAGGTAGAAAGAAGAGAAATGTTGCACATCCTAACGGCATGACCACGAGCCGCCACTGAATGGTAGTTTATAAAGTGTTCAGATGGAAGGTTATCGTAAGAGCTTAGGCGTTCCCCTATCTACACTCGCTGAGTGAAGGACTTACGGCTGCTTATCGCGCGTAGAAGTCTGCGTAGGGCTGCATGAAGAGGGATCCGTAGTTGCCGCCGTAGTAGGGGAAGGCCGCCGTCTCACCGTACCCGCCGGCGGGGCTGTAAGCGCCGAAGATGGCGCGTCGGACCGGCGGCGGTGGCGGCGGCGGCGCGAGCGGGACGAACGGGGAGCGATGGGCAGGGGGCAGCACCGGCGGCGGCATCCCGGCCCTGCTCCCGTGGCGCCGCTCGTGGTGGTGGTGGTGGTGGCGGCGCCTCTTGCTGGCCGACTTGCGCGCGGAGCCGGAGCCGTGCACGTGCTCGGACCTGCGCATGCGCACCAGCGCTCACGGCCACGCCCCCAACAATGCTGAGGATGTACAGCGATTTTCCTAAGGATGAGCCAAAGTGACAGCTAGTGCTGGCAACATTATTGAAGGTTGGGTGGTCGTCGTGCCCTTGAGCCCATTAGAATTCCTCCCCGCATTCGTTCGTTTGCAGTTGGCTAACTTGTAAATGGCTTCGACACTTTTTTTTGTGTCATTGTCCGACAAAAATATAGTGCACTGCGAGAAATAATTGATATTAGGAAGAGCAGTGTAACGTGCTCTTCTGTAAAAATTCTTTTTTTCTTTATATATTACATTGAATTTACTTTTTGTGTGATAAATATTATGTTTATTTTAAAATCGAGACTTGAATGCGAGATGCATACCGGTGCACGTGTTTCTGGCTTAAAATCATTTTTCTTTCTATTCACATTCGTGCCAGTTTTCTTTTACTGATTGTGAGAGCATGTTAAGAGATTTTCCACATACGTAATTTTTTTTCCTAGAGCTTTTATCCAGCCGACAGCCGGATGCGCTTTACGTCCCGAAGGGACGCATATTCGACCATACACTAGACAAACACTCTTGCGAGCTCCTCTGATCTGGGGTCAGCAGAACGCGAGGCCCTCCGCGACAACACATACATACAAAGTCAAGGGACAAACAGCCATGCCCGAGGCGGGACTCGAACCCGCGACCCTTCGGACCGAAGCGCTGAGTCGGTACTCGCTCTTAGCCACCTCGGCCATCCAGGTTGGCACATACGTACTTAAATTTAAATATTTCCCGGACTCGCGTACGTACATATACCACAGCGAAACTCTTAGACTTTTGCATAAGCATGTTTTCACAAGAACCATTAGCACTTTGCGAAGAGGCGTGACTGAACAGC
This sequence comes from Teleogryllus oceanicus, assembly GCA_964035755.1. Classification (NCBI taxonomy): domain Eukaryota; kingdom Metazoa; phylum Arthropoda; class Insecta; order Orthoptera; family Gryllidae; genus Teleogryllus; species Teleogryllus oceanicus. The sequence goes on along the minus strand of CAXIVR010000002.1, from coordinate 48,311,826 downwards.
TGTCGCGGCGGAGGGATACTTCTTTCAAATACATGTGATGTTCACTTGTTTTCACGAACTGTCACTTTGGCTCATCCTTAGGAAAATCGCTCTATACGCATTGATGGCATGGGACGAAAATACCATTCAACATGCTATTCTGTTTTATCATTTGACGTGCCCCTATAGATCTCCTTCAACTCTGTGAATTAAAAACATATGGGAACTATCCACAGAAAAACTATGCACATTTGTTGCGACAGATTTTCAATTCATTTAAACATTATTTACTGAATTATTGACGAAAAAATTCATTACACCATTATACAAGTTTTTAATAAAATTCTCATTTTTTTTCAAAATTTTGAAATACACATTGTGACATCTTTTAGGACATTATGGAAAACAATATGAAGTTCTAATTGCATTACTGCAACATTTAGGATGAAAGTTTGAACTATTTACAGATTCGTACAATGTGCCATTTCGGGAACGCGAGCCAAATAAAGGTTAAAATGAATTTGCATTGTATGATTAATATATTAACAATCATTTGAATTGCTTAATACAGAAATAAAATTATTGTGGTTACTCAATGGTGAACGTAACGTAGAATTACTTTAGAGATAAACACACATCCAATGTATTATGAACAATTGATTGCTCACAATATCGAATGATTTCTGAAATTTAGGAATTGATTGTCACAAACACTAGTAAATTTTCCCCTCAGAGGAAAAAATTACGATTTTTGAAGAGCTCGGCAAGTGAGGATATGGCAAGAGACACGTGAGCGTTTGGTGAGCCGCGATTGGACATACGTTGAGCTGAGGAGCGGGAAGGGAATGGTCAACAGCGAGTGAGGGTCGAATGTAAGGTGGTTTAGCAGCAGAGGAGTGGACGGAGAGCGGCAGTGTTCGGGAAACAAGTGGTGGAAGGTGGCGGTCAAGGGGAGCCACTTGTGTCCGACGTTCCGCATTCGTTCAAACACGTGACGGTACAGAAAAATGGCCGTAGTGAACCCGAATGACCATTTCCGATGGCGACGGAAAGCATCGGCAGACGAAGATCTGTTTAGTTTGGTTTTGTCCGTCGGCCGTCAGCCGACCGATTAGCTTCATTGTGACCACCGCCTGGAGTGCGGCAAATGAACGGGCAGTGACGGGAGGGAAGCGGCAGATGAGAGACGGAGAAATGGCAGATTAGTATATAGTTACGGCATGGGATGTGTGGGTATGCGAGAGGAGAATAATCGACGGGAGAACGACGACTGAGGAAAGGGGCAACGACAAGTGGGTGTACAGTGCGCGGTGGATGTGTGTATGGTCAGCAACGAGCAATCGTCGGGAGACATGCAGGATAAAAAGCTATGTTTGTGGTTTATTCGGATTTAAAAGGCGACGAGTTAGCAATAACGAACCTAGTTAAGAAAGTGTTTCTTAGGGATTGTTCAGGTTTAACTGAGAGAGCAAACACGGTTGTTTCCATGATTCTGAGAGTTTTTCTAAGATTTCGAATGGTTTTCAAAATCACTGAAGTCACTTTTGGGGTTGCAGGAGGAACAACGTTTTCAAAGTGAGTATAGCGTTACACGCGAGAAGAGCGTTACAAGCAAATATAACGTTACAATCTATAGTAACGGAAAAAACATGAAGCAAATTTTTCACCTTCTCCCTGACACAAGATTTGCATGTGGATAAACAGGTTTTTCATAATAAACGTTACAAACTTGTAAGATATGTACAGGGGTTGAAAATGATCACTTTTTTCTAATGAACGTATAGTGGGATATGTCATATAACGGATTTACTCGTGAGTCTTTTCTCCCTGATTTATATGCTATCCCGCATGCACAGATGTTAGGTAGGAACATGAAATATCCTTGAATGCGTCAGAACCTGACCTGCCGAACATTTATGCATAAGCGGTTGCCTAAAAATGAAAGGAGAAATAAAAGAGGTCATCTTCGTCAACAACAACTAATATGTTGACGAAGATGACCTCTTTTATTTCTTCTTATAAGAACGTCAGCAACACCAAATCAGAATTCCCACAATAAAAATGAAAGACATATAAGTAACTTCATAATACGAAAAGAACGATCCTTGTGGAACACCGTAGTGTGAACCTTCCCACTGTATCTTCATTGGGAAAAATGACCTTTCCGGCCCCTCCTCGTGCCCTAGAAGTTTGTAACATTTAGTCTGAGTCACTCCGTGGTGGTGCTAAAGAAAGGTTGGAGGGAAGTGCGCACCCGTCGCGGACGTTGACGTCGACGTTGACGAAGGAGGCGCGCCGCGCCATTTCCTCGGCGTCGTTGGGCGCGATGGGGGGCTCGGGCTCAGGCTCTGGCTGAGGCCCAGGCTCAGGCTCAGCGGCCGGCGGGGCCTCGCTCAGCGCGCGCGCCGCCGCCGCCTCGCCTGCCGCAGCCCTGGAGGCGTCGGTGGAACGCGGCGGCTCCAGGACCCCGCGCGGCGCGTCGCCAGCGCTCGGCGGCGACGACGGCGGTGGAGACTCAGGGCTCCCGGCGGCCCTGGCAGCAGGGGCCAGGGATTGCCCGCTCGCGGCCCTTGCTGAAGGTTCCCGTTCTCAGCCATTGCCGCTGGGGACTGTGCTCGGGCGCCCTCAGACCTTGCTACAGTGGAAGGCGATTGTCCGCTCTGAGGCCATGGGGGCGAAGGTTGGCCACTCTCAGCCCTTGCTGTTGAGATCAGCTGTCCGCTCTCAGCCCTTGCTGCAGGCAACAGCTGTTGTCCTCTCTCATCCCTTGCTTTGGCCATTCTCTGCCCTTGCTGCATAGGGCGGTTCGCTGTTTTCAGTCCTTGATGCATAGGCCAGCGGTTGGTCATTTTCAGCCCTTGCTACATACGTAAGCGGTTGACTGTTCTCAGACATTGTGGCATAGTCCAGCGGTTGACTGTTCTCAGACCTTGTTGCATAGTCCAACGGTTGACTGTTCTCAGACCTTGTTGCATAGTCCAGCGGTTGACTGTTCTCAGACCTTGTTGCATAGTCCAGCGGTTGGCCATTCTCAACCCTTGCTGCATAGGCCAGCGGTTGACCGTTATCAGCTCTTGCTGCAGGAACGAAAGGTTGAGGCACAACCCGCATATCACTGCTAGCGGCCTCTCCCCAGGAACGAGCAGAGGGCTGATCTTCATCGCAGAACATTTCAGCCTGCTTTCTCGTTTCAGTGCTTCTGGAACCACTGTGGACATTCTCTCCTTTGCGAGACTCTGTGTGGTCCTGCTCTTGATTCATAAACCGAATAGCAGGTCTGGCCGTAGGAGTAGTCACCGCTAACTGACCCGGTTGTCGCGGATCCACTCTTCCGGACACGCGCATGGGTTGGTCGCCGGAATCGCGTACTGGACTCATAAATTGAAGTTCTGGGCCCTGTATCATGCCAGCAGATCTTTGTGGAGCGCCGCCTACTACACTGTTGGGGTGTCCACTCGTCAAAGGGGGGCTCCAATACCGTACTGCAGTACCTACTGGCTCTCCATAATTTCTTATGTTCTCTGCATGTCCGTAGCTTCGCAGAGTAGGCATTTTCGGATCAACATAATAATGGACATAATGATCACGACCCAAATCCATAGATCTTCCCATATCTTCTGCTCTCATAGCTGGATAGAAGCATTCATCTTGGGCATCATGAGCACTTCTCGAAGTGGCCATCTCTGCATTAAGCATTCTAGGAGCTACATTTGGCATTCGCCGCACATCCGCATTGCTAGTATACGCGCCGGCACGTAGGTCCACCATACCCCCACTTGATCATCTTGCTGTTTCGCGAAGTGGGTATCGATGCCGCTTGCTCCAATCGGTGGGTTTCAATCTGCCCTCCTCTCGGTGAATCCATGTATCTTGCAGTGTCTATTTCCGGTATGAGCTTTTCATCCAACGCGGGACTGATCGCTTCTCTGGTTGGAGGAGGGGCCTCGGTGTTGTATGGTCGGACCCCCGGAGCGCCTGCAGCGCCATCGACGAGAGGAACAGCCCCCTCCGTGGCGACGGGCAGGGCCCTATCGCCTATCGCCTGGGGCGAATCTGCCACCCCCGCCAGGGTGCGTAGAGCGGGGTCTTGGGCAGCGGCGTTGCTCTCACTACCTAGCGATCGGGCGAAATTCACGGGCAGAACTTCAGAATTAGTGTACTTCTCAGAGGCGACGGTTTGGCGCTGTGTTCCTACTTCTTCGACAAAGTCTGGAGATCTGAAGACAGCGGAAGTCGCGCTCTCACCCACAAGCGGTGAAACATTAGGGTTTCCTTCTGACTTCGTTGCATCACTGGTAGGAAGATCCAGAGGAGGCGCGCTGTCCAATATGCGAGCAACTACGTCCTCTAGACCGTCCGTTATTCCGCGTGGCGTTGCCGTTTCTGTGTCGCTTAGATACCGAGTTGTCTTTGCTTGGGATGTTACCGGTGGACTTTCAGCCCTCGCACCTGACGATTGACGGAAACTTTCATTGGCGTTATCTAACAAACGAGACGTTATTTTCTCGGCTTTCGGTTCGACTTTTGCTGGTTTTTCCATGTCAAATGACCTCAAAGCTACTTCGCTGGCGCCGGAGGATTCCGGAGACTGAAGGTACCTGTTGACTGACTCCGTCACAGGGTGGTGTAGGAGCCGAGTAGCAATCGCTTCTGGGGCTCGCGTGCTCTGCACGTTGGAGGCAGCGTGGACCGTTTCCATGTGCGAGTGCATCTCAGCTGTCACGGGCGCTGGCTCCGTGGCCAGCGTCTCCACGTTTAGGTATCTTACAGATGCCTCTGTGACAGTGGTGTTGTTAAACCCGCGAGAAGATCCTGACGTGAATATAACAGCACCTGACCTCGGAGAATTTACCACGCTGGTTTGTGCAGGTGTGTCGTCAAACATCCGCACAGAAAGAGTTTCTGCAGGGACCGATTCTCTGTCAATACCCGTCGCTGAGTCGTCTAAAAATCTGGCGCGATCGTATCACTCGTTTGCTGTAAATTGGCTTCACGATCTGCAACCAAGGCGCGAGGAACTGTCTCTTCCATCATCGAATCTCGCGACGTTGCAAGGGCGTCTGTTTGAGCGGCGCCCGCCGGGGGCCGGGCCGGGGCTTGTGGGCCTGCGGTGGCGCGGCTGGCCAGCCATCCCGCGCCGGCCCGGCGGCGCGCATCTGCACCGCCGGCGGCTCCAGCAGCGACCTGCGCACAAGCCATTCATTGCTCGCCACGTGCTCCAATGGGCGTTACAACGATCTAAAATTAGTCCTTGCGATAGAGTTCTACGCCCAGTTCTTCTACCATCCAAACAAAATCTAAGGGCCATATTCATAGTCGTGACTTATAATAAGGAAAACCTGTAACCTGTAACCTGTAACCTGTAACCTGTAACCTGTAACCTGTAACCTGTAACCTGTAACCTGTAACTTATAATAAGGAAAACCTGTAATAAATGTAACTTCATTTTCTGTGCACGTCTTCAAGAATTCAGTGGGAAATACAATTATTGAAATTATCGTTTTCATGTTGTCGTGGCAGGAAGTATTATTCCGAAGGACAACATGGATAAGAGCCAAAATTTATTGCCTTTTTATCCTTGAAAATAGATTTTATTACATGGGATTTTTTTCTTTCAATTTTAAGTAGTATATGACTTAGTGTAGGGATCACAGAACTTAGAAAATGTGCACACAATTCACTTTTCCCCATAGCACCATACGCAGTTTTTAACTGCTTTTTTTGACGTAAAATAAATAAATAAAAAAACCTTAAGGAGTTCCTTATAACGATTTCCAATTCATAGTAGCACCTTATCCATCCACATAAGAAAACCCTTATAACTATAAGGAAGGTCCAACTTTCACTTATATGAATAAATGAAGCCTCTCTTGATACGTTGAAAATTGTCGTAATTTGAAAGAAATGGAAATGGACGACTATTTTAAAGATTATAAGGGTTTTAATTTGTAACAACAAGCGATATTGACGTGACATGCAAAACCCGTTGAAAATGCACAACGATCAAGAATTTAAGAAAAAATATCGTTTTACTAAGACTTTTGTTGTACACTTTTTGGTAACATTGGTGGCTAAAACCACCTCTAACTAACTAGATATTTACTGATTTCACCACGTTTAAGTCTTTGTTTAAGATACTGGCACTATTTAAGAAACTGTGTAGGTTAAGTTACCTCACGGGCGCACGCGTATGGTAGTTCACGGACAGTTTGATGAAGCGATTCTGGCAGGATTCAAGAAGCTGTGAAGCAGCCAATACACTGTTGCCACACGAGACAGTGCTAGCATTGTACTTATAATAAGGATCGTGTATGAATACCAAATGTGTATAAGCATTTCCTTATCAAAAGTAACTTCTTATAGCTTAAGTATTTTTTTATCCTACAAGTGACGACTATGAATATGACCCTAAGTCTCTTAATGCCCCGATTAATGTGAGACCTGGAACCATCTGTCACTACACTTTTCCTTCCATAGCCATTAAAACATTAAAAATTAAGTTAAAATTAAGTGTCCGGTTAAGTAAATTAGCGTTTCTCTATTTAAAAGTTCTTCAAAATTCTTCTTTTGGTTGATTGTTGTTTCTGAGTACAACTGGTCTAGTTAGTGTAGGGAATGCTGTATTACCAAAGTGTGCCAGTTTTCTACCCTGCTGGGTGGTGAGATCCGTCGACAGCCCACTTCTCGATTTGTAGAGTTGCCTCATCTAAATATCTCTGCCATCGGGGCACCGCCTCGTGCGGAGACAAGCTCTAGACATACTATTCGTCTCCCAACATGTGTGGCAGTGCAGTAAAGTAAGCATAATTGTAATTGGAGAGGAAAGAAAGATCGCCGGCGATCTGTCGGCCGTTGGTTACGACCATGACTCCGACATTCGTCTGGTATTTATAAAAAAATCACAAAAAAAACTACCAGAGAAACTACAGAGAAAACTACCGAGAGAAACTACCAGCCCCGAGAATTCTGCCTGAGACAGCAGCTGGGCTTGACCTAGCTGTGCAGCTAGCGGCGAAAGTCCACCGCCCCCGGGACTCAGAGCCTAGAGTCCCCGCGCGGAGTCTCTGCAGAGGCATTGCTCATTCTCAAGTAAACTAAACCATAGTCGAGTGCCGTGGCAGTAGATAGATACCTACTTATTCTTCTACTTTGTTTTGCCGTTTAAGGCTAAGAGGGAAAGACGCTAGGTTTTTGAGTTGAGGCATTTCTGAAATATTTGACTACACGTAGATAAATTTCGCACTTACCTCTAAGACATTACCTAAAACCTCCTTTACTAAAGTTTGTTTCTACATTCTGAATGTTAATTTTTTTAAATGTATTTTACAGTCGATATTTCTGTGATTACCAAGTTAGCCTAAACTACTGCACTTGCAGACTTTTCGAATCTGCATTCTGAAAATTAATATTATTAGCTCTATATGTATTGTGCAGAACGGGAAACGAAATACTCGAAAGTCATTTTTACGTTCACAATGAGTACCTGCAAAATGTTTATGACGACATACCACGGCTATTATGGTATTTTCCTACGTATACATTGTGGTAAACCCCACTCAGAAGCGGGCTTGGGGTTAGGCTCCGCTGGTGGAGGGGCGCAGGCCCTCCCCTTCCCCTTCACCGGGCAGTGGGGGTGAAAACCTCGAGCCCGGCAGCGGAGCGCTCTCTTCGCGATTGAACACGACCTCCATGCTGCTCGCGACGTGCCACAGTCCGTGGCATAATCGGCACCCGAGTGGACGAGCGAACAAGGACGGAGCCTGTCCTCCCGGCCCTTTCACTGAGCGGCAGGGGTTAAAACCCCGAGCCCGGCAGCGACAGGTTCTTTTCGACACGACCCTTTCGGCACGCCCATGCTGCTCGGGACATCCCGCAGACCACCGTACCCGAGTGGACGAGCTCACGAGGACGGGATCCTGTCCTCCCTGCCCTAGACGTGGGCTCCGTGGGCGCCGCGGTGGCTCAGCCCGCAGCAAGCCACTTCGCTGCCACCGATGGGCTATAGAACGATTTTCCTAAGGATGAGCCAAAGTGGCAGTTCGCGAAAACAAGTGAACATCATATGTATTTCAGGGAAGTATCCCTCCACCGCGACAGCTTTTCAGTCACGCCTCTTCGTAAAGTGTTTGGTAATGGCTTCTGTGAAAACATCCCTATGAATTGTAAGTTTCGCTGAGGTATATACGCACGTACGTGAGTCCGAGAAATATTTAAATTTAATTTCGTACGTGGAAAATCTCTTAACATGCTCTCACAATCAGTAAAAGAAAACTGCCACGAATGTAAATAGAAAGAAAAATGATTTTAAGCCGAAACACGTGCACCGGTACGCATCTCGCATTCAAGTCTCGGTTTTAAAATAAACATAATATTTATCATACAAAAAGTAAATTCAATGTAATATGTAATGAAAGAAAGAATTTTTACAGAAGAGCACATGACACTGCACTTCCTAATATCAATTATTTCTCGCAGCGCACTATATTTTTGTCGGACAAGGACACCATAAAAGGAAGTGTTGAAGCCATTTACAAGTTAGCCAACTGCAAACGAACAAATGCGGGAAGGGAGTCTAATGGGTTCAAGGGCACAACGACCACAGAACCTTCAGTTATGTTGTCAGCACTAGCTGTCACTTTGGCTCATCCTTAGGAAAATCGCTCAATACTTGTCGCCGCACCGGACGATAGTTGCCTGTCACTTCTGGCCGTCGACCTGCTCGGTCGGCGTTACCTTCATCAACCACGGACACCGTAGGCAAGAACGCCGTCCTACATAAATTCGTATTTGTTAATTTTGTTTTCTTTAATGTTTAGTGTATTTTCTTGCTGCGAAATCAAAGTAACTGAAAAAATAATTTCTATGTGAAAATCGAACCCTGGATCCTGCAAATACAACATTACTTACTGCAATTACAATAACAGCTCTTACACGTGCTCGGCCAGAAATTATTTGCATCAATATACAACGAATTCATAAATCAACCACATCATTTAATGAGCCATTGTTAAGCCATGGGGAAAACTCTCAAAGGCTGATCTAAGGTCCATAGAGAAAACCAAGGCACGATATCTGAAGAGAGTCTTGTGTCTTTCAATGAACACACAATCAAGATTAGTATATGAACTGACCAGAGAACCATTCTACATTGAGGACTTAAGATACCAATTACTACTACAATCCGCAAAGCACACGAGTGCTAGAAGAAAGAAGAAAGAAGAGAAGAGAAATATGGCCAGAATTCTACTCAACAGATGCCATGACGGAAAGAAAATGGACGGAAACAAATCAGGAATTGAGACGCGTGATCACAAGACTGGTGACTCACGGGTTCCATCACAAAATCTGCGCAACCTCACATCATCACGAAGTAAAAGAAGACTGCGTATGCTCCCTGTGTGATGAACAGTGTGAGCGATATCATCTTCAAAGATGCAAGAAAATAACTAAAACAGTGACAGAATATAGCAAAGAACTTTAATTTTTTTCTTCTCTTATGTACTTCATTATTTATCATGCTCTCGTGCGCACTTCATTATTTATTAATGAGCCATTGTTACATTTGGCTGGCGAACGTTTGAGTTTGCTTGTGCGGCTGGGTCAGCGCGCGCTCTACATTACGGCGACCAAAGGCAAAGCCAAAGTCAACTCGCCGGGCGTGGAGCGAGTCTGGAAAGGCAGCAGCGCAATCTATGTAATGAGCTAACTGACGCCTCAAAAGACAGACGTGTTTTCGGAGTTCATTGAGAGTTACAGTGCGCCTATTGATTCAGTATTTGTTAATCCGATTGAGATTACGTCCAGTTTAGTGCTCTGTTGCTGATTTTGATATATTTCAATATTATACTCTATGGCAGGCCTGGCCAAACTGCAATCTTCGAACTGGTTTCCGGAACTGGAGAAGAAAACGCCAGTAATGAACGGGCAAGGGCAGCGCGTATGAAGGACGTTCCCACGAAGGCGGCGGCAGGAGTTTTGAAAATAGTTGACTGCTCTCCCGGAGGCTTTTAATACTGCACTTTTTACTTTCTCGTATACATACGTATATACGGGAGTAATACGTATGGTAGCAGGCAAGAAGCAGGGGCAAGTCTATACAGTACCAGTACACACCAACGAAATTAGAAAACTTTATTACGAGAAAGTCTGTACCATTCTGTAGCACTTCTAGTTGTTATTGTCTCTCTGTGACGTGGTCCTAAACACATTTCTAGGTGGTAATGATCCTTAATGATCTTTAATGCTGTAAAAAGTCATAAAACACGTGTGATAATTAAAATCAGAGTGCCGGCCGGCTGCTCTAATCGGTAGTTTTCCGTGGTTTCTCCGATCAACGTCAGGCGAATATCGGGTGAATACTGGCTGGTGAGAGATACATGGTTGAGGAAAACCGCGCTGATCGACGGTAGGTCACCCCCGGATCTCCTCATTCAGCGGGGAAATCACTGCCACCTCCCTAGCAAGAGCATGCACTACACTTACGGGACTAATGACCTTAGCACTCGACGCGCCCGGAATTACTAATCATTCAAACAATCAAAAAGCGGAGTGTCAATTATTTGAAAACACGTTTGGATTTCCTTGTAAGTAAATTCTAGTTGGATCCATTCCGCACTTTGTTAATTATTGATTTTAAAGTAAAAATTACTTCACACTAGATTCCAACTTTAATCTGGGATCTAAACTATACAATTAGGCAATTACTGTGTCTATTTAATTTAATATAGATTTACATAAAATAATTTTATTTATATTTATAGCTTTTGCTCGTTTCTGATCATCCTGCTTCGGAGTATGAGCCACCAGAAAAGCTGAATATTCATTCAATTCCTCGATACACTTGAAACCCGCATGCTTTTATTTTTATTTATTTTATTTTACGTCAAAAAACAGTTAAAAACTGCGTATGACGTGCTATGGGAAAAGTGAATTGTGTGCACATTTTCAAAATTCTGTGATCCCTACACTAAGTCACATACTACTTAAATTTTGAATTTTGAAAGGAGAAAAACAAAACTCCCATGTAATAAAATCTATTTTCAAGGATAAATAGCAATAAATTTGAATTTTGAAAGGAGAAAAAAACAAAAATCTCCCATGTAATAAAATCTATTTTCAAAGATAAATAAGCAATAAATTTTGGCTCTTATTACTTCCTGCCGCGACAACATGGAAACGATAATTTGAATAATTGTATTTCCCACTGAATTCTAGAAGACGTGCACAGAAAATGAAGTTACATATCTTCTTGATATATCTTCTTGATATATTGCTTCTCTACATATCGCCGTTAATTGCTCTCGCATCTTTTCTGCATGTTCACCTCATGGTCTGATGCGTGGTCATTTGCATGTTGAAATGATCCCACGCATATTTACGACCTATACCCTCGCATGTGATTCACCACATGTTCCTTCAGTCTACTCGAACGTTCCCTCAAACAACGTCCACATGTCTCCTCACGTGTTCTCCTACATATTCCCCTGAATGCTCTCCCAAATGTTTTTCTAAATGCCCCTAAAGTCCCCATACATTGCCCTAAATGCTACCGAATATTATCCCTATATGTTGTTCCCAAACGATGTCCCCAAATATTGACTCAAATTTTCCCTCGGATTTTCCCCGAAAATTTCCTCACATATGTTTTCTCACTTGTTAACCTGAAAATCAATTGTAAATTCAAATACTTAATATAAGTGGTTCTTTCTTAGGAAATTTTATAACCTTTACGGTGGCGTGTAGTGCAGTGACTCCTGCCGAATGCAATGGGAAGTTCTGAATAGCTGGTGAACCCAGAAAATCGAAAAACCCAAAACGTTACGCATAGAAAGATCCCAAATATTTTTGCAAAGTCAAAATCTCCAAAAAGGAGATCGATTAAAATAATAGTTTTTAAAGTGAAAATAACTTTACACTGGACCCCAACTTTCGACGTTTCCGGTAATCTGTGCTAGGAGTTACGGAACCATAAATACTGAATATAACGTCCTAAAAGGCATAATTTCGTAAATTAGGGTACAGAAATCTATTTGTGTCGATAAACACTTGTTTTAAAGCTCTCGAGCGCATCGTCTAGAGTTTTGCACATTGGTAAAATGAGTAGCGGTGCAATGTGTTTGCGGGTTGCATGGACGCTGAATAACCCAAATACTTCACTGCAATCTTCTAACGCCTGTATTGCGACGGCCCAGCATGGGTAGGTTGACGCGAGACACATTCGCGTGCGTGAAATGCATGAACGCACTTCCAAGGAACAATAAGAAGCCCTAGCGTTTGTACGGCGCGACGTGGGCGCAAAGATGGGAGTAGACGACGGCCTTGGTCGAGAGGGCTAAACGGAGGGTTAGGGAGGAGAAAGAAGGGATGACGAACGTAGGGCGCTTCACACAACGCTCTTTTCGTTGTCATTTCGAATGCTCCGTGCGTGAAGGAACACTTGACAGTATTGGGGTTGTTCTACGCAAAAAGCCGCTAGCATTTTGGAATTTGGACGATATTCCGAGCTTGTAAGAAGCATCGCAAAATCTCTATAGAGGTAAATATAAATTAGTTCACGCACATTGAAGAAGGTAGAACAATGTGTAATTTTAGAACTAGATTGTGCTAATGCGCATCGATTATATTTTCACTTTTTAGTTTTAGACCTGTAATTGATTTGAATCTTCATTGTGGGTCAGATTCCGAAATCTATTCTCGGCTTTGGCTCGCAATATTACACTGAATTACTTGCCGTACTGCGGGTACATTGAAAACTGCAGTATCCTGAGGTGTGCTTCGAGGCAGAACGAATCCACAATCCACATTACATAGTCGACTTCGGAGGTGATTCAGGGGAAGAATAGCGAATTTATCTAAACTATAAATTTATTCACAAACTGTAAAAGTGAAATCCGCTCGCTTACTTTGGATGAGCTGGCTATTCTTTCCCTTTCTAAAGACCGATTTAGAAATCCAGGTGTTGCTTAATAATATAAAGTGTTTAGATAACATTTCCAGTAATGGAACAGTTAATAACATAGTCTTTAACTGCTTATGTATTCTCTCTTATATTCATTGAGCAAATAGAACATTGAGTAATAGAACGTATTTAATTGAAAGGAAAGACATATTTGTATGCAAAGGAATTGAATTATTGTAATTAAAGTAGATTATGTTGTATCTTACATATTTTTTTCAGTTTTTAGTTCAGTTGTAAACTAATGTTTTAAAGAAGCATTTTATTTGAGAATCAACCTAATTACTAGTCAGTTAAATACATGAACGAGAGTTTTGGCATATTTAAAGGTATAAATGGAAATTTTGAGTTTTTGCTAATTTTTAAATGACAAGGTTAAAAAAGGAGTTGCAACTGTTTCCTAAGAATTAGTTTTTTTTTTTTTCTTTTTAATATTCCTTTTTTTTTTTTTTAATATGTAATTTTTGCTTCAGGAATTCTTGTCATGTTCAATTTTATTAATCGAGTATGTTTGCGATTGCTTTGAGATCCAAATATCCTTAGAATATCCAAAGAATCCTTAAAATTCCTTTAAGCTGACAGAGGTAAAATTCTGGCCAAGACAAAACAGGTTGTCTGCCAATTTTTCTTTTCTGCACTCAAGGTCAAGGGAGTCAGGTGATTGACGCGCCGCACCGTAAGGGCCAGCCGGGTGGACGTAGGTGTTTCTTTTGTTAAAAAATAGGGTGGCGGTTGCAGTATTTCGTCTTAAATCTCTTTGATGCACTCCGCTAGTAATTATGTATCGAACAGTGTAACGGAATATTGGGTCCATGATTTCTTATAAAAGGGAATAATCCGTCATTATTTCATAGCGTGTAATACAGAATGCATCAATTAGGGGTTCCTTTCAAATATCTCCAGAAAGCAGACATTGAAATGCAGTTTTCACTCAAACGAACATATGGTAAGAGCACAACCGAACAGAATGGCCTTGAAGCGCCATTAACCGCGATAATGGCAAAATATTAACGGTCAACGAGGTCATAAGATACACTACATTTCTCAAAAATATTGTTTTGCAACATAGGACAATGCGCATATGTATGATCTCGTCTATTCATGCTCGTTTTCATAAAATATCTGTGTAGTACTATTTAAAGATCAAAATCGGGTTGATATCTCATAAATTAAAAATGTTTAAAAATTAAAACTTGTTGGACTTAATTACAAAGGGCTGCGAAAAAAATTAATTAACAGCGTTTTTGATTCTGATGGGTGATTTGAATTCATTTAAGCTAATAATTAATAGATCTGAAATCCATTTTTCTCTAACACGTACGATTTTTTGTAATTTCAAAGAAAAGACTGGTATACAAAAACTCTTGATATGTGAGCATTTCAACAGACACACAGTGAATAAACGATTTAAAACTAGATATACACAATTTTACTGCAGGAAAAAAGTATTAATACGTATTCAAGCCGTGCACATCCTTTGCTTATTGAGAACATACATTAACAATAATGTTATATTTATACTTACACTTTATACTTACTTATACTTTATATCTCCGAGATTCTTATAACACTTTCTTTTTCTAAAATTTTGTCTCCTTAGTCTCCTTCTTTGATATTCTACACTTTCACTCTTTCTTATTCTACACTACACTTTCACTGATCCTCTGCCATTATCACTTCAAAATATCTGCCCTGGTAATGTTTTTCCATCTTTTTCACATTTGATCAAACTTCTCTCCATGTTCATAACTGAAATCCCTCAGATAAAAGAAGAAATGAAGGTGGTTGTAAAGAAAAGTTTGATGATCATGTTACATCCTAAATTCTTCTTCGAAATTAGCATTTCATCCACCGTATATTTGAAAGTTTAGAAATGAATCTTTTTATTTCTTTCAAAATTCACGGAGTCAGTTTTGAAACCTGACCAGGCCAGTCATTGTTCATCACTCATTAAAGTTTCAGTGTTCATCATTCATTAGATTTTTAATTTGAGGTCCAACAAAGATGATGAGGAAATGTTTAAATATATATATATATATATATATATATATATATATATATATATATTGTAATGATTTGTGAGGCTAGCCCGCAAGAATGCATAGAACACGGAACTTTTATGTAATCAAAGAGAAACTAAGAATGAAATAAACAATAGACAACAGCGCCGCGTAATAATAATTGTCAGGAAAGTAATAGAAAACGTAAAGGGCGGAAATGGGCGTTATAAACAGTGAATAGAGCCCGAATTCAGGAACATTTTAAAACAAAAATCACATTATTCGAGCCACGGGTTCCGAAAATATCATAAATTGTGTAAATTGCATGTATAACACGGCGAAGATTGAAAATATGGCACCCATTGTTGTACTTCTGTAAGTATATAACAGACGGTTTTATTGAATATCCAGCGAATGCCTGAATGGATTTTGGCCAAACTTCGGAAATTATAGAGAGAAATATTTAGATCAGGGCAAAATTAGTCACAGCAGGGGAATTTATGTGGGCTCGTAATAAATTAATATTCAAGTTCATAGCATAGAGAAAGGATTGAAAGAGCGGCCTAAGAGGTAAATGACGTCATCACGAACTGAGAAGACGAAAATAATGTTTTGAGAAAAGGAAGACAGGAAAAGGGAATTTGGTAACGTGACAATTACCAAATAAAATTTAGTGCAATTATGAAGCCGATAGTAAGACGCAAGACGCCTGAAAACAGTGAAAACATAAATATTTTCGAACATTTCTTATAGTGATGGGCATGTGTTTGAAAGAAGACAGTCGCAGGGAATTGTAGACCAACAATGTAAAATGTGTTACAGACAGAGAACGAGTCGAGCGTTGATGCTGAACGCACGTATTTGATGCTATGCTAGATTTTTGAGAAATTTCGCGAAATTATTTTTTTTTAAAATTTAGACGATGTGGAACTGAAATTTAATTTAATTTGTTTCGAAATTCACGGGAAAATTAGTATGGACATTATTCGCGCAAGTTAGGCGCGGGGAACATAAGCGTCATAAAATTTAAATACGTCGCGAGATAGCGAAAGAACATTTATGGAAGACGCGATTAGTTGCGAGGAACAATAGTTGTGAGTACGTCTGGTAACTTCAAATGGATGAGTGCGTCCGGGAACTGATGGCAGCTGAACGGGGACTGCGTGTATGGAGGGTGCACATTACAACTAGCAACGACGGGCGCTGAAGGAGCGACATCGCTGCAAAAAGGAAAGTGGCACGATTCGTGCGTTTACTTTATTTTCTTTCGTTCACGTGCAAGTCCAATGAAAAAGACTGTCGAAGACCAAGTCCTGATAACTAGATTAAGAATAGAATCATCAAAAAGGTCACGACAGAATGCGCATTCTTGTGTGTGTACGAGATCTTGTATTATATTTTCAGTGTGCATGTTTGTATTTTTTGTGTTGTTTAGTATTTTGTGTTGTTATGTTTCGCAAGTCGGATGGGCACATTGTATTTGTTTTTGGTATATGAGGAAAATATACGACATTAAACATATGAGCATCCCATATGGCTCATAATTGCCTTAGATCCATGTGCTGTTATTTAATAGTTGTGTAAAATTTGACCCAGGCACGAACGAAACGGGCCCTACCTCAAGTCCGTATGGAATGAGCGCGCGGACCACGACCAGGTAGGATGTAATAGTGATACGAGCTAGCAGAGTACGGGCAACTGACAAGTAAGGCATTGTGGCACCCAATTGTAAATTAGAGCTAGGAGGAAAAAATTGTTCACGTGACAGGTGAACAGAGAAAGTATAAATAGGTTATTGTACTCACCGTGTAGGGCGTAATTTACGAAGGTAGTCAAGAGGATAATCAGTTGCAATATATATATCTAATAATATAATAATATATATATATATATATATATATATATATAAAGAATCACGATTATCCAAACTTTTTATCTCCGGGATTGAAAGGATTTCTGATTAACCAATGCCTTTTGATCCACTGCAAATCACGAACCCTGCTCTCCCATTCACGTAGAAAACAGAAGTCCCAACAATATTCCAATAACTTTCAAGTCTTCGTAGACAACCCATTGGTGTTCATCATAATTATTTTTTAAGTTCTTTCAGGTTCCCGTTTGTTTCCTTTTAATGGACAGAATGAACTACTGGCGCTGAGGCTTATTGTTTACCAACCAGAACAACTTTGAAGCTGCGCTTCTAACCATCAATAAACAACTTCCGTTGATCACTGACGTATATTATTTCAAATTTTGAAAGTATATCGTGAATGTTGTTGCAGTAGATATACAAAATGACGCTCTTTCGTGAAATAATCAAACATTTTTTTTGATACCAGTAAGTAGAGTCTATTCGCGCCGGAGTCGTTGATTTGCTGTCGGATTAGGCGTCATGTCGATAGGTGCGATGTTTGCCTCTTGCTGCTTCAGATGTTCTGGGAGCAGAATCGACAAATCCATAATGTTCTGGCAGATATTTCTTTCAACCCTGAGCCTAAAACCTGCGCCTATTCCTTTGAGAGGCCAAGATTTCGCACCAAATCGCTAAGTTCTTCTTTATTAAACAACTAGGGTATTCTTTCTTCTTTGGGGAAATCAGTAAAGTTCATTTCACTATCACAACAGTCTGAATTACCTGAAGATGATGTAGATGGTAGGTCATGTGTTGGGTTTGGTATAGGAATGTCAGGACCATATAGTACAGATCCAATAGCTAACCTAAATTATTGTAATGAATTGTCAACGTTCATTTGAAATTTAATCAATCGTAAATTTCGCAGAAACAGTGAGCGATGTTAAGAAACCGAATCCAGTATTAATGACTCACTGTCACCCTGCTTTTAATCAAAAGCAGCGGATTGTTGCAGTCCTGGGTTTACGTATGCAAAAACTGTACGTGATAAAATTAAAACTAAAATTATATATGGAATTAAGATGAAAAACTGATTTATATTCACCCATTTTCATCAAAAGCGGCAAATCGTCACAGCCCTTTGTTATTAAGGAAGGTAATATCAGTTTAAAGTTGTGAAAAAGATGTTTAATGCGTATTAATTTTTTCGTTAAAATAATTTTAACTTCAAGACAATGACAACAACAGACCTACAAAATTTTATTTTAATGTACTAGTTCTGTAAGAGATATTAAAAAAATCTAAAAAATCGTCAAACATTATTGCTAGAGTAACTAGCATTTAAATATTCTATTTGATTCCACACAAATTTATCAGAAAAGAAATATTCTTTTAAAATATATTCATTCAATATAAAATTCAAATTTCACACCATTCGCAGAGAGCAGTGATTCATACTGTATAGTTTTTTGATAGGATAAAGCGAAACCAGGGAACTAATCAAACTAGGAAGAGTGAAACAAATCTATCTGAAGACCGAACATTTTCAGCAAGCTTCTTTTTAGAACCATTGTGACTGAGTTAGGACTTCTACGTAGCATAAGCACACCATGCAAAATGAAATTATCCTGGAGAGAGTGAGGTGCAGTTGCGCACTGTGCCTAAAGCGTGACGAAGGGTCATTAACTCGGCCCCGTACAAAGCCATAAATCTCCTGAAATTCTCGAGGTGCGTTCCCAAACACCCAGTGAAAGTCGTTTAGGATCAAGACAGTAAGGGAATCATTGCCGAGACCGAAATTTGGATTCTAATGAGTGGTGTTCTATATTAACATCTCAAAAATAAAATCATGCAGTTGCGCACTGTGCCTAAAGCGTTTTGCAGGGTCGTAATAAAATCAGTCTTGATCAGGAACATTCAACCAAAAACGCCATTAAGTTTATTCCATTTTCTTTCGAAAAGATAGCAAAGAATTTATTTGCAACGAAGGTAATATTAGATATAACTTTAGATATTATTTTTACTGGTAGAAAAATATGTAGATTTCTGTTGTTCAATAACAATCTCATATCAACCGTAAACAACATCAAGAATTTCACATTCAGGATTCTTTTAAAAATTCATTTTCAACTATAAATAAAATGTTTTCTCTGACCATGAGAATTGGTTTGCAACAGTGACAACTACTTTCCTTCACTCCAATTAAATTGAAGTTTTTCAGAGTACATTATTTTAATAATATCATGAAAATGTAATATCCTTTTCCGTTTTATTTAAGGAGGCTCTCAACGTTACTGATTCTCAGGAGATATGGAATAGTGCAAATTTGGGATTCAGAAATATACATATTTTTGCTATAAATGTACACTTCACAAGAATTGTAAACAGTAATATACATTAAAAGCAATATAGAATATGCCCTTAAAATTAATTTAATTATTAATATCTTAAGGTAGTTACGAATAATGTTATGAGGGTCAACGAATCGCACTAATTTTCATTTGTGAATGACTCGATATCTGAAACTATTTCAAACTTTGTACACATTCCTAAAATGGACATTTATTTCTGTGTTATTTAAATAATCATGTGTGTATTTTGTGAATTATAAAATGTTACTTTTTCCTTAAAAAATGTGAATTAAATGTGACATGACAATATGACAAACGTGACAATGACTTGAAGCTGAAGTTGATGTCTATAGTAATAATAATAATAATAATAATAATAATAATAATAATAATAATAAAAAATAATAATAATAATAATAATAATAATATAATAATAATAAATCAATAAAAACCGGATAGCCAAGATTGCTAAAGCTTGTAGTGTAAAGTAGTGTCGTGGCAATCTCGGACGAAAGATCGCGGATTTGAGTCCAGCCTCGGGCATGGATGTGTTTGTGTATGTCAGTATGTGTGTGTCGTTCATATATCCTTCATTATCATCACTCTATATCCCATCCTTCCAGGACTAGGTACCCTGTGGGTTAAAAATTGTATCCAGCATAATGCTGATCCCTCCAAAAAGGAATCACATACCCTTGCCACGGGATAATTGTAACTGAGCCTCGGTAAGTGCAGGTGTATGTCCGCGCGGTCCTAGACGGTCAATTTGCGACCAAAAAAAAGAAGCAATAAAATTCCTAATTGTTGGTTGCAATTGCGCCTAAAAGTTCGTTTGCCCAGGCACAGAAAGGGATTTACAAACAAAAGGTTACTCGAGATAATTTCTAAACATGAGAACATTTGGATCACATAAGTTGGTTTTGATGCTTGTAGATGCTCTAATAGGATTGTTATTCAATGTTCTTTCACTGAACAGAAGTAATTTTAATGAGCAAGCAGCAAATGTGAACGAGTCGTCGAAAACGGACCACTGAAGGTTGACTTATTCCGAAAGATCCACAGGATAAGGAGGCTTAAGAATCAATTGATGTCTTTGCAGTGCCTTCGTCTGTGAGGTCCTTGGGTTCGAGTCAGTAGGATTTTCAACACGAGCTTCTTACTTAGGTCGAATTCAACCGCTGACTAGAGGAGAATTCTAGCGATCGGTTACTCTGATCGATAGTTTTCCGTGGTTTCTCCGGTCAATATCAGGCGAATGCCGCAGCAGTACCCTACCTACCAAACGGGCTACTGGTCGCGCGAGATCTTTCTTTCCTCTTCCTTGTCATATCCTCGCCCCTTATACAGTTACAATATCTTGCATTACATTATCTCACATGTCAGGAGGCCAGTCAAGAGCTTAGAGCTTGTCCCGGCTGGGTCCCCCTCCTGCTGGAGGGAGGTACCTCAACAAGTCGGAAGTAATCTTGTGGGTCAGCGTTGGATCACACCATCATCAAATCAACACATCGGATCTCATCATCCGAAGATCACGGTCACCACCCGCAATAAAAAGATGCACTACACGTACGGGACTAATGACCCCAGCCGCTGATGTGCCCGAAAACACCAATCAATCAATCGACCGGTACAGCTTAGAAGACTGGTACGAATTATTTTCTATATTTCTTTCACTTGGACAGAAAGCAATGAAATGGAATGGATGTAAATTGAACGTAATATTCTGCGATATCTAACGCTCTGGCTCACGCAAACCTAATTCTAGCAACATTTAACTAAATGGTGAAGAAAAATCAGATGATTGTGCTGATTCTCCTGATAAAAACAAGAAACATTGGAACTAAAATTTTTAACAAGACGGTTGGCATGTTTTGCAGCAGTCCATAACATGGAGTCGTTGCATTCTAGACCCTCAAAACCCGATTTCTGGGCCCAGAAGTGACCGTCATTTCTAATTCTCCGATCGTAATCTATAAAATAAATTATCTTTGAATATTCCATTACAATTTTGTAGGTTTTGTTCTTCTGAAAATTCCACTTTGTAGCAAGGGTGGTAAAAATGTACGAATATCAAAAGCCATTTACAATTAAATAGGCAATTTGATATTTTACACAATTTAATTGCACAACATTGAATATTTGTATATTAATAAATACTTAGCCAAATCAGATTCTATACTCATGCATAGAACTGGGCCTGGTGATGGTAATGAACAGTTAACGACCTGACACTTCGAAGTTGGCTTTTATTCTTAAGCTATTTTCACTTTTTAAAAGCGACGTACCAAACACGATATTTTAGCGTAGGTATGTATGTGTATGTGTATGTGTACATGTATGTGTAATAAACACAGCGTGACTCATAATGAATGTTACAACGTACGAAAATCGTTACAAATTACTAATTTCCCCCGTTCAGTAGGCATCTCATCTCGCACTGGTGTTTGACGAAATAAGAAATATCTTTGACTGCAACAGAACATTTTATTTCAACACTTCAGTGCAAGATGAGTTGTCCGCTAACGAGGGGCAAATTTCATGTTTGAGTCATCTTTAACTTTTAAATTTTGCAACATTTATCATCATAAAATCTATCACATTTCACGTAAACAATAGTGCCTAGAGTCCAATTTTTTCTTTGCATTTTTTCTACAATAATTCAAAGTTCTCTTAATAATGTCTCGTAGATGTGTTCTAAAATCTCTAGAAATTGGAAAATGGCAAAAGTACCTTTTCTAGAATATTAAAATTGAAGTTTTCATTTACATTGTCCTCCGCCCACTTTTATTCTGTAGTTGACCCATTTGGAGAGGTGCTGCCCCTACAGTAAAACTACTTCAAACTTTTCAAAACAAAATACTTTGTAGTTCGGCAAAAGAACTTTGGTATATTTCGAATAATCAATTACATAAAGAATCTAATGTATCCACAACAGCCCTATTCATTTCCAAACTTCGCAGCATATTTTCCAATCCTTACCGTCTTCTCCAGTCGAAAGTAATTTCCAGCTTGAAAAATCCTACACTCTAAGCAGAACTCTATCGAAATTCCCCAAGGATAAATTCAGATCACCTTAATAACCCATCTTCTCTTCTAACATAATAGTATTAATTTCTAACTCTCTATCATTCCTTCAAATCACCCTAATCATTTAATCAGAAAATTGAAATTGTGGCCTCCACAGAGAATCGCCACACTGATTAAAGTTTATTTATTTATTTTATTTATTTATTTATTTTACGTCAAAAAAACAGTTAAAAACTGCGTATGACGTGCTATGGGGAAATGTGAATTGTGTGCATATTTTCAAAATTCTGTGATCCCTACACTAAGTCATATAATACTTAAATTTTGAAGTTAACGCTAAATTAGCTCTCTCTCTCTCTCTCTCTCTCTCTCTCTATATATATATATATATATATATATATATATATATATATATATAAAGCTCAAAACGCTCTTGTAAAGAGCTAATCAGCTGAATAAAACCATTGTTTAATAAAAATTCCGAAGGATCATTTCGGTTTCGCCATCGCTGCCATGAGCGTGTGGGAGAGGAGACTTACCTTCTTCCTCCTCAGCCGCGGGGGCTGGCGGGCGCCACAGCGCCTGCGGCCGCGCGCGCCCTCGCGCCAGGGCGCCCCCCGCCCCGCGGCCGCCGCGGCGTCTCCGCGTGGCGGGCCCGGCGCCCCCAGCGCCGCGCCGCCCCGCCCTCGCCGCCCCGGCCGCCCCGCCGGCCGCCGCCGCCCCCGCCGCCAGCGCGCGCCTGCGAGCAGCGGCCGCCCTCGCCGTCCCTGCCGCCCCACGCCGCCAGCGCCCGCCGCCCCCGCCGCACAGGCGTTGCGGGCCCCCGCCATCCGATCGCACAGTCCTGAAACGCAAAGGCCGCTCGAAGCAGAGAGCACCCGATTCGCCCAGAACAATTCGTCAAATAAGTGCAGAAGTCAAAAGAGTAAGAAGATCTCATGTTTGAGAAATCTCAGAATGATACTTTCTTTGTATAATGACCTGAAAATGCAGTAAGGATTAATAATTATTTTGTGGTTATAATGTATATCCTTAAAATATTTTTTATCGTATATATTAAAGAAGTAAAGAAAACGATTTTGATGTCCCTCCTATTCGATCTTCCTATTAGAAGAGGAGGTCTCAAGGTTGCAAGTAGTATTTGCTGTTATAGGCCAAAACAATATCCGTGTATAGATGTGTAAAGATCTTGGTACATATAAAACAATATATATTCATGGATATGAAGTATTTTTTATCTTAACTTTTCTACTGCACATCCGTCTCTGCGATGCATTCGCACGGGTTCGGCTAGTTGTATTTAAAAAAGAAATTTACGATTACATTATTGAACAAAGATACGATTTGCCACCTGTACCCCTTCGCTTTCAAAGATGCGTATAATACGAGAGTGTAGAGTTACTACCGTTGAGAGTGCCGAAAGGACAATATAATGTGATTATTAAGTCTGAGTCACTATCCAGAACGAAAGGAAAATCTCGCTCGTGGATAACGATGTCGCTATCCTTTCACCACCGAAGTCTGGGTTCGATTCCCGTCGAATCGCATGTGAAATTTGTTCCAACAAAACGAGTTTTGCTGCTTCACAAGGACTAGTCCAACCCTTGTGAAGTGTCCTAAATCCTGCCCCTATCCTTATTCCTTTCCAATTCTGGCCGCTGGGTAGTGACGCAGGAGCGCGTAGCAGGAGACGCGTACGCGAAGATGCTACCTGGCGGTCCTCTTGACAACTGACTGTGACGCGACATGGCAGAAAGTTAATGGAGAATTACTCCATAAAGCGCGCAATGTAATGGAGGATTACTCCCCAGCGCAAAGCACTCAACGCCCCTTAAGGGGCTTGGAGGCGCGTTGCGTCAAAATGGTAGACGCAACAATTTATTCCCTCACAAAGTATATTCCCTCACAATTGTAGAATCATCAACAACATCGTCATCATGTTTGTAGGCGGCGGATTTCTAACGTCGCATAATGATGCCAGCGGCTAGCTAAATAATTAGACAGAATTCAGTCTCTGCGTGGACTAGAATTCTAGCGGCCCGCTGTTCTGAGTTGGAGTCCTTTTTGAACTCGTCCACATTCTGTCTACTTCAAGATGTATACCTCTTGTCTGCACTTCAAGTCATCAAACTTACTTCTGTTCTCCGAGACGTCCTCTCTTCTTTACTTCAATACGTCTGTCGTTCACCTGTACTTCAAGACGTTCAACTTTCTGCTGTACTCCGAGACATCTACCTCTCTTCTGTACAACACGTCTACCTTTCATCTATTCTTCAAGACATCAAACATTTGTCTGTTCCCCGAGACGTCTACCTTTCTTAGCTTGTTGATTTTTGTTATTCTTTGTACTTTCACTGTCTCCATAATATATGAACATTTGTCAACCTGTATTTCGTCCTGTCTATATAAATTATTTCTTGCTGTCAAGTATACACTGAATCTTGACTCGTTATGGTAGAAACAGTGCCATTTCTCTACAGTATACCAAGAAATGGAATACGACCACTTACTAGTAATAATTCAACACAACATTCACTCCCCACGCGCTCACTTATGCCACAACTGAACACCCACACACAACTTATTGGGACAAATTTTAAAAAAATGGAGCTGATATGAAGAAAATGTCGTTAAGAATTACTATAAATGCGAAATTTCAAGCTTTTGCACTGGAATCTATTGAGTTTTCAAAAAACTTCATTTGAAGTCATTTTAAGAAATTGCACTCGCAAATTCAATAATGTATACAAATTCATTGGAATGTGCATATTAACGGCGTGAGTGATATTTCAAAAAAATTACATTTGTGTGATTTTTTTAAAAAAGAATACCCCATAAAGAACTTTACGTCATTTAAACAATCCCATTACCACTATCCGTTAGAGATGGTTGAAGAAAACATTTTTGAGAAAATAGTCTATGCGCGTTTCTGAAAATGCGAAAGTTTGAGCTCGTTTTAACAAAAAAAAATGTTGAGTTTTCGAGAAACTTTACTTGACATTATTTAGAGCATATGTACTCATAATAACAATAAAGTGAAGAAATTGCCTCTAATGTATATATTACATACGTGAAAGTCAAGTCAAACAAATTAATTTGAAATTAAATTAAAAGTAATTATTGGAATAACAAAAAAAAAGCAATGTGACGTTTATGTCATCGTATACGATAATATCGTAACGTAATGTTTTAATTGGTGAAACATTAGTCCGGGAGCGTTTTTGATTTTGGATCTTCGGAATCGAAGAAAAATGGTATGGACTTAGGCGTGGTCTTGGATGCGGCATTGACAGTAATTGGGGATGCCACTTCAAGGCCAGCTGAACGATACCAGAGAAGTGACAAATATTCATCTTAATAAAATTTATAGCAAAGCCAAGATTGTGAGTAAACGTTAAGAGTAAAACAATGGCCATTGGAGAATTTCCACATTTAAAAATTGTGCACTCGCGTGAACGGTATTGCATGTAAAATATGTATGAATGTGTGAGTGATATATTGATTTTTCCTTGTTAAGATATTTGTTTTCATGTCAAGTGGGTTTATATTTGTATTTTGCTGTTATGTTCTGTGTATTAGAATGAGGACTGGACTCGCTGAGCATTAAAACGGTGAGAAGGGAATCGGTATAATAAATAGCTGTCGACAACATTGCCGTTGCTCAACTCAAACGCCATTCGGCAACATTTTGAAATCTGTGCTATTTTCTTTCCAGTGGGTAGTAGAAATCAAATGACTGGGGAAAGAATAGGATAAAGAGTCAGGCTCCCAAAATAAACAATATTATTATTTTGTTACCTGTATAGGAACGACTTGGCGGGCCCATACGAAATATAAATCAGAACTGTAATGGGACACAGATCTATTCAATATAGGAGTCATTGCGGATCTGTGATCAAAATTTAGATTTAAAGTAATTGGTAATAGCTTGCAGTTCGTATGTAAACAGATTTTGTTATTAATACGAAAATATGGGTTTGCATGTCACACGCAACTTATATTTCGGAAACTCGCCGAATAAATTAGCCCTGTGGATTTGGCAGCCATTGTGCCAAAGTAAATATCTGTTTATTTACGTGAATTTAGAAGTACGAATATATCTAACGTGCCCGGGTTTGGTAGAAATGATTAATTTAATCAATTATTACCTATATTAATTAGTGCAAAGGTTTATGAACCGTTACACTATATACAGGGCAAAAATTATGTTAATTTTAGAAGTTTTTTCTGTCGAAAGAATGCGCCTTTTTTCTGCAGCATTACAATATTTTCTCTACACTGCTGAAGCAATACAGACAAATATGGAGTCATCAATGGAGAAAGTTGTCAAAATGTCCAAAGGATTATATAGTAAACTACCCCCCTTTTTTTTGTTTTTTGTTTTTTAAATCGGAGAGCTTGGTCGCACCTGGGAATAGTTTAAGACGCTATGAGTACTTTAGGTGTTAGTTGTTCACAGACAGACGGAGGGACGTTTTGGTGAAAACCAATTTTTCGCAATCAAGGACTCACAAATCGGAGGTATCAAGTTCTATACAATTTTCTATATGCTACATTAAATAGCATACACGTCCCACTTAAAGTCGTGATAACTAGGTATATTCTAGACATTTTCGGATCTCCTGGGTTTCCTAGATTTCCCCACGCGATCAAGAAGTTCATTTTCTGCATTTAATACCAGCAATGCTAAATTGCTCCATCGTAATTTACAAATTGTGTGTACTCGTAGAGCTTAATAGAGCTTTTGAGAGCAATTAACGAGATAATCACACATCGCCTCGAGACATGATCCCCAACGCTTTGAGGGCACTGACTGTTGATCGTGGCATAGCCCCAGAGCTTCCAACCACCACTGGCAGGATCTGGCATTGGACACTCCATGAAGTTGGCTGACAGGGGAATGACTGGTTGGTACCTTACCACTGTTAGAGAAAGTAATGTACTAAATATTGGAATAAGATTGATTCACTTTTACTTGATCAAGGACCGACAATACGAGTTTTTGTCCAAACAGCGCATTTCCTTGACGTTCTTTCAGTTTAGTACGATTCTATTTTCATATATACGTACGAAAGTAAAAATAGAAAAATCCACTCAACTATTTCCCCAAACAATCCGCCATCGGAGACAAAGGCGGAGACCAGGCTGGAGTGGAACTATGGAAGTGCTGAATACAGGGTTCTCTTTACAAGACTTGTTAGATTTGTCCTCGGAATTTATCACAACTGCGCAGTAGTTGCCACTAGACATTTTCATAGCGCACATGACTGACAGCGCAGAGGGAACGTCGAACTAGGCTCTAGGCAAACGTGTTGGGCTCTGTCCTATATAGACCCTGAAAAAGAAACGTCTGTTCCTTCAAATATTTCAGAGAAAGAATACTTTCCAGTATCAACCTTTTTTACTGGCACACCAAAAGACATTAAGTAACAAACGGAGGTAAGGAAGATTGATTTTTGACATTTTACTCATATTCTAAATACTTTTCCTCAGCAGTTCAAAACATTACAGGATATCGTTCGAGTTACTATTCAGTATTGTGGGCAACATTGTGTGAAAAACTCGAAGAATCGCACAGACGTTCTCGAACTAGTCGCACCTTATCTTCTCCATCTGTGCTATCTTTTCAATTTTGTCCACTCTCTTCTCATTTGCCTTCTATTGGCACCTAGAATATACTTTTGTGCATTTTCTCAATATTTCGTATCCCTATTAGTAGTAGAATTGAAATGTGACTAATAATAGTATAGAAGGAAAATCTGGTCTTATACGCACATTATCATTGGAGAATTTGGATATGTTTTTAAGAAAATGTTTGAGTGTTTCTGAAAACGCACATTTTGAAGCTCGTTTTCACCCAAAACTTTCGAATGTGGACGAAACTTCACAAGAAATTATTTGAATCAATTGTACTCACAAATATGATAATGAAAGGGATATACCCGTAATGTAAATGCTAATAACGTGAGAGATATTTCAAAAATATTAATTTTCATTTTCGAAACAAAATACAACAATGTGACATTGATGTCATTGAATTCAGTTCATTTATCATGATCTATACAACAACAAAAATAAAGAAAAAAATTGGAGTTCCCTTCCAGAAAATTGCGTTTGAGAGTTTCTGAAAATGCCGAATATTGATCTCATTTTCAGAGAAACTTTTTGAGTACTTGAGAAACTTCATAGACATCATTTAAAACCCCTTTACTCACAAGAAGGGTATTGCAATCTCCCGTAATGCAAATATTAAGGAAGTGTGATGTACAAAATATATTTCTTTTTGTTGATTTTTTTAAAACAACAAGAGAATACAGCGAAATGACGCTTGTGTTATCTATTACAGTACCTTGAGAACTATCCATTCTAAAAGTTTAAGGTCAAAAATTGGAGCCGTTTGTGAGAAAATCTTGTTTTAAATATTTTTAAATATTGCCCTATTTCTCTCAAAATGACTCGCAAACTAATAAAAAATCTAGTGGTGCTACGTAATGGCACAGACTTTCTCGTATTAGTTTCCTATATCCTTTGGGCTAGCAATTTGGACTTTTACTCTTGCCAGCTACCAACTACGAAACATGAAAGTATCAATCAATCAACAAACCGATTCTTGTATGTGCAGAAGTTACAATTATTCCTTACTAACTCCACAACACTGGCTCAAATTAACAGGAAATGTTGGAGAAGTGATAAAAAATAAATACGCGAAAAAGAAGTTTAAATCATATCTGCGGGATAGTTTATGTCTTACTTTCATAATCAACGCTGTTTGGAAATATTTCCTACGTTATCAAGAGTAGTCAGTTCAAAATTCGAGAGTGCATACTCATCGCAAAGGGCCACAAAATCTAAAACTCCGAACACAATGTACATTTATTATACTCTTGTCTCATATCGTGGTTTAAAAGTCTCACCGCTAGCCTAGACTCTCTGATATATTAGTATTATTATACAACTTCTTTGTTCAACGCTTGAAATGTTAATTTTGTTATAATGCATAACGCAATGTCGCAATTGCTAAAACTTTTCTGAACGTTGTTCATTACGACCGTATAAAGTCGTTAGTCACATGACCGATAGAGTGTAAGAATGTCCTTACGCCTGGCGCTTAAACTTCCTATTGGCGCGAGGACGTTATCGGAAGCCAGGGACAACGTGAACACTGAGGCAAGGACGGTAACGGAAAGCGTGAATAGCTTACGCGAGTTACTATAGGCCGACGGTAACGGGAGGCAGGAACAAATTGAGAGGGTTGGTGTTTTTCATCACCGCACTAACGAGAAGTGAACCAACGGACCGCGCGAGCGGATTACTGGCAAAGAGACGGTAACGGAAGGGCGTGAGCGTATTTAGGCATAGCGTCAGGACCGGAAGCTATCGTTAAGTAGCAGGAACTGTGTTGATCATCGGCGAAGCAAATGAAAGGAAAGACAGAAACTGTGGTTTCTTATCCTCGGAGAACCAATTGGAAAGCAATATAGTAATAGTGATGCTCCAACAGCACAAACATTCTTGCAATTTTTTTTAACTGTTGGCAATACTGTACCACTACATGAACCTGCAAAAGTGTTTTCATCCAGCCAATTTTTTTTTCCCGCGCCGGGTCAAGAACTCAGATCCATCGAGTTGACTCCCGTTTGCCGTTACAGTCAGTCTGCCGTTACCATCAGTCGGACTGACGTGCTCACTTGGGTGGAAGCTTAAAAATCTAATTGGGTTCTCCAAAGATTTCCAACATGCAAGTTTCGAAATTTCAAAGAGTTTAACGAAAATTAATCATAAGTCATTCATTTAAGCCTCCCTTGTTTTATCCCTGGAAAGAAATGAAAGAAAAAAATGGAGCAGTTTGTGGGAAAATTATATTTTAAAATGTATTAATTTCAATGAGAAAATACACAAAAACTACTTGTTTTTTCAAAATAATTGTACATGAACTGATTTAAAGATCTCAGTTTTTAGAACTGATTTTAGGTCAAACATCTCTTTCTTAAATTTTGTAGTTCTCAGATGCAAATTTTTTCCAATATTCTAAAATACAGAGGATTGCCGGAGATGAAACTAGCGAGACTTTTTTTTACCATTATTTGATGCATAAGAGGAGAACATTTAAAATAATTTGAAGCCGCTTTTGAGAAAATAGTTTTTAAATATATTTCACGCAAATTACGCAAAAAATACTCACATTTTCGAAAAATTATACATTACCTTATGTCAAGACCTTTAAAGAACAGATTTCATTAAGGAAAAATCACCGTCTTAAGTATTAGACTTGTAGAAATCGCCGGGAAAAAAATTGAAATTTTGCATTTTTTCAAAATTCAGAGATATCAACGAAAACAAGACCGGCGCCATTCTTTTAAGAGTCGCTTGAGCTATCCGATGAAAAGTTTAGTAAAAATATGCGGAGCCATTAAAAAAAAATTAAAAATTTTGAGACTTCGTGAAAAGTACTCCTAAACGTCAAAATATTTCAAAAAGCGACCTTTCAATAGGATCGGATGAAAATCTGACCTGATTTCTTCTTTTGAAATATATCCACTATTTAAACATGCTGAGAAAATTTAACTGCTGGAATTGGAATTTACTGGCATTGGAATTTACTGAAAAAAAAGTTCAGATTTGGCCACGCTGCTTTCGCTAACACCATGGACAACCCTTGCTGCAGCGCACGACCCACGCCGTGCTCTCTTTTCTCGCTAGGATCTGAACTTCATCGGTGACGGCAGCAATATTTTTCACAGCAGATATAAATAGTGTTTATCTATTTATAAAAAAATCAAGTCCAGACTTCGACCTTTACCTGTTGAAAGGTCCCTGTTAAGAGGGCTTCGAATTTATTCACATTGATCAGAAAATATCAATTTTGGAGAAAATCGGTCTAAGGGTTTGGCAGCTAGCATTCACCACAGATAGGTGGGTAGATGGACGAACAAACAGGCATCGACGCGGTGACGGAACGGAGATGACGTGGTAGACATTAAACATTCTGCATCCGGAATTCATTCAAGAAGTCTTCGAATGAGCGCGAAGATTTTAATAAGCCACGAACATTTAGGTTGATTGTATAGGATAGATAATTATGAAAACAATAGTTGCATAATAAGCTCATTACGAATTGTTAATGTTTGATTTATGAATAAATATTAAGAGTGTTATTTGAAAATAAGGCTGATAATTTATAGTTTATTGCTATCAATCAGAGTATTAAGGATAATAAAATAAGTGCGTGAGCAGAGCAGGGCAACAGAGTTACATAATAGTAATTAAGGAAACGAGTGTATAATGAGGTGTATAATTACATTTTGCTAAAATAAAAAAGTGCATTTTTGCTAAAAACTATGCGACTGAATAAAATCTCTGAAGTACTATTACAAGAAGAACAACATGGGTTTCGTAAAGGACGCTCATGTGCAGACTGTGTCTTAATGATTAAACAAATTATATAGAAACAGAGAATTCAACCATTCTACTCATTTGCTGTTTATAGATTATAACAAAGCCTTTGATAAAATAAACGGGAAAAAAAAGGCTATGTGAACATCTAATTAAGATGATACAAGAAATATATAGAAATACAACCTTTAAGATCAATACATCTAGCAATATTTCTGCTAGCATAAACCAAGGTCGACGGTGCCCACTTTCTTCAAATTTACTATATATATATATATATATATATATATATATATATATATATATATTTGGAGAGAGAGAGATAAAGTTAAGACTTTATAAATCCATGGCAGTTCCAGTCATGATGTATGGTAGTGAGAACTAGGCACTAGGCATTGAACAGAGCAGAGAACCGGAGAATTGAATCTTCAGAAATGCGCTTCGTGAGAAATGTATTTTAGATTTAGATATTTATTATTTCTGCAGGTATATACAACCTGGGGGCAGAACACTACAATTTACATATTACAATTATGAATATCAACTTTAAATTACTTAACAATGTAACTTTAAATTATTTAAAGACAATAATAACAACAATAATAATAGTGTGCTAACAATAATAGCATTAACTACATTTTATGGCTGACCTGCACAGTTATTTTAAACTATTAAATGAAGTCCACACGACTATTTAATTACACTTCACTTCACTTTCACTTCACTTCACAACATTTGCAATTCACTTCTCTTTCTACTTCTATACTGCACTACACTGCACAACACGTCACCATACTTCAATACAATACTACTTTTAATATAATTATATATTTAATAAAGCAACGCATTTAGTAGTAATTAACACAATAATAATAGCAATAAAATAACAATAATAATCAAATAATAACTGTTATAATAAGCCTAACTTACTCAATTAATAAAGTTTACAAATATCATTAGTTAATTTATTTTTAAATCTTTGAACACCTAGAGGAAAGGGTTCCAAGGCTGACGCAGGAAACTTATTCCAGTCCGTTATGGTTGTATTTGTAAAGGCAAAATTCCCAACATCTCTTCTCTGTGGCCTAAACTGAATTTTTGATCCTCACCATTTGAATTTATTGACTGACAGTATTGTCATTAATGTTTGCTAAATGTAACTTCTCTTTGAAGTAATTGTTTAGGCTGGTAATATCTGGATGAGGATTTGAAATCGAGTGCAACAACAAATCAATAAATGGCGGTCAACCCAATCGGATGTAGATATCTTTCCAAGCTGGATAACTGGCATACGCTTTGTGCAGGGCACTGAGTCTTGCCTTAACTCTCCTAATTTCTAGAGACTCCCATTCTACTTTCTTCCTATTGCTTCGGAAAGTAAATTTATACGCTCTTCTCTGTACTCTATTCAAATATTCCTTTTGGGAATTTCTATAAGGGCTCCAACAAACAGACCCGTATTCCATGAATGGACGAACTAGAGATAAGCTAATTCTCTCGCTTTCGCAGTACTCTTCTTTAGTATTCGCATAATAAAATGCGAGGACCTCAAGGCTTTCCCTATGGCACAGTTTACCTGATTTTCCCAAATCAATTAGCTATCAAAAATTATTCCCCGGTACTTACAAGACAATTTTCTTGGAATATGTTCGTTACCTAAACGGTTTTCATTATATTTGTGGCCCCTGCCAAACGTGATGGTTCTGCTTTCCGAAGTATTTATTGTCATGCCATTTTTTCTGCCCATAAATGTAATCTATCTAGATCACCCTGCAAAATATCCTCGTCTACTTTTGATTGAATAACTCGATATATTACACAGTCATCCGCAAATAGCCGTACCTGTGATTATAAATTGTCTGGCAGGTCATTAACAAACGCGAGAAACAGTAGAGGTTCAATAACGCTTCCTTGAGGGATCCCTGAAGTTACCTTTGCTTGAGTCGAAAATTGTTGTCCAACTCGGACTTTTTGTTTCCTATCTCGAAGAAGCTCATCAATCTACGCCACAACTCTGGTGTCAATACCTGATTGCATTAATTTATGAACCAGTTTATCGTGTGGATCAAGTGCCTTCGCAAAATTTATTATTACGGCGTCCACCCTCCCACTATCATCGATTTCATCTGCTATATCCTGAAACAATGATACTATCTCACTCTCGCCAAAGAAACCATTCGTAAAACCATGCTGTCCCTGAAATAGCCATTCTTTTCTTTCCCATTCTTGTCTATTATAGCTAGTTATCAAGTGTTCTCTTAATTTACATACAACTGACGTGAGACTTACTGGTCTATAATTAGCTAATACAGTTCCATCACCACTCTTGAAAATCGGAACAACGATAGCTAGCTTCCAATCATCGGGCACGCTTGAATTGTTAATCGAAACCTGAAATAATCTTGTTAGATATTGCCTCTCCACCGAGTTTAATTATGTCAGTTGAAATGGCATCTGAACCCCGCGACTTTCCATTTTTCATAGATTTAATTCGTTTCCGCAATGTGTTTACGTCCATATTAAACTGATTTGTCACAGCCTCCCTCGATATGTGAGTGAGGTGAGATTTTGTTTTAAAAACGGAACTGAAGTAGACATTAAAAGCGTTTGCTTCTTCCCGATCATCTGTTACTAACCTATTCTTGGTTTCTCTAGCGATAGGAATTTCTTATTTATCTCCTCTTCGTCTGCGAACATATTTGTAAACCCTCGACCTATTATTTCCCTCCCTGTCGAGAATATGCTTTAAAAATGTCTCCTGCGCAATTTTTCTCTGCTCTAATTCTTTCGAACACTTACGAAAATGTATCTTAAGATTTTCACTAAAGTGTCTGTTATTGAAAGTCTTTCTAGTTTGCCTCTTCATACGTCGAATTTTCGTATTGTAATATTCTGGGGAATTACTTTTTAAGTATTTGTACAGAACGAACGTTTGCAATGCCTTATTTAGAATGTTCTTAAACGCGTTTCAAATTCCCTCCACGCCCCCGTCCATTCTCAGAAAACAATCGTACTGTTCTCTTAGGTAGTGTTGAAGTAACTCTGTATTAGCCTTCTTGAACTGCCATATTTTGGTTCCGTTAGGAATTCTTTTCTGTAAAATATTTATGTTTAAGTCTCCTGCCGCGTGGGTCTATCTACTACCTGCGCTAACCCCTCTTCTCAGACAAGTCTGTTCACTAACTGTTGTACTTTCGCATCGCTCACGGTGCCTTTCCAATTTGCGTCTGGAGTATTCAAGTCACCTGCAATAACTATAGGATGACTATTGGCGTTTTCTATTTTCTCAGAAATGGCTTCTAAAATTGCGTGATTTTCATTTGGTGGCCTATAGCAAGAAATAATTTCTAATACATTCCCTGAATCACTTATTTCTATCCCCATTATCACAAATTCTTTACTGACCCAATTTCCCCTTTTATCTATTACATCCTTAACACAAATAAATATTCCCCCACCTCTAGTATTTCTATCTCTCCTAAACAATCTGTAATTCGGGCGAAAAAACTTCAGAGTTCGCTATCATTTCCGTTAGCCAAGATTCAGTTCCTATTATTACATCAGGATCACAAGCATTTTCTAAATTCCAAAATTCGAGCTGGATAGCTGTATAGCTGGATATTCTCTGGCAGACCGCGTTCCAAGTGTAAAGATAAGGTCCACGCTAAAACTTTTCAACATAAATGGCAAAACCAAAGTCTACAATTGTCAGTGGATGAATCATATGAATAGAATGGAGATATCAAGATTCACACAAACCCTTCGAATATCGGGATGCAGGAAGATAGCAGGATTCCCTCTGCCCAAGAAGAAGATAGCATGATTCCTTGTGCCCAAAGAAGATGGCAGAATTCCTCTGCCCAAGACGAAGATAGCAGGATTCCCTGTCCCCAAGACGAAGATGGCAGGATTCTCTTTGCCCAAGAAGAAGATGGCAGGATTCCCTCTGCCCAAGACGAAGATGGCAGGATTCCCTTGCCCAAGAAGAAGATGGCAGGATTCCCTCTGCCCAAGAAGAAGATGGCAGGATTCCCTCTGCCCAAGAAGAAGATGGCAGGATTCCCTTGCTCAAGAAGAAGATGGCAGAATTCCCTCTGCCCAAGAAGAAGATAGCATGATTCCCTGTGCCCAAGTAGAAGATGGCAGAATGCCCTTTGCCCAAGAAGAAGACGGCAGGATTCCTCTGTTCAAGAAGAAGATGGCAGGATTCCCTCTGCCCAAGAAGAAGATGGCAGGATTCCCTCTGCTCAAGAAGAAGATGTCAGAATTCCCTCTGCCCAAGAAGAAGATGGCAGGATTCCCTGTGCCCAAGAAGAAGATGGCAGAATGC
Source organism: Teleogryllus oceanicus (assembly GCA_964035755.1). Lineage (NCBI taxonomy): Eukaryota > Metazoa > Arthropoda > Insecta > Orthoptera > Gryllidae > Teleogryllus > Teleogryllus oceanicus. The sequence continues at coordinate 48,275,939 of CAXIVR010000002.1, read as the reverse complement.
CCTTTGCCCAAGAAGAAGACGGCAGGATTCCCTCTGCCCAAGAAGAAGATGGCAGGATTCCCTCTGCCCAAGAAGAAGATAGAGCAGATTCCCTCTGCCCAAGAAGAAGATGGCAGGTCCCTGTGCCCAAGAAGAAGATGGCAGAATGCCCTTTGCCCAAGAAGAAGACGGCAGGATTCCCTCTGTTCAAGAAGAAGATGGCTGGATTCCCTCTGCCCAAGAAGAAGATAGCATGATTCCCTGTGCCCAAGAAGAAGATGGCAGGATTCCCTCTGTTCAAGAAGAAGATGGCAGGATTCCCTCTGCCCAAGAAGAAGATGGCAGGATTCCTTTGCCCAAGAAGAAGATGGCAGATTCCCTCTGCCCAAGAAAAGATGGCAGAATTCCTTTGCCCAAGAAGAAGATGGCGGATTCCCTCTACCCAAGAAGAAGATAGCAGGATTCCCTCTGCCCAAGAAGAAGATGGCCGGATTCCTTCTGTTCAAGAAGAAGATGGCAGGATTATCTCTGCCCAAGAAGAAGATAGTATGATTCTCTCTGCCCAAGACGAAGATGGCAGGATTCCCTTTGCCCAAGAAGAAGATTATGGATTCCTCTGCCCAAGAAGAAGATAGCATGATTCCTGTGCCCAAGAAGAAGACGGCAGGATTCCTCTGTCAAGAAGAAGATGAGATTCCTCTGCCCAAGAAGAAGATGGCAGGATTCCTTTCCAAGAAGAAGATGGCAGGATTCCCTTTTCCCAAGAAGAAGATAGCATGATTCCCTCTGCCCACGAAGAAGAAGGCAGGATCCCCTTTTCCCAAGAAGAAGATGGCAGGATTCCCTCTGCTCCAAGAAGAAGATGTCAGATTCCCTCTGCCCAAGAAGAAGATGCATGATTTTTTGCCCAAGAAGAAGATGGCAGGATGCCCTTTGCCCAAGAAGAAGATGGCAGGATTCCCTCTGCCCCAGAAGAAGATGGCAGGATTCCCTCTGCCCAAGAAGAAGAGTGGCAGGATTCTCTCTGCCAAGAAAGATGGCAGGATTCCCTTGCCCAGTGGTTCTCTGAAGAAGGAGTTGGGAGGATTCCCTCTGTTCAAGAAGAAAATGGCAGGATGAGGTGTCCTTCAGTGGCCTTCAGTGGTTTACCCGGAAGTAGACGAAGATTAAAAACTATAGTATTGTAATATTTTCCAAATCTGCATTTTTAACTCAAATTACATGTTACTGCTTGTCTGAACACCTAATGCTAAATACTCCATATATTTTCATACCTAAGAAATACCCCCGAATTCTCATTGGAATTTGCAGAGCAAACGCTCATTACATCTGCATTCAGAATTCAACATGCACATGGGTTAGGGTAGGGATCACAGAATTAAAAAAAGCCTTCACAAAATACATTTTCCCCATTGTACGTCAAGTTTTTACCTGTTTTGACGTTAAGTACATTAATAAATAAAGAAAGACCTCTTAATGGTTTCATGTCCATCTCCAAGGAACAGAAGAATTCAAAAACCTTATTATATATTAACCACATCAAACGAAGAGAGGGAAATTCGAATATACAATTTCTATTTTTTTTCTATTTTCGAAAATGCAGAGAGTGCACCGAAAATGGAACCAGCACCACTATCCTTATCGTTCTTTGCTGCAAACCTAAATAAAAAAGGAAAACATTTTGAACTGTTTCTGAGAAAATAACTGTATAAAATTTGAAAATTGCCTATGTTTGTCGCCAAATTACGAATAAACACTCATATTTTCAAAATACCTAATAAGTTATGTTTTGAAGATCTGTTTTGATGAACTCATTTCATTAAGAAACAAAATTGTATCTCCATAATTGTAGTTGTAGGAAGATACCGAAAAAATGGAAGTGTTGCAATTTTAAAAAAATCAAGGGTTTTAACGAAAATGAAATCTACACCATTCGCTTCAAAGGCCTTCTGGATATCCAACAACAAAATTTAATAAAACATTGGTGCTATTTTTTGAAGGAATTGAAAAGTCTTAAAGACTTCATGTAAAGAACTCCCAGAATTAAAATATCGGATTCAATCTCCTAGGGTCCGTGACGTCAACCAGATAGATTGGGGAATATCAATTTTTGGGAAAGTTGGCAGAACGGTTTAGGCGCTTGCGTTGACTACAACCGGAAGAAAGGAAAGACGGAGAGATGGGCAGGCAGATATACGTAAGTTTTGACGTCAATCGATTTTTGGGTATCAAGGACCCACAAAACATGGATTCTGATTACACATTTTCTACACGCTACATTTAATAGCATAGATTTCCCTCTTAATGCCGTGGTAACTAAGTAAATTCTAGGCATTTTAGGATCCCCTCGCTTCCCTAGACTTCCCCACAGGACCAAGAGGTTAATTTCCTGCATTTAATGCCAGTAATGCTCAATTGCTCCATATAAAATTAATTTAATTGTCTGTACAGCTTAATAGGGCTTCTGAGAGCAATTAACGAGGTAGTCAGTAAATCGCCTCGAGACATGATCCCCAACGTCTTAAGGGCACTGACTGTGGATCGTGCCATAGCCCCAGAGATTCCAACCATCACTTGCAGGATTCCGGCATTGGGTACTTCATGAAGTTGGGCTGCCAGGAGAATGACTGGTTGGTTCTTTACCACCTTACACCTCTCCTGCTTTTAAAAGGCTAGACTCATCCTCGTGGCGGACAGTCATATCGACTACGTGGACCCCTTCCCGGCTTTTTATTACAAGGTCATGTTTGAGTCTAACCCCTTCGGAAACGGAGCAAGTGGCTTCCATGGATACTGCTGTGTCCGATTCTCGGAGCATCTCCCCCTCAATGAAGTTCTTGGTCTCTTCATGACTCTTTATTCATGCTGGCTTCGTAAAAATGTAGTGACCGAGGATGTGATTCATGGTTTCTACCGTTGTATTGCACTTCCTGCAGTATACATTCTCTCTGGGCCTTCCTCTTTTAAGAATATGTTTATTGGCAGCGGTAATTTATATCAATTGTGTTGCAGTGATAAAAAAGACCAGTTTCACAAGATTGTCTTTCAAAAAGGCATTTCCAATCGGTTCGTTCATATGCGCCTTAACCGCTCTCCATTGAGACTCCAGCTTCTCTCAGGCGGCTACCTCGTCCACGACAACGAAAAAGCATTTCTTCTTATAAGCCATTAAAGCTTGTTCAGTATAGGTCCAGTTGAGTTTCATTGATTTAAAGGTCTTTAATGTCTATAGGTAGAAACTCGGACAGGAGCAAATACGATCTCCAGATTTTTCTACTTGTAATATAATGCAGATGTAGGAACTGTTTGACTGCCACTCTGATTTGACAGTCCGATTCCCTGAGCATCGATATAGATGGAATCGATAAAACCAATTGGTAGAGGTAATGTGGCGTCATGTAGGTATGAAGTAAAGCCAATTTTTCTGTGAGCTTTAAATACCCCTTCTGAAACCTCGTCACTGCTTTCATCCAATTCGATATGAATGTTTTACATGGGAAGCCGTTCCAGATAGAGTACTTCACTTTCAGGGTACGTTAGGGTATGATCATTACTGACCAGAGGAATTCTCTCCCCCAACCTTTCTTCAAAGAACCAGAATCGTTCAAAGGTTGTAATTTGGAATGATGAACACTTCGCGACTGAAAATGTCATTCAGAGGGCCCCAAGATATTCCACCACAATATCAACCAATTTTTGAGCTTCTGGGGTATCTTTTGCTGATAGTACCAGATCGTCAGCAAATGCTACCTCGGTCACACTCCTCTCCAATAGCGTGTATCCTGACATGTTTTCCAGTTTCTCAAGCAAGTACTCCATAACGAGATTCAAAAGGAGTGGGGACAAGGGGTCCCCCTGTTTTACTCCTCTACGAATTGGCACCTCAATTCCTTTTGAGGGGTGCTGAATGACGGTGGAAACGTCAGCGTCCATTACCAAATTGGTCAGGGATCCCTTTCCTGGACAGAGACCAGCGAATCGCCGCCTGAGGAACAGTGTCAAATGCAGGATATATATATAGCACAGTCCGACAGTACCCTCTGCCTTTTTCATGTCACAGACTGCTTCGTGAAGAATTTGAACATTGGCGAAACAGCCAAGCTCAGGGATAAACTTTATTTGGCGTGGATTGAACTTTGCCACGGATCGAATGCGTTTGTCCATAATGCCCTAAAATATTCTGCATAGCATAGGACTAATTGTGAGTGGGCATTAGTTAGTGACAAACGTTTTATCCTCACCCTCGTCTGACGCTCCCTCCTCTATGCCTCATCCGTATTTCCTGAAAGACTCCATCAATAATCACAGTAGAGGTCTGTGCATGCTCGCGAAACCCGTCATCCGGACGTCACTGCGCCGCATAGTCGTGCATTTTAGTGATTTCGTGGCCAAAACCTCTGAGAGCTACAGTATGTTCTCTACGACGACCAAAATTAATTTGGATTATCTTTACAATGTAAAGGAGCTGGGAGCATAGTACCGAAATAATGTACTGCTTAATTCTGTGAAATATAAATATATTTTTCTATATAAACTTGGTTAAATTTTATCAATTCACAACATTAACAATAACAAAAGAAAACCGTAGGGTTTACCTACACATTAATTGATAATATTTGGCATAAAGAAGCCTGGTGTTAATGCCATCTCATGCCCTCTGCCAGAGGAAATTCAGTGTCCGAGGAACCGGAAAGGAAGGGCGCATTTTTCACTAGGGCACATTTCTCCCTTCGATGATATCTGGCTCACGCAAATGAGACCAAGCATCTTTGTTCAACAATTTTAACGTTCTTTTGGGAAGATCCCTCAAGCTGTAAATGAAAGATCTCAACAGGCGATTAAATAAAACCTGAATTGAGTGCAGTCTTGAACATTTTCGCGAGAATCCTTCTCCATACCGTCTTGCATCTTTGTGAATAGGTTCTAGGCATGTACGACTAATAGCGTGAATATTTGAAAACATATTTCTTGATAGTTTCCAGTGTGTACCACTAAAAAAAGGAATGCTGATGGCATGTTCACTGGACATTGCCATAAAAAATTTGTAAATTCTTAATTATACCCTAATCTATCCCCGTTATTTCCAAGGAATCTTTAGATTTCTCGAAAAAGCGTCTTGCTGAATTACCGTCTTTGCTATTCCCATAATCCTGTTTGGAAAGCTCTGCATTTAGACCCATTTTTTCTCTGAATTAATTGTCTTGACTATATCCAAACTGTAGTTATACAGTATTATCGCATAAAAATTTTGGTTAGGAGTTATATAAACAAATATTACTTAACGATCAATTGTATTTTTTATTTAATTTTTAAACATTTAAAAAGGGTTACAATGAGTTACTTTGATATCACGTACGTATTTGACCATTCATCGAACGCATACGCTTCCTGATGACAAGTTTTGATGAGACATATTATTTAAATATTATTTTTTTTTTATAATATTGATTAAAAAGTTGTTATTTCAGTAAAATATCAAAGTTTTTTCCTTGGGAACTGCGTTGTAAAAGCAGCTCCCGTTCTCAGGACGGATCTCGATCAAGTCACATTCGCCGGTCACGCGCACTCGACGAAAAGTTCATTCTTTGTAGTTACTATGGGGAATGTTTTTACAGATATTTTGTGAAATTGGTAGCTTTCAGTGTACCTGAACTTACGGGTAATTAAAATTATTGTATTAATTTTATGCATTTTAATATTTCATCCTACGTCGGTATTATGCATTAATGCATTATAAAATAAAACCATATGACCAAACATTCTGGAAGAGAATCCATACTGCCAGCATTCTCTACACATCTTTGTATGGCCCCCACATACAACGTCGGTCTCTCTGTGATACTCTAGCACTGCAGATCTACCGAACGCCGCGAAGGGTAAGTTCGGGTGACTACTGGTGCCAGAGGATTTGACCCAGAAGCACGAAGTGAACAGAAACAGATGCCCCCAAGTATGCAATGTTTCGTAGTATGTGCGAACGTTCCGTAAACGCTATTTAAGTTTGGAGATTTTGGCCAGGATTTCGGGAAAATGAACCACCGTGTGTACTGGCACGCTCTGTACTGTCGCCATCTGACCTTGGGCGACCACCGTCGCTCACCACACCCGCCCTCGCTGCCATCACAAATACTCTCTATCCCTCACGCAACGCGACGCGACAGCTAATGCTATGTTCAACTACTTTTCTTTGCTTCATTAACCGTCCGCACTCGTCGGATTACTATTTCATTGTGTCTCTTCACCCCAAACACAGTTTCTTTAACATATTTTCCAATTACTCCATACAAGGGACATGCCACGGCCGTACTCGTCACTTCCTCCACCTTTTATTTAAGTTCTTAAAACTTACCAACGGTTAGCATTGGCACCCCTCTCACCTCACTTCCACTACACGTGTCCAGGTCTGCGTGGAATAACCATGTATACTATCCTTTAATTCTGCTCTCACGCTGTATTATGTATTTCACTTCCTTAACACTCCTAGTTATACTGCCGTACGTAGCTTCCCACAAATACCAATCATTGGATTCTACTGGTCCTATAACCTCGCCGTTGATCTCTGCTCGCTCCGTAATGTACGTGAATGCATTTTATGAATTTTTTTTCAGTTTACTCGCAATGATTTCGTCACTGTTTCTCGGTCACCATGTTGCATATTCTTCTCGTCATCCCTTTCCGTCACTCTTTTTGGTTTTCACTCTATATTTCTCCACGTTGTTGTCAGTGGCGGATTTTCAGAGGAAGCAAGGGAGGCCAGGCCTCCCCACAAAATTGATGAACAACACTAAAAGATACATATTTTTTTAACTTAAAAATTGTTGTAATTATCTTTGTCTAAAATTGACATAAATGGTTACGACTGACGAGTAAACATTTAAAAGAAGTCGTTTCTCTTGCTGCAAACATAGCGTTACTATTCAAGATGGAGCCCAGGAGTTCTATGCGTTACACATAGATAGCGCCACCAAGTACTTGCATTGCTTGTGCCTGCAGGATACCGGCGGCCCAAGCTGACACGCGCCTCCCCCGTTGCCATGACAACGTCCCTCAACCAATAAGAAAAGTTTCGTTTTGTCCAGCTTTGGAGTTGGTTTGATACGAAGGCTCTCGCGCGCCTGACCTCGTGTGAAGGACAGTTGTGGTCATAGTCAGTGGGTGCTGTGTGGTTGCGATGGTGGTTGTGGGGCAGGCCCAGTATTACAGTGGGCACAATGAAATCATTATTGGAAGTGCCATTTCCCGAATAAGTAATCCTAAAATAAGAGAAATAATACATCTAATTCTTGTATTTTGGAATGTCAGCAATAGCAGTTTACCAGTTAAATGTCATTGACTTTCAAGTTCACAATATGATTCCGAGCCGAAATTTGTCTGTGCCACCCCAAGATTTAACCCCACCATCCTCCACTGGCTGTTGTCCGATTTTCTACTCTGAATTAGAGATGGCCTTAACTGCTTTTCTTCAATAACTGTTATCACAAAAACAGCTTACTCGTAATAGCTGTTATTAATAACAGTTGAAAAATAACTGGTCCATGACCAGCAACCTAACATGGTCGACCGCTAAGAGTTAAACCACGCAAACCAAATAACGTTGGTAGCACCGTAAAGCTTGTGCAGCTACCTCACGGCGCTTCCTTGTACTACTTTCCCTAACATGTTTGGACAGAGAAGCAGCTGACATGAACGAGACTGGATGAACTGCCAAGGATGAATAGTAATTCATGTAATGTGTAGCGAATGTGTATAGAATATAGAATATTACTAAAATGAAAGTGATTCGGGTTCAGATTGCAAATATTCTTTCAATATGCAACTTGTGCATAGTGAAGTGACGAATGTCAAATATAATGAGGAGAAACAGTATTTTTGCTTACCTATAGCTAAAGTGTTAATGACTGTCGAATATCAAGTATTATAATGTGAGTTATTGGACCTAACTCGTTTTATTTTATCGGACCTAGGGAAATATTAGTTGATCTCACATAAGCAGCAATGGGACAGAAATAAGTTATGGACGGACTTAATTTAAAGGACAAATATCTTGTTGTAGTGTATGCAATAAAATATAAAACTACTGAGGCACATGGTGTGTAATAATGACGAATTACGTATTAATGAATATAATTTGAACACTGGCAAATCATGATTGTTTAGCTGCAGCGAAGCCTGTTATCGTACAAAATGGTTGTCACAAAAGCTTGTAGTAGTTCGGATTGGGCCCAGTAGTTGCAGTTCTATGCATTTCAACCAATAACTGCCAATAACAAGAAAAAACGAAATAACTGTTATTTCGCGTAACAGTTACGAAATGTTAACGGTTAAGAAATCACAGCTTAGCTGTTAAGAGCACATCCCTACTCTGAATACGCATATTCCTCACGTGGCCATTCCGTCGCGACTACTTCTCCTCAAGCTACCACTCGACTGCCGACTCCGCGCTCGCTCGGTCAGACGTGCCTTGAGTCGCTTATGATATCCTCAAGCGTCGGTTTCTAGACTGGTCTCACGTGACCTCGCGATTTGATTTTCTTACTTCTACAGAAACGCCCGGGGAGGAAACGTTTAAGATTAAAAACTAAGCTCTTAAGACAATTTTCAGCATATTTTTGTCTAATAAACTACTTGCATATTCTGAATGGCTGAGTCGCCATAAGAACTCAAAAGTTGATTTGAAAAAATGCTTTCTAGGCAAATATTTGCATTGCAGAAGCACGGAAACACTCCAGAAACATGTTAATTGTTTATTATTTACAAAAGAAATTGATATATTTGTTCAGAAAGAAGAATTAAACCAGAAATTTAAAAAAATTACACCCTTCGCCTACGGACCGCGCGCGACCCTCCCTTCCACTTCCTTTCCTCAACACACACACTAACATGCAGGGATGCATGCATTCTCTGCCACACATGCCGGGAGACCGATAGCGAGCTGAAAGCTTGTCCCGACTGGGACTTGATTGATTGATTTACAATCAATCAATCTCCAAGTTAACTGCTTTGGTCATTAGTCCCGGTAGTGTAGTACATGTTTTTTCTCGGGAGATGGTGATCTTTCCCGAGATGGATGGCGAGATCCGGCGCCGACTTACCGTTGGCTAGTGGGGTTTCCCCCTAACCAGGACTCTCCCAACAGCGGGGCACCGCTTCAGCCGGGACAAGCTCTAAGCTCCCGACCGGTCTCCCGGAATATGTGGTAGTGTAGTGTATGTTAGTGTAAGTGTGTGTGTGTAAGGGGAGAGGATAGGGCAAGGAAGAGGAAGGACAGATCGCGCGCGGTCCGTGGCCCGTTTGGTAGGGTACTGTTTCGGCATTCGCCTGGTGTTGATCGGAGAAACCAAAGAAAACTACCGATCAGAGCAGCCGGCTGCTAGAATTCTCCTCCAGGCAGCGACTAAATTCGACCTAGCTGAAAAGCTAGTGTCGAAAATCCTGCCGCCATCAGGACTCGAACCTAGAACCTCCCGGCCAAAGGCGCTACAGTGACATCAGTTGATGCACTGAGCTACTGCACTCTGTCCGGTAATACCCTGCAGATGGGAGATATCTCGTTGTGGGAAACGCCGCTAGCCGACGGCATGTCGGCGTGGGAACTTGCTATCCAGCGTGGATGATCATTGCCAACTCCGATGAAAAACATGCATGGAAATTTTGCAATTTCCGAAAATTCAGAGTATTCAACAAAAAATGAGACTCTCAAACGTCATTAACACTATCCAACAACAAAATTTAATCAAAAATGATGGAGCCATTTTTTTTTAAATTTTGAAAAAGTTCTAGGAAAAAATTCATGTAAAGTACCCCCCAAAATTAAAATATCCGTTTTAAATTCAAGGGGCTGCGATATCAGTCAGGTCAATGGGGAATTACGAGTATCAATTTTGAAGAAAATCGGTTGAACGGTTTAACCGCTAGCGTTGTTCAAAGACGTACTGACAGACCTTTTGCCGTCATTCTATTTTTCGGCATCACAGGACCCACGAAACATAGATTCTGGCTACAGCACGAGTTAGAGATATTTTTTTCAAAATTTAGCAACTGGATTTATCCACTTTTTTGTTACCAGGACCCGGCAATAAGAAGTTTTTCTGCCGAAAATTCGCTATTTTTTCCCCAGCATTACATAAGTTTCTCTTCTCAAGAAGTACCTTTCTAAGGGCGAGAAAGTAAAACACTACTTCAAAATTCATCACAAACGGAAGTGCTGGCTCATTCTTTCACATGTAGTGTTATCGTAGTATCACATAATCAATAGATATATATATATATATATATATATATATATATAGAGAGAGAGAGAGAGAGAGAGAGAGAGAGAGTAGATACATACATATATATAAAATAGCCCATTTTTATTTTGCATTATTGCACATTTATTGGTTTTTTTATTAACTGCATATCTTTTTTATGTGACATATTTAAGGGCATATATTCCAGAGTTAGGCGTAGAAGTGGGACAAAGTGAGATATTTTCGGTGCTTAACAACTTTTTTGTTTATTATAATGTTTGAAAATATATTTTTATTATACGGATTTGGTACTACAGTGTAAAATAAAGATTAATATAAATAAATATTATCTGTTGCTCACTACATTTTTGTTTAACGAATACTCTGAGTTTTAAGCGCGTATATTGGCGTATATTTCAAATGGATGAATTGCAAATTTTAAGTGTAAGGTTGCATGCATAATTTTAACATTTTTAGTGCATAAAGTATCGGGGTCTACTCATTATAAAATGGTAGCGCATTGGTGTGGAAACTAAGTTTGACAATTATGCCTCCTTTTCATACATCTAAATCAATGAGACGGAACGTCACAGAAATTCGCAATGTCACGCAATGTTACAGAACGTCACAACAATGAGGCGGAATTCACAGAAATTCGCAAGCGCGACGCGGAATTCCATTGTTGCATTCCAGTCTAATATTCCCTAAAAGCTATCAATTTTTATTCCATATATTTCAAATATGTTTTAAATAATTTCTAAAAAAATAATTTATAACAGAAGGACGAATGTAAGAAACGAACAAAGAAATATGAAGTAAAATACAAATTCTAACTTACGAAATATCCAACTATATGAAATTACGTTCACAATGCGCAGTAAATTCGGGGCGGGCATATATTTTTGTGACCAAATCAATCACAAAATACTCATATTTTTAAAAAATTCAACATGATCTTTCTTGAAGATCATTTTTTACTTTCGCACTACTGCAGTAGAGAGAAAGTTATGTAATGCTGCGCGAAAAAAGGGCGAATTTTCGCCAGAAAAACCCTGATTACAGGGCCGTGGAAACGAAAAAGTTGATAAATCCAGTTGATAAATTAAAAGAAAATATTCTCTAACACCTGGTGTGGCCAGAATCCATGTTTTGTGGGTCCTTGTTACCGAAAAATCGATTGACGGCAAAAGTCTGGTTGTCTGTCGGTCCGTTTGTGAACTAGAGGCTAAACCGTTCACCTAATTTTTTCCAAAATTGATAATTCCCTGTCGATCTGGCTGATGTCGTGGCCTTTTTAATTGGAAATTGATATTTTAATTTTGGATATACTTTACGTGACGCCGCTGAGACATTTTCAAAAAAATTGCTTCAACGTTTTTTATTAAACTTTGTTATTGAATACCATAAAGGACGTTGAAGAGAATAGTACAGGTCTCATGTTTGCTGAAAATCCTGAAAAACTGAAAAATAATCCAAATTTTTTCGGCATTTTCCTACAACTAAAATTAAGAAGGTACGTTTTTTTAATGAAATGTGTTCATCAAAAACATATCTTCAAATAAAGCCATGTTGAATTTTTCGAATGTATGAGTAATTTTTTAAGTAGTTGGGCGTCAAACTTAGTCAAACTAGCCCGCTACGAAAATGTTGCTCTTCGTGATCGTAATTTTAGATGTGCTAGGAGACAGTTGAGTGGATGAGGCAGGTTTGAGGCAGTTGGATCTTCTTTTTCTTTAGCAGGGCTCGAAAATATGAGTTTTTCTGCCGAACATTCGCCGTTTATTCCCGCAACATTATATAACTTTCTCTTCCTAAGAAGTACCTTCTTAATGGCGAGAAAATAATAACGGGCTCGTTTAACTAATTCAAAGATCCCTTACTATCTAGCCCCTTTATGATTTAACATTTCTTGAGACACAAAAGAGTAAATGTAGATATTCAACTGAAAATGTCACTGTTAGGCTGTTAGGCGGCTCTCTTTTATTGTAATGAAAGCAAAAATTATACGTCAAGCGTTTTTTTGTTATAGTTTTTTGATTTGCTCACATTAGAAAAACGCAAACACTGAGGTAATTCTCTGACACAATTCATAAAATAGATATGGTAATATATACTTTTAAATTTCTATTAAACTTTTAAATAACCTAGATAACTTTTAAATAGTTTTCGCGATTCATTTTTAACTTTTTTGTTTTTTCTTTTTCTCGAGATTCTAATCAACATGCGAGGTGCATTTTGAAAGCAAGATTTTCTAGGTTGTCATCAGAGAGAAGGCAATTTTACGTAAAGATATTAAATGTAGCGTATATTGCACTATTTTCTCGCATAATCGCCACCGCAGTTGAGACATTTGTCAAACCGAGGAATCAACATTTGACTTTCTCTGTCAAGGGGTCTCAGGTACATGTGCCAGTGTTTGAGAGCCGCGTTGAACATTTCTATGCGACACTGCAGAACTTGCGAAGGACCGTTCAAGCGTCGAGGCAAAGCGACTCCGTGGAGGTTGCCTTCGTGCTCGGCCACCCACGGCCCAGCTGACAAGAGCACTTCTTCGGGGGCGTGTTTGACCATCCACCCCACTGTAAGGCTCGCGTCCCCCAACGACATCCAACTCTTGTCACAAGCATGTGCCAGCACTACGTTTATCACCGTGACGTGGATGTGCACGTTCTTGGACGTCAAACACTGCTCCTATCCAGGGGGCTACGACACAGGGTTACAAATGTTGCTCCGTCGGGATGACAAATGTCTCAATTGTGGTCCCGATTACGTGAAAAGAAAGAACAACATATGCTGTACGTACTAAAATAAAGTTTTTGTTGTGATTTTTTTTGTTTTTCATTTTGTTGCCGACCTAGGGAAACGTACTGTGTGGTCGCCGCGGCCATCGCACTCACCACTACTGTGGAGGGTCGTCCGCCTGGCGGAGAGCGCGAGCGAGGCGCAGGGGAGGGCTGGATGCCGTTGCCGCCGCCGCCGCCGCCACCGCTTCCTGCGAGCCCTCGAAGCCACTGCCTGCGCCTGCGCCCGCGCCACCGCCTCTTCTCACGCGCCCCCGCCCGCCCCGCCTCCCCCCGCCCCGCCCCGCCTCGCCCCGCCCCCGCCGACCCACACAATGCCCAATAAGACATGCCCATTCGCCGGAGACACACGGACAGGCAGGCGGCCACAAATGGCAAATGCGTGGGAAGACCAATGCCTACTGAAGGATTCGGTGAATCAATTGTATTTCTTGGAGATACTATCCGTCCATATTGCTTAACGAAAGGTTACTGCCCGGCGACCTCGGCAGAAAGCGGAGATGTAATCGACGTCGAAAATTCAGTCATGGTATGATATGCGCGACAGCATTGTCTCCCATGTTCTGTTAGCGTCTATTTTCTTCGATGGGATACTTTAAGATTGTATCTCCCTGTACCACTTTATTTATCTGCGATTGAAACAGTTCATAAACTGTGAATGGAATTGGAATATTAGTGAATGAATTAGAAAACAAGTCATGTATAACGCACTCCACCCGAAAATTAGCAGTACGGAAGTAAAAACACAAAAAGTATCAAACAAATGAAACTTTCTGAAATATAATTTTCGTAACTAATATTTTTTTGAAGAATACCCAAAAATACGATTGCAACAAAAAGTTATCTATTATGTCCTTTTACAGGCTTTCTTCGCATACTGATTGCTAGTGTATGTATGTATTGGGCATTTTAGGGTCGTATTAAGCTTTACTTTTGAAGCTAGATTTTCCTAGCACTCTGCCCTGTTTTTATGATCCACGCCTGGCCGGTGGGGGTGCAAGAGCGACTTATGGAGAGCATGACGTCTTCCCTTCACCCTATCTGTAGCTTATTTGCCCCGCCTGAGCTTTGTTTCTTTCGTTACTGTTGCAGAAACTGAAACTACTTGTATTGGCTATATTTTGGCCCCCACGGAGAATCGAACCTGGTATAGGAACCACGGAAAGCCAGCACGTTGTCCATAGACCACCCGAAGGGCACATGTTGATGCTATAATTAATACAAGCTCTTAGTGTGATAATGGGTCAGAAAATGTGAAACGTTCCTCTAAAATTAGCTCTTACTCATCGAGAACCTGTATCCTTTACGTCATACTGATTTACTGCTTTTCTTGACAGTATGTATATTTCTAAATGCCAGAAAACCTGGCTTTCAAAATTGCCACGAATACTTTTGAGAGGTCAAGAATTCAAAATTGTGGATTTGCGATCAAAAAATACCGGGAGCGGTAGATGAGTGCATCAACTGATGCCACTGCAGCGCCTCTGACCGGGAGGTCCTAGGTTCGAGTCCTGACGGCGGCGGGATTTTTGACACTAGCTTTTCAGCTAGGTCGAATTCAGTCGCTGTCTGGAGGAAATTCTGGCAACCGGCTTCTCTGATCGGTAGTTTTCCGTGGTTTCTCCGATCAACACCAGGCGAATGCCGGAGCAGTACCCTACCAAACGGGCCACGGATCGCGCGCGATCTGTCCTTCCTCTTCCTTATCCTATCCTCTCCCCCTTACACACACACACTTACACTAGCATGCACTACACTACCACATACTCCGGGAGACCGGTCGGGAGCTTAGACCTTGTCCCGGCTCGAGCGGTGCCCTGCTGGTGGGAGAATCCTGGTTAGGGGGAAACCCCACTAGCCAACGGTCGATCGGCGCCGGATCTCGCCATCCAGCGGGAGAAGATCACCGCCATCACCTGAGAAAAACATACACTACACTAACGGGACTAATGGCCGAAGCATTTGACGCGCCCGGAAACACGAAAAAATCAATCAATCGACTGGAGACGCGACGAAAACACTAGGGACAGAGGCAGGATGTGTGACCCGTAGGGCTGAAAGGAAATATTTGTTTATATGGTGTCATCAGTGGAAGGGACCATGCAAATCAATACTTGAATGATCACGAAAATTTTTTCATCTTGCAGGGTATTCTGGTCAGCCGATTTTTGCTAGTGAATGTGAGTGAAGATGGCAGATGGGCGGTGATAAAGAAAAGTAGGTACGTAATTTAGTTAACCCGTAACTGCCCTGCGTGTCCATACGGACAGACATTACCAACATTTCATCCTTTTGTACAGAGCTAATATTTATTTTAATAAAGTTTGGAATCGTTTGGTTAGTAAAAGAAAGTCCATACTGTACGTCAATTGTTGTTATAATGGTATATAGTAAGACAGTTCATTGTAATCGCTTCCAAATACACATATTATTTTGTGCCGAAAAATCATGAACGTCGATGTGGAGTAAGCGGGTTTTATAATATTGTTTCAATTTTAATTGAGGTTTACTCGCATAAAATATATTTGGACACTCTAGCGTACGAATAATATTTTTAAAAATAATTTTGGAGATATTGTTTTTTTGTATAATGAAAAATATTTTAGCGTGTCCATTTGGGCACACTGGGCAGTTGTGGGGTCAAATTTTGTTGTGGCTAAAATAACGTTTTAACTCTATTTTTATCTTTATTTTCCCGTCAGAGGTTTGTAAAGTATATCAAATTTGGATGTTACTGTTCAAGAGGTTCAGGATATACTTTTTGAAAGAGGAAGTAATGTACCAGTATCCTATACAAGGGACTTTTGTGCATAACATCGTAAATACGATGGAATTATTGAGCGCAAGTGGGTTGACAACTCCGTTGTTGTAGCTTCAATGTGTTCTGGGGCTGAGCTTATGACCTCAGTTAAACGATAAGACAAAGGTAAAAATGCTATCCAAATTCAACGGTCACGCACAATAGTTGAAAATAATAGAAACATGTCTGGGAGCCCGATGGATGATAGCATTGCCATGTACGAAAAAAACATTACAATCAAGAAATTGTTGTCCTGGTTATTTGTCGTATTGATACACAATGCTTGGCAAGTGAAGAAAGAAGGCTGTAAAGTGTCACAGCTTGACTTAAGGTGAAAAATTGTTCCAGTTTCACAAAGTATATAAATCCAGTGAACGGTGCGGGATCACCAACAACCAGCCCTCTCATCACATATAATGAAGAGTTACAGAGGTCATGAGATAAAATAGTTATAAGCATTATATATAAAAAATTGAAAATAAGAGGAGATGCCAGGGAAAATCGTTCAAGCAAATCATCAGTACTGAGTAAATTCTTTGTATATTTATGTTCGAAATATTCTGAAGTTACCATTCTCCCGAATGGCAGCACTTCCATTTAAACTTTTCAACTAATTGTTTTATTATGTTTCTTTTTTTCTTTAAATAATGTAGTATCATTCAGTTTTTATGAAATTTATTATTCTTTTTATTGCCAATAAACATTTTCGAACGTGTACCAGATTTTGTAGAAAATTATATCATAACTGACCAGTGTCCATATGGACACAGGGTTTTTTTGAAAAGCGTACAAATATTTTCATCAAAATATATTTTTATCCTCATTTTTGGTTGTTTCTTGAAAACTTGCAAACATAAAATGTTTAAATTTTCGAAGAAAAAAAATTCGGGCAGTTAAGGGTGTAGGGTGTTAATTTTAAGACATCAAAATGGAACGGAAGGATAAGAGTGAAATAATCAAAAGAGGTAAAAAAATAAAAGTATTCGTTAACTTAAAAGGAAAACATAAAAAAACGGAGTCAATCGTGTGAATGAATTTTGTACAGCAAGAGGCATCAGCACACATTCCTTCTTTAGAATGACAAAGGAAAATGAGAATGGAGAAATACCCCAAGACAAATAAAGTTAAATAGACTGAAGTATTGAATCAGTGGAGTAATGAAGTCGGACGATTTTGTACGTTCGGTACATCTCAAATTCCATGTTTTTCTATTTTAAAAATGTTCCTGCAACAATTTTATTTCATGAAGGTGTTAATGATAAACATTTAACAAATTTCAATTATTATAAATTTTATCGCCTTTTGATATAAATGTGATTTGAATATTAAAAGCGAGAAAAAAGATATAATACTTTGCCAAAAAGAAATGCTACAGTTAAGAATTGAGAAAAGGAAAATAAAGTATTTAGATGAAAGTTGTATAAATGTTGGTCATAATGTTTGGTTCATTGTTTAATTTAACCAATCAGTATTTGAAGACACAAACAATAATTTACGATTTTTTTTAATTTTATAAGAGAATGCAAGTAAAGGATCCGTGTGGATTATATATTTACGTTAATATCAACATAACAGCTGCAATAATAATAATAATAATAATAATAATAATAATAATAATAATAATAGTAAGTGTGCGAATAAACAATTACATGTATTGAGAAAGGTAGCCGAGATCTTGACGATTCTGGAGCGAGCGGGCAACCGAATGTGTCGCGTCGGCAACAACGCGCGGATTCTCCAAAGATGCATTGTTCCTTATTGTATGCATTGTTCCTTATTGTACCGCATTGCACCAGTTTAGATGATGGTGATAAATTCCCGTGCAACGCCGGATAATCGAGTAGCGCATACTAATTAATAAAAAAAATATTTTGATTACAAAAATTAGGTATTGTGTTCTAAACTTTTATTTGATCGAAGAGGAAGTTCGAGAAATATGGAATATAATTTACATTTGAGGAAACAGCCTGTTGCCGTTTAAAACTCAAAATATTATATCATCATCTATCTGTGAGTAGTACAAAACAATGTAACATATCCCGGCTGGGTATTGTTGAAATCGCTTACTGGGCCGATTTGCAGTGGTCTAGGTGTATCAGCACCGATTTCGGAATGGTCGTCAACTCCTCCTAAAGGCTCCTGATTGTGAGGAGAATCCATCTCGATCAGGTTTTCGTCCAGTTTCCCTGATCCATTGAGCAAATGCTGAGATGGCCCCTTGTTTTGCTTCTGGACATAAATGTAACTTCATTTTCTGTGCACGTCTTCTACAATTTAGAGGGAAGTACATTTATTCAAATTATCGTTTCGATGTTGTCGCGGCAGGAAGTATTATTCCGAAGGACAACATGGATAAGAGCCAAAATGTATTGCCTTTTTATCCCTGAAAATATATTTTATTACATTGGGAGCTTTTTTTTGTCAAAATTTAAGTGGTATATGACTTAGTGTAGGGATCACAGAATTTTGAAAATGTGCCCACAATTCACTTTTCCCCATAGCACGTCATACGCAGTTTTTAACTGCTTTTTGACGTAAAATAAATATATAAATCTTCAAGTTCTAGACGGTAGTGAAAGGCGCCGGTGGCTGCTACGACCCAGAATTACGAGTATTGTCTTGACGTTGTACGAGCACAAATACGGAACATGTCCGTCGGCCGCATAGCCCGTAGATTTCTTTACAACCAACGGTTTTATTGGTATTAAGGAGGCTGAGTGAGGAATGTACGTAGAACTAATTGGATTGGTGAGTAATTGGTTAAGCGAAGAATAAGAGGGAAACAAACAACAAATGACTTTCAACTATTTTAAGAATTTTATAAAGAATAGTTTAATCCAAAATTTTTTGAAACAATCTGTGAGGAAAATGACACTTGCGCCCCTCGTGGGTTGACATACCTATTTGAATCTTTCACAGAAAATTTCTCCCTGACCAAAGGCCTTTAGCCTAACCGCCTTTGGATCGCTTTTTTGTAGCCAGGCGCCGAGACGGCCCAGAGCACCTTAGGAATGAATTGCCAGTTGCTCATGCTTCTTCTACCCACAATTCTTCCCACTCTTGAGTTGTAGCGTTTGTTAATAATTTGTTGGTCGTCACCGTGTGCACGAAATAATGCTCATTCTTGTAACGGGCACAGCATCACACAATTTTAATAACTAATTACTACATTACTTTCGGGTTTTAGTTTATGACATTTCTTGATCGATTTTGAACAATATTTTCGCCAGTATTTGACTTTTGATGCCCCACGTCCGCAAACCTTCTGCTTCCACCTCTCGGTTCTGTTTTGTATCATGTTCTGTGTTTAGCAAAGGTCCGCGACTGGCCGTACTGAAGTGGGTTATTGCATTGCATTTGAGCGATTACTTAATACATTTGAATCGCTCGGAGCAGAAACACCTCATGTCCTTTACTTACAGATTTTTGAAGTATGTTCGTCACACGATATATACAGGTTGTTCCATTTAAAATTTGATTTGGAAATATATCGGAATGTGCGCATCGGATGAAGAAGAATGAACAATAAAAGTTGTTTGTATCGACGAGGCGCATCCAATGATACCAAACACATCACCCCATACTTATTCCCCGGGTGTAAGGGAAAAATAAAAAAGTGAAAGGGGAGCACACTTTTTTATTGCAGATTGGGATTCTCCGGGGAAAATTACGTAACTTTTATTTTTGTAACGTTTTTTAAATTTTTAATACGAAACTTTTTTTAAATTGAAACTAATGGCGTTAAAACAGCACATATTTTCTTACATTATTTCTTAATTTGAAATTTATAAAATTCAGAGAATCCAAAGAAAATGAGAACCGCGCCAATATTTTAAGCATCTTTCTTTAATGTAAAAAAAATAAAGAAAAAAATTAGATCTGTTTAAAATAATGATATTTTTTTAAAAAAAGGCTTATATTTCGCGCTAAATTACACACAAAGGACTCGTATTTCCGAAATATTGAACATGTACTTATTTAACGATCGGTCTTTAAGGAACAGATTTCATTTAGAAAAAAATCTTCATCTTATAGGAAGACGCACAAAAAATTGTACTTTTGCAATATTAAAAAAAAAATCTGTAATTACAATGATCATGAGACTTGCACCAATATCTTAAGCGCTACCCGAGTACAAAGTTTCATCAAACTAGTGATGCTACAGAATGGCAAAGACTTTCTCGAACTAGTTAGTTTTTTAATTACTGTGGTCTGAGCCAATTTAACATTCTTGTCTCATCCTATTGCCAGCTGCCATCTATCGCCGCCCAAAGTACATTTTTCCTCAAACTTTTCTGAGTTTTTCGGTTTCCTAATGGCAGAACCGGAATATTACATTAAAAATAGTGAAGAAGTGTAAAAGCTGTTCCTACAAGGAGATTTTCGTCGAAACATTATGAGCCAAGTCTAAGAGAATATCGTTTAAGCGTGTAAATTATCGTGTAAATGCGATATTTGAAGCTTTTCACATAAATCGTTCCAGATCGCGAAAGACCTTATTAGAAGTCATTTGAAGCACAATTCACAAACACAGTAATGTATACAAATCGTTGGAAATGTACTACATACCAAAGCCGTGAGACATATTTAAAAAAAAATTACATTTGTGTGATTTTTGAAAAAACAAAAGTTTACAGCAAAATTAACTTTCTGTTATATTAAAGATTATCCGTTGGAAAAGTTTGAAGAAAAAATTTGAAGCCGTTTATGAGAAAATGGGGTTTGTGTATTTCTGAAAATTTTGAGCTCGTATTCATAGAAAAAATAAAGTTTTCCAGAAGTTTTATATGACATTATTTATCGAACATGCACTGATAAATACAAATCGTCGCTAATGTATCTATTAACGACGTGAGAAAACAGTAAAAAAAATACATTTTGTAATTTTTGAAAAACATTGAGAAATATGGTGTTTATGACATATTGTAGAGTAGATTTAGCATTATCCCTCCTAAAAGGTTAAAAGAATTTGGAGCCGTTTTCCAAAAAATCTTGTTTTTGCTATTTCTTAAAAGTACACATATTGCGCACAATATTGCGCAAAAATTACTAAAAGTTTTCAAAAATGTAAATGGCCTTATTGAAAGAACTAATTAAGAACAACAAATTTAATTTGAAGGAGAAATATCTATTTTCAATTTTGTAGTTGCAGGAAGTCGCCGAAAAAAATTAAACTTTTGCAATTATCACATATATTCAGGGTTTACAGTGAAAACCGGACCTCTGGCAACTTTATAAGGAAATTTAACTAAATTCTTACAAGAAATTTAAAGAAAAAATTGTAAGAAAAGTTTTGACGCTAGTGTTGTTTACATACACCCAGGCGGACAGACGCACGTTTTGAAAGAAAACACTTTTTTTGGTATCAGGGGATCCCAAAACATTGCAGAACGTTCTCTATACTATTCATATACGTACACATTCATATAGGTACACGAGAAAGTAACTAGTGGTGCAGGCTTTCTCGTACTAGTTTTCTAATATCGTTGGTCTGCGCGAGATTTTCGGTTTTGATTGAAGATTTAGTTCTGTTTTAAGACTGTGCGCTCTGAGAGCTAACCAAAACCTTCTTATTTTATTTTTGATTTCAATTATTTTAATTAAGCTTTTGGGGAGCTTAAGGTGTGCGTTTTTACGTACTGTGGGGGGATTTTCGGGTTTTAGTGAGTTTACAATTTTAGTTATCAGATTGTTTAACTTTATTACTGCCTGATTTATTTTCGTCGAAGTGCTTAGGATTTTGAGATTAGGTGTTTGGGATTGTATTATTTTCTTAAATTTGGCTCAATTTAAGTTATATATATATATATATATATATATATATATATATAGAGAGAGAGAGAGAGAGAGAGAGAACTGATTTGGTCGAATGAAGTGGAGAGGGTCTGATCAGTGGAGATAATGACCGGTATGTAGTCCGAGTCGAGGTCAATGTGAGAAGTTGAGTAAAGCTGGGATTTTATGTTGGTTATTCCTATATCTAGAATACCAGGCAACTTGTTTGGGTCTCGAGGATAGTACTATACCGTAGGGGAGATTAATCTTAATCTGTTAGTACGTATGTAATTGTGTAGTTGAGATCCGGCGGCATTGGTGACTCTGCACCCCTAGGAGATATGTTTAGTATTGAGATCACCTAAGAGTATAGCGGGTGACTGGGGGTATTTAAGTTACTTAAACTGATGAAATTATTCTTTAGATTTGATGGTTTATAAGCTACAATTATTGTTATATTTATGCATGAGAGGGTAATTGGGGTAGAGGGTAATTGGTTAGTTCTAATCCAGTGACGGGCATTGGGTTTGGTTGATGATTTGGAGAGCGTTTTTAATTAATATGAGAACAGTCGCAGTCTGGCGAGTATATTCTATCTTGTCTGGCTACGTTGTATCCTGGAAAATAAAACGGAGATGAAAGTTTTCAGTGTGACTCAGTTTTGGCTTAAATCTTGAAGTTTTATTTTTTTTATTGCTGATGCTACATGCATTCCAATTCATTAGAGTTAATGAGTGATTAGAGTTAATCAGGGTGTGCCATGGACGGTGCTAATATAGGAGGCTAATGCTTGTTGAACATTTTGAACAATGGCTGGTATGATAGTTTATGATATTAATTGTGTTATAGAGTTAATGATATTGTTGTGTACGAATGGAGAATTTAAGAAACTGTATTGAGGCGAGTTATTATGGGGGAGATTGTTATAGATGTTGCTAGCTGATTGGTTTTGGGTGCTGGTTATTTGCTGGTCCTTAGGTGAAGTTTGGTATGTGTGACGTGTTAAATAAGCTGGACAAATGGTGAGTGGTATTTCGGGGACGGGGTTGATGGTTACTTTTCAGGTTTTGTGATGTTCGTTTGAATCTTTTTTTTAAATTTATTTTCCTATTTTCTTTTAATATGAGCATTCTAATGTTCGGATATCATCAGCTCTGTGCGCCCCAACGCAATTTCTACATTTCGGAGGGTCATCCGTTCAAGGCTATAAGACCGAATAATGATTCTCTGCGCAATAAATACAAGAAAGTAGATGATTACAGTTTTTCGAATGCCCAAAGTCCAAATATCGGAGACACTGTATTAGTCCTTTTACTTTCCGACTTCTCTCAGTTTTTATTTTTAGATGACATATTTCATTTGTTTTAAAAATGATTTCAATATTCCGCTCTCCTGAATATTCAGCGGCCACCACTGGAATTGGCAAATTATTTTTATGTAATCTGGTGACACTAGTGAGGGAACAATGTTTAGTTTTAAGATCTTGATATATTTACTCTTGAGAAATAAAGGGATGAACGTTTTTGTAGACCACAGAGCACGTTTTGTTAAATTTCGTAATGGTAGCCGATATCTTGTGGTAATCCATTATAGGTATGGGGATAATCAAACCACAATAATAAAACTAAATAATATATATTTATTTTATGCCCAATGTAACTTTCGGAAACAATATTTTTCCATCCTCATTGGGTCTCTAACAAACAGGAAAAATAGAGAGATTAACAGAAAGAGGAACAGTGGTATAAAGAATAAAATAGACAAAAGAAGTGAAATAAATAATACAATGATAAAATTTTGAAAAATAATCAAAAACATTGAAATAACTTACTGACCAAGATTCGTGGATAACACATAAACAAAACCGGATAAGATCCAGAGATGAACCACTAGGGTGACCGCCATCTTGTAGAATAGTGGGAAGTGGACCCCAGCCTGCCCACGTTGCGCACGTTTGTCTAACGGTGGTGTTTGGGGGTACGGAACTAGATGCACCCTTTTGCAGGTCCATTAAAGGTTTTAATCTGTTTTTAATGGGTTGACCATGTTCTTGGGAATGGCTAAACACGATTTTTTTTCTTTGGTAGCGCGTTTAGATTTGAATCACCATGCCCTCGCCTACCACTAGGCTCTTGGGAAATTGGTTCTGCACATCCACTGGTATTTACGTTGCACTTTCAAGTATTCGCAGTGCGGTCAGCCGGCATATAGGTACTGAGCTTATTTAGTTAATAGATAACATTGTCATGCGGCATTTAGTTTTTTTTATTTAAAGTCGCATCAACGACAAGGTTATTAGCGACTGCAAATATACATCATATACTATAATTCAAACAGGATTGAAATTACTTAGTGAAAATACCGTTTGAACAAGAATGAAACATAATTGACAATTTACGGGCAGACTTATAAATCGTTATACACTTTTAATCATTTACATAATGACAATATTTTATCCTGAAAATCACGGAGTATAAAATATTTTCAAGATTATCAGTCTGTAGGATTGATTGGCGTTCATTGATATATTTTGTAAATTACTGAAGGATATGGACGACCTCCTCACCAGTAAAATACCTTAGCATTTTATTTGATAAAAAGTTAACATGGAAACCGCACATCAATGCAGTTGCAAATAAAGCAAATGCAAAAATTTCAAAATTATTTCCAATATTAAACAAGTGCTATACATTGAAAATCGAATGCCGACTGCCAATATTCAAATCAATAATAATTCCTACCATAACCTGTGGATGCCCAATCTGGGGAGGTGTAGCTCCTAGCAGTATTAATAAAATTAAAGTAATTCAAAATATATTTCTAAGAAATACTCTAAATGCGCCCTGGTTCATTGCAAATGAACAAATTCATCGAGAATTAAATATTACAAAATTAGAAGAAACTATAGCTAAATTAGCTAACAATTTTTACAACAATCTGCTTACCATCATTTTTAATATGGGAAAAAATGCGGTCCACCCACGCATAAAGTCAAGATTTCCCACAGACAAATTCAAACCCCCGTAAACTACTATACCATCAGCTCCTTAACATAATCATATTCCTTTCTCTTCTCAATTAACAACAACATTAAATCAATAATTATGTCAGAGTTTAAACCTCACTTATCTTATGGATGGCCAATCCAAAATTGTCATAATAATCTTACGTATTTTTAAAACCCTTGAAAGACTGTATTGCCGCACAAGAAGAAATAAATTTAAAAAAAGGATATGGACAATTGACAGCCGTTCGTTGCATGATGCACATTGTAGGGGAGGTGTGTGATTTAACAATTGTGAGTAAGCTTGGTGTGTTCAGATCTGATTCCAGAAAGTGTCTCTTGATCTTTGCAATTGAGTTTTTTGTTGGTTCTTAGTTTATGAAAACCATGAATCATTTTATGTATACTGCTTATTTTATACTCTTTCCAAGTCGTATTCCATTGCTTTTTATGATCCTGATTATGTAACTCCGAGTATCCTTGATAGAGTGGGCGTGGACATTTTTTTTCTGACTTGAGAACCACGAGAAAAGTCGGGATTGGGCTTCTGTTTGTCATAATTGGATCGACTTGCTGGGGAGGTGACCAGAAAATTAGCAGTCTTTTTTCTTGTCTTCAGAGCGATTTAATGACAACTTGTATGACGATTTTAATGACAACTTGTATGACAAATGAGCGCCGCCGAAGACCGCATCGCTCTCCGAAAAATATTCTTCCGCCGGTCAGCTGAGTAGCAGTATCAGCTGGCCGGATTTTGTAATTGAATGTATTTTCATGATGTGAAGGTTATAAATAGTTTCCACGAGATATTTATTGTATTCCGCTATCATTAATAACAAAAAAATGTACGAGTTGATTGTTACAAATCATTTCAAAATGCTGTTGATAATATGCAGTGGCGGATTTTCAGAGAAGGCGAGGACTCCCTACAAAATTGGTTAACAACACTAAATATTTGTTTGGAATTTAAAAATTGTTACAATTATCTTTGTCTAAAATTGACATAAATGTGTACGACTGGCGAGTAACCATTTAAAAGAAGTCGTTTCTCTAGCTGCAAACATAGCTTCAAGAAAGATACATAACTTCAAGAAAGACCAGGAGTGGTAGCTCAGTGCATCAACTGATGTCATTGCAGCGCCTCTGACCGGGAGGTCCTAGGTTCGAGTCCTGGCGGTGGCAGGATTTTCGACACTAACTTTTGAGCTAGGTGGAATTAAGTCGCTGTCTGGAGGAGAATTCTAGCGGCCGGCTGCTCTGATC
Source organism: Teleogryllus oceanicus (assembly GCA_964035755.1). Taxonomy (NCBI): domain Eukaryota; kingdom Metazoa; phylum Arthropoda; class Insecta; order Orthoptera; family Gryllidae; genus Teleogryllus; species Teleogryllus oceanicus. The sequence goes on along the minus strand of CAXIVR010000002.1, from coordinate 48,250,088 downwards.
GGTAGTTTTCCGTGGTTTCTCTGATCAACACCAGGCGAATGCCGGAGCAGTACTGAAATCTCTGAACTAATTGACAGTTATTTCAAAAAACAGTATTCAGTACAGACTTGACCTTTGAAGTCAGGCACACATCATAATCCCCCAGTTTTACCGAGCGGATTTGATATTTCGCAATGGAGGTAGAAGAGACGGAATGGAACGTGATTGTGAATAAAAGAACTAAATAAAAAAGGAAGAGGAAAGACGAGACGGGGGAAGAAATGCTCCCTGAAATTCAAAACGAGAAGAAAGCTGATTCTACTGATAACGAAATTGAAGGTTCACCAGGATGGGAAATTAGTCCGGAAGGTTATTCGGAGAGAAGTAACGGTCCATACGGCGTATGAATCGGAAACAAAAATAGAAGTTCGAATAACTTCGACAGTTACAAGATTGGCAAGATTGTTATCAAGAAGTATCAGTCTATCACCGAAATTAAGAAGGAAGGGCGCAGCAAAGCCGTTATGATATTTAGTCAAAGGGAAGAGGCCAACCAGGCATGAAGTAACGAGGAATTACAAAACAGTGGCTTTAAAACATTTATACCAGATTTCAGGAAGAAAAAGAGAGTGAGAAAAGGAGTTATTAGAGGCATACCAGTTAATCTAGAAGACGGAGACCTTCTCAAGGACTTATTCTCGTCAGCTGAAATAGTGAAGGTAACAAGATTAAATAGAAAAGATCCATCATCAACACTGGACGAAAAGAAGTGGATCCTCACCACTTCCGTGTTGATCGTGTTTGAAGGTGAAATTTTACCTAAAGAAGTTTCACTTTATTTAGTGAAATCTAAAGTAGATCCTTACGTTCGTCGTCCAATGCAATGTTTCAATTACAACAAATTTGGTCATATAGCGAAAGATTGCCGTGGTAAGATTGCCGTGGTAAGAAGCATTGTGTGACATGCGGAGAGGAAGACCATGTTGGAGCGTGCCAAGGGCCGACTCCTAAGTGTGCGAACTGCAAGGGGAATCATCAATCGACTAACCGCGATTGCCCAGTTTTTAAGAAATATAAATCAGAGTATGAAAAAATGGCTTTTGAACATATCTCATACCCAGAAGATCGAAGGAAGATATTTGGAATTCCCAGAGCTCCGAGACGAGTAAAAGACGACTTTCCCACAACAGCAGAAAGTGATTCATACAGAAATGCCTTAAAAGAGGATTTTTAACAGACGAAAAACATAATCAGAACGACGAGAGGCACGTCAGTGCCAAAGACTCTGACAGAGCTCAAGTCACGCCACCTGAACGCGCTCCGAGTTATCAAGACGAAACTGGTTCAACAATGATGACCTCAGTTTCAAATGGTTCGCTAAAGGACGACCAGAAGAGTATTAGTGATTGTAGCACTATCAGCAGTAACAGCAATGTATGTTCCAGAAGTAAAAAATCAACAGTAAAAATAACATTAAGTGCACCGAAGGTAGCCTGGCGTAGCCAGAAAGAGCTTAATATAAACATGCTTATGACTGACAAACTATCAAGCAAAACCGAAAAAGGTAAAAATAAGAATAAGAAAATACTGTAAGTTCTTGCTTGATATTCAATAATTAGTCAAGAATCTGTATCCCCATAAACAATATTAATGATTTCACAAATTAAAATATTACAATGGAATTGCCGTACCATTATCAATAAAAGAGATTTTACATTTTATGCTAGCAATTTTGATATCATATTACTAGTAGAAACTTGGCTGAAAGACATTAACAATTTATATTGAAAGATTTTCACATAGTTAGATATGACATAATTGTTGGAGATAAAGGAGGGTTAGCAATTTTAGTTAAGAAAGGAATAATCTTTGACAAAATTAATTTAAATTTTCGCAGGTGTTCTTTAGACACAGGTTCAATAATGATAAATTCAAATTACAGGAAAATTTTAATTACCGTATGTTACAGGAGACCTCTAAATAATAATTTAGACGCAATGATTCAACACAACGTCCAACAATGCATTGTAGGAGGAGACTTTAACGTCCACCATCAAATATGGGGGAGCATGAAAGATTGCCCAAACGGACGTATAATAGCAGACAATTTGGTTTTTGATAACTTTTTCATCTTGAATAACAAAGATTCAACTCATGTAACCGTAACAAAGAGTGGTTGTTCCTATTCAAACATTGAGTTAACCATAGTATCCCCTGATTTAGTCCTATTGAGTGATTGGGAAGTGCTAGAGGACAAGTGGGGGAGTGACCACTTTCCAATAAGTATAAGCATTAATGTTGAATCATTCTATCAACAGAAACCAGATTTTAAGTACAACACTAAAATCATAAATTGGGATAAAGTTCACGAGCTGATAGAAATAAACAAAAAAGAATTTTATAATCTAGAATTTAATAACCTTCATCCAATCAGCAGATAATATAAGCAAATTAATTATTTAAGTAATTCAATTGCAAAATCCCTTCCAGGAAAATAGGAGAAAACTCTAGCACAACTAACAACACAAAAACGTAATACAAAGAGGAGTAAAACCTGGACGTAAATCTAAACCTTTATGGTGGAATACGAAATGTGAAAGGGCGGTACGATTACGCAAAGCTGCCTTAAAATCTATCAGGTTTAGCTATTCTAGACAAAAAATTTTTGAAGAGAACGGAGACCTTGGTGATTAAAACATAGACAGGAAAAAATGAATATTTCAAGGAAAAATGTGAAGAAATCACACAATAAACTAAGACTTCAGACTTTTGAAATATAATTAAAAAACTCAAAGTTAGTTTTAACAAGCCACGGTCAAGTGAAGGTAATATGAAACAAGGTAAGGCTTCACCATGGGTGCGACTACACCCTCGATAGATCTTTGCCTGTGACCCAAGTGTGACGTCCGTGGGAACACAACGGCAATCACAGACAGGATCTTCAGATATTTACATATTTATTAATACGTATTTACCAATAAATAGTTTGATCCGTTATGTGCAGCTCTAATAGACCGTAAACCCAGACCGCAGGAGCGATCCTTAAAAGATGCAAATCTGCCTGACTCGTGGCTCGCCTCGGCGAGCTTACGAGCACAGCGTAGAGCCCCGGCGACCGCAGTCACCCGAGGAAAAAAGTTACACAGCGGCACCGTCCTGGGCGCAAGTTTGTGCGTTCGCACGAGGTTTTCACTCAGCTCAAAACTCACCGCCGCGCTTTGCGATCTCGCTTATATTCTTTCCAGACCACGTTACACGCAACATCATCTTGCTTTCGCGCGACACTTCATGACACGTGACTGTTGCGCCGCCACGCATTTTGGGCATCCCTTCCCATGGATTCCTGGAAGTTCTCAAAATACCTCAGGGTGCCTCCGCCCCCCACCTACCGTCTCTTCATTTTACTTCCTTTCTCTCCCCAGTATTCTCTGGCGCCCTAATCCTGCGACGCGGTGCCTGCAAGGCGCCGTCTTCCTGCTTGCTAATATAATACGTTACACTAGGCAGGGATCCTTGCTGGATACTTACAGCCGGAGCCAGCTGAGCTTACTATATTTTTATAGAGATATGCTCCTCTGAGGACTCCTCAGCGCCAGGAACCGTTGGCTTCTACATTATCTGTATGGAAGGACTCAGGGGACACGGTCGGGACGAGGGCAATGTCTCGCCTCCTCCTCCTCCTCATTATTATTATTATTATTATTATTATTATTATTATTATTATTTTATTATTATTATTATATTTCAAAATTCCACGTTCTTCCGGAGTTTTCAAGTATAACTCAAGGACACAACGTCAACACATATGGTAAGCAGATGATGAGAAGTTCTTGCTCCAGTGCACTCAGGTTCCGCTTCAATGATTTAGGGAGAGAACCTTGCGCAGAATGTTGGTGGTTGCAAGCAACACGACCTTCTGCATGATTCTGAGGTGCTACTCATTTAGATGGAGTTTTTTCTTTCACAATCCTCCAATATTCAGCCACAAGCCCATTAGTTGAAATAACTACTGGTACAATATCTACCTCTATTAGTTTGTACAAGTTTTTCAGTTCAATTGAGAGTGGCTGATATTTTCTTTTCTTTTCTGCAATAGTTGTCAGCAGATTATAATCTAGTGGGACTGCAATATCTATTATTATTGCCCTACGAGTAGTTTTGTCGAATTCGACAATATCAGGCTTATTTGCTTCCACTGTTTTATCTGTAACAATGGGAGTATCTCACAATATTTTTGTTCTCTCATTAGACAAAACTTGTTCTGGAAGATATTTGAAGTAAGGCAGGTTTTCCTTTATCAGGTCCGATCTTTTGGCAAGAGCTTGGTGGATGATTTTGGCTACATTATTATGACGTAAATAATCTGTTTGTGCCAACTGAGAGCATCTACTGCATTTGTGTTCAATAGATTCGAAGGCCTTCTTAGACAGGCAACAATTGTTACTGATGTTCTCTTTCATAATATATCGCCTGTAGTTATTAGTGGCTACTACCTTATCTTGAATGGCCAGTACAAATCCTTCTGTCTCGCCCAAAATCCCAGCGGTTCTCAACCATTCAGTCGATCTCTTCACATCCATGGAGTTACTTTGAAGAGCAGTAGCAAACCTGCCATGGAGTTCCTTTGATCTCCACTGCTCAATTCGTTTCACAGGTTTCCGAACTCTTGGATTGTGATCTTCCTGGAGCAGCTTCAGAGGTGTATAGCCGTGATCGTGTGCACAAATGGCCGTAATGGATTCGTATGAAATAATTTCTAAGCTGTTTTTCTTGCTGGCGACACATAACTTCAAGGCTTAACAGTCCACGCCCCCATGATGTCTTGAGAGATACAACCTTTCGGTGGAACTTCGAGGATGATGCATCCGATATTTTGATAGAAGTGTTCTGACTTTTCTATCGAAAGCTTGCAAAGATGTTTCAGACCACTTGACAACTCCAAATGTATGTGATGCTGCTGAAAGAGCCCAGGTGTTAATTCCTGTAAATTTGTTTCTCGAATTAATACAGGACTTGCAGATTTTCGTCACACGAAAGATAACCTTTCTTTCCACTTGTTTTCTTATTTTTTCATCTGCAGTTCCTAGGAGCTGCTGGAGGCCCAGATACTTATATTCATTGCCATTGAAGAGTTCTTGAATTCTCAAATCTTCCATCAAATGAGGTTCATTCTCTGTATTCTGGACGCTACCTCTCTTCACGTGAACAACTGCGCACTTCTCCAAACCAAGATCCATACAAACAGAGCTGCTGAAGCTTTCTACTAGTGTCAGCATGCTACGAAGTTGTTCTGACCCTTTAGCATAGATCTTGAGATCGTCCATATATAATTGGTGGGAAATGATCTTCTTGAGGTACTTCAAAGCATACCCATAGCCCGAAGCATTGAACATCCCACTCAAAGGGTTCAATGCTAGGCAAAACCAGAGCGGACTTAGGCTATCTCCCTGAAAAATGCCTCTACAATTTTTTAAAGTGTCTGTCTGGTAACTGAATTTCCCTCGCATTACAAGCAGTGTTGTTTGCCAGCTGTTCATATACGTTGTAAGAAATGTAATGATAGAGGGATGAACCTTGTAGAGTTGAAGGGTTCGCTGCAACCCAGAATGCGGAATAGAATCGAATGCCTTTCGGAAATCAATCCAGCCCACTGACAAATTATGCGCTTTCTTTTTAACATGCTTGGATACAATATTATCTATTATTAATAATTCTTTACATCCTCGAGATCCTTTTCTACAACCAACCTGTTCTGGCAAAAGCAGCTCATTTTCTTTCAGATGCTCGTCGAGTTTGGTGGCAATAATGGAGGTGAGAACTTTATAAATTGTGGGTAGACATGTAATAGGTCTATAATTCTCGGGACAAGACGCATTTCGTCCTTTCGATAACATAAATGTCACCCATGGTACAAAATTCTGGCAGCACAGATGTTCCTTGCAAAATATTTTGAAATTGACTCGCTAATATATCATGAGTGCATGTCAGATATTTCTACCAAAAATTATGGATTCCATATACTCCTGGAGCTTTCCAATTGTGAGTTCTCTTTATAGATCTTTTTGCATCCTCTGTTGAAATCACAACTCCATTCATTTCTGGGATATTATGACACGTTTCTTCTTCCTGTCGTATCCAGTATGCTTCATCAAAATGTTGCTTTGGAGTGGACCAAATCTGAGACCAGACGTCCGTCATGGCAGAAGCACTTGAGGGGTTTATGTCATTGCCATTGGTACCTCTCGACTTTAGATATCTATAAAAGCCTTTTTGGTTGTTAGAGAAGAGGGAATTTGCTTTCTTGCGTCGCGCTGCTTCATTATACCTTCTTATTCTCGCCCCTAGAGCTGCTATTCTTTGTCTTAATCTCTCATCTTCAACATTGAGTTTACTTTCCAGGTATTTATGTGTTCTTTTTATCCCCAGTCTTCTGAGAATTGAGCGAATAGTTGCGCGAACCATCTTTGAAATTCCTCCTTTGTCTCTGAGATAGTCAGCAATATGCGAGATATCTCGTCTAGCTTGGGCAATTTGATTTTCAATTTTATTCAACCATGCCGGTGGATTTTGTCTTTCATAAGGTTTCTTAGAAAGAGAAGTGCCATTTCCCACCCGTACTTTGTAACCTAGGTGTTGACAGGTAGCAATTGCAGCGCAGTGAACCAGTCCGGCTACATCTTCAAGAGAAGTAGCTTCTGAGATGTTTGGGGCAATAATTTGGTTCATTTTGCCAATAACTTCATAGACATTAGCGCTGGATTTCAGTTTTGGTATTTTTGGTCTTAGATCTAATGATATTCCTTGGTAGTGAAGCTTTGTTGCCTCATAAATATTTTTAAGGGATTTGTCCACCATTTTATATTCGAGTTGGGGGATGAAAACCACAGCTTGCTGTTCGTTCTCATGTACTGTTTGTTCATTTTCATTAACTTGCTGCTCCAGGACCACCTCATTTGTTAGTTCAAGTCTCACTTCCGTCTTGAGAAGATTTAATTCTGCATCTGAGAAAACTTTTCTTCTCCTGATGGAGTTCAGTTGGCTACACATACGCTGCTCATTTAGAGCGCTTTCCGGATATATCTTTCTCCATTTGGTTAGGAGCCTTCTCCTGAAGCCCTCACATTCCGTCCCGCCTTTTGTGCTTCTGTAGTATGCACGCATGACAGACATGTTTAATTCTCTTGTCCATTGCATGCGTTGGCTTGGATTCTCTGAAGCAGTGGGGGATCCCCTTGGGTTCCCCAAACTTCTACCAGGTGCGGCACCTTGCGACGCGATATCGAGATTTGCGGTAGCCCTAGGTGGAGCGGCGCCGCGCCTCCTTAGTTGTTGCAGAGGTTCACCGCTTTCCACCAGCACAGGTAACATATTTCTCAGCTGCCCCGGTGCTAGAAACAGCTGCGCGGCCTTGCGAGCGCCGGTCGCCAGCGTGACTTTTCCTTAAAGCATTACTCATAATTCTTCTCTGGGGGGGCCAGTACTGGATAACTGACGAAGAGGATCTGCTAACCAGATCAATTTTTTTTGGAGGGATCTGACAAACCTCTGATTATGAAGATGAACTCGTACGCCTTCTTCGCCGTTGAGATTCGATCTTCTTCCGCCGTCGAAGCCGTTGGTCCTCTTCACCTGTACCCTAGGCAGGAGCCCTTGCTAGGTACTGACAGCCGGAGCCACCTGAGCCTAGTTTTTTTTATAGAGGTATGCTCCTCTGTTATTATTATTATTATTATTATTATTATTATTATTATTATTATCATTATTATTTAGGTAGTTGGGCGCGCGAAATTCATAATCTGCCTCATAGTACACTGCACTGCTGACGCCATGCAGAGCCCAACTAGGCGGGGAATTCATAGAGGCGCCGGAAAGAAATGTGTTAACATTGAGCACTCCTAGTTTTCGCAAATAGCTGTAAATCAATGTGTAAATGTAATAAAGAAAATTAAACGTTCCTGAAGCACCAACATATTCCCTACTTCTTTTAATTCTATTTCTTTTCTCTTTACTTTTAATTCTTTCCAATAACGCAATTAGACTGAAACTAATGAATCTTTGATTCACAATAAGTTCCTTATGAACATGCAATGGAGAGAATTTCTCGCTTCACAAACATAATTTTAAAGACAAATAATGTTGTGAATCCCTGTTCTACTGAATGAAGTGTTGAAATCAAACGAAGCGTTTGAAGGGACTATATTCTAAGAGTTTTTTTTTTTACTTTCTCGCACTTTGTAAGAAGAGAAAGTAATGTAATCGTGCGGCGGAAAAGGGCGAATTTTTGGCAGAAAAACACGATAGTGGATTGTTGATTGGTTTAGTGATTTCGGTCGCGTCTACTGTTAAGATCATACATACCGTAAGTGAAGTGCGTTTTTTAACGCGAGAGGTGGCGGTGGTTTTCCCCTGCTAGATCCGGCGCCGACCTGCCCGTCGGCTTGCGAGATGTTCCCACACCAGTTCCTACCAGCGAGGCACCGCTTCAGCCGGGGCGAGCTCTAATCTTTCGACCGGTCTCCCGGCATATGTGGTGCTGTAGTGCATGTAAATGTAAGTGTGTGTGTAAGGCGAGAGGATAGGACTAGGAAGAGGAAGGAAAGATCACACGTGGTCCGTGACCCGTTTGTTACGGTACAGCTCCGGCATTCGCCTGGTGTTGAACGGAGAAACCACTGGAAACTACCGATCGAACAGCCAGGTGCTAGAAATCTCCTTCAGGCAGCGACTTAATTCGATCTAGTTATGAAGCTAGTGTCGCAAATCCTACAATCGTCGAGACTGGAACTCTAGAGCTTCCCGGCCAAAGACACTGCAGTGACATTAACGACAAAGTGGATAAATATTGTTCCGATATAAAGAAAAGTACTTCCTCTACCTTGTTGTTTAGTCAGAATTCATGTTTGTTTTTGTTTTTTTAGAGGTTGTCCTTAATATCGAAAAATCTATTGACACCAAAACGTCTGTCTAGCCATCCGTCGGGCTGTGGTCATCGCTAGAAACTAAACCGTTCAGCTGATTTTCTCCAACATTGATAGACGCCGTTTGATGTAAATGAACGGAGGTCTTCTGAGTTTGGAACAGATAGATTGATTTTTTTTATTTCACATTAACCCTCAATAATATTTTTATTATTTTCTAAATATAATTCACATTTTTTTATTAAAATTTCTCCTCAGCTGAAAAATTCTTTAACGTCTCAGTTTTGTTAAGGGGAGATGAGGGTGAAAATTGTGAAAAAAAATTGAAAATTGCGAATTTTATTTTTCAATGTGATAACTTTCTTTAGAATCTGTATATTAGTATGGTACTTTTATTTTTTGTTTTTTGTTTAAATGGCCGCTGTGAATGTTTAAATGTCTTGCTGCGTAACGGGTCACGACCCTTTTTTGCGTGTCAAAAGTCTAAATCGGTTTGCCGTGTTCCAAGTTCTGTTTTTTTGAATTCCCGGGCATGGTTCTGATTCTAGGTTAATCAGAATGTTCTTGGGAACAAACAAGCATCAGAAATAGATTATCCAACTTCTGAAAGTTTTTTTTTTGTGGCAGCCTGCGAGTAGATCGGTGTGTTGAGTAGCTATATCATGTAAACCAGATTTGTTGTGAGCTTTCGTTGTACAAGAACAATTCGAAATTATTAGTCTGCTTAGTATATTTCTTTATTTTAACGTATCTAGAATTTAGTTTATTAGAAGGTAGTTGTTTAATAAGTATTTCATATTCTTAATTTATTTCCCGTCGGCTAGGTTAGGTTTGGTTTGTTTCAGGCAAAAGAGTGCACATGTCATAAAATGGGTAGAATTGTTAATTGTAGTTTGATCAAAACTCCATGAAAACTGTACTGTCTTCCAGGTTTGTTTACAAAATAATTCCTGTGTATCAGAGGCTTGCAAATAATAAGTTGTTGGAACATTGTGTATCTAGGAAAACACAGAATGCAAATGACAGTTTGCATAGTCTTGTTTGGAGCAAGTGCCCAAAGAAAATTTGTTTCCAGAAAAATGAAATTGTGTGAATCAGCAGTGTCCCAGTTCAATATGGGATGAGGCCACTGAAAGAGTCAAAGAGCATGTATCAGGAATGAAAGTGACACCTCCTGGAAAAAAAAGATAAGTATCATGATAGACAAACGTCGTCTCTGTTAGCTGCTAAAAGGAGAGAAGGTATATGCTGTTGTAGCATTAATAGTTCACAAAAGAGTTAGTTTAATTGATGGATGCTTATATTTGAATAGAGTGTGTATTGTACCCCCATATACTCACCCATAATTCATTCTTGAAATATAGTATTTTGCTTAAGCAATTTACAATCATTGTGAATACGAAATTTGAAACCAAATGAGATGTTTCGTAGGCCTTTCGCGTTAATGAATTAATGAGCTTTTGTACATGGGTAGCATTTCGTCTTTAAAGATAGTCTCTCGTTGACCCTCACTCGTGGGGCTCACAATTACTGTTATTGCAAACAGAGGTTCCCCAGAATGACGTTGAAAGACTTCTTCCATGGAAATGGCTTGTCAAAACTGAAATCTCTAGTCGTTACTTGTGATAAATTTCCAAATGGGTACTTTGGTGAGGCAGTGATGGTTTTCGATTTTTTAAAAAAACTATTGCTGCTTTAATGAATGCATAAGTATAAGAAAGAATGATATAACTTGGGTTTTGAAAAGCTCTTTGATAAACGACATGAAAATCGTCCCTGTATTTCAATTACGACTTTAAATCAAATGTTAGTGTTTTTAATAGTAAGACATAAAAATGGTCTTTGTGCTGTCACAATTAATATTTATACTCCTTAAGAATTCTCTTTTCTGCGTATGAGGGTGCGTTCATGGAAATATAAATTTACGAGATGTGTTGTGGAGAAGAAAAACGCAAGTTTCAGGCAAAACTAAACTCCGGAATTCACTATATTTCATGATCGTAGATTGTTTTAATTTTAAAAATATTTGTATATCTTAGTACACGTTTATGTACTTGTAGATCTTAGTACAAGTATACATACGTAGTAGTATTTCAAGTAATTTCTGTGCATACATTAACGTACAGTATAAAATATACATTAGCTAGGTACTGTGACGCAAATAGAATTTTTCTATAATGGGACGATAAAGATGTCTTTCCCAGTCCATTTGATGTTTCCTTATAAATAATGTTTCATTTACGCCTAATTTAAAGTTAATTCTTTCTTTCATTATAGTTATTTGCAACTTATACCATTGAAATATTGAATGACTTTCATTACAATGGAAAATTAGAAAAAAGCTATTTTTGTGAATATGCATTGTCATTGACGTCGGGAGGAGGGTCTAAATTCCCCCTTGGGCGCGCCACATGATAAGTATAATATTTTAAGGTTATTTCCTCTTTGTTTTTTCACTGTGGCAATCCTCAGCTGTTTCCCACTCTGATGGGCATTGTGTTAAGGTATAGTGGCTACATTTGCTAACTTTAACTCATAGAAAAACAGTAAATGGACGCTGATCACTAAAGACCGGAAATATATGTAGTATCAAACGTCAAAATATGTACATAAATATGTAATGAGAACAGTGAGAATATGTAATAAATATGTAAAATCGAATATAATAAAAAAAAAATACAAATTCTTAAAATTATTACGAGACACAAGTTGTTCCACATTTTCATCAAATATTAAAATACACTAAAAAAGTTCTATTGCTACCCAGGACGGTAGTTTAGCAGCCAGACTAGTCTCAATAGCTCTCGTACAAAGTGATGGTTTCTATGACCAGCAAACAATCACTACAGCATGCAGCATTCTCATTTAAGTGTTACACGTCGGCCATCGCCAATGTTTCTCGGAAATTAAGGTTAAATCACGAAACCCGGCATCAGTAATACTTTTCTCACCTAAAGTTGAAAATACTCGCAGTCGCTGACTCGCACTTCCTTCACTAAGATCACTGGAGCAGGCGCACCAAACTCTAATGACATTCGACAGCAACTTAACGTAGCACATTTCGATTCAACAGCACTTGGTTACAATGTGGGAAAATATTCTGATTTTTTTAAATACTTCTTTTCATAAAAAATATGTATAACATAGAAGTTAATTGTTAAAATAAGACATATTTTGTGCAAATAGCAATCGATATTGGGTTAGAACGGCGACGATTCGCCAAGATTACAGTTTTGGGAACGATAAGTAGAAAGACAAAAAATATGTAATTACATAAATATCCGGTCTCTACTGATCACCATCGGGACATCTCTTCACCCTGCCTAGTACCGTGCCCTTCGTACGAAATGTCACAATCGTTTCTTTTCACTTGATGCGCTTCCAGCCTTCACGGTAGCATGAGAAAGCACGTGGTTTTATGTTAACAAAATAACTTCATGTCAGGTATGATGAACACTTGAGGAGACCATCATTAGAGGACGAGCAACATGGGATTGTAGATATCGGTACAAACACAGTTGATTCCGAAATATCGCTTCCTTGTTATTAGAAGTAGTTTGAAAGTCTATAAATATTCAAACCAATTCAGTGATGACGTATTTCCCGTGGCCAGGCTTAGGACTCATGGTCTGAGGTCATGGCCTTATGCTAGACCACGCAAATTCCACTCCGCTAATTTTCACCATCTGGCAGAGAAAGGCAATATGCCTCGGGCGAAGACGCAGGCGTTTCTTTTAAATTTTTCTCAGAGGCTTCATTTAGGTTTGAGGATCTTTTACATGCAGTAAATCTACAACATGGAACAGCCGGCATTACTTCCCCTCCGAAGAAAGGGAAGGAGTACGAAAGATTTTTTGCCCTTAACAATCCATGACTTCGATCGGGTTTGAACCCGCGGAACTTCGGTACAACAGTCTGTTACGCTAACCATTACACCACCGAACCCGAATAACATACTCTAATTTTGAAAGCCTTGATATCAAATGATAACAACCATGAGTGGAAGAATAAGAAGGAAGGTGTTTTTGTATACAGACTGCAACCCATGCCGAAGCCAGTGGGGTTACGTCCAACACTCGAGAGTAAAAGCCAGAAGATGGCGCCGAGCCGGGTCGGGTTTACCTTGTGCGTCCGGAGAGATTCTGTCGCGGCAGAGACGGGGTCCTGCCGAAGAGAGTCGTTTTGGGGTAGAGGCTACCGGTCCTTCGGGGGTCGCGTTGGCCGCAGCCGCGGTGGGGGAGGCGGCGGTGAGGATGGCCAGCGGTGGGAGCGCCGGGTGCCCGCGGTGGGTGCGGCCAGCCTCCAAAGGAGGAAAACAACGTCCCGCCGCCGAGGGCGTTTGTGGCGTGGACGGAACAGCCGCCATGATGGTTTTGTAAAAGGGGGTTTGGTTAAAATATGAGCAAGTGAGTGAAGCATCTACTTCGAAGCGTGTGTCACCGTTTGACATAGCTCCTGTCCCAACTCTTAACAAGAAAAAATCTAACCACGGTTGAAAGTCAGCAAAAGCATCACGGGTCACAGTAATGTCTTACCGTGAGGAGCTACTGTTGTATTTCAGTATCCAGGTTAGGATGTTCAACACAGAAATGTTTTCATTTACTCTAAGAATGTTTTCAAGATTCTCCTTTTCCAAGGAAATAGCACTTTTGTGTTACTTCCAGGTGCAAAATTGACGAACACTCGCCAATGAAAAGCTGCTCGAAAACGGTACGCCATTTAAATAATTAAATACACTATACTCTTCATTAAATTATTTTAAATCTACTAAAAAATTACAGCAAGCTGCTTTTAAGTGAAAACCAAAAGGTTTTTAAAAAATGCATTTACTCTGGGCTTTTTAGTTATTTATCAGCAGATTATTCGTTTTGATCCGTTTTGATCCATTTATGTTACTGTTATTTACGTACAAGAAGTAGAATTGTTCTTGATTTTTATAATGCTGGGTTGTCTTGCAATTAATTTTCACACATGAGAGTAAGGTACACGTGGTTAACACACGTGGATTTTCACCCGGAAAAGACATATTTTTCCGAGTTTGAAATTATCTTACTATAAAATCATTAACTAATATCTTAATTGGTATCCCAAACGCAATGCTTGATTTTTAACAAAAATAACAAACAAAGCGCTGATTATAATAAATGAAATATTTGTCAATGCATATTAACAAACAAGTGATTTTTGGAACAACATCACACGTTGGAATATTCAGTCCCAGTTTCCGAGTGTGTAAGGAATTGTTTCAGTGTGATCAAACGCAGTTTATTTTAAAAGATTATTTATTATTATTATTATTATTATTATTATTATTATTATTATTATTATTATTATTATAGTAGTTTTATAGTACTGTGGCGTCATAACAGTCGCCTTATACAAATTACTAGTTACGTGCATTTCATGTATATGAAACGCACAAGCAAGTAGGTTGCGTCAGCGCTTGCTGAACGGACGCCTTGCTGAACAAAGGGTGTATATTATGTTTCCCCTCCACAGTAACCCTGAGGATGCGGGAATTTATTTTATTTAATTGTGTACAAATTATGCTGCTGCCTTGCGGCTTAAGCAGCTAAGGGAGAGGTAAAGAAAAGCTAATATTAACTAAGCTAACTTAATTCTAGCTTAAATCTAACTTAATAATTATGTTGTAGCACTTTGGCATACTTCAATTACACGAAAAATGTTATTGTTATTTTTTTCTCTTAATTCTAAATGTTTTTGTGTGGTTTGGTTCTTTCACTAGTTTATTTTTCGTTCACGCATCATTCATTCATTATATACATAACCATTCATTATATACATAACCATTCGTTCATTATTTACATAACCATTCATTCACTATATACATAACCATTCATTCCCACAGCACTGCACTGACTTCTGTTCGCCACGGCACTGACTTGGCTCAAAGTGTCCGTGGCGCTCAGGCCCATTGGGAGGTGTGGCAGGAGGGGCGCGTCGTCGCGTTGCCCACGCGTGCCTCGGCCGAGGGCGAGTCTTCCCCTCCGCGTTCGGCTGCCTCCGCTTGCTCGCACAAGGTAGCAAGCGTGTCGTGAGGCAGCGCACGGAAGGTGAAGGCGACGTGTTTCGGTCCTTTCCGTAGATAGGACCGATGTATGTCGCTGTTCGCCTCTCGGCCGGTGTCGCGCAGGATGCGCGGCGCCTTCGGCCCCAGCGCCTTTGCAAGCGCCGTAGCCGAGCGCCTTTGAAGCTCCGGCAAGAATTGGTTTTTTACGCCCAGAACTCCAAATACGTCGGTGTTTCTAGGGTATCTGTTGGGTGGGGGTGGGGGGAGGTGCGGAAGCGCCGCGAGACGCGCTGCACGGTTTAGGGTGTATATTTGGACGGGGAATACCTGTGCTCGAGCAGGGCTGCGGGAGGCACCCCAGCGGAGCGGCCGTGACGTGGGTGGCCACGGGGGCAGGCTTGTAGACCCCGTCGACATTCCTCGCTGTGAAAACGCGGAGGCGGAAACAGCTAGATGACGCATATCCCTCAGCCGGGCCAGAATGTATACAAGCGGACCCCAGCCACAACTCCTTCTTCTGATTCTTGAGCTCGTCCGTAGAACGTCGTGTCAGTTGTGTGCGGCGTTCGGCACATCGATGTATAGGCTACGGAGGTAAAAGGGTGAAGTCGAAGTGCATGCGTCAAGACGTGAGGTGCGGCATACTAGCTTGTTCGCGCACGTAGAGGTAACGGTGCATCACACCGCAGAGCTTTTTAGAAGACGTTTTCCGTCGCTTTCCTCCGGAGTCGGCAATCTTCCAGTATAATCTTCCTCCTCACAGGTCACAAGCAAAATGGGCGAGAATTCGTTTCTTTATCGTAAATGGTATGTGAAGAGGGCGTTGGATGGTCGTGATCGAAAGAAAGGAACCATGGATTCAGTCTCTAGAAGATTTTTTTTCATAACGAGCACACGAAAGCGGTTGGTGAGGTGCCATCGGGTTTTCAACATCGGCTGGGTATTATGTAGATGATAGTAAGCCGGAAATTTGTTTAGTTTGAAATTTGAGAAATTTTAAAATTTGATATTAAATAGTAATTGGGAATTTTTATTAATATAATGGCTGTTAGTTGGAATTAAACTGATTCCATGTTTCGAGAAGATGTACATTAGGGTAGCTCCGCAGATGGAAGAATTTTCCATTAAGTACATGAATATAGTCGAATAATATACATGAATATCAGTCGCGAGTGGGTGTTTCATACAAAACATGGATAGGAAAATGCGCGACCGCGTGTTAAAATTGTGGGAATATTAAGTCCAATTGTAGCAATCGATGAGGACATTCTAAAACATTCTTTTAAATTTAGGAAAGTACGCAAGAATTTGCACACCGAGGACAATATTCTGTTAGTCAACCGAGAAGCCATTGATCTAGATTACGAACGTCAGCCTAAGAACTATAGTAAAACCTGTACGGTGTTTCAATGTTTAAAGTGAAAGTAATTCACATAAATTTGACAGAACTGTATGTGTAGATGATAAGAATAAATGTTAATAGGCTGTTAATAAATGTTAAAGGCTAATAATTCCTAGTAGTTGCTATCAATCTAATAATTGATTCCAATCAATAGAACTTTCAGGAATCGTGATTCTGTATAGAATTACACGTCCACATGCAACAGGTAGTGTAGTGTAGTAGTGTATGTTGCGTCGAACCCATGATAAATTGGCAGTTAATTTAATAAGTTGGCAACCATCCTTACCAGGCAGGTCGGTGTGTTTTTCTCATAGAGGGCTGTTATGATATCTTCCCATCGCGCCGAGTTAAAAGCGTTCTTTATGTCGATGAGGTTCAGAGCACGATTCTTCCCGTTTGTTCCGTCTTTTGCTCTTCTTGCCAAGCTGACGACTTCCGTGATAGACTCCATAGTTGATCGCCCTTTTTCGGAAGCCGAATTGCTTTTCAGATAGGTTTTGCTCCTGAGCCTTGTGGTGGTTTAGTCTCTCAAGTGTGAGGCCTTCGAGAACTTTTCCCATTGTGTCCATAAGAAAGATTGTAAATTTATGTCCATATGAAATATCTATAAGACGACGGTTCACTAAACGAATTGTCTACTTTTTTGAGTTGTAGGTTTTTAATTTTCCATTTTCGTAAAAATGTCCCGTCTTGTAAGCACCTGTTGTAGATCTTCAATGGTAGGTCCGGTCATTCTTTATGACGATACTTATAACCTCTTTGGATATATCATCAGATCCTGGAGATATGCCGTTCTTTAGTTGAGAGTTAATAGTGTTTTAGTTTCCTTTGGTCAGTTCCTCTTTCGTAAAGCGGGCGAGATGCTCCTCTCCGTCGTGAAAAGGGCGGAAGAAAACAAAGCCTTGGAAGTCATAATTGTGCACACGGGCACCAATGTATCGAAGACGCAAACCAGTGCGTGGAATTAAAAATCAAATTTTAAACCGCGCGAATTATTCTATCTGGTGTGATGGAGGACCGAGATGTGCACATCGGCAAGACGTTGCAGATACATCAAGGGTTACGGTGGGCGACGAAGATGGTGACAGCGACGCCGTCGATGATGGCGCTGGAGGAGGAGACGGCGACGACGGAGGCGATAGGGCGCGACGGCAGCTGCGGAAGCGATGGCAGCGGTGACGACGGCGGCGGCGGTGATGACGGCCGAGGGGCGGAGTCTCCGGCGGTGGCGGAGACGACATCGGCGGCGGCGGCGACGGCTTCGACGGACGCGCAATCCCGAGTGTACATTCAAGTAGGGGAAAGGATTCATTAGTTTGTTGCAGGTGTACTGTCGTAATATAATCAATAAAGAAATAGGGTTTCGGAATCTAGTTGATGCCTGTGATCCCGACATAGTGGTAGCGACTGAGTCGTGGCTAACGCAGAAAATCGGATCTCCGTAAATTTTTCATTCTGATTACAATATCTTTAGGAGAGATAGAAATAGTAGGGGTGGCGGTATCTTTATTTGCGTCAAAGCAGACTAATATTAGATTAGATTGGATCAGTACAGAGTTTGAAATGATGTGAATTAAAATGACTACTTCAGAAACTTTATTAGAAATTATTGCATGTTATAGGCCTCCCGGCGACGGCTACGAAATTTTGGAAGACATCATACACAGAACAGAAAATTAAAATGGTCATCCTATTGTTATAGGAGGCGACTTAAATATTCCTAGCGCAAAATAGGAGGGAGCCGTGAGTGAGGGGAAAGTTCTCTCTGAGAACAGAAGGGGGGATGAAAGAAATATGGTGTATGCTCAAAGATATTATAGACGAAGCGTTGCAAAAGCTTGTACCATTCGAAATTCTAAAAAAATAATCCGGATTCAGAATACTACAATTCAAAAATTAGACGAATGAAGATGATAGCGAGAAAGGCATTTAAAAACAGAAAACGCAGTATCAAGCATATGAATATTTTTCAAAATTATTCAAAAGAATTAGAGCGAGAAAAGAAATGTTTTCAGGAGACGTATTTAAATGATATTCTAGGCAGAACGGGAAATAACTGGACAGAATTTTATAAATATGTTTGTAGAAGAAAGGATAACAAAGAGGATAACTCAGTTGTTCGTGAAAATGGCAACGCATTCATCACAGCCGATCGGGCAAAAGCTAACGCATTTAATAAGTATTTCAGTTCGGTTTTCAAAAGCAATACGAACCATCCACTAATCCAAAGATCTTAAGTTACAAATCAGTTTAATATTGAAGTAAACGTTCTACGAAATAAAGTGAAATCTTTGAAAAATTGTGAGTCAAGGGGCCCAGACGACATTTCTACGGACATAATAAAACTAGAAGGAGAGCCAATATTACCGTACCTAATTAGAATATTTCACGTGTCCATGAACATTTCAAAAGTATCTGAAAATCGGACATTAGCTTTTGTCGTACCAATCTTTAAAAGTGGGGCAATAGTAAACTATGTAATTATAGGCCGGTAAGGGTCTGCAAATTTATGGAGCATCTAGTAGCGAGTTACATTGAGCAAAAATGGGAAATCAAAAATGGCCTATCATGGCCGACACGGGTTCAGGGCTGGTTACTCATGTGAAAGTCAGGTAGTCACGCTATTTCAGGCTCAAGCAGATGAAATTGATGCGGGCGGGAGAGTAGACGCAGTAGTTATAGAATTTGCCAAACCATTCGATGTTGTTCCACACGATCGAATAGTTCAGTAATTAATTAATTCAGGCATCGATGGTGGCGTAGATTAGCGAGTTTCTGCGTGACAGGAAACAGAAAGTCCGAATTGGGCAACAGTTTTCTTCCTTTGCAAGCGTTACGTCAGGAATGCCGAAAGGGAGTGTCATTGGATCTCTTCTATTTCTAGCGTTCGTTTTTTATTTACCAGCGCAATTAATGTCAAATGTTCGGCTACTTGCAGACGATTGCGTAATATATCGCATAATAAATTCGAAAGATGATGAAAAAATGCTGCAACGAGATCTTGATGCGTTATATTACTGGGCGGAAAATAATAGCATGACCATAAATACTAGCTTTAAAAGCAAATCCATCACTTTTGGCAGGGGTCATAATTAAAGCGAAACAATTTACCGCTTAAGTAACGACCTAATTCCGAGAGTTTCTTCATGCAAGTACCTAGGAATTCATTTCGGCAGTAAATTAAGCTGGAAAATTCACGTAGATTTTGTAGTAGGGGATGTCTGGAGATCTCTGCATTTGTAATGCGCATCTTAAAAAAGAGTACAGTAAATGCGTATTGCTTATTTATCGCTTGTTCATCCGATAATGAAAAAATTTGGAAAGGATTCAGCGTACGATAAGGGTTTGGAATAGATTGCCTGCAAGAACCTTTGACCCTCTTCTCGAAGCTTTCAACTGTTTATGAAATTCATTTTGGGTATTTCTAAGTTTATGAGAGCGGTAACTAACAATATTAAGTTAAATAGTGAAGTGAGGTGTCGTGCAGTGTAGAGCAGAGACAAAATGAAAGAAATGTTTTAAGTTTTATAGTGAAGTGAAGTGCAGTAAAATGAAGAACAGCGATAGTGCAGAGGGGTTTTCAGCGTATAAACACATAGTGTGGCCTTAGATTATAAGCGTTTCTTTTCTGTTTCTTCGTGTAAATTAATGTTTTATGAATCATTTTTATATTATTATTATTATTATCACTTTAGGATTATTATTACCATTATTATATTATTTGCATGAAATTTATAACCTTATTTACGGAATTAACTGCCACCGGGTTACACCGTTCCAACTAAAAAGCCCAAACTGTGTAAATGCAGATATAGAATATAAAAAATTTAATGTAGATAGATTTTATAAATTAAAATACGTAAAACAGTTGGGGACTGACATTTCGACATCCATAATACCTATGAACAGCTTTTTGGGTAGATTTTAAAATAATTTAATGAAGAGTATAGTGTCTATTAATTACTGAAATGGTGTAAAGATTTGTGGATGAGGAGTGGCAGTCCGTTGAATTCCGCTCCCGGAAGTAACATAAATGTGCTATTTTCGTGAACAGAAGAATTTTTGCAACAAAACAAAACTAGCCATTTGTCATGAAATTCGACACAAATCAGTGTTTTTTTTCAAATCATTTTTAATCCCCTTATGTACAAGTAGCAAATTTCGAGGTAGAAGATAAATCACAGGAACGTGTATAAAAGGAATTTTTTTCTAGTATCAAAAAGGAAATGGAATTTTCCAAAAAGGGACAACATATGCAATACAGAATTTTATTAAGATAAATAAGAAAATTTCAAAATTTAATAGTCTTTTATTGCTAATAAAATTTTGTACCGAAGGGAAAAATCTAAAACTAATATACAATGGAAAGAAATGAAATCTACTGAGTATGTCTCATGTAATTTTCGTTAGCGGGCTGTCACCATGATGCCCCGTTGCTTGACCGCTGGAGCGTCCAACGCCGTCCGGTTTGAGTCGCGTGGCTAGATGCAAGTGCGCGCGTCAAGCGGCGCGCTGCCCGAGCTGCGCCTGGAGCTCGGGGGAAGGCGGCGGCTGCAGCTGGCGTGACCCCACGCCCATCAGATGGCGCCCCGGCACCATCTGCCACACACAACCAAACATCCATGCAAATTGATTGAGCTTTTCGTGTTTCCGGGCGCGTCAACTGCTCTGGTCATTAGTCCCGTTAGTGTAGTGCATGGTTTTTCTCGGGAGATGGCGGTGGTCTTCTCCCGCTGGATGGCGAGATCCGTCGGCTAGTGGGGTTTCCCCCTAACCAGGACTCTCCCACCAGCGGGGCACCGCGCCAGCCGGGACAAGCTCTAAGCTCCCGACCGGTCTCCCGGAATATGTGGTAGTGTAGTGCATGTTGTGTAAGTGTGTGTGTAAGGGACAGGATAGGATAAGGAAGAAGGAGATCGCGCGTCCGTGCCGTTTGGTAGGGTACTGCTCCGGCATTCGCCTGGTGTTGATCGGAGAAACCATGGAAAACTACCGATCAGAGCAGCCGGTCGCTAGACTTCTTCTCCAGACAGCGACTGAATTCGACCTACCTGAAAAGCTAGTGTCGAAAATCCTGTCGCCGTCAGGACTCGAACATAGAACCTCCCGGTCAGAGGCGCTGCAGTGACATCAATTGATGCACTGAGCTACCGCTCCCGGTATGGAAATAGAGACTTCATGCACTGCACAGCGAGAAGCTATCGCGTTACCAATTGCGAGTGAAGTCTGAAGAAAGATTGGGCGATTAGGTCGAAATGGAAGAGGATTCGAACTGTTTGCGTTAAATTCGCAATATGTCGTATCCTTTTGAATTGAATTTGAATAGAGCAGCTCGTCAACCATTTATCTATGTATAGAATTATATATATTATAATGTCTAATATCGTACACAGATAATTTTATTTACATAGAAATGCCGCGAAAACGATGTTGCATCATGGGAATATGGAGGAACTCTAGAAAAAATGGAGTTAGAAGCACACTCCACAGATGGGGAACAAATTTCATATAACATAACCAAATGATGGATTAGCTTGCGATATGAAGTTACCCGCCAAATACGGATTATTGAGCTCCGCTTTTACTTCGTGATTGAGTTCGTGTTACGCATCCACAGAGACTCAAAACTACGCCAAGTTGCTTCCAGTTGTGCAAAACGTCTCTGTTCTCTAATATTTACGTTCGAACGGGGGCTTTTTTATTAATTTACAATTACGATTTAATGGCAAAACACTCTAAAAAATTAGAACAGTTGAAGAACAGTCTAAACGCCTGAACGCTTAGGGTCTTCATCAGAGCTTTCTCCAAAGAATGGTGCGGGAGGAAGGGGGATCCTTCTTATGCTTACTGCACATACATCAGTCGCATTGCCAACCTAAATTTATTTCGGGAATATTGTGTTCTGGTTTTATTTATCTGTAAATTTATTTTGTTAATTCATCAGTTACCTATATGTTGATAAATATGCAAGTAGAGAAATTAATTACTAATTTAAATAGTGGTTTGTTTCGTAGAAAATTGGTTTCTGTTATTTTCTTTTTCTATTTATTTTTCTCAACCCTGATTTTAAGGTGTAGAAGCATTAAAAAGCATAAATGCTGTTGTATTAAGGTGGCCGTGACAGCTGAGGCCATCAAGACCAAAGATATTTGAGTGTATTACATAAATACACATGTAGCGCTAGTGTAGCGTTACAAATTGAAGGCTGCCATATTGCAGGCACGTAACTCCCGGGCAGGTGTTGACAGTTGTGTTGTGTCCGTACGCGACGAGAGTTGTGGTATTTCCCATGTAAATTAGTACTTTGAACTTATTTTATCTTACTATACAAGGATTATTATTTACGCATCAATAAAATATATAATGAGAGCTTCATGATTCTGTGACTCAAGTTCAATATAAAGAAGAATTAGGTTACAAAAGCAACTTTCAATAACCCAAATGATACAACCAAAACATGTTTCGTTTAGTAACATGAGTACTTTTCATCTAATTGAAACGTATAGTTTAATTTGGTCCTAGCATACCTGCACACAGAGTAAGAAAATATATTCGTTATATATACCCAAAATATTTTATTAATTTGAAAGCTTGTTCCTATTATTAAAAGTCTGACTACATAACGTGTTAATGGGAGTAATTTACTACACTTTAGAACAGAACTTACCCCCCTTTTCTGCAGACCCCACCATACGAGTTTTTCTGTCCAAAAATCACCGATTTTTGCCGCTGCATTACATAACTTTCTCTATGCTACGTATATTACTCCGTATACAAGTAAAAATTAGAAAAGAGATTACAGGAGTTTTGGTCATTTCATAGCATTCTTAAGAATGAAGATTTTTGTATGCCAATATTTACTTAAATCATTTTCACTTTAAAGAATAATTTGAATCTGTCCTTCAATAAACGAAACTGCATTAGCTAGAGAGGGCAACAAAACGATGCAAAAATGATGAAATTATATTCGCTGAATTGAAAGTCAAACAATTCAAGCTATTTCCAATTACGTTATTTTTAAAACATTTAAATGTTTCGTAATTTATTTATCATAGTGTATAGGTACAATAACAATGTGATTTTCGAAGTTTTAAATCTGCAATATCCCGTGAAAGTGTTAAGACACAGATTTAAATGACCGCTTCCGTATTTGCCTACAATATGGCGGAGAACGCAATGTTCAATTTCTTACGCTAGTGCTCGCCTCTCACCATAGGAGTCGTGCGCCTTTATCAAGACAGAGGTGCACCATAAACCCGAGATTAACCGGAAAGGAGTTTATTATTATCACTCTGAAGTAACACTCTAAGTAAAAGTAAGGTAAGCACATACAGACAAAATTAAACACTTCATGTATTACAAACAATATTCCCACAGTTTGTCGTCATTTATTCATAGATGTGGAAGCTTTGAATGTTTTTTACATCGTTATTTAAGCGTCAGGAAGATTGAGGTATACGGCCAACACCACAAAACAATTGAAGCTTGGTAAACAAAGTTAACTAAACTTGCATGCCGAGGACACACACCGGCAAGAAACGATCTGTTTCCCTTTGTCAAAGAACTAGTGTCCGGAAAAACGAGCACCGTGGCGTGCGACCTTTCAATCATTTCGAGGGCACGAGTAAATATTACTCATTCGCTTGGTGATTCGCGGGCGCTGCTGCAGCGAATTGGAGCTAAGTCATTATGAACGCTTGTTCTTGGACGTTTCTCTCACGACGAGCAGAGTTGCCAAACTTCGCGCGAAAATTATTTGCTCGGTGAGAATTGGGGGAAATTTCGTCTTTTCTGTTTCATTTAGTGCATAACGATAAATACTTTTCTCACAGTCATGTAATATTTGTAAATATTTTTCAACAAAAAAGTTAAGCCCAATTTGGACTTGCACCCATTGAAAGGGTGCAAGTGTGAATCCTTGTCTCTGGATAGAGAAAAGGCTTGTAAGGCTCAAGATGGGTGAAGTGTCATGTTCTTTTCCTTATCGTGTTACTTTGTTTCTGTTTCCCGTTCGCTCTTTCCTGTTTGTAAATTTCTTACTAGAACAGTTTTTTCAACTTTTACGATTGTAGTTTACACCAAATGAAAGAGGTATGCTGTTAGAGCTGCAGGAATTTTTCATCTTGATGCTATCCGACAATATAATGACTGGTATTTAATTTCGTTTATTGCTTCCTTGGCATCATGTTTCTTATTGTCAGCAAGTGAAACAATACACTGTGCAAAATTTAGCGAAAGAAATGAATTGTAATAAGCATGTAAAATGAAAGAAAATTGAGTTTTCGGACTTGGTTGTGAAATTAAAGAACGATTGATGAAATTCGTGCGTACTATATCTATTGACATGTATTGGGTACTAAAGTTCGTGTACGATAAGCATAAAATGATGAGAGAAGGATAGGTAAAATAATGATTTATGAATGACATTGCATATCCTACTATTCTAATCTAATGCAGACATTCGCCCGCCCCCACAGCCTCACCTCCTCAGTCGACTGTAACATGTGGGCTGAAGGAACACATGCGTCGCAGATAGCCTTCTCCCCTTCAAGGCTAATTCCTCTTAGGAGAGACTGAAGTGCTCATAAAGCAACGATACGAATGAGACTGACAGCTGAGTGGGTGGCATATTACTTCTACATGGCCGAGAACGTCTCATTTGCATTGTGTATTGAGAGAAGTATTGTTGGACTAGTTCTTTGTTCCAATTGCTCGAGGAGACCCAAATTTATTATACTTAACCATATATATACCAACCCCATATATATATATATATATATATATATATATATATATATATATATATATATATATATTGTGATTCATCGGACGATTGTTTGCTTTGTAGTTTCAATTGTTTAGAGCTGAAAATCACAGGTTTGTTTGAATTGCGCTATTTTGTTAAAATTTGAGTGTTATTTGCAATTGAGTGTTTGTGGTAAAAGTCAGATTATTCACTAAAACATTGAACATTCAGAACATATTTTGGAAATTTTAAAAATATTTTCAGTCATACCATAATATCGTTTAACACATTACTTTACATGAAGATATATCAACATTTTTGTTCTTCAATGTAACAGAGTATTGTTATTTAATTCAAATGTTGATGCTGGAAAGTATTTTTTTTCATTTGCAGAGTCAGGAATTGGATAATGCTCTTCTTTAAATGAGTACACATGTATAGTATTGGTTATATCCAGGGAACGGAATGTATTGTAATAAAAATAAGAAAAATATGTACATATATATGTAGTTATTTTTTCAAAAATATGTAAGAAGAAATTGAAAATATGTCAAATCAAAATTCGTTATAATGTATAAAATTCCATTCTTCAAGCGTGTTCCGAGCACAGTACGTTGCCGATCAGATCGTGGATTAAGGGAGGCTGAAAGAAAGTTTTACATTTACAGAAGCAATTATTCGCTAGTTCCATCCGAAATATATACTTTCGTATTTTATACAAAGTTTACGAGGAGCCGGCGCTCAAGTGAATAGTACTAATAACGATGGTCCGGTGTTAATTCAAGCGCATCGCGTGCTTTTGAAGTATTTCAGTAACAAAGTTTTCCAGTAACATATTTATCGAACATCGCATGTGAAATGTTCATTTTCGACCTATAAATATATTTAAGTGTAATGAAATATGTAGCAATAGATAAAATATGTAAAAATATGTAATTATACCAAAATATGTAAAAATATGTAAAATATGTTAAAATTGATAAAATATGTAAAAATATGTAATTATACCAAAATATGTAAAAATATGTAAAATAAAAATTATGTCAATTCGTTCAGAATGTCGTGTTAAGTGTTAAAAAATATTAGTGAATACAGGTAACTTGTCCCTGTAAAAATATGTATTTACATGAAAATCCGTTCCCTCGTTATATCATTATTAATTTGTCAAATTCGTAAAAAGAAAAAACAACCATTAAAATGAAAATTTGAGCGCTGGGAAGCTGCTTGGCGTACCTGGTGGTAGAGGTCCCTGGAGGCGTAGGGCCACAGGGGCAGCATGTTGGGGGTGGCGCTGCGCCCGGCCCACGCGCCCATCCACCGCTCCCAGGGCGCCGCCTGCGCCTGCGCCTGCGCGGGCCACGCCGCCCACAGGCGCGCCGCCGCCGGCTCCCACGCCCGCCCCATCCTCCACACAAACACACATTAAACATGCACCAGGCGCACCGCTCAAGTCCTCCACAAACGGAATGCGCAATTGCGGAGGAAAACTTTATTAGCATACTGCACTTTTTATTCACATAATATCCACCAGAATTGAGATATTTGAGTACCGTGAGATCAACGTTGGCGGCGATCGGGTAGCGGTTAGCGTATCGGACTACTATACCCTAGTTTGCGGGTTCAAACCCGATTGTGCCGTGGATTTTTAAGGGCGAAAAAATCCTTCGTATGCCTTCCTTCGGAGGGGAAGTAAAGCCGGCTGTCCCATGTTAGTGCATTTACTGCATGTAAAAGATCCTCAAGCCTAAATGACGCCTCTGACCTAAATTCAAATCGCCTGTTTCGTTGCCCAAGTAATACCTTCTGTCTCCCATGATTGGTAAAAGGAGTGTAACGAAATTTGCGTGGTCAGACGAAAGAGCAGGCCTCATGGCCTGAGTCTCGCCACGTAAAATAAGGCAACTTCAATTCAACATTATTGGCCGTGTCGTAGAAACCTGCCGTCTGAAATAGGTGACAGTGTTTGATCTGCCCCTGTAATGTTGATCTCACGATAAGAGAAATGTCTCAGTTATGGTGGTTATTATATTGAAACATTGCAACATGTGCCGTATTTGCTACAATAAAGGTTTTACATGAAATTGTATTTCAGTTTCCTTTCCCCGCAGAGAAAGTATTTTAATCGTGCGTCAGAAAACGGTAAATTTTCGACAGAAAAAACTTACTGACGGTCTCTGCTAACGAATAATACATCAATCTTGTTCATTTATGTAGTAAATAGTAACTAGTGCAAACAAAGCACATACTTTCTGGGATTGTTTCTAAATGCTACGCAATATTATACTACTACATAAACCACTAACGTGTTTTCCATTAGCATATTTTTTTTCCGCTGTGAGACCAGATCTCAGATCTTAAGAGTTAATTTACCGGAATTCATACCACTACGCCACAAAATCGCCATAGGGATTAAACTCGTAAAGAGACATAAAAAATTTAAATGAACGATCCATGTAAAAAAAAATCCTCAACAATCAAAATATCCGTTAGAAACTCCCAAAACCTCCAGTCCGTTCAGCTCTATAAGGGGATATCAATTTTGAACAAAAATCAGCTGAATGGTTTAGGTGCTAGTTGTCCATAGACGGACTGAACTAGTTAGAAAACTAACTAGTGCGCGAAAAATCTGTGTCATATACAATACCTATGTCATTATGTCTGTGTCATATATAATGTCTGTTGTATATAAATAGCACTACTAGTTTCTTTATTTACAATTCGCTGTTACATACGAGGAGAAACTTTAATGCAAATATTTCGTGGGGATACTGACAAAATAATATTTTTAGAAATTGCATAAATTTTAGACTTTAATTAAGCGAAATCAGCTGTTGTTGTTTTATTTTATTTTTGAAAAAATTGCGCATGACCGTTTTTAAAGATCTGATTATTTACAACAGACAGAAAAATCGCTATCTCCAATTTTGTAGTCTTTAAATGTTCACTTTTTTTGGTATTTTCGAAAATACGGTGCAATAGCAGAAAATGGGTCTTGCACCATATGTTTACTGTTCTTTATTACTAGGGAGTGGATTTCTATGATTATGAATATTTTTGCCCGTTCCTTCAGTGCATAACTAAGTGAAAGTTCTTGACATTTACTTACAATATGATGGTAAATACGTACAATGTTAGTGCATATTTGCTCGATTTTTCCTGTTGGAGCATTTTTGGTTTCGAATATTTTGTTAAAATAGATACTTACTTATACAATGTTTCATCTTTTCATTGAATCTATTTATTAATTTTTTTATTTTTTTTAATTTGTTGCGACCTTAATCGACGTAACGCGTCTCTTCGCCCCGTGTGGAGCGTTGTGCGCGGAGTAATCCTCTATTAATATCTCTCGTATGTAAGCAGAGAGTGTATATTATGAATGTAAGTCTCGTCACGTCTGTCGGTTGTCAAGAGGACCGCCAGGTAGAATCTCCGCGTACATACCCCCTACTATGCACTCCTGCGTCACTACTCAGCGGTCAGAAATGGGAAGGAATTAGTAAAGGGGTAGGGTTTAGGACACTTCACAGGGGTTGGAATAGGCCATGTGAAACAGCCCAACTCGTTTTGTTGGAACAAATTTTACATGAGATTCGACGGGAATCGAATCCGGACCGCGGTGGTGAAAGGCTAGCGACTTCGCTATGTGCCACGAGCGAGCCTGATTATTTGTGAACGAGCCTGATTATTTTAATTTATTTGAGAACGTTCATTGATTGGAAAGAGCTTGTCACTGTTTGGGTCTTTTTGTTTTCTATTTATGATAAAATACTTGTGTAAATATAGGATATTTCTGGATAACATATTTTTAAACCGGTCAGAAGAACCACACAGACGTACCATAGTGTACTTCACTAAAACGAATATTTACTTTAATTATTTCTCTCGCGAAGTGGGGTAGATTATATTATGTTTGCACAAAAATATGTTTTTTTCATTCCAATCATGCTTCTTCTGAATTTTATCAAGAAAGGTTTAGAGAAGAAATGAAATATTCTCAATTTTAATTGCATATTTCAGCATATTTCAAGATTTTTAGGGCATAAAAATCTTCTCCCTATAAATCAGAATTCATGTTTTGTGTGTCCTTGATATCAAAAATATCAACGTCCGTCTGTCTGTACGTGTCTTCGTCTGTCAGTGTGCCAGTCCGCCTGTGGTCAGAGCTAACTCCTAAGCCGTTCAGTGGATATTTTCTCAATTAATATTACTCAATCGATTTCAAAGAACGGCCCTTAGAGTTAGAAACGAATATTTCGATTTTGCGGGTACTTTAAAAGGAGCATCAAAATGTCAAAAAGTTTCTCAAAAATGACTCGTAGAATAGGTTAAAGGACGCCTAAAAGCAATGCGCAGGTCTTCTTTTCGTTGAAATCCTGACTTTTGAAAATTGCAAGAGTTCAATTTCTTTCGGCTTCTTCAAACTACGATTTGAAGATAGAGACTTTTAATTCAAGTATTTTTTTCCTCCGTAGTTAGTTCCTTCATTAATGTCACGTATATTTTTTTTTATATTTTAGTAGCTTTCGCGCAATATTTTCTGCAAAATGTGCAATTTTAAAAAATAACAAGAACAATATTTTACATGATACAATACAATATTTACATTTATTTTGCTAAGTGTACTCTATAAGAAGATGTGAATGTCGTATTGCCATTTTCTTGTCTTTTTTTAAAAACGTACAGAAAAAACAACTTTTTTTACTTGTCTCTCACATCGTTAATATTTACATTAACGATGATTACTTTAGATTATTGCATTGATAAGTGTACATGGGCTTTAAATGATGTCTGACAAATTTTCTCGAAAACTCAAAAATTTTCTGTGTATATGAGCTCAAAATTCCGCATTTTCAGGAGCTCTAAAATACTTTTTTCTGAAAAACGTTTTTAAATTTTCTTCAAACTTTTCGTATGGATTGTGCTAATTGCACTGTTTGAAATGACAAAAAATTTATTTTACTGTATTGAATGACTTTTAACGAAATTTTTCGAAAACTCGAATGGTTTTGGGGAAAAATATCTTCTAATTTAGCATTTACAGTTACGCTTAAACGTTATTTTCTTTAAAACGACTCCTAATTTTTCAACGAAAATTTCCATGTAGGACGAGGTTTTACGAATATTCTTAAAACAATATTTCTGTTCTACCATTAGGAAACCGAAAAAAAGAGACTTCTTTATTACAAGCCCTACACTTTTACTACTTACACTTTTTTATTACAATTATTACATTAGCTCTGAGAAAGACTGTGAAATTCTGTATCACTTCTAGTTTTATTGTTGGTCATCTACGACATTCCTTTTGACAATAGGCTAAGATGGGAATTAAAAGAAATATTGGCACACAGGTTCAAGGAAAGGAAAGAACCAAGAAAGATTTGGAGGTTTTACATTTTGCAACACGTAATGTCTGTGATGAAGTACTTTCCTTGCTTTTTACATAAGATGTAATTTAGATATGACAACTGCAAATGGATTGACTGCATTTTGCATTGCAGCGAATCATCACAAGTGAATGTGTTTGCCATTACTGCTTTATTACGTCTCTCTTCATGTAAGAGAGAACTTAATAAGAATGATTTGAGTCGTAATACTGTTCAGAGTGTGCAGTTACTCCTGAAGAGAGGTACAGATGTAGGTAAAAGGGGGAGAGGGGAAGAGTGCATTGCATCGAACTGTGATGTGTAATAAAATGGGTGACGCAACTTTCATACAGAAAGCTAGTGTTGTTAATTGTGTTAGTAAGTTTGACAACACACCACTAATTCGTGTCAGAAAACGCAGATTGGAAAGATATCTTTTGTCAGCTAGATCTGGTCTCAACCATTTTTAAAGTCCTTTCTAACCAATGGCGTTGTGAAGACTTCTGTTACTAAAGTGGAGTCCCTTTTATTGCTTATTTATCCTTGAAAATAGATTTTATTACATGGGAGTTTTTTTTTTTCTCCTTTCAAAATTGAAAATTTAAGTAGTATATGACTTAGTGTATAGGGATCACAGAATTTTGAAAATGTGCACACAATTCACTTTTCCCCATAGCACGTCATACGCAGTTTTTAACTGTTTTTTGACGTAAAATAAAAATAAATAAATAAATAACAAATCAAAATCAATGAGATAGTTCATTAAAACAATTTTGTACTTCTGCTTCGGAGCGGCACATTCTGAATGAATTGCAAGGTGTGCATAATGTTGTAACTGAAATGTATACGAGTATTATTGTGATTATACAGTATCTTATTAAAATAAACTTACAACTGAGCTTCTGTGAAGTAGTAGTGAAGCCCACTGCAGATCACAAATATCAGCATCTGAATAAGATGAGCGAAAAAAAGTATTAAAAAAACATTGAGTTTCTTATATAGTACAAACTTAATATTTGATAATCACTAAACACAAACTAATGAAATTATGCGAAGAAATTGTTTAATGAAATGGGCAGGAATACAAAAATACTTACGCTTTATGATCACCTGTAATGAAAGTAACGTTTTGAATGTATTGCATGAATTTAAGCAACGACCCTGGCAGGCATTTTTTAATATTATTTTTACTTCCTCATATACCACCTATGTGAGAGTGTATTATAATGCTGCACCGAAAAAGGCAATTTTTCAACAGAAAAACAAATTTTCTGAGACCTTGATATAAAGAAATTGGAAACTTTTTGCTCCTATATGAAGTAAATGATTTTCTCTAATTCGTTGGGCACTCAGAATTCGCATTTTAAAAGCCCTTGATACTCAACCAGTCATGGTACAGAATGCCATGAACTTGTTCTAGTTAGTTTCCTAATCTGTTAAGAATCGGCTAGATTATCGGTTTTCACCCACCCTCATCGCAGTTGCTAACTATTGGCCCCTAAAAACCTTTTTTAAACATTTTTTTTTAGTTTTTCACTCCCCTAATAGACGACTTTAAGATTACCTTAGAAGGGTGAAATGCAAATTTTCTTTGAAAAATTTGGAGAAGTTTTGAAAAAGCCTCGTTAGAGCGTTTCTGAAATTGGGCAGTTTTGAGGTCATTTTCATACAAATGTTTAAAAAATTAATAAAACAATGTATTGAAAATGTTAATAATATAAATATTAACAACGTGAGAGATAAATAAAACTAGTGGTTCTACAACAGCGCATACTTTCTCGCGATATTATAATGTTATCGTTACGCAAAGTTATGACTTAATTTCTCCCCTGCTTGAACTTTTTTTTATTCATAGGTTAAATGAAAATACATTTTTGGCATGGAATTCAATGTATAAAGTTTTCATTGTATTCATGAAGATATCCGATGTGTATTTTACTTCTTAATATTCTGTCTAAGCACTATGAGAGCAAATAAATAATGAAAAGGTAATAAATAACACAATCCACTGGCGGTGGAGGCAACGGCGGCGACTGTCCGCTGCAGCGTGTTGTTCCAGCGCTGCATTAAAGAAACAATGGGAGGTTATTTGGGTTATACAGTTAACAACGCAGTAGCAGTGATAGCTTTTGCAAGCAAATGCAAATAGTTCGAAAAATATATAATAGTAATTATTAAATACTATAATACTGTAATATTCTCCAAATCTGTTCCTTTTAACACGAATTACAAGTTACTCTTTGTAACTTGTATCAAAGAGACCTAAACATATAATGCTAAATGCTCCATACGTTTCCACACCTAAAAAATTTCCCCAAAATCTCATTACTAAGCGAAGAACAAACGTTTCGTTCCATGTTTTAAATAAAAAAAATTAAATAAATAAATGAAACAAAGCCTCATAATGGTGCCATGCTAATGATCAACAAAAAGAAAAATCCAAATAATTTCACATTTCATTATCTTATCACCTTCAACAATGAACTTCTAAAAATATACCCACTCCGTTGTTTCTCAAGGCAGCATACGGTGGTAATATAAAATTCAGTGACGAAGCTTAGTCTTGCAGTTGGGTATTCTGAAACTCATAACTTAGATTTTTTTGTAAATTAGCTCCTTTCATTGATTTTCTTATTTAGCAAAAACGTCGATAATTTGTTCTTTTAAAACCGTCGTTTCCGCACAGTTAATTTGGCAGAGACTTTTTGATAGCCAGTGTAGTGAAATTACCGACTCTGATATTTACCATGGAATTTCTCAGGAATGTTTTTACTCTCTTTACATAATCATATTACTTTCACATAATGCTGTAGATCACTGGTTCTCAAACATTTTCCCTCCGGGCCCTCTCATGACGAGGGAGGAAATCATTACTCCTCCCATCCTATTTCTTCTATTAAATATAAAACCATTTTTCTTTTAAAAAACCATTACATTATTCTCTCTTACCAAATTCATATCAACAAAATTCTGCATGACCAAAAAGGATGCATTATATTATATAATAAAATTAAACGAAAATTATTTATTACATTTTCGTTTATTGAAAAAATATGAAAAAAGACAATGTTCATTAAGCAGCTAACAAGAATTTCAAGAAAATTAAGAATTTAAATTACAAAATTCAGAGTGATGAATGAGCTTGCTTTTGACAAGAACGCCTATCAAGACGTGGCGTTAGAGTAGAAATGGCCACTTGGACTTCATAGCTACCAAAGCTGATAACCTGTCCCGCACTAATAAGTTGTTGCAAAAGGAATCAAGGTCTATATTGCAATTTGGTTCAGTTTTGAGTATTTCTTGATAATATGTATCCAGAATTCAAAGAAAGGCACTGCACATCATTAAATTTACTCTTCAATGATGTAACACAAGTGAGATCAATGAGTTGTTCTTGCCACAACTCTAATTTCTTCATGAAAGCCTTCACTTTTTCATTCCAAGATAGTACAGCTGCCTGAACCGTTAAAGTGAAATATTCAGAATATTTAGTTTCTCAAAAATATCAGTGAGGCAACCCATTTTCCATTGAAACAATCTGCCAGAGAGTGGCCTTTTTCCTGTACGAAACAGAATACCTAGTTCCATAGTCCAATCATTCTCTTTAGCACTTGACCTGTTTAAGGCATCGAGCATTACTAAAAAAGAGCAGTTAAGTGTGTTTAGCACCGATCTCCTCACATAACACTTTGAAAAGACTTGAATTTAATGGTTTTGACTTAATAATATTCACTGTTTGTAGAACCGTCTGTAGTAATTCATGAAGGGGTGAACAAAGTTCTTTGGCAGCCAGAGATTGTCGATGTATCATGCAGTGCATCCATATTGCATCGGGAGCTACAGATTTAACTTTCGCTTGCAATCCACCACGAATACCAGACATTAATCGAGCTCTGTCAGTTCATATCCCAATGCAGTTATTCCACGATATCCTCTTTTAATTAGAGAAATCATTGATTATTTCAGGAAGACTTTCAGCCCTATTTGATCCCAGTATTGGTTCACAGAAAATAATTTCCTCCCTAATGTTATACTCGTCAACGCAATGAACATTAATAATCAAATGAGCATCTTTGTCAATGTTAGTCGCTTCGTCTACTTGAAATGCAATCCAGTTATCACGCAATTTGTTAATTAACTGCTCAAGTAAGACGTCAGAAATATCAACAATTCTTCTAGAAACTGTGTCATTAGAGAGGGGAATACTTTTCAATTGTTGAGGAAATGAGCCTCCAAACATCATTGAATCTATATTTATTGCTGCTAGTAAAATCAGTGTTTCTGCTACTGTGTGTGGTTTCTTGCATTTAGCAATCCTACAAGACACTGGGTAGGAAGCTAACAGGACCTTTGGAGTAATATTTGTAGCTTTAGTTGAATTCTGCCGGGTACACTTTACTACATTCCGTTTTCTGACAAAAAAAGTTTTTGTTTTTTTTTTTGTTAATTCAGAATGTTTCGTTTCAAGATTCCTCTTTAACTTCTTAGACTTCATACTATCAGCAGCGAAAATGATTAAACAAATTACATATTGCAGACGTTCTTCACCATTTACAGTAGTTTTCGTGAAGCCTAGCGACAAATGTTTCTCATCATATAGTCTCGTTTTCGCCTTCGAAATGAAACGCTCGCCTCCTCCAGATAACGGAGCTCTGGTGCCTTCATTTCTGTCACTAATCAGGAACCGGTTCATTCTCGCCAAGTTTGCCTCACGATTTACGAAAGACGTTGTGTTGCACGAGACGAAGCTTGCTCTGCGTGGGAGGCGTTAGTTCCCGGAATGCAATGATAGAAGATCACGCGTTACAATCACAGAGAAGAGAAGCGCAGCTGAGCGACGACCTGTTTGTTCCGAAAGAAAAGAAAAATCTTAATGTTTCTACTGAGAAATTAGTTTTTCTCCTTTCGTATTTTCGATGAAGCACAGACGATTTTACGTTTTCCCTCCTGGGGGTCGCGCCCCACAGTTTGAGAACCACTGCTGTAGGTAAAAGGGTAAGCTAGACTTGAAACCTGTAGTCCATCTGAGTCACTACTGTATCAATTTTGTATCTTTGAAATAATTCTGATCCTGAAAGTTCATACATAATCATCACAGCTTTCATGCAGATTTCAATAGTCTCTTCATATGTAACACGGTATACTACGTATCTATACTATTTCTATCTCTACAACATATTACTTGCTTCATTATTTCACATTGTAAAGCGAAAACCACATTTAGATATCGTGAAATATTTAGAAGTTATGGGACTGGCGTATAGTCACTGGGACATTCTCTATAACAATAAATCTTTAGCTTCATTAGTTGTTTCATAAAGAAAACACAAACAAAAATTACACAAACAACTCTAATTTCCCGCAACGTCAGGTGATGAGCTGAATTTGTTTGACCGAGACGTGGACGTGCATCGCGGTACAAGTCCGTGCCTCTCGGTAGCCTAGGTACTCTGCCCAATGAGTGCGAGTAAGAGGGAGATAGCGCGCGCCCTGTTTTGAGCATGCGCGGCAGAGCCAGCCAGTGTCTATCCGCTGGCAGACTCCTCGCTCAGCAACCAGCCCCAAAGAGTATATCCCTGCGGCCCTGCTAATTCTCTCTCGCGTAAGCGGTCGCGCGTTAGGTCTCTTTCGCATGCCATTGATGGAATTAATGACAATTAAAACATTTATTTTTGTCATTTCTAGGCTTACTCTAAATTACAATGTTACTCATTTTCTATTACCCAACAATGTTATAAATTTAATGATTTTCCCTCGTATTATATGGTGTATAACGTACGTAGTATATGATAATGAATTATTTATTTCGAATTATTGAAAACTCTACTCGTGTGTGGCGATACGGCAAGAAGATTAATAGGCTGATTTGCAGTGGGCGCCATAGTTTGGCCGATTTCATCGACCAATTCAGAAGCCATGGCGGCTTACATCAAGTGTTCCACAATAAATTCTACGCTGCGACGAAAAGATGTTTCCACACAAGCAAGAAACAGTACTCATCTCAATTTTGTTTAGGCTGTCAGGATGAGAATTCTAGAGGCCGGCTGCTCTGATAGGTACTTTTCAGTGGTTTCTCCAATCAACACCAGGCGAATGCCGGAGCAGTACCCTAACAAACGGGTCACGGATCACGCGCGATCTTTCTTTCCTCTTCCTTGTTCCATCCTCTCCCCCTACACACACTTACACTAACATGCACTACACTACCACATATTCCGGGAGGCCGGTCGGGAGCTTAGAGCTTGTCCCGACTGGGGCGGTGCCCCGTTGGTGGGAGAGTCCTGGTTAGGGGAAAACCCCACTAGCCGAAGGTAGGTCGGCTCCGGATCTGACCATCCAGCGGGGGGAAATCAGCGCCATCTCCCGAGAAAAACATGCACTACTCTTACGGGACTAATGATCAAAGCCGTTGACGCGCCCGAAAATACGAAAAAATCAATCAATCAATTTTGTTTACCATACACTATTTTATTAATGAAATAACACCAAATGTTTATTGTGTTTAATAAATATGCCTTACATTCGAATTTGTAAGAAACTTATACGGCATTCCAATATGTATGAAATGAATTAATTTTCCCTTAACGCATATTTTTGTGCTTTCATATGTAATTCTGGATTGTAAACTATTTGTCTTGTATAGTATTTTCGTTGCTTACTTGCAAATAAACTGCAGGCCCATTGTTGGAGACATTATTGGAGACATTATTGGGAGACATTATTGGAGATTCCAAGTAATAAGACTGAAAAATAATTGTTGAAAATATTTTAGGTTTTTGTATTTTTATTCCATTTTACTGATGTAGCGAAAAAGTCGGTTTTAAATCACTTTTCACACTTTTTTCTTTCCTTTAATTATTTCAAAAATTATATTGTTTTGTTTTGTCTCTCTAAAGTTATTTCCAATTAATTGATTATTACTTTTCATCATATAAATAGATTAATTAAAATTGTATTTCTCGCGATTATAATTAATCAATTACAATTAATTGAATCCGTTTTTGCGATCACAACTCGCGGCGACTTTAAATCCCGTATTGTGACTCGCTTGTGGCACATAGCGAAGTCGCTCGCCTTTCGCCACTGAGATCCGGGTTTGATTCCTGTCGAATCTCATGTGAAATTTCTTCCAACAAAACGAGTTTGGCTGGTTCACAAATGCTAGTTCAGCCTCCGTGAAGTGTCCTAAACCCTCCCCTATTCCTTCCCAATTCTGGCCGCTGGGTAGTGACGCAGGAGCGCGTAGCAGGAGGCGCGTACGCGGAGATGCTACTTGGCCGTCCTCTTGACGACTGACTGCGACGTGACGTGACGTGACAAATAAAGTTAATGAAGGATTACTCCCCAGCGCACAAACGTAATGGATGATTACTCCCCAGCACAAAGCGCAAAACGTCCCTTGATACGCGTCGCGTCGAATTGTAGACGCAACAAATTGCTTTAAGCCGCCGCGCCTGAGCCCAGGGGCCCAGCCGCCGAGACTGCCGCTACCGGCCAGAACAGCCGAGGATGGAGCGGCACTGACAGTTCCGATTCTTGAGGGAGAGCAACGTATAAATTTCAACAGGCAGATAAGAAGCAAGCGCGCAAACTCCGAGGCTCCGAGACTGCGAAAGAAAAGCCAGCGAGACCGATCGATAATAGAATGCGTTTTGCCCGGTTCTAGCGCTTATCTTGATGATTCGTTTTGCTATGGGATATTTTGTTATGTATCAAGCAAATAAGCGCTAAGACAAGATGTATAGACTGTTGATGCAAAGTTATTATTTGATTGTCACATGTATACATAACTTTTTAAAATTTACATGCGAAATAATTTTTTTCATACAACTACTCACGAAAGCACAGAAATTAATGCAAAAATTTACTGAACCGTTGTCAAAATTTTATTGACTCATGAATTTTTCATTACAGAAAAACATTGATAATTTTTCATAAGTTTGTACATTAAATTCTAATGACGGCAAACACACGTCACCTGGACTCCAGCCTAGTTGAGTGTCGTCTACTTTCTCCCTTCTCTCTCTTTCTTTTTACTTTGCTGACTCTTATTTCACTAGCAATGAATCAAGCTTGTGCTTCATATGACTAAATTCCAGAATATTTCAAATTAATTTTTCCTATCTTAAATTATGACTTTCTCTTTAGTAATTAGGGTGAGGATAATTATGACATTTAATTAGATATTTTCCTAAGTTAACTCAGTCATGTCAAATCTATTATATATTCACGTTTCATAACGGTGAGTGAAACGAAAAACGTTAACTTTTTAGTACACATATTTACATATTTTACCCGAAAGTACTGTACATGTTTTACTCATAAGTACATGTTTTTACATATTTATGAATATATCCATTTTTCTGTAATTTTTTTGTATAATTCATTTATCTTACGTTTTCTATAAGGAATCGCCAAGACAATTCAGCGTTCTCAATTACATTTTTCCTGCAGCCTCGACTCTAGAACGGCGCTATTGCATCGCCTTAAAATGCGCCTGTCAATAAATATAGGCAAAAACAAAAGGGCAAGGCGTGAATGCAATCCATACCTTCTTATGTGTTAGTTTTGAGCGCGGTAACGCACAGAACAGAAGGCTGCTTAGTAAGGAAGTTGGCAATGACACGTTGAGCAGGCGATATCGCGCGCCCACATCGCATCTTTCAAAGGTCTCGCGTGACCTTGATAATCTTCACCACGTTATAAAAGGCGGTTATTTCCGTTCATTCTGAGTGGGGCGCAGAGACTTTCCCTGAAGACTGACTCTTCATTGAAGCGCCAAACTACACCTACACGAGAGTGAAGATATTTGGCGTTTACCTGCATAATGCGACAATAAGAACAACAGTCACGAAGAGCTAGGTTTGTAGCCGGTTGTTGCGAAACATAAAATCCCTGATATGACTGATCGCGTTTACATTTTTCATTAACTATAAGGCTGACGTCCGTATCTATTT
This sequence comes from Teleogryllus oceanicus, assembly GCA_964035755.1. NCBI lineage: Eukaryota > Metazoa > Arthropoda > Insecta > Orthoptera > Gryllidae > Teleogryllus > Teleogryllus oceanicus. The sequence goes on along the minus strand of CAXIVR010000002.1, from coordinate 48,210,692 downwards.
TTTAAAATGATTTAGCCGATTGATGAAAAACATTGTCCAATTCCTCTAGTAGGGAGCTGTCTTTGAAGTAATCGAGACAAGCTTGTATGAAATCAGTTTTACTAGTCTGTATAAAGTTACTGCAAGTACCGTTACAACAGTTACAATTACAATTAATCATATTTGTTTTTTATGGGTGGGTAAGAAATGGCAAACGTTTCTGGCAGCCAGAGTGATCACAGGTTCGCACCTCCTACGCAGCATTTGGTAGGTACTTTATCAAGTGATGACTGGAAAGAGTTAGTACGACAGAAACTGCAAAATTGTAATATTATGTACCCTTTAGTAACAGAATGAGAAAATATATACTGTTGTAATGCTACAAATTTTCTTTAGCATTAACTCCCAAACGAAAAGTAAGGTTGAAATTTGTATATCATCATTAAAATTCGTGAAACACTCTCTGATGCCGGGTTTCCAATTAATAACTAATGGTGAATCAACTACCTCGTATGATTCATAAGACATACATTACATTACAATTCTGCAATTTGTGATGTACTACATCTTCGGTCGTCAGTGAAAAACCGTTTTCAGCAAACGAATTTCGCAGGATTGAAGCCTGTCATTTACGAAGATTTGCAATTTTTAAAAGCTCAATGATTTTGATGAAAATGTGGATTATACCACATTTATAAGCACACAATGCTTATAGGTTAATGATAACCCACAATTTTGTTTCTCAGTGAAGAGGGTGGGAATCAACTCCCATCCTTAAAATTAGCACAGGCCTGTTAGTCCCAAGTTCCGAAGATAGAAGTAATGTAGAGACTAATTTTGTATAAGTGTTCATAGAACGTAACAAAATATTCATTACTTAACTCAAAAGTTACTCCAGAACGTTGAATTTTCGAAAAAAATATATTACATAAAATAAATTAAAGATCTACTATTCTGAAATAGATTCCTAATGTAAATAATTAATTATATAAATTATATTTCAACTTTTGAAAAACAGATTTCATTAAAAAAAACAATAATCTTCAAAATTGTTGTTGGTGGGTGGATTAGAAACTTTTTCAATTTTCAAAAATAGCGAGTTTTTATTGGAATTTGAACTGACGACATTTTTATGAACTTATTAAAGAGAAAACCTTGTTTAAAAATGGGAAGGATTTTTAATAAAATTTCAAAAATTGAGGAAAGTACCCCCCACCCCCACTCACCCAGTTTATTTGTGTGTTTCAAATTCGAGCGGCCGCCTCATATGCTAAACCGATCCGGGAATATCTATTTTAGTGAAAATCCTCTGCATGTTTTTTGTGCTCATGTTGTTCACAGACGGAAGGCCAAACCGACAAAGGAACAGATGAATTGCCGAAAATTCTTTTTTCGGAATCCCATATGTTGACATGACAAAAATCAATGAATCGAAATCAATGAATCGATCAAAAAAATAAATGACTCTTCAAATGAATTTTCTTTCTCGTGAAGTGTTGCGTTTACTAGAAAGAATAGTGAACATACTGCAAATTAAATTCACTCTTTAATGCGCAATGCCAACTTCTCTAATAAGCTTGACACTTAATCCGAAAATCCGTCTGGGAAACGTCTTTCTCAGAAACATTGTACAAATAATTTTAAGGTTTTTATTGTAAATAAAAGAAACATAATTTTGTATATCATGAAAAGTATTCACTAACTTTCTGTTATACAGCTTACCATGCCCATGCCTGTTGCAGTGACTGTCTCCAGTGGGGAGCAATTTGGCCGTCTCAAGATCCGACGATGGTGTCTGCAGCAATGACTCTGCCCGGAGGCCAGCCGTGCGGGCGGCGGGCGACGGGGCGGGGGCGGCGGCTGCGGCGGAGGCGGCGGGGGCGATGGGGGCGGCGGGGGCGGTGGTGGTGGCGGGGGGGGGGCTGCGGGCGCCTCGCTCGCCCACCGATGTTTGCATTTTGTGCGTTCGAAATCACACGCGCCTTATTGCAACATAGGGGACGGCTGAGATTATTATGAAACATTTTAGCATGCCAGTAACACGGTTGTAAGGAAATTAATTGAAAGATTTCAAAAAGCAGACGATATTACTGTGTGAATGCACACTTTGTTGATGCGAATAAGATGTTTTCTAATTAACTAGTGGTGCTAAAACAACACCTACATTGCTGCCATTAGTAACGGATATTAAATAGTTTTAAGCAAAAATTAAATAGTTTCACTCAGTAGTTTTTTAATTCAAAATTTTAAATGAAAATATATATCTGGCATTGAATTAATTGTAAAAGGTATTCACGAACATATGGGATTTCTTTAGCCTTACAATATTCTTCGTAAGGGGAAAGCGGGACAGTAAAATATTTAGAAGTGAATAAATAATACGATACTCATTGCGTTGACAAACAAATGCAAATAAATCGAAAAACATATAATTATATTAGTTCATTATTACCGCAAACGAAAGGCAGCTGTCATTATCGCCTTCTGTTATCAGTACTGCTCATCCTTTCGTTTTCACATTTAACACAAAGGACGCAATTTAATACGAATAACATAAATATAATAAACAGTAATAAAGAATTAAATTTGTGAAATAATATACAAATTTTAACTACGTTAATCGGGCGACTGAAGGCTGGCAATCTTTATTTCATATTTTTTCTAATAGATTTTAAATAACTTCTAACAGATTAAAAACGAAACTATAACAAAACGTCCAATGTAAGAAATGTGAAATAATATACACATTCTAACTTAGGAAGTATTCAACTGCCACAAAAATATGTAAAATTACGATCACATTTCAAAGCGAGCGACAAAGTTTGACGCCCAATTACTCAAAAAATACTCATATTTTCGAAAATTTCAACATGACCTTATTTGAAGATGTGTTTTTGATGAACACATTTAGATAAGAAAAATGTATGATTTCATATTTGTAGTAATAGGAAGATACCAATAAAAGGTTTGAAATCAATTTTTGAAAAATCAGACTTTTCAACCAACATGAGACGTGAGCTATTCTCTTGAACTCCTTCAGATTATCCAACAACAAAATTTAATCAATATCGATGGCGCCATTTTTTTTAAATTTTGAAAATGACTGAAGGGTTTCATGTAAAGTACCCTCCAAAATTAAAATATCGGTTTGAAATTCAAGGGGCCGCAACATCAGCCATCTCGATCCAGCCACCTCGATCCATTTTTCGTCCAGTTTCCCTGATCCATTGAGCAAATGCTGAGATGGCCCCTTGATTTGCTTCTGGACGTAAATGTAGCTTCATTTTCTGTGCACGTCTTCCAGAATTCAGTGGGAAATACAATTCTTCAAATTATCGTTTCCATGTTGTCGCGGCAGGAAGTAATAAGAGCCAAAATTTATTGCTTATTTATCCTTGAAAATAGATTTTATTACATGGGAGTTTTTTTGTTTTTTTTCTCCCTTTCAAAATTCAAAATGTATTGCTTATTTATTTTTGAAAATAGATTTTACTAAATGGGAGTTTTTTTCTCCCTTTCAAAATTCAAAATTTAAGTAGTATATGACTTAGTGTAGGGATCATAGAATTTTGAAAATGTGCACACAATTCACTTTTCCCCATAGCACGTCATACGCAGTTTTTAACTGTTTTTTTGACGTAAAATAAATTTAAAAAAAGCCATATCGACAGGGGATTATCAAGTTTGGAGAAATCGGCTGAACGATATAGCCACTGTCGTTGTTCAATGACGGACGGACGGGCAGACGGATAGACAAACGTTTTATCGTCAATCATTTTTCAGTATCAAAGGCCCACAAAACATGGATTCTGGCTACACCACGTGTTAGAGGATGTTTTTTCTAAATTTAGTAACTGAATTTATCCACTTTTTCGTTTCCAGGGCCTTGTAAAAAGAGTGTTATTTTTTGCCGAAAATTCGCCTTTTTCGCGCAATATTACATAACTTTCTCTTATTAAGAAGTTACTTCTTTTGCGCGAGAAAGTAAAAATAACTAGCGCTTCTTTTAATAGTGCTGAGAGGCATACCTAAATGATGATGTTAACGTCTTAATCTCCTTGCAATTGGCAATGTGGTTCTTTGTATCAGTGATACGAAAATAGAAACTAATCAGAGAAAGAAAGAAACGAAGAAAGAAAGAAAGATTGAAAAAACGAAAGAACGAAAGAAAGAAAGAACGAAAGAAAGAATGAAAGAAAGAACGAAAGAAAGAAGAAAGAAAGAACGAAAGAAAGAACGAAAGAAAGAACGAAAGAAAGAACGAAAGAAATAACGAAGGAACGAACGAAGGAACAAACGAATGAACGAACGAACGAACGAACGAACGAACGAAAGAACGAACGAAGGAACGAACGAACGAACGAAAGAACGAAAGAATGAACCGAGCCTAACCGAACGAACGAACGAACGAACTTGTGTAACCTAGGGCGAATTTTAATAGTTGGAAGTCCGTAGGCAAGCGTTTGGTGGGATATTCTTAACTAATTAACTCCACTAAACAATTCAGTAATGCCAAGAATATTCGGCCGGCAGACGGCTAATGCAATTGCCTCTGCTACCATGGAGGTCTTGGGGTTACAGACCAACAAGTTTCCGACAAGGACATTATTAACGGGAAATGATCGAGAATTAAGAGGGCACCGGACGCTGATAACGAGACAATGGCTGTAATGGGCCGCCGAAGTTCACAGCTAGCGCTGTAGGTAGCGGACTGCAGCGAATCTTTAACCCGTTCTTCCACCGTGCCTCCTCTGACAAAGGAGGGAATATGGTCTTTTTTTTCTTCAAACTGACTGCAGAGACACCTACAATAAGGGGAAAAGTTTGAGCGAACTCATGTCTACCTCAAAATGTCTTGAATTGTAAAAGTGAATTAGGGAAAATTAAGCAGTCGGTATTTTCTCTGCCAATGTACGGCGAACTAAAAACTTGAAAGAAACGAGTAAAATCGATGAGAGAATAGAATTCGTGACCAATTAATTCTGTTTTGCGTTTGCGTGCGTTTTGCGCTTTTTGGTCGTCAATTGAGGGGGCCAGATTAGAAATCCGATAACACTGTCACAAAATGGAGAAAAGAGACGTTGAAATTAAAAAAAATAAGTAAAAAATTATTGAAGTATCTTTTGGCAAAAAAGGGAATTTTATTTGTGAAGGAATGGTTACAGACTAGTACCAAGAATAAAGACTTCCATATACTAATATTTTCTTTTACACTTGCCTGTTTTAACTTTTCATACATGTGTGTACATATAGGATATGTATTGTAAGTGAAAGTGATGAATTGCTGCGGAAAAAGAATTTCGAGATTTCAACGGAAACACACACGTCGGCATCTTCTGAGGTATTTTTAAAAGTCAGTCCATTCGCCCCATCGTGCGTTCGACAGATGGACACCCGGTTCGGAAAGAGGCGTTCGGTTCGGAAGACCGACGTTCTGTTCGCAAGTACGAACTTTTGGTGCGGAAGGATGGATGTTCGGTTCGTCCATTCGAATTTTTTTTAACATTTTCTCAAAAATGGCAACTTTTCTCAATTTTTTAAAAAAAAGTTACAATAGAATGAACAGTAATTACGAAGATGGAATTGAGTGTTCACTGTTAACTCTGAATGTTTGGAAATTACAAAATTTTGACATTTTGGATCTCGCAATAACTATATCATTGAAGATAGAGATGTTTCTTCAAAAGAAATTTGTTCTCTACAATTAGTTCTTTAATTATGTCCTGAACAGTTTTTTAAGCTAATCGAAGTTTTACGCGTGTAAGTAAAAATTGATCCACTGTAAAAAAAAATGTATATATTTTCGCAAACTATTCCATTTATTTTCTTTAAATTATTTTGAACGGAGGTGACTACATACACCGAATAACATGTCAACATGACCCCCACGTTCATGAATTTTTCAATTCTTCAAAAAAATATAACAAATTGTTTGAAATGTTTCTCACGTAGTAATATTTATATTATGGCGTTCTTTAGAGGGACCCAATTCTTAAATTTTTACGGTAAAGATATTTATACAGGTATGCACACTGAAAAAAGGATCCCATAATTCACAACGAGGTTTCAATTGTTACACAAAACCTTCCTACGCGAAACCGAAACCTTGTTGCTTGACTTCTTTTCCTGGTTACGGCAGCATCTGAGATAAAAGTCAACCTTGCTGGACCAACCGGCCTGTGATTTCAGAGAGGGTGATGTTACTTCTGAACTTACCTGTCGGCCTCATCAAGCCTAACCATGTTGCATAGCAGTTGCTAGTCACAGCAGCCAGGTACATTGTCAGGTTAATTACGAATTGAAATTATAGTTTTAAAAACATTCAAAATCTGTTAAACTATAAGCAAATGGTATTTATTGTTCAGTGTATTTTTCAATAGTTTGTCATTAATTAATAAATAGTATTTCTTCGTTACATTATGTGCATATATATATATATATATATATATATATATATATAACATGATTTCAATTACATAGTAGAAGCAAGATACGATAAATATGACTTTATCAACCGAAGAAAACATCTGTCATTCTAGCTCAAAACGGAAACGAAGTTTGAGACAAACGTTAATAATTATATTATATTTCTTCTGCATTTTTACACATGTGTATATATATATATATATATATATATATATATATATATATATATATATAAATGTCGAAAGGCAGAGTAATTAAGTTATATACTTATCAGCTACCATCCCCAAGTCCTTGGCAGGCTCTGTGGTAGTGTGTGTGTGGGGGAGAGGGGGGATAGGAAGATGCCCGCGCGCACCAAACCCCAACCTGCAGCCTGGTCACAACGCATTATTATCCTTTTATCTTAAGAAAAATCCAGATGTAACAAATTCAAATGTTAGTTCTCTGCATAAGAACTCATTTATGTGCCATCGTTCGTTAAATTCACCGTGCATCAAAACTTCTGCAAGGAAAAAGGAGACCATTGTGAATGCGTGCATGTTGCTGGGCGATAAGCCCACGTATTCTCGATCGACGTGAGGTGAGGCGCGGGTCAAGCGTAGGACGTGGTTCGTGGGACCGCAGCGCCGCGCCGCCGATCGGTCTGCGAGGACGTGCTATTCATTCAGTTCGATTTAGAATGTCTCAGGGAGAGGCTGGCCCTTCAATAAACACACAATTTCTTCGAAGTGGCGGAAAGTGCATCGATCTGAAAGTTTTCAATTCGTTATTGCACAGGAATCCGTCGTTACCGGTGAAGCAAATCGCTGAACTTACAAGAGAGTTAGCTGGAATATACGTATCTACCATATTGAAACACATCGTGCTGCATTAGTGTGAACTGGAAGTAGTGGATTTTGGTGAATATCTTTTAGTAGACGTTCGACTACGCAGTCTAAATTACCTCTTTGAAGTGAAAGGTTTATTTCATTGAGAGTGAATGGGATATTCGAATGAAGTTGGAAAAAATAATTAAATGATGCCCACATTTCCACCGCCAATATGGAAGCAAGCTAGAATTGTCAACCGACTTTCTCAGAGAATGGTGGAATGGAAATGTAGTTTTAAGGTACGTATATATTTTTATCCTGAGTTGTAATAATAGAAATGCACGTATTAGTTTATGTGGACATCATGTACAATACTGCATTTGGCCACTAATCCAGATCAAAGTTATGTTAATTTAAATTAATTGTAATGTATTTTATGTTAATGTAAATTAATTGTAAAATTCCTCCAAAAGCTTATGTCGAACAAGAAAACAATGATTTCGTTTTATATCATAGGTTTAAATCCTTTCAATTCAAATTCCAATGTTGTTAAGTGCTTTTAGAGGGCTCAGCTTCCAAACTCAATATTTTGCATTCATTTGTTGTTTTTTAATTGTCAAAAAAGTACATATTAAAAAAAGAATAAGTTATTTGATTAGTTTTTAATACTCAATTAGGCTTTGCAAAAGGGTATTAAAACGTAAAAAAAATAACATTTACTGTGCTGTCAATGTATTGAAATTATTTTAATAGTCTTGAAATGTCACTAATGGCAATTAGAAATTTTAGAATTAATTGTTGTTTAGTCTTTTCATATGCTATAATTACACAGAATTTTGATTATTTAAATTGAGACTCAAGCTTATCATGTTCTATAAATAACTGGACAAAATAATAGTGCATTTCCCAAAATAAAAAGAGAAATTGTTGTCAAATATTTTCTATTTTTTTTACAATTATTACTTCAACTATATTTTTAAATACTATTGTATTAATTTTATTTTTCAGGTAGTTTTTGGCACAGGTGATGGCTCTCTTGAGATATTCTTGATAGTTTACAGGTATATCCCTTCTAATTTCGCTTCGTGCTGCTTCACTAGTTTTTCTGTCTGCGAATTCGATTTTTGCAATGCCAACGTGGGAAGGTGTCCAGTACAACGCTATTTCTTTGCCCTCACTGCTCAGTTGGTTGATTTTTTCTACTATCTCTTGGACTAATACATTATCAATAGATAGATTCATTATAACAGAAACAGAGCTTTTAGAATCTCTTATTATCATAAATCTTTTTTGATTGGCCCTTGTAATGTATGCAAGGGCCTCTACTATGGCATATAGTTCACTGGACATCACTGAAAAATCACCAGGTAATTGTTTGGTGATCACCTGAAATGAAGCTATTAGTGGGCAACCTACATTGTTTAGATTCTTTGAACCATCAGTATAAATTGTGTTGTAACCATCACATTTTGCTAGTTCATTTCTAATTCGGACCCAAATTTCAGTGGATTTGCATTCTGCTTGTTAGGGATGTTCGCAGATTCAATAACGTTGATGTCTCGTATTACCCAAGGAGCATAGTCAGGTAAGCTCGTAATCTTTAGGGGTGGAAGTTTCTCTTGTATCTTCTCTAGTATCTGAATTGCCCTTATTGCTTAGAGTCTCGGGGGCTTCTTTTTATAATTTAATGTTCTATAATGTTTGTATGCATATTCGAATAGTACTTGGTTTATTGGTTTCAATTTGTTGGCTGCTACTTTGACCGTATATCTCATAATTAGGTTTCTTCAACTTTTTCTAATGATAATAAATCGGCTTCACACAAAATGCTCTTAGTTGGGCTGGTCTTGAAGGTCCCACACGTCAGTCTCGCTCCATATTATTGATAGGATCTAGCAATCTCTTGATATTCTTATAGCCCCATCACATATTATTCATCATACAGTATACAGCCACATCATGTAGTATACAGCCATTGTCCAATTTGGATCTAACTATTGCCTGGTAAGTTCTTCTTATAATTGTATAATCCACCCCCAGGATGTATGGCTAATGACTTTAACAGGGCTCATTCTTTTGGTACACTCATTCTTTAAATTCTTGATATGTGGAACCCATGTCATCTATTCATCTAAAATAATTCTTAAGATTTTCATTTCTTTACTCTGTTTCAACTTCTGCTATTCTATTTTCAACTCAATGTTTTTTCTATGAGAACGTTTCCTAGAATAAATTATGAACGTGGATTTTGTCTTGGAAATCTTGAGCCCAGTTTGCTTTGAAAATTCCATGGTTGCGTCTAAGATGTTTTGCGACTTTTCTTCTAATGATGTAATATCTTTGCCGGGTATGTAAATATTGCTATCATACGCATACATGTTGATGACAGCTGGAGGTTTAATTTTGTTCGGAGGTCATTAATGATAAGTAAAAATAGAGCGACGTTAAGTACCGATCCCTGCGGGACGACATTCCTAACTTCATAGCTGTCTGACAAAATTCCGTTTACTCTAATCTTGATTGAGCGTTCTTTTAAGAAATTGTAAATGAACTTGTTAATGTTGCCTTTAATCTTAGCCGACGTTATTATATTCACAACCCGTCTTCTCCACACTATCTCATTGACTTTTTCTATGTCATGGCTTAAAACTAAGGTGTTCATATTATTAGCAAAACCTAAGTATATGCTGTTTTCTAGTGATAAATAGTCCATTGTTGAACGATTTTTCCGGATGCCACTTTGATATGGAGTAATCAGTTGATGTTTTTCCAACTATCAACTCAGTCTCTGATTCACTATTTTTTCTAGAAGTTTACATAGGCAGCATGTTAAAGCAATAGGCCTGTAGCTGCTTATCAAAACTTTATCTTTCCCTGGTTTATGGATAGGTACAATAATAGATTCAGATCACGTTTTAGGAAATACAGTGTGAATGTAAATCAGATTGTATATATGCAACAGATACTTTATTGTAAATGAAGGCATCGTCTTACCGAATACATTGGGGATTCAATCAGGGCCGGCATTGGTGTTTTTAAGTTGGCGCATTGCTTCATTTAGTTCTCTAAGTGTGATAGGTGCCTTTAAATGTTGAATATAATTATCTACTGTGCTTCCTTCTTCAAGGTTGGTTGGGTGGTTGGTTAGTGGTTCCGGGCGCGTCGCCAGCTTCGATCATTAGTCCCGTTAGTGTGGGGCGTGTTTTTGCTCGGGAGATGGCGGTGATCTTCCCCCGCTGGATGGTGAGATCCGGCGCCGACCTACCGTCGGCTAGCGGGGTCTCCCTCTAACCAGGATTCTCCCACCAGCGGGGGAGAATAGCCTTAGCCCGACAAACTCTAAGCTCCCGGAATATGTGGTAGTGTAGTGATTGTTAGTGTATGTGTGTGTGTAAGGGGAGAGGATAGGACAAGGAAGAGAAATTAAAGGTCGCGAGCGGTCCGTGGCCCGTTTGTGCTCCGGCATTCGCCTGGTGTTGATAGAAGAAACCACGGAAAACTGCCGATCAGAGCAGCCGACCGCTAGAATTCTCTTCCAGACAGCGATTGAATTCGACCTAGCTGAAAAGCTAATGTCGAAAATTTTGCCGTCAGGATTCGAACCTAGGACCTCCCCGTCAGAGGCGCTGCTGTGACATTAGTTGATGCACTGATCTACCGCTCCCCGTCTTCCTTCTTCAAGATCGGGTTCAATTTTTTCAAATTCTTTTTTGTACTTAATGAAGGTTTTATCATGATTCTGATCACTAGAATTTGATGATAATAATGCCCCAAATCCGTTTGAAATATCCCTAGAGTCAGTTAAATTGGTACCGTCGAAAGTGTAGAGTGAAGTAATGCTGGTACGTTTGTATTTTTCATTCACGGTGTTGATTCGTTTCCATGCTTCTGTACTGTTTATTTTAAAATTAATGAATGAAATAAATTTTCTTCAACATTTTCTTTTGGCTTCCTTTATTACTTTCCTTACTTTTGCTCTGGCAGAATGCTTCTGTACTGTTTATTTTAAAATTAATGAATGAAATAAATTTTCTTCAACATTTCCCCGCCTTTTCCCACCGGTAACCCCCTTTTCCTCTTCCCAGTAGTTTTCAAAATGGTTTTTCGGCGGTGGCTTACTATTTTTTAAAAGCTATCTGGTTACATCTTTGATCGTTCATATTTCTGTTTAAATTTTAATTTTTCTTAATAATTCCTGTCACTCTTTTTCGAAAAATCCCCGGGGCCCGAAAATCCCTCATTTTCCCGGGTGCCTTAAAAGGCCCGGTGATAGGATAATTCCTGTTAATAAATCATCGAAAACATTCCTTTTAAAAATTTTTCTAGTTGGGGAAAATACTTAGATCGATAGTCTTTTTCCTGTTACTTTAAAAGTTTTTCTTCATTTAATGAAAAAGGTCTTTTTTCTTAAAAAATCACAAATTTTTTCCTGATATCCTTTTTCAGCCCCATTGCATTATAAAATTAAATCTCTACAAATAATTTTTTTTAACTTTTGTTAAACTTTTGAAAGCTCCCAGTTGAAATTTGGAAATTGTATTACAAACTGATTTTTCTGCCCCCTTTTTGTTGAAAAACCTTTAAAAGTCCTTGTTTTTGCACTTCACTTGTCACTAAAAATTCTAACAAATTACACCTGTACGCATTCGCAGACGATCTGTTTTGTAGGACATTAAAATTTAATTGTTATAATTAAATTTTTTTGAAATTAGATTTTGTATTGGGTTTCCAAAATTTTCCCTCCCCCCTTTCTATATCTCAAAAGATTTTTGGCGTCCGGCTTGTGGTCAATGGGTCACGATATTTTTATAATCCTTTTACCTTTAATGGATTATAGGACCCCAAACTTACGACGAATCTGAAATGGAATGATTCTTTTCCCTAGTTCACTTTCGGATTATAAATGAAAAATCACTTTTTTTCTAAAAAAAATTTAAAAAAGTTTTTTTTATTTTTTATCAAACAATTTAATGAATTTAAGTTGGCCCTTTTGATCAGTCTCTTTAAATTTTAAAATTTTTACCCGCTTTCTTATTTTTTCATCTTTGATTCCCCAGCTTCTCGTCAAAATATCTTGCGATCTTGCCGTGTAAAAATTTCCCAACAAATCCTTTTTCCCCTAAAAAACGGGTTTAAAACTATAAAAATTACAGCCCATTCGCCCTTAATGCCCCAAACATTACCCTCCCAAAAAGTTCAATTTATTTTTAATTTGCTTCCATGAAAATATCTGAACAGTTCAAGGGGGTTTCAGGCAGAATAAATCTTCCTGCATGATTCTCCTCAAAGATTTCGTTTTAAAACTCCTTTTTTTTTCAAAAAATTTGGGGTTCCTTCCCCCAAGCCAACCCATACGTTCGTTATATTTTTGGTGTATGACTTTTGATCTTTTTTCCCCCAACCCCAAATTTTCTTTTTTCATAAAAACTTTTAAATCTTTTGAAAACAAAAAACTTTTTTATTCAGGGTCGTTCTAACTCCTCGTATTTTTCGAATGCATTTCCACCATTTCTACAAAAAAATTTTAATTTTTTTTTAAAGGACATATCAGTATGTCACAGAAAAGAAAATATAAAAGTTATTCTCATTTGAATTTTCCCTAAGATGGCGTATCCCCAGAAGCCATTCACTTTCCCAGTGCAAATTTTGATTTTTTGCTTGTTCTTGATGAACATTCGTTCTCGAAGATTTTTAGTCAAACTCCAGACCCTTTCCCTCTTTTGGTTCTCGAAAAACAAACATACCTCGCCTCTGCAATTGGGTACATATCTCGGAAAAGAAAAATTTTAGTCCCCTTGGATGTTAAGATATTTTACTATTTTCCTACTATCTTAAAATTTTTTGAGTTTTCTAATTAAATTTTAGAGGTTTCTTGAAATTTTTTTTAACTGGACTAACTGCCTTGTTCTTTTCTCCTTTTTTTTTCATTTTTTCTCTTTTTTTTTTTTTTTTTTTTTTAAAAGGTTTAGTTTTTGTTTCTTTTTTTATTTTTTTGGGTTATTTCCCGATGTTTTATTGCTGATTCGAAATCTGGCAGTGTTCTTTTAGTTGCTTTCCAGTCTCATTTGGGGGAAAGACTTCATCAAAAGCATTATCGTTTGTTGTTCTCAACTTTCCCGTTTTTGCTTGCAAATCCTTTTTGAAATCAATTTGTCTACATTTTGTTTCGCTACTGACCTTCTTCCTTGCATTGTTCCATTTAATAGTCCAAAAGATTAAAATCTAATTTCTCTCCCTTTATTCTAAATGCGAATCGGGTATTTTTTTTATGAGTCTTCGAAAACATTTGCCTAAAAATTTTAAAAATATGTAATTCTTTTTTTTCAAAGCCACTCAAGGAATGACTCTTGTGAATTTGGACTACGTTGTTTACGTTTTTTGCAATTCCCCATTGGGGATCTTGGATAAACATTTGATGAACAAATTGCCTCCTTACTAACAAATTCATATTTTTTCACCCATCTAATTTGATTTATTTTTTGTTTTTCATCAACTAACTTTTTCTGCTGAGAAAGATGCCCCTCTGCTGTTTAGATTTTGGGCTATATTATGTTTGTGATGCAACATGTGGCAGTGGCTAAGACCTCTACATACGTTTGTGATGCTGTGCCCTTACCTAATTTAAACCCGTTCTTTGTCCGGATACAGAATTTGCTCATTTGTCGACAAAAGTTACCGGAGGGGTTGGGCCCCTGTTAAATTCCCAGCCGATGTTTTGTTGGTCATTTCATGTTTCTTATCCCCCAAAGGGAGGAAAATTGGGTTTTTTACTTCTTTGCAGTATTAGCTGTTCAAAAAAGTGCCCATACCAGTGTCATTCCCCGAGCAGTCCCGCAGACCCCCCTCAGCGCTCGCCTCGTATCTACCTGTTTTCCCAGTTGATGGCCCCTTAATAATTTTTTCTCACTTAACCTTGCTAATGTAAAACAATTGGTAACATTTCCCCCGACAACCTGGCATCCCCAGTTTTTGGCAATCCCCTTGCCCAGGTCCCCCGACTAGGAAAATGGGGTCGCTTCCAAGGGCGACGCCCGGGGCATCACTGCAACATTTTCCCAGATCTCACCACACTCAACTAAAAAGGGGGTTCCTCAACCCCCATAAATCAGCTTCACTTTGAAGTAAAAACCACCTTCCTTACCGCCAGCGACGCATCTTTGGGCGCCAGGGGCCCGCCCCCGACCTCAACGTTTCCCCCCTTCATCTCCCTCAACATAAAAAAGAGGTCAGTCGTGTCGTAAAACCCCATCAAAAAAAAGAAAGTGGTCTCAAATAACCTAAAAAACTAAAATCTAACCAGTGCTCTAAAAATGTCCCCGTCGGAACAGGTTCAGAACTGGCCTGAACCCTCCCAAAAATAATCATTCAATATTTAAAAAAATGGAGATCCTCGAAACAACCAAATTTCCCTCTAATCTTTGGGGCACCTTTGTACCGAACTTATAAATAATTTTCTAACCCCCCCTTCATCCAGAGGGAAAAAAAGTTAAGATAAATAATACCTAGTTTCCTAAAATAATCAAATATCTTTAATCATAAATTTCACCCAAGATCTATCAAAAAAAACTTTTTCTTGTATTCAAAATATTAACAATCAATAACAGAACCAAATTTTGAAGGCCCTAAAACGATTTATTTAATCAAGCCCCAAATTTAAAACGTTCCTTAACCCCAGTAGCCCTTTGAAATTAACAGTTCTCCCCAAGAAACTATTTTAACCCATAAAATTTAATCATCGTTAAAAACCCAAAGACAAAAAAACATAAAAGGCCCCCTTAATCCAAAAGATGCCTAAATATGGTCATTCAAAATAATTTTTCCCCATCATTGCATTCTTGCGAAACCAACTCTTGCTCTCCCCTAGAACAGATTTTGGTGTGCAACCCAAGGGAAACCCCAAAAGGGTCTACATAAAAAACCAATCCCTAAAAAGAGATCTTGAAGGAAAATACCTCAAAAAATAAAAAAAAGAAATCCCCCCAGACCCCAATTTCTACCTTAAATCAATCAGACCCCATTTCCCCTCGAATTGACCTTTAAAACTCCCAACAAACAAAACCCAAACCACCTCCCCAAACCCCAAAAAACCCCAAAAATTCAATACCCTTCAATAATATCAATACGTCCCAATAATCACCCCTTTTACCTCCATTGCATTATTCTTCATCAACTCTCTAATCCATCTATAATTGTTATTAAAATTTTGTGGCCGAAAATCAACCAACAATGGAAAAAAAATCCCCAAAAAGTAACCATTCTAAATTTAAACAAACTATCCCAAAAAAAAATAATTCGTTCATTTTTTTCCTAAAGAGTGCTTGTATTAACGAAACCGACAAAAAATTATTTATTCCCAATTTGTTATGAAAATGAAAAGAAAAAAAAGGGGGGGTGTACTCATCGAAACAAAACTTTCACACCAGGGAAACTCTTCCAGACATCAGGCAGAAAAAGTAGCAGGCTCAATAATAAACAATCTCTTTGAAAATCTTGGGTAACAAACCCCACTCAACAAAATAATAAATACAAATCTCAAAAACTATTTAACCCGGGTGATAAAAATTGTGCTTTGGTGACCTCAATGCCAAACACAGTAACTGGGATCCAATCCAACACAAGGTAAAAAACTGGCCCCAAATTTTAAAAAATCCCTATTTAAAAATTTTCTCCCATGAATCTCCTCTCAGAAAACCGTTAGGGAAACCATTCTCAACATTGGTCTAACCAACACAAAATTTTAAATTCCATTTTTTCAATATTGAACGATTCTGACCCTATCCCCCTCATTTCCCCCCCCCCCAAATTTTCCCTCAACATCCCCTATAACAAAAAGAACTCATTAAAAAAATTAAGGAGGAAATTCACGAAACAATGAAAGTACAAAACCCCAAAAAAAAAAATTTTCTCTCCGAAATAGATCAATCCCAAATTTTTCCCGACCTCATCAACCAAACCCTAAAATTTTCAATTATCCCTCCTAAACCCCAAAACCCCACAATAAAAACCTTATTTTAAATGCAATTCAATAAAAAATAAGATAAAAAACTCTGGGCTCAGCTAAGAACACAGAATTAAAAAGGGCCTCCCAATCTTAACGTTCAAACGACATAAAAACAAAAATGAAAAATTATAACCTCTAAAACCTCAACACCCGTAAAAACCAAATTTGGCAATTCACAAAAATTCTCAAAAAAAAAAAACCCGGGGCCCTCCCAAAAAACAAAAGGCAAGGCCCTTTTCTCCCGAAGGCAGAAAATCTCCCCATTTAAAACCTCATTTTGAGAAAAGTACCCCCCCCAACATTTATTCTAAAACCCAAAAAATTAAAATTCTTTTGGGCCTTCAAAAATAAATTTCTCATCTCCCATTAAAAATTTTAAAATCTTAAAAATCTTCCTAACAAAAAACCCCAGTCACAACAAAATAAAAATTTGGCATTAAAACTACCACCAGCAGCAAAGGGCCAAAAAAAAATTAATTCAGGTTCAGAATCGTATTTTCCCTCATAAATGGGAAAAATAAAACTCCCCCTACAAAAAACAAACCCCATCTAACGAGTTTCCCCCAAACAGCTTATTACAACTCTTTTCCAAAAAATTAGAAAATCTATTGCGAAGACTGAAAAACCACCTACATTAAAATCTTCCCCCAAATTATAGTTTGGTTTAAAAAAAAATTTCAATCAACATTTAAAATTTAGGTACATTTTTTCCGCTTTTCAAAAAAACTCACTCCTGGTTCTTTTTGATTTACAAGCCAACTCTTTTTTTATCTTTCGAAAGGGGCCCCCACAATCAAATCAATATTTTTTCTTAAGCATAGAACTTTCTCAATTTTTCCTCTGAGACCCGGTTTTTTAATTGAAAAAGTAAAATTAATTTTTGCAATTAATGAATCACAAATACCCGAAAAAAAAAAGAAAAAAATTTATTCAAAATTTTTTTTTATTCCTTTTAAAAAGGGCCCTCGGGCTAGTTTCTTAAAAAGGGCATAAAAAACGACATATAATGTTTCAAAGTGGATTTTGGAATCAAGACAATAAAAAACTTTTAATTTATTTTTTTGTCAATGAATAATTCACAAACAAAAATAATATATAAAAAAATTAAATCCTAAAAATTTAAATTTTGAAAAATATCACTTTAGGCTTTTAAAATCAGCAAAAAGTTTTCTGAGCATGGACAAAAAAAGTCACTTCATCCCTTTTCAGATTTTTCCCATTTTCATTTCTGCACCTTTGCTGGGTTCCCCCAATTACTGTGGTTTCCCCTTTTTAACCTTAAAAATTCGAGGATGTGGAACAAGTCCCCTCTTTTTGGCATTTTCTTTCTCAACAAAATGATTCCCCTTTTCTTTTTTATCAATTGTTTTTCATATTCCATTTGTTTTTTATCTCAAACTTTTCTGTCTTCTTTTTTATGCAATGTATTGCACTCCAAAACAAACATGTTAACATTACTCTAGTAGTCCACTTTTTTTTTCAGGGCTTGTGGGGCCAAAAAAATTCTTTCCCTCAGATCATCCCCCCATGTTGTCTTTACTTTTAATGCCAGCGTAACATATTGTTTGGTCTTTTAAAAGGTGATTGTGAGATTACAAATGGGTTTTTTCTGGAATTACCCAAGCCAAATACCTTTTCCCTGACTTTTTGTGAAAATCGACCCAGGACTTTGGACAAAGGGAAAATTTTTGATTGTTGTTTTCGTGTTTCCGGGGGGTCTTCCCGTCGTTTTGTGGATGTTTTTTTCGGAGATGGGGTGTCTTCCCCCCCGGGTGGCGGATCCGCGCCGACCCCTTTTGCGGGGGGGTTTTCCCCCCCGGACTCTCCCCCCAGGGGGGCCCCCCAACCGGGGAACTCTAAACTCCCGGGTCTCCCGGAATTTGGGATGTAGTGCATGTTGTTAAGTGAGGGGTTAAGGGGGGAAAGGGTAGGGACAAGGAAAAGGAAGGACAGATCCGGGGCGGGCCCTGGCCCGTTTTTTAGTTTCCCCGGGATTCGCCTGGTGATGGAGAAACCACGGAAAACCGATAAGGGGCCGTAAAATTTTCTCAGCAGCGTGAAATTTACCCTGGTTGGGCAAAACCTGGCCCCCCTCACGGGGTACGACAAACACGCGTTAATCTGGGGGGGTATGTTTTATTTATTATAAAATTTTTTGATGTGCAAAGTCAGCCCCGAAGGTGCACTTTCTTAGATAAAATTTATATTTTTTTTCAATATTTGTTAAGAAACACTTTTTTTGCCCTCAGGTCGACCAATGGGACGACGAAACCTGTCTATTTTTTGTAAGTTGATTTTTAAACATCAGTTTTTGGTTCAAAAACTTTTTTATTCAACAAATGGATGTTTTAAATGATGTTTTAAAAATTGTTTAAAAATTTTAAAAAATTCGTGTTGGAGAATTTTTTGATATTTGCAGGTTAAAATTTTTGAAAATTAAAATTTGTGTAAAAAAAACGGTGCAAAATAACGGGCTCTCTCTATGTTTTTTAATTTTTTGGTCACTTTTTCCCGGGCTGCCCTGCCATCACCCCCCAAATACGTTTTTAAATCTTCTTTTTTTTGCTTTTCTAATGTAGAAAACCCTTCGAAAATGAAAGAAAAAAAATCTCTTCTGATATGGAATTCCTTTAAAAATTTTAGATAATTTTAAACAAAATTTTCATTTAAAAAGAGAAATTTAAATTTTTCCTAAAACGCAAAATTTCGAAAATTCATAAAATTTATCCCTTCTCCAAAAATTTTGTATTTTATTTTGGGTGGAATCAAAATTGCCCGGGAACAGCCGGGGTCCCCTTCCCCAGGTGTAGATAAAAACCCATGCTGGGTGAAGGGATGACCCAAAATGGCTATCGTCTTCAAACCCGCCTCAGGGTTTTCCCTTACCTGTTGAAACTGGGACGATTTTGTTGTTGTTATTAGAAATTGATTTTGAAGAAAACTACTTTTTTCCTCGATCAGGGTCGACCAGGAAAGCGGAATATCCCCCCATGGCCACCCCCAGGTTGGCAAACCGCAAAATGTTTCTTCAAAATGTCATAATTCAAAAAATTTATTTTTCTTAAAAAAAACATTTGTGTGTTTTTACAAATGAAAAATACATAATGAAATTTTAGGTTTTCATTAAAAAGGGGCAATTAAGGGTTTTCCATGAAAAATTATAAAAGGGTTTTGGAGACTTTTTTAGAATATGACGTTTGGACATATCTGAAAAAAAATCTGAATGGGAATTTTACCTCATTTGACGAAACTTTTCAGTTTTCGAAAAACCTTACAACATCATTTAGAGCATATTTACTAATGAATGCAATAACATGAACAAATTGCCGCTCGTGTAAATTTACGACGAGAGACGAGTCAAAAAATTACAATTTTGGTATTAAAAAAAAACAAAAGAGCAAAAAAGGGGATGTCATCTCATAAGTCCTTTTCACTATCCTATCAAAGTTTTGACAAATTTGGGCCATTTTAAAAATTTTTAAAAAGTCGGGATCTTCCTTAAATACTGCCAAAATTGAGAATATTTTAAAAATTTAAAACTTTAACTGGGGTCAGGGGGACGGGGGTTTTTCATTAGGAAAAATCAACGTTTTGGCTCTGGTATTCATAGACGTTTTGTTTTTTTTGGTTTTTTGGCATCAAGTACTCCCTCGTGTTTTTCACTTTTCCCTTTACAGATTTTCCTAATTTAGAAACTAGATTTATCCACTTTTTTCGTTATGAGGACCGGCAATGATTTTTTGAGGTGAAAATCTGTCGTTTTTTCGCGCAGCATTTCATAACTTTCTCTATACTATGTATATTACTCCGTATATACTTACAAGAGCATTGCATCTTCGCGATATTACTCGCTCGACACGAGTCGAGCTCGACGCTCGACACCGTACCCGAGGACACAATATTCGAGTCCCACATACTCGAGTGACCCTTATTAGCATGGCAGGAACGTGGCAAAAACCCTCGCTCTCGCGACCTGGTTTGCGCCTCCACTCTCGCTCCGGCACTCACGCTGTTTTATAAACCTCCTTCATTTTTAAGAGAATTTATTTTGAAGGGAACACTCACTTTTAGAATAATTTCTATTAAAGGGTGTAGTAAATAAATAGACAAAAAGTAACTCACCTATTGATTCGCATTATATATTTTTGCGATGTATTGTAGGAATTTAGATGATCTTGGCTGTCCAGGTGACGCCGCGTCGAAGGCTGTGTTGCCGACGTTTCGACCATCTATCGTGGTCTTCCTCAGGGCTGATGTTTTGAGGAAGACCACGATAAATGTCGAACTCGCACCCTCTACAACGTCACCTGACGAAGATCATCTACATGATTGCGCAGCTACGACTTCACTTATTGTGAGATTGTTCATTTCAGGTAGATATACAACCAACTTAAAACATCTTCAGGGAGAAAAACACACAAAATCCGCACCAAAAAACACGCAATTTCACACCGACACGATGAGAAAAATGTATCATGAAACTTTGACACGTACAATTCACTTTTGATAATATAGAAACTAAGCGCACAACACGAGAAGTGCACAGCAAAATTACGTAAATAAATCAAAGTAGTCACTGATACTTTAATTCATTTTTTCCATCCTGTTATAGCTTCTCCTAGAGTGTTAGGTGGCCATGTAAGTGGTGTGCGTTTTTTGCATTGAAAATCTTCAGTGTTATAAATCATAAAATCAGTGGCAATATTGTGAAGTGATTAGTAATTGTGAAGTGCTAATTTAAATGTTGCTCAAAATAATATAAATTACTAGCAGAACCAGCGGACGTCGCCCTCCTCTCTCTTCCGTCACTCACTTTTTCCCTCATTCTCTCTCCCTCTTTTTCTCACTTTCCTCCTCGCTTTTTCCCTCCGTTTATCCGACCTCTTTTTCCCTGTCTCCTTTCCTATCTCCCTCTTTCCCTTTCTATTTCCCTCTTTCTCGTTTCCCCTTCCCCCTACTATCTCTTCCCCCTTCTTTCACTTCCGCTTCTTTCTCATTTTCCTCCTCTTTCTTTCCGCTTTATCCATTCCTCCTCATTCCGCCTGTCACTTTCTTCCCTCTCTCTCCTTTACCCTTTCTCCCTTTCCCCTTCTCTCTTTTCACTTCTTTGTCTTTTCCCATTCTTTTTTTTTTTCCGTACTCTATTTTTGCATTTTTCCTTTTCTCTTTTTAACAATCTTTTCCTTTTTCACTCTTTTCCCTCTCTCGTTTTACCTTGTCTCGTTTCTACTACTCTCTCTCTCTCTCTTTGCCTCTCTTTTTCTTCTCTTTTCCCTCTTTTTTACCTTTTCTTCTTTTCTCTTGGCCTCAGCCTCTCCCCGCGTCACACGGCAACGCCAAGCATTAATGAAGCTGGGTTCCCATAATTGGGAATTGCATTTAACTGAAGCGCCATCTTAAGCTACGGCGCATTTCTAGTGAAGTTACAAAAAATGAACAGCATAAAAATCTCCATGAAAACACATAAATGTGCCAACTTTCATGGAGATCGGTCCCCTATGCTTACTCTGAGATTCTACCGCACCGCTGCTGGCCTCTGGCGGAATATTTCAGGAACCCGTCTTTTAGCGACAGGCGAAAAATAATAACCTGGTGTATCTCAGCTATTATTTAAATTATTTATTTTCCGTATTTGTGTTGTATTAATCTTTACCAAACTTTTCAAGGACACTGCATCAAATCCTGAAGAAGGGCCTGTAAATATTTCGTATCTATTCATACACTAATTTTGGTGAAATCGATGTCGATTACATGTGGTTGAATTCACTTTTATTAGTATAGATTTCCACCAAAAAACGAACCATTTCTAATAAACATGGGAACAGAATCTTTCGGCTAGTGAACCGGTATATGTATAATGAAAAATATCCGAAAATAATATTTTATCGTTTATTAATTCACAATGCTTGGAGCTTTTTTATAAGTATTTGAACAGTTTTTCTTCACAGAACAATAAATAAATAAATAAATAAATAAATAAATAAATAAATAAATAAATAAATAAATAAATAAATAAATAAATAAATAAATAAATAAATAAATAAATAAATAAATAAATAAATAAATAAATTAAATAAATTAATAAATAAATGACTCTTAAGCAGACCTAGTTGTTCATGTGCAAAGCACTGCCCATCGGACTACATGATTTACCTATTTACCGTAATTTCAAATGAAACTTTTAATGCGAATTGTTGTTTGTTAAATTGAAATTGATAAAAGTAGGTATAATGGGATTTCTTGATATTAATATATATTGTTATTTTCACAACCAATTTGTATTTCATATTCAACAAAATTATTTTTTTAGTTCCTTTATTTTCAGTCACGTACCATTGCACAACGATAGCGCTTCAAGATTTCTTAGTTAAAGAAAGGGTCTCCTACCTTCAACTATAGCTTATTAAATGGTACCCCAGATGTTTCAATAAAATTCAAAAGTTTATCAGTAGAGTGCATGCATTGAACACTATGAAGAACAACGTCTATTAAAAAAGTGTTTTCATTTCACCAGGCAACGTATGATTGATCAATAAATTTACAGGATCCACATACTCATTTGTTGGAGTGAAAATTTCTCGTTAGGAAAAACGTTTTTAATCAGACTGTTTACATTTTTGTCAATTGTACAAAAATCACGAGTAAATGAGATTCACCATCAACTTGCACATTTTCCTATTGCAATATTTTATAAATAAATATAAATTTTATGTCATGCTAAATCATTATGAATATGTACTCTCATATTTTGCTTCAATAGCAATGTTTTCACATGTCTCAACAGGGAAGATTTAGTATACAGGCATGTATGTTCTTCTGGCAACAAATAATTGCTGATGTTTTTATAAAAATATGAAAACATCTAAGTTTACAATAACACGAACAAGGAAGTGCTTTATGTTTGAAATAAGAAGAAATTTATGAAGAAATGAATGCTTTGTATACATCTGATGAAAAATAGTAGTTTACCATTCTATCGAAATGATTATTGTGTCAACAACGGTGCGCAAAACACTAAATAACACACTCGCTCAGGTGATACGAGATCAAAAAACATCTGTTCTTATTTTCATTTTATCCGATAATACATTAAAAAAATAAAGCGAACATTTATCATTTTCAAACATTTATCATATTAATTAACTGATTACTACTGCTATTAACGTAACCGACTTAATACAAAGAATTTTAAATACACAATAACATTGATACAATTTAACATTGATAATAAACTTTAACTATTAAATGCTTTTGCTTAAGCAATGTTTGATGTTTATGAGAAATTAATAAAAAAATGAAATTCATTATTGTTGAAATAAACACATGCAACGCTTAGCTGTTGATTAATTTAATGAAATAAAAAATATTCTAGGGATGTTTTAAATAAAGTTTTGAATGATGTCCATTTCACATAACATCGTAAAGTAGTCCAAATCAACCTTATTTCTTTAATAACTATTATCTCTCTGGAGAAGTTTGACTGTTGACAATATTAAAGACATACTGTACACTTGCTATGCACAGGCTACGTTCAGATACGCTGTGCAACAACGGTGTAACAAAAACTGAATAACACTCAGGTGATATTATGAATTAAATGAAGGCCTGTTCTTATATATTTTTAACCAAGAATATTCGAAAAATAAAGAGAATTTTCAAACATTTATCACTTTAATTAAGTGAATACTACTACTTATAATTAACTTAACCGACGTGCATTGATACAAATGATTTTAAACAATGCATCAAATATTGACAATAAATTTTAACTATAAAATATTTTCAATGCTAAAAAAGAAAGTCATTATTATTGAAATAAACACATTCAATGCCTAGCTGTTGATTATAATGAATTAACAAAAATTTCAAGGCTGTTGTAAATAAAGTTTTGAAATATGTCCATTTCTTATAACATCGTAAAGTAGTCCAAATAAACCTTGTTTCTTTATTAACTATTATCTCTATGTAGAAGTTTGACTATTACACGTGTTGTTTTGATGAAAACAATGAAATTTTAATGTTGAAAAAATCATGAGTTTAAAAACTAAATGCATGAAACGATATATGAATTAAAAATTCGTGACACTAATTCTATAAATTTTATTTGCAGACTTACGAAAAAAGGACTTCGCTACACCACGTGAAACAAATAAGACATTACACTTTCTTACAAAATTATATTATCTGCAATAAGTAAAAAAATAACTTATCATGAATATAATCATTTTTTCTCCCTGAGTTAATATATATATATATGTTTTGTTGTTTTTTTCATTGCAATCCACAGGCAATTTTGGAAATTGACCAAATCACTCCCTATGAAGTAGTGGAACTTAAGAATCTCCTAGACCATACTATACTCTTTTCAGTTTTCCTTTTTATCACATCAGTAATCACAAGACTACTCCATACTTGAGAGAAGGTAACCCTAATTTGTTTTTGTGGGATATCCCCGAAACTATAAATAAATTATTATTATTATTATTATTATTATTATTATTATTATTATTAAATTTTGCCACAATTAAAGAAACGTGTTTGCTTACCATTAAACATGATTGTGTTAGAATTCTTTCATGCGTTAACTCTTTCGGGTTACACATTCATTAATAACGATACGAAAGGTGTTTGTTTACCACTAAACATGGTTGCGTTTGGTAATTGGAAGAGTTGACATTCGATGGGATACACATCCACAAGAAATTCGAAACTAAATTATGCGATTTCCACAGTAAATTGCCGCTTACTTCACGAAATCCCCCCACTGAGCACTGATTAATATGTAGATTTACTACAATGTTCTAAAAGGGCGCGAACTCACTGTTATAAATCAAACCTGTTAGCGTCCTCATTTCTCCTTACTCCAGCATTAATTCAACACGATATAAAAATCCCTTTTATCATAACACTCACCACTGTCACATCACATTAAACATACGTATTCCCGGATCTCGTTGCGTGTCTTACACATGCACTACTTCGTGGAGTACAAGTTGTACGTGATGTATGTCAAGAAATTAACGCCTGCTTGGAATCAATGCGTAAACAACTTGTACTGCATGTAGGATATTTTAACAGCCCTTAAATGTACGATTGTATAGTGAAATATGTGCGACGTTGAATGTATATTGAGTGTCAGGCAAGAGCCGCAACACAGGAGAAGCGGAAGTATGCAGAGTGAAGAAGAGATGTGGATTACTGTACAGTACGGACAGGAGCTGTGCACCAACTGAAAAATACGTAGTGCACCACTGCTTTACAGACCACCACAAGACGGATTTTCATGAAGGAATTATTGAGCTTTTTCATTGACAAAGAACCCATCGAAGACGCAAAAGCATGGACGTTTTTATAGCAACGATGTGGAATGCCTATTTTGTAGCTGCACTAGCTTCTTTTCTTCCAGAGAAGAAGCGGGGTCGGGGCTGCGGGGAGGGAGAAGCCGACGGCCCTGACACCGCAGCGCATCTGCAGCGTTGTCCCCGTGGCCTCTCGCCCCCGCTCGCCTCCCCCGCCCCGCCCGATCATGCCTGCTCCTGCCAGTCCCCGCTCGCCCCGCCCTTTGTGTAGGGCTTGTAGAGAAATAATTGCACGTTTCTTCGCCTTGAAGTTGGGGAGAGAGAGAGAGAGAGAGAGAGACAGAGAGAGACAGAAAGAGACAGAGAGACAGAGAGAGACAGAGAGGACAGAGAGAGACAGAGAGAACAGAGAGAGCAGAGAGACAGACAGAGAGAGAGACAGAGAGAGACAGAGAGAGAGACAGAGAGAGACAGAGAGACAGAGAGAGAGAGAGCTCTCTTTGTTCAAGTAAAAGTTGTTCTACATATTTACATTACATTACAATATATGTTTTTTACATTTTCTCAACTTTTTACTTTACTAATAGTACAACCGAAATATTATTTGAACAATATTAAAGAAGAGTAAAACCAGGTTATCCTATTAGACTCGGAAGAAAATCTATAAAGAGCCCTTTTTAGTCTTTTTAACATCGCTAAAGATTTTAATTTAAAATTATCCTCATTCAAAACCAAAGTCATGGGTTTTAAAGAAGTCTTTTCAATTCGAGCAAAAATTGAAACAAATAATAACTTAATTGAACAAGTCTCAAATTTAATTATCTGTGATACAATATAGCCTATGATCATTCTAAAGACGTAGAACAAAAACTCTCTGAATTCCTGAAGCTACTTGGTACAATGAAGCAACGTCTGCTAAAGAAAGTAAGAAAAGACATTGTTCTTAAATTCTATAGAAATATGGCGGTTCATAGGCCCTCTTGTATGGTTCATAGGCATGGAGAATAAAAACTCAACAGAGAAAAAAGATTGAAGCAGCCGAAATGAGGTTTCTGAGATCACTAGCGGGATACTCTTTGAGAGACCACGTAAAAATGAAGACATTAGGTCAGAACGTCAAGTTTGCAATATAGACCCTTAGATTCACATGGATCCCAATGGTACGACCATCTTCAGAGAATGGATAGTTCGCGCATCCCTCTTCAAAGTTTAGGATACAGACCGCAAAGCAGAAGAAATGTAGGACGTCCACGACTGCGATGGAATGATCAAATGAAACTTCTGGAGTCGGAACAGGCCTAAAGGCCTAATCTATGCTGTATATGATGATGACGATTTTGCAAGGTATAGAGGCCATTCAGCAACCTATCCTCTGAGTTTTTCAAAATTACCTGATTGTCAGGAAATAAAATTGTTCTTAAGCCTGTTCCAGAATCTCTTGAATGAAACTCTAATGAATTTGTAAAATGTATTTCAAATTATTGATTGCCAGAATGTAAAGTATGTTAAATTTAGCATAATTCTATGCAATTTAATTTTAATATATTTTATGATTATTTGTCCGGAGAGAATTCTTTACGGACTACAATGATGCTCTGCTATAATAATTTTCCTGTGTGTATGCCGAAGGCGATTCGTTGGCAACGTGGCAGAATCGTTGTTGCACCGCGTCATCTGAGCAAGTTTCTGCTTTGGGTTAGAATTAAGTCAGTTTCTTCAGAGTCGTAGTATATCGTAGTCCGTGTGTTATAATTATATTCTGTACTTCAGGGTGAGAAGATGCGCCAGCTGCCACCTAGATGGCACTGAAACCACCGCTGATCTGTTTGCCATTTTCTATGCTTTCACTGTTATCTGTTTGCGATAAAAATATTATCCTAATTAAATATTTAAAGGAAAATTTGCGTCAAAAAGTTAACAGAAAATAATGCTTATGTCGCTGTTCCTAATATTTCATGTGTAAACTGTTTTGTTCGTCTGTTATTTATTATGTAATTTACGACTCTCTTTAAAGTCAGAATTATAGAACCCTTTAAAAAACCTGACAAAAGTAATACATATTTAAGCATTTTCAAAGTTAATTTTCGATTTAATTTAATTTTCATTTTAATAATCGACAAACATATTTTATTTTATTATTACTTATGTAAAGATATTTTTGTTTACATAAGTAAATGTATTTTTGTTCGTTTGGTATATCTTGTGTAATTGTTGGTTTTCTTTAATTTCACAATTGTGATGTTCACTTAGAATTTCTTCTTTTCAATGTATGTTTGGGCTCAGTAAGCATACGGCATGTTTTGTGCCAATAAAAACCTGCTCTTTCTCTTACTCCTTCTTCACCTTTCCTTGCCCTTCTCCCCCGCCCCCGCCCCTGGCATGCGGCGCGCATCGCGGGACGACGCGTCGCAGTCGCCTTGAGGCACCACTTTTCATATTTCCTTTCACTGGCGGACTCGTCATGCAATCGCTGGGGCCGCTCGTTAGCCGAAATGCGCTGCCTCTCGGCGACCGCAAATGGCATCGCCAATGGCAAGGCTCATGCGGAGGCTGTGGCGCAACCGGCCCCCCCCCCCATGGACGCTTTTGTCTTTGAGAAGGGCAGCGCGCTGGGCGACGAGGGAATTTGCACACAAAAATTAGATAACCTTTTCGGATATGAGACGTTTAATTGAGCAAGTGTTCCACGGGAACACTCTGATCTTTCTCTTTACCCGTCGGTTAATTGGGAAAGATGTGAGAAAGTTTTTCGAATTTATGATATTGAATAGCACAAATGAGTCGCTCAAAATAATATCGGCAGTTTCTAACCCAAGTTCTTTTCGAGAAATACGACTTTTTCTGTTTTCGTTCACTTTCACTTCGGACAAATTTTTGAAGATGGAATTTGAGGGTTTTCCCATATCCCAATTCATTTGATATTTCAGCAGGAGATAGGTAGATGGCAGGAATTTACCATCCTACTTCTAACTGAAAATGCGGTTGGAATCTGCCGTTATTATCCTGAAGGACTCATATGTAATACAATTTACTTTTCTTTTCTTACATGATAAAATTATTACGAACTTTTCTCAGTATAGATTTCTCAACATGTGCAGTAAATAATAATGCATAACGATAAATACATGGCTCTGGCACACATATTGTTAACAAATATTTCAATCTATACAATTTAAATGGTAATCTCGACTTTATACTACCGAAAGCATCTTCCTTATCTAAATTTAGAGAAACCTAAGTTAAGAAATGAAACCTTGCTAACAACGATTTCCTCGATATAAATTGAGGAAACCGTTGAGTTACAAGCAAGGTTTCATTTCTTAACTTAGGTTTCTCTAAATTTAGATAAATTTATGTTTCATTAAAATTTAATTGCAACTGGAATTATTACAAAGCGATATTTAAATATATAGTAATTTATGAAAGTACTTTTTTATAATGAATAATTTTATTAATGATAATATAATTTTATAAATAAAATCTTTGCCTACTATGTTCCAAATTTTTTTAAAATTATAATTAATACTATATTTTTTCATCCTATAAGGTTGAAAAACTATTGTTTAACAAGAAGAACCTAGGGTTGCAAATATTTTACAACAGGATAATTCATAGGGAATGTAGTTTTGAGGAAGGTACATGACAATGGTGATACTGAATATGCAAAAAACAAAGAAACAAGAAGTAAAATGAAATCTGTTTTAATAGATCACACAACATAAAACAACGCACTATACAAGAGCACAAGAAGTATGCCCACGCATTGTCATGTGCTGATAGAAATTTATGTACAAAATAGTAGGACATCTTCTTTTGAGTATTGCACAAAATTCGTCCGCTACCAGAATCAAATACAAACATTCATACATGCGAAAAGTCCCTCAGGGTTCCAAAGGAAAACGATTGAAACAAAAGTAAAAAAAGCGTACAAAAGAAGAAACATGTCCTACAGCTTTGTCAACTTGGCACAGCGAAGATGGCGTGTTTGAACTGGTGTCCGTGAGCGTTGGCCTGGTGGAGCGAGCTGGCCGGCGGGCCAGCCGGCGCCTGGGGGGCGTGGCGGAGGGGGGGCGGGGCGCCGGGCGCCGTCGTGCGCGCGCGCGCTCACTTGCGGCCGGGCTGCGGCAGATGGGCGCCCTGGGGCTGGAAGCCGTCCTGGTTGGCGGTGTAGGTGAGCGTGTAGGAGTTGCCGTTCGCGTCCGTCCAGCTGGCAGTGCCGCGCACTTCGATGTGCTCGTTCTCGGTGCCCGCGTCCACCAGCACGCCCTCCTCCGACCGCGTCACGCCGTCGCTGGTGCGGAAGCTGCACACACACACACACATTGCTTAGTTTAGTTTAGTTAATGCCTTATTTTACGTGGCGAGACTCGGGCCATGAGGCCCGCTCTTCCGTCTTAATTTCGATACGCTCCTTTCACCACCTAGCGGAGAAAGGAGGTATTATCTTGGGCGACGAAACTCGCGGATCACAATTTTGCTTTAGGGTCTTTTACATGCAGTAAATCTACTACATGGGACAGCCGGCTTTACTTCCCCTCCGAAGGAAGGAGTACGAGGGATCTTTCGCCCTTAAAAATCTACGGCTTCGAACCCGCAAACTCTGGTACAACAGTCCGGTACGCTGACCGTTATACCATCATTGCTCTACAGTGGGCTGGGAATTGAGCTGTGTAAGTGCTGGGCCACCAAGGAGTGTTATGCGTAATGTGATTTCCAGATTTTAAAACATTTTCTGCTGGTAACGAGATGAAAGCTAAGATTGAATTGTTCTTCCATTGGTCGTGAATTTTGTAGTCATCTACAATAAGCACTTGGTACTGATTGCGTCATGCCCGTGCTCTTGTCGAGAGCAATTAGAAGATGACAGAGAGATTTGAAAGTTCCGAATATTTTGAATACACCTTACAATTAGAAAATTGGAGCTACCAGTATTTCATTTATATTGATATTGTGGTACTTGAAAAAAAAAAAATAATTTTATTAGATAATTTTCTAAAAGTAAGCAATTTGCTGTGTTCTTAGTGAAGTTTTTATCTGCAAGTCCAGAAGATAAATTGCCATCGTACTCAATTTCCCGATATTTCAATAATAAGAAACCAACGAAGGGATTTGAGGTTCAGTGCAAATCTCGATAGATTATATGACTTGTTTGTAATTTTGAATGTGATGCTGATACAAGTGAAAGGAATGCTAACGTTCATTAAGGTACTGAATGCCGTGGCCGTGATTCAGCTAACGCGAACCTGCTTTTTCTACTCCAAACAGATTTTTGTATCATAAATATTAATGAAAATTTATGCAAACAACAGACTAGTATTTTGTCCCATTCGGTTTTCGTATTTTAGAACGTTTTGATGTTTGTTATTTCATAAAAAATAATTGTAATAGAAGTTAATAACACATGAACAGACTTTTCCAAGAAATTAAAAAATATTTCCGGGCAGTCAACTGGAATGATCATTGCACCCATTAGTGTTGCTTTATCCCGGGAGGTAGGTTCCTGCACTGCTGGTCGGTGAAATCCAGCGCTGACCCACATGCCGGGATGGTGGGAATTTCTCTCTCCAGGTATCTCTCCTATCAGGGCACCGAGAATATCTCTAAACCCCCCCAATCGATAGAATTCTCACCCAGGCAGCATCTGAATTCGACCTAGCTAATCCGCCACCGTCGGGACTCGAACCTCGTGCCTCCCGGTGAGAGTGCATTGCGCAAGGCGAGGGCGCGCGCTGTGCTCACCTCCACTTCCAGGGCCCCACGCCGATGCTGGGCTCGTTCACCTCCTCCACGATGGTGGCCTGGCGCGGGTCGGCCTGGGGCGCGGCGGCGGCCAGCGCGGCGACGGCGGCGAGGACCAAGAGCTGCGCACACACCCTCCAGTGAAACACCCACGCCGTGGTAGTGGAAGGGGTCGGGTGTAAAACAGGGCAACGCACGGGGAAACGTTTGCGAGATTCAAGCTACTGAAAGGGGTTGAATTGGGGTACATAAAGATGACAACAGCCGGGGGACAACTATGCGTCATAATGTGGACGACTTGAGAATCACAGCGCATGGACAGCAGATGGAAGTGTACGGGAATGTTAATATCACAAAACCTACAGCTTTCAGGGTTACCAGCTTTTACTCCCGAACTCTATTTTGCGTTGAGTGAAATATTTTTGAGTATGTCCCTTTTGATCTTCTGGGCATGCGCGATTCGATCTGTGAATGCGCGAAGGCTTGAAAGCTGGTATTCGTTATGGCGCTTCACAGTGTGCAAAAGCCTTGAAAACATCGTTTGTGAACTTCTAACATTAATGTTCGCGCGTAGGACGGCATATAAATTGACTCAGGCCATGTTTGTTAATTTATAATGAGATTTAACTCTCAAAACAAAGGCAAAATATTATTAGAAAAAATAACAAGACTTCATTATCTGATTGGCTATACAAAAGTGTAAGAGTACGTAAACTGCGCTAACACTCTTGATTACTTTGGTCGGAAGAATGCTCAATTTATGGATACTTATTACAGGTTTTGTAATTATTATACATTCAAAAAATAACGACAACGTAAAAACATCCAGCACAAAACACCGAGTTTAAAAAACATAAGAAATTAATGTTAAATACTTTGATGTTTGGAAAACGTCAGTACACATGTTGCATCCCTAGTTGCAGGCAAAAGCGAGATTCCCCAGCCTTTCATCTATAATTATAAGAGAACTCTTTTGAAAAGTACAATTAGATTTCTTACTAATTCATATAATGAAATTCCGAATCTGACGAATCAAATATATGAGATATATTCGTTCTGAGCTATCGATTATTTGGTGATGGCGATCGCATAACAGTTGCTTGGCTGACCAGGAGGCACCGTCTCCTAGGCACAATTGCCAGCGTTTCGGGTGTCATACTGCGTCCTTCCTCAGGGCAAAATGAATTCTGAAAATGCATTGCGCCCTAAGAAAGTCTCCTGGACAGCGAAGTATCTTTTGACTCCAACCGCGGAAGCCTATGCTTTTCTCTTGTCCATCACAGTTTGCTGGACCGTTCTACTTCCGTGTGGAAAATCAATCGTTACAATTAGAACAAAGAAGTAGGCAATTCCAAATCAAAATTCTCATTAATAACCGATGACCCATAGTCGACGGCTTCACTTAAGGGAAGTCACAAACGACAAACTTAAAGTCAGTAAGTCTCATGTAGCAAATCGATGAAAATCTTTATGGAATGTTTGTCAAGAAGTGACAGCGAGTGACGCGCAAATGGAACGTAAGAGATGTTCACATTGCAAATGGAGGAGCCGCGAAATGTCAATAGCGGGCGGCGTCCCACGGGAGAGCCTCGCTTTCTCCGCCCCCTGACAGTCGGCCCGTGACCCGCCGCGCAACACAGTGGCGTCACATTCGCGCCACTGTTGCACAGCTGCATCTTCCGTGTGCAAAGATCGCTGAAATGCCTTGCGCTTGCGCCGTCTGGCTCATTTCTCTTCCCACGAAATTCACGTTGCAAAATTATTTGTGAATTGACAATATTGTTTGCAGACTTTTCGGTTGCCTACATGCATTCTTTTTATTTTATTAATTTTAGCTTTAAATGTAGAGAAATAAATAAATAAATAAAAACAATAATTTTTTTTTTCAAATTCTCCTTTACGTTGGTCCCTAAATTCTACATGCATTCTTTTTATTTTATTAATTTTAGCTTTAAATGTAGATAAATAAATAAATAAATAAATAAATAAAAAAAAATTTTTGATTTTTTTTTCAAATTCTCCTTTACGTTGGTCCCTAAATCCCTTGTACGTACTTACATATTTTGGATATCCACCACAGGATTCTTTACTTACCATCTTCATGGTGACTGAAGGTGTTGAGGTTACTGTTTGTACTGAGAGTTGTTGCGTTCTGGAGAACGTGCTGTGTTGTGAAGATGGCACCTCTGCCGCCAGCTTATATACCTCCGCGAGCCGCCCCGCGCCTCCCCTCCCATTGTGCGCATCTTTCTTCAGCTAGTGATCTAAGAGCTCGCGGCATCCGCACCCCCTCCTCGCGAGCCGCCGCCGCCCCCGCCGCCCCCGCCGCCGCGTCGTCTCGCTGTCCCGCTACTTAGCGGGATGATTCAAATGCCTGTTGCAGCGCGGCGCGGCGCCACCCCGCCGCGCTAACCTTTCGGCCGAGGAGGGTGGAGGGCGGGAGGCGGAGAAAGGGGCCAGGAGGTCGGCTGGAGATGCGCGAAAAGGAAAGTGGGAGGGGGTCGCCGCGGGCGAGCGCGCGCTCCTGGGTAACGGGACCGCTCCGCTCCGCGCCGCGCCGCCACGTGGGACCTGGCGCACCGCAACGCGCCCACGTGCGCGCCCACGCGCCGCAATTGCGAGTGCCCCGCGAGACGCCGCAGGTGCTACACGCTCTCGTGCGACGCCAGGATTGTGACGAGTGGCCACAGAGTACACCAGTGATTTCTCGGGGTTGTGCTGTGCACGCAAAGAACGGGTCAATTTTCGTTTTCGTTCGTATAGAATTTGTGTTTATGGTTCCTTTGTCTATCGACATATTTGGCAATTGTTGAAAAATTTTTAACTGGATATTTTATGTGATGTGATCAAGCATCAGAGCTCTCATTCGTAAAAGTGTTTTTGAAATGTTGTAATAGTGTAATAGGAAATAGTAAAATATAGAAGTTAGCGGTATATATCCGTACATAAGTAATACATTCGTGCTTGCAGTCTATGTGTGGGATAAAATATTAGCATTATGATATACAACGAATTCCATGGAGTAGGCAATCTGACATGGCAATCTGAAAATTACGAAATGAGAAAAATACTAAAACCTTTCCCGTGTGATAATTTATATCTTTAAAATTAACAATTTGTGTGCGGCCATTAGGAATACAATGCTTTATAATGGAAAGAAACGTTACCTGCTCCGCGATGCGAACTGCAAATAAATATGTAGAAAACAATTCTCTACCCCAAAAGTAGGGACACTTACAGTGTCAATATATTTGTTAAAATGGAATATATTAACACATTTGTTTAATGTTCATTGCTGTTTATCGAGAATTCTATGTTACTAATTTATAATATGCACAGAAATAAAAAATACAAATAAATAATGCAGGCTCTGTCCATTTAACAGGTGTCACTGCTTTTAAAATATACCCAGGAACTCCGGAAATATCCGAAAACGATGAAACAGTTTCGATTTTGAGAGAAATCCCAAATATATAATTCTGTCATTCCGCTTATTCTCGAACGGATTCTACTGTCTAAACTCTCATTTCAACTTCATCACGTCACTGCTTATGACATGCTGACGCCACACCACGCAAAGGTCCGTGGAAGAGGCCACCCGTCTTTAAATGTTTGCTGTTCGCGTGCTTCAGTGGTAGATCACATACAAAAGTTAAACTATTTCATTTAGTGCATTATTTCATTTACAGGAGTATTTTATGTTGTCCCGGAAAAGTATGAGCGCTGGATTTTGGAAAACTATCTTGTCTGGTTTTGATCAGCAGCATTTTTAATGCTGAAAGCCAGTAGTTGAGAACTATACAGAAAATATACTAATAACGGAGTAAAAAAAAAAAAACAGTTAAAACAACCCCACCTTCATTTACAGCAGAAGAATACGACTTTGAACAGTTATCTTGTAGACTTAGGTACGTTTGAAACAGTGCCCTTTTCCTCCGAAACACAGAATTGTGATTGTTAGCTAGGCAATGATAAATGCCGGGAACGTATTAAAAATATATGTAGAGTTCAAATGCTTACACCCGGCGTAATTTTTGTATCCAAGACCGATTACAAAATCTACGAGACAGCATTATTTTCTAGATGAAACTTTATGTAATTTAGGACATCTCATAATAAATTAATCGTAGATTTTTTCGATGAAATTATTTATTGAAAGTATATCAACAAAAATATACGAATCTCTCGGAACATTGATGTACTGTCAGTGAATACCGATAATTCGTTTGTGGGAAAATTACACGAACTATTATATAGTACGAATCATCTGAATAACGCGGCTATCAAATTACAAAATGTAAAAAACAAAACAAGAAGTGAAGCTACAAAATCACATACTTTCTCGCATTATTGATAACTGTTCCGCTTACAGACTCTCATACAATTACGCCACAGAAACGCCGTATTGGTCTGTCCGTATGGCGGAGGCATAAAAACGTAAATGTCCGCTTCATAAAAATATCCCTCACAAATAAAATTATCAGTTTGAAACTCCCAAATCCTACAGTTAGTTCATGTCGACTTGGGAATATCAATTTGGAAGAAAATGGGCATAACGGTTTAGGCGCTAGCGTTGACTACAGACAGATAGACAGCCGTTTTGCGGTAAATCAGTTTTTCAGAATCAAAGACTCTCAAAGTATGAATTCTGGTTACACCACGTGTTAGAGAATATTTACCATATGGATTTATCCAACTTTTCTTAACCAGGATCCGGATATAAAAGTTTGTTGACCGACTATTCACCGTTTCCCAGCGTACAATTACATAACTTTCTGTTTACGAAGTACATTCATAAGGCGAGAACGTAAAAATAAATAATATTTAGAATTGCTAGGGATAACAGGTATAACATCTAATTTGTGCCCATGGGTAATGTTTATGATGTTCTTAAATTTCATGTTCATAGACTCATTACTGTATTTAAATTGGTTCATATGCACAGATCATTGGTTCAGATGCACAGAAACAAAACACTTGGTTTGACGTCAGTTATGTTTTAGAAATGTAATAAGATATATGAAAAAGTGTTTAAAAGTTGAAAATTCGAAAATCACGTACAGACAATTCCGGTTTATTTATCAGTATTGATTGTAGTTATGAGTAGAAATGTTTCAAATTTTTGTCAATAAAATTTCTCGAAAAGTCTATAATTTTCTGCGACAACACGTACACGAGAGATAAGGAACAAAAAATAAATTCGCAGCGTGACTCCAACCCGCGATCACTCGTATCGTAGCTTAAAGTTCGTACACGCCATTAACCATCTTGGCCATCCGGGTTGGTCGGAGGGTATTGCTCTTCTATATTCTTAGACATAATTGTTTTAATTCTACCATTACAGAGCGGAAATTTTGAGAAAGTGTGAAAAAATGTCCTTTGGGCGACAAAAGAGCAAACGTTTTGTTTTCATTCAAAATTCAAGTAGTACATGACTTAGTGTAAGGATCACAGAATTTTGAAAATGTACACACAAATTCACTTCTCTCCAGAGCACGTCATACACAGTTTTAATTTTTTTGACTAAAATAAAAATAAATAGATAGAATAAGATTTAACCGAAAAGCTAGTCCAGACTAAAGAGATTAAATTAACTAACTGGTTCGAAAAAGTCTGTAAAATTGTATAGCATCATACAATTTTCTATATTTATTAGCAACTGGATTTATCCCATTTTTCGTTATCAGGGTCCAACTACAAGTGTTTTCTGCCAAAAATTCCCCGTTTTCCGGCTCTCAATTATATACTTTTCTCTTTCCACGAAGTGCGTACCGTTACTCAGGAAGAAGTAAAAATGAGTTATTAGAGAAAATCTTTTTTTTTTTAGAAATTGCATTAATTTCTAGAGCATAGTTCGCTAAAACACTGGTTTAAAAAAAACACGAACTTTTTTAAAGATCTGACTTCTTTTTTCAATAGACTTTGTTTAAAGCAAAAATTGCTATCTCCAATTTTGTAGTTTTGAAATGAGAACTTTTTGCAATTTTCGAAAAAAGCAAACGATTGTCGAAAGCGAATCTAGCACCCTATTTTACCGTCCCTCTTTACATATGAGAAAATTTAATGAAAAAATTGGTGTTTGAAAGAAAATTGCCTACATGTCACGCAAAATCACATGAAAACGAATCCTATTTTCGAATATTGAAAGTGAACTTATTTGAAGATCCGAATCTAAGGAACAGATTTCATTAATAAAGGAAACAATAAATTTCATTTTCCAATGAAAAATGTTCACAGTACTGTTTAATCGATAAAATTGCATATATTGCATGCAATTTTGCGCGAAAAACCAAAAGTTTAAAAATTTGTACATTAACTTAATGAAAGAGCTAAATATGGAAAACAAATTTCGCTTGAAAGACAAAATCTTTCTTCAATTTTCAGTTATAGGATAACGCCGAAAAAATTCAAACTTTTTCAATTTTCGAAAAATTAGATTCAACAGTGATCATTGGACCTATGTCACATTTCTAAGTATACTTTACTGTATTCTTTCAAGAAATTTAAAGAAAAAATTTGGAGCCGTTTTTAAGAAAATTTTGAAAATGTCCGGGGAGCTTCATGTAAAGTACTCGGCAATTTTGATGAACGTTTTTCAACATTTCAGAGCTTCGACTCAGGCCAGATTGACGGGGGTTTGTTAAAAAACATGTACGCATAGTTTAGGCCCTAGTGTTGTTCACATACTCCAGACGGACAGACAGACAGACAGACAGACAGACAGACAGACAGACAGACGGACGAACGTTTTGAAGAAAATAACTTCTTTGGTATCAGGGGAAAAAACATGTATTTCAGTTAAAACCCCGAAATCGATATTCCGTAGCATTACGTAACTTTCACTAGTAGGTATGTTACTCGGTATATATGAACGTATACGAGAAAGTAACTAGAGTTGCTACAGAATGGCACAGACTTTCTCCTACCAAAGTTTTCTAATTTCCTTGGTGTGGTCTGGCTTTAAGGTCTTGCTCTATTCTCTGACCAGCTGCCATCTATTGTCGCCCAAAGTACATTTTTTTGACAATTTCTCAACTTTTTGCTTTCCCAATAGTAAAACTGAATTATTACTTCAAGAATATTAGAGAAAAGTAAATACTCGCCCCAAATAGTTTTCATAGAAAAAATTCGTAGTCGTTTTTAAGAAAATGGCGATTAAGTTTGACTGTAAATGCGGGATATAAGCTGTTTTTCACGGGAATCTATTGAGTTTTCCAAAATCTTTACAAAATTACATTTGTATAATTTCCAAAAAAACATATTTATACACCAAAACGAACTTTACGTCATAACAAACAGTGCAATTTATTGGAAAAATATGAAGAAAAATTTGGAGCCATTTTTGAAAAAATGACGTTTGAGCGTTTCTGAAAATGCCGAATTTTGTGCTCATTTTTACAGAAAACTGTTGAGTTTCGAGAACTTATTGACATTATTTATAGCACATGTGCTCATAAATACAATAATGTGAAGAAATCTCCTTGAATGTAAGTTTTACAGACGTAAGAGACAAGTAAAAACAATTTCATTTTTGATTTTTTTTAAACAAAATAATACATAAATATGGTGTTTATGTAACGGCATAGGTTTCGTTTGGCACTAACCTTACTAAAATTTTAAATAAGAAATTTGCAGCTGTTTTTGAGAAAATCTAGTTTTGTAATTTTTAAAATTGCAAATATTTTACCACTATTGCCGGAAAACTACTAAAATTTTTGATAGATCCTATATGACCTAATTAAAAAATTTAAATTTTTTAAAAAAAACCTTAATTTTCCCCACCTTTAAGTGTGGTTTGCTCTTATCTTACAATAAATTTAAAGAAAACATATGGAGCCATTTTTGAGAAAATTTTGAAAATGTCTGGGGAGGTTCATATAAAGTACCCCCAAACATTTAAGAATGTTTTTCAAATTTTCGCTTTAATTTCAGCCAGATAGACAGCGGATTCGTCAATATGGGGAAGGCCGTACGAATGGTTTAGGCTAGCAGTGTTCACAGACGGACGGACGGACGGACGGACAGACGGCTGGCCATACGTTTTGCTTCCAATCGGTTTTTCGGCATCAAGGATCCACAAAACAGGAATTCTGGCTACACCACGTGTTAGAGGATTTTTTGTCTTAATTTTGCAACTGAACTACGTATATTACTCCGTATGTATACAAGAAAGTAAAAATTGAGAAAGTATGACATTATAGAGCGATAAACGCGTGGAGGGATACAGAGCGCTCGGTTGATTGATTGATGTGTCTGAGCGCTTCAACTGCTACGATCATTAGTACCATACATGTAGTGTAGGATTTGAATCGCAGAGGTGGTTGTACTCTTCCTCCGCTAGATGGTGAGATCCGGCGCCGACTTACACGTCGGTTAGCAGGATTTCCGCCATTAGGTACCGCCCACCAGCAGAGCATCGCCCCAGCCGGTGAAAGCTCAAAGCGCCCGACTGGCCTCCCGACACGTGTGGTAGTTAAGTGCTTGTACGTTAATGCTTGTTACGTGTACGTTAGTGCTTGTACGAGTCCTGACGGCGGCAGGATTTTCGACACTAGCTTTTCAGCTAGGTCCAATTCAGTCGCTGCCTGGAGGAGAATTCTAGCGGCTGGCTGCTCTGATCGGTAGTTTTCCGTGGTTTCTCCGACCAACACCAGGCGAATGCCGGAGCAGTACCCTACCAAACGGGCCACGGACCGCGCGCGATCTTTCCTTCCTCTTCCTTGGCCTATCCTCCCCTTTACACACGCACTTACACTAACATGCACTACACTACCACGTGTTCCCGGAGACCGGTCAGGAGCTTAGAGCTTGTCCCGACTGGGGCGGTGCCCCGCTGGTGGGAGTGTCCTGGTTAGGGGGAAACCCGATTAGCCGACGGTAGGCCGGCGCCGGATCTCGCCATCCAGCGGGGGAAGATCACCGCCATCTCCCGAGAAAAACATGCACTACACTAACGGGACTAATGACCGAAGCAGTTGACGCGCCCGGAAACACGAAAAAACCAAACCAAACCATTGTACGTGTATGTGTACGTTAAGAGGTGAGGATAGGACAAGAAAACGATCATGCGCGGTCCATTGTCATTTTTTAAGGTACTATTCAGGCATTCATTTGGTGTGGATCGGAGAAAGCACGGAAAAATACTGATCAGAGCAGCCGGCTTCAAGAATTCTCCTCCAGAAAGCGCCTGAACTTGACCTAGGTGACCTGCAAGTGTCGAAAATCCAGTCATCGTCACGACTCGAGCCCTAGAATCTCCCGGTCCGAGGCTCTGCTGTGACGTCAATTGATGCCCTGAGTGAGGCGGTGAGCCGGTGTGGCGGTCGGAATCGGGCTGGGAGGAGTGGAAGGAGAGGCAAGGGGCCGGGGAGGAGAGGCGGAAGAAGCGGAAGGAGTCGGAGGAAAGGGGCGAAAGTGTAGGCTGAGAAAGCGAAAGGTCAAAGCAAAAGGAGTGGAATAATCAGATTGAGCGTCAAGAGCGGAGGAACAGGTAAAGCGGAAGGGGCTGAGTGGAAGGGTGGTCAGAACGACCGTAGGATTTCGGGTAGGGCGTGCGGAGGAGATGGTCCAAGTGGGCGGGTCAGGGGAGATCGTTTAATTCGTGGTTGTAATAAATAATTACCAGGGCAACCCCAGAGTAATCAGCTAGATTTAAACAAAATCTCTTTAAATAACCGTTAGAAGGAAATGTTTGTACCGTGTTGTAGTACCATTAGTTTGACAACGAATTCGTGTTGAGGGACCCCTAAAATTGTATAAATTTGTTCTGAAAAATATTTGAGCAGAAAATAAATTTTGAGTATCCAACTTAATAAAAGAGCGGAAACGGTCATAAAATTTCATTAATTCAACACAAAATTAAAACAAAACAAAAAAGAATTAGAAAACTATTCAATGATAGTTTACAAATATATGAACTCATTTACTTTTACCATAATGAGCATAAACCTAATCCAGAGTATATCTGAAATGCTTTAACTAAATTGTTTCAAATGGAATAGTAGCAAGAAAAAGTATTTTAGAAAGTTCAACGTAATTTGTTGTCTTCAGCATCTGCATTTTCATTTCCTTACAGATTTGCTCATTTACATATTTTCTAAGACATTACTGAATTTATCAAAATATAAAGATGTCAGCATATTACTCAATACGGCGTTAATGGCATCATAAACTGCTCATCTGACTGCATACAGACTCCGTCTTCTCTTCATGGTAGGAAGTTACGTTTTCATAAATGGCAAATGTGCTCACTTTTCTCAACAATAGGATGACGAAGCAACGTTTCTTAAACTTGAACAAAGAATATTATTGTAATAGAAAATAATTACGTCGTTGAAGGTCAGATTCGTAAAAAGGGAATCCGACTTGGGGAAGAATTCTCAGTACTGTGACAGATTACAGTGAGACATCAAGTCACAGGTAAACGTTGCAATAATTGCAACGAAAAAAAAGTTTCTAAATAAAACTTTTGAGAATTAGTATTTCTTGAAAAAATATTAAACCATATCGGGATGGTAGAGATTGATCTGGTCGATGGTAAAAAAAAATTCTATGCAATATAATACCAAGAATGTGCGTGTCCCTACAGTTGCACTTGCATTCGAACGCACACGGGTGTAGCGGAGCGAGAGTCGTTCATTCAGAGAGCCGTGGCCGCTCGCTGCTCTGCCGCCAGGTGGGGGTGAGGGAGGGGGGAGGGGAGGGGGGGGGGCGGGGGAGGCAGGAGAACGAGTCGCGCGAAAGGGTACACCGACACTAGCGCGGTGGGTCGCGACGCGTCCTTTACTACTCGTATAATGGAATAACGAAAAAGAATCAAGATGCCTCTCGCGGCCTTGGAATAAATGAAGAGTGTGATGAAACACGTTTGCCCAATTACGCAACACATTTTTTTGTCAAATGTCGTTAGTTGCATAAAGACTCGTCAGCACTTGAATCAACAATAATACATGAATCCTTAGATTTTACCATGAATGCGAAATTTGATTTGAAGCAAGTTTCATGCAGGAACCGAAGAGTGCCCGCTCGCCACCGAAATACTGGTAAAAATACCGACAAAATACTGGCATTTTCCATACCTCTTACAAATTCATTTATTCTGGTAATAGTTCTTTATAGGACGTCTAGCAGTAAGGACGTCCATGAAGGTTATATCAGTATTATACCGGTATTTTTCAATGGAAAATAATATCGCCCACACCATCCACACAGAAAAAATAACTTTCTCTCGTTGAGCATTTTGCAAAATGCTTATTTATAAATAAACAAAATCATGCACGCACACGCGCCCGCACACGCCCGCGGGCGCCCGCTCACGCACGCCTACTCACGCACCCAATCTCACGCCCGCTCTCACCGGGAGCGGTAACTCAGAGCATCAACTGACCTACGCGACTCCCACAGCGGGCAAAGCATTGCTTCGTCAGCGCCAGGAACGTTACGCGACATCTATCAACTTTGTGTCAGGTTTCTAGCGTGTTCGTTCTTTCACAACTGATTGCAAAGGCCGTAACCGTTGGTCTGTTTTCAGTTTGAAGTGCACAGTGACAAGCGTTCTTAACAATTCTATCGAAGTAAGAGGAAAATATATTGTAACGAATTTTGTTTTACGAAAACAAAAAGGGTCTTCAGAGAATGGGAAGGTATTCCACCACAGGAAGAGACATTGAAGAACGTCCAGACTGCATTACGATACTTACAGTGGGCAAAGCAGATTCAAGTATGGATAGAGCACCATCGTTGGGGAAGGTTCTAGAGA
This sequence comes from Teleogryllus oceanicus, assembly GCA_964035755.1. Taxonomy (NCBI): domain Eukaryota; kingdom Metazoa; phylum Arthropoda; class Insecta; order Orthoptera; family Gryllidae; genus Teleogryllus; species Teleogryllus oceanicus. Next base: position 48,167,681 of record CAXIVR010000002.1, on the reverse strand, counting down.
AAGTACTAATGAGAAATGTACGAAGCACAAATTTTAAAATAAATTATTTTTAAGAAAAAATAAAGTTATTGAAATTTTCAGTTCGTGCCGCTAATTTATTTTTCTGAATTAATACAATCAATCATTGTGGAGAAATTCTATTTAATTTTGACATCGTCGGATTTAGTGAACCTCTATAATAGTGAACGAAAAATGTTATTCACCAGAAGTCCACTATAACCGGATTCGACTGTATGTATGTATTTATACAATATCCAGATAACATTTTAAGGGACCAATGTTGGCCATAACTGTGTCAGATAATTCATGTACGTTTTCGACTTTCTCATCTTTCTTAACGTACCATATAAACATCCTTACCCTCCATACCGAGAGCGGTAGCTCAGTGCATCAACTAATGTCACTGCAACGCCTCTGCCCGGGAGGTCCTAGGTTCGAGTCTTGACGGCGGCAGGGTTTTCGTCAGTAGCTCGTCGAATTCCCTCGCTATCTGGACGAGAATTCTAGCGGCCGGCTGCTCTGATCGGTAATTTTCTATGTTTTTTTCGATCAACACCAGGTGAATGCCGGAGCAGTATCCTACCAAACGGGCCACGGACTGCGCGCGATCTTTCCTTCGTCTTCCTTGTCCTATCTTCTCCCTTTACACACAAACTTACACTAACATGTACTACACATATTCCAGGAGACCGGTCGGAAGTTTAGAGCTTGTCACGGCTGGGACGTTGCCCTGTTGGTGGGAGAGTCCTGGTTAGGGGGAAACCCCACTAGCCGACGGTAGGTCGGCGCCGGATCTCCCCGTCCAGCGGGAGAAGATAACCGCTATCCCCCGAGAAAAAACATGCACTAGACTAACGGGACTAATGACCAAAGCAGTTGACGTGCCTAGAAACACGAAAAAATCAATCAATCAATTACCCTGCCCACAGATGGAGCGATAGCGGCTGCGAGGCGGAGTAACGCCCGTCCGTCCGTCGCGACGGCGCGCGGCCATTCCCGCACTCCGTTAGGCTCCTCGCAAAACGAGACGCACGTCCGTGACGCGGCTCTGCATCCGTGGGCGCGTGCGGGCTCATTCAGTCGAATTCAGTGGAAGCAATCGGCCAGTTGCATTCTGCGGGACTCACTGCGCGTGTGTGGTGGGCTCTGCATAAGCTTATCGGTTCAGTAATTGAATTATCCATTTGTCGTCATATTCATGTGAATAATTAAAAATGTTCCATCTGGTATGTAATCGTTTCTCTAGAAAAAGAAATCACCACACGCTACTGGGCAAAACATTCCAAATTCCTCGACGAATTCTTTTAAGATTTCCGAAAGATAAATTCCATCCCCCCTAAATCAGATATTATTTATTACCTCCATCTCTCATTCAGCTCAAATTTTTTAAAATACCTAATTAAAATTTTCTTTTAGTAGAATTTATATATTTAATGTAATATTGTCAATATTCCCTACTTCATGTTCCCTATGAGATCCAAATCTTCATTGGTCAGTTTGTAATGTTAAAAATTCGAAAGACGTTTTAAAAAATTTTTAAAAAAATATTTTGATATAATTGTAAGTTTTGTACTTCTTCTCCAATCAACTATGATTAGCTCATAGATTGTTTTAGAGAAATTGATAATATCTTTAATGGCAATGACATGAATGTAGATAGTATATTTTGTAGACGAACATGTCCTTGTTAAATAATATGGGACGTATTGCTATTCAGCGAAGGCAGGAACTGAAATAACGTTTTTCACTTAAAGAATACCAGGATATTACGTTTATTACTTTTACACTTTTATACGTTTATTAGAGATATTTGGGTACTTCAAAAAGATTCAGAGCTGGCAAACGGAACGCACTACCTGGAGAAGAACATCTAAGCCAGCAAAGGGAAAAGTAGTTTGACCTTGAGTTTACAAATAGCTCTACTGCCTGTCGCACGTACCATCCCGGGCAGACGCGGAGCGATTGCCTCAGTGTTTTACGAGTCGCTCGCGCGAGCAGCAGACCGGCAGCGACGCTGCATCCTGCTCGTTATTTCTGCCGCCACTTCCTATACTCCGATTTAAATATAGCTGCACTTCAAGGTCACGAGCTGGAAGGAGAGGTGAGTATTGTTATCCAATCGGGAACTCCAGTACCAAAAATTCAAGTCCTAACGAAGCTCCCGATTCAATGACAGTGTTCCGCTCTTCTTCTACCTCGTGAAGTTGAAGTCCAGTTATGTTTAAATCGGAGAATACATACCAGCTTGCCTCCACGTTCCCCGCGCGTCATCTTCTGCAGAACAACTCAACGCTGCTCTTGATCAGTTGCATACCAATGGAATGGTGGTCAACGACCGACAAATGAGTAGTTTTTGATGCTCTCCGGTTATCGGAATGGCTTTGGTGTCCGTCTGTTAAGGGAGTGCTGACATTTATCCATATTCTCATCCCCCTCCCGAGCCCTAGTGTACTTCCACAAAAAAACTGCTATATGACTTCCTCATCCATTATGAAAGAAACTGTATGTTATAATTGGGGAGAACGGGGTAATGGAAGCCTACTAAGGGAAAAGTGAAATAAGAATGCCGCAGAAATGATTTCTTTATCTTGTTAATCTAGGTTTTGTTGTGTCTGATCCATAAAATATGTAAAACGAAAAGCAAACGGACACTTTTGTTAAGAGGAAAGAAGGAAACACAGATTGTCTCGATCGGCACTCATAAAGAGGTTACCTTGGTAATGGGACCCGTAGCAAACTTAATCCATGCTAAAGACATAACTTTAGTTGTGTTAAGGAAATTGCAATGTAATAATATTCTTTCCGCTCCTTTGGATCTTGAAATTCATTATTTACGTTTGGTGCATGAGAAATAAATTATTGTTTCCTAGGAAAACATTTGCAAATAAAAGAAGGTTCATCAACCCAAACTGCACAGTCCAAATGTGCAAGTTTTTTACACTCTTTAGGACACTGTCACTCTACGTCAGGGAAGCAAATATAAATGATTTTATACAGGACTCTTCACTTTCATTGCTAATCCAAGTCGATGAGCTCTCTGTGGAAGATTGTGACAAACGGCTTGTAGAGCTCCGTTTATGTGGTCTACTCCTTTTTTTGCAGTTGAAAATTGGGCGCTTTCCTTCCGCGCATCCTTGCCTTCTGCCTTCTCTTTCTTTCCTTGTTCCTTTTCTTCAGTACAAGCTTTTTTACTCCATTTTTATAACATTACTAACATCAGCAACGCCTAATTTTGATGTTCGAGTCCTAACGGCGGCAAGATTTTCGACACTAGCTTTTCAGCTAGGTCGAATTCAGTCGCTGTCTGGAGAAAAGTTCTAGCGGCCAGCTGCTCTCATCGGTAGTTTTCCGTGGTTTCTCCAATCAACACCAGGCGAATGCCGGAGCAGACTTAACAAACGGGCCACGGACCGCGCGCGATCTTTCCTTCCTCTTCCTTATCCTATCCTCTCCCCTTACACACACACACACACACACACACACACACACATTTACACTAACATGCACTGCACTACCACATATTCCGGGAGACCAGTCGGAGCTTAGAGCTTGTCCAGGCTGGGCGTCCCTGTGGAGAGTCCTGGTTGAACCCCACTAGCCGACGGCAGGTCGCGCGGATCGCCATCCAGCGGGAGATCACCGCCATCTCCCGAAAAAAACATGCACTACACTAACGGGACTAATGACCAAAGTTGTTGACGCGGTCGGAAACACGAAAAAACCAAACCAAACCTTATTTTCATCTAAGCAGTAGTACCACAGACTGTATTATCAACAACTGAGAAGAAAAATAACCGAAGTCATAAACTCAGCTCTCAGCTTAAAATACCTATCTTTGTATTTAAGGTAGGATATGGCGACTTGGATTGTTGTTGCGCACATCTGACGGAGCTACAGGCGAAGTATACATTTCTGCCTTTAACTTCCTGTTGTTTACTTGTTTTTAAAGGAAAATGTGGACTTTGTACGTTGTCGTAATCAGCAGTTCAATTATGAAAATTATTTCAGACAGCAAAAATGCAGATTTTTAAATTGTAAAAAAGAGATGTTTGTAAACTGGTTATATATAAAACTATGTAGGTAAATCTGTTCAACTAACAAAGAATTTTACAAAAAATGTACTTTTGTTATCGATAACCTCCGCGTTCTCCTCTATTCAATCCACCGACCTTTAGAAAAGCGTGGTAGCAAGGTCGGAAGTCGATGTTCTTCTCCCGAGCGTCATCGAATGTCCACCTTCATGGGGCAAATTAGGGTGACCCGGAGTGAAGATGATTCAAGGTAGAGTTGCGGTTACCAGTTTTCTTTCACCACCTCCGCGCGTATACGGTAAGTGGATTACCTAATGTCTCCTCGTAACCTTAAAGACGGAATGCCTGCCAGGCCTTTGGTATTCAGCCGGAGCTGCCTGATCGCGCGCTTTCGAAGGCCGCCTGGCCTCTCGCTTTTGTTAGTAGACTGCGTCGTGAATCCTACACCGTTTACAAAATATGATTTCCCATTATTCGTGATAAACATCTTTTCTCGTGCCATTTCTCTGTGATTCATCAGTATGCTATTGAGATCCTTAACCTGCAGGACCTTGAACGTTTTTGGGAGTGGTCCTCATAATCTTCTATTTTCAAGACGTTTTCTTGGATGGCAGTATTCGCGCAATTTTTTTTTTGTACAAACGAGAATATTGTAAGGAAGCCGGTTATGCTGATGAGCTGATATTTTAGAAATTAAGTGTAATATATTAAATAATATTATTTTTTTCGAAACAACTTTATGTCTATACCAACGTCAGTGATATTTAGTGTTGAAGATCAATGTAGCTATCTTATTTTCAAGCAACTGGAATGAAATCGCCAGCAAAACCGCCAAGATATTAATCGTACAGAAGCATTTGAAGGCATAATTTTGGGCGTGCAATTTTCCATCTTTTGAAGCATTAAATTCGTTTTGAAAATAGATATTTGAACATAAGGTTCCTTTGGTTTTTGAACATAAGGTTTGTTTGAAAATAGATATTTGAACATACGGTTTGTAAAAGACGATTTATTTCGTCACTTTGACAATTCAGAATAGTATCTTTAATTATTGTGTGGTTTAAGACCTTTTTAGACATTTTATTGTGAATATTCAATAAAAACTTGAAGAGGTTAGAATAAATAACGTATAGAAAATTGCAACCCATCGTAGACTGTAATGATATTTGAAAAATGTTTTATCAGCCCTTAGACCTCTCATCTAGTGGTAGATTTATTTGAGCCCTGAAAAGTTTAATGGAGTCTCCAGAAGAAATGCGATCATTATAGTAAGCATTGTATGAGTACACTGCTGTAGCTGACCCACTTTCTTGATACACACAAACTATAGTCCCTAAGAGAAACCGCAAAGCCGAGGGTTGGGGAGTCGGGTTTACCGAAGGTGAGTTTTCATCCCAGGATTGTGACAAGGTCAAAGTCGTAAACCGTAATATACCCAATTTATCATTCATTCAAATTGTAATCAAACCCCTTTCATTACAATTTATTTCTGATATTCATGTCTACCAACACTCTTTCAGTGAAAGGCAGAGAAAAATCTCTACCAGCACTGTTTGGTAGCACAGTTTTCGTTCTGAAAGGAAAGGCACAAGCTCCTAAAGGAAAATACTAGGCACTTATAAATTAAATTATTGCATTCATTAGGAAAATAAAAAAACCTTCATAAAATAACTGAAGAATAAATGAAATGCTCCCGTATCTCAGAAGATGAAATTATAAAAAAATTCTTGACTGTTTTTTTTTTCACGTATCAATGTTTCTATTCACAACCCTGAAAAACATGTATGTATGTTGAACAGGAAGAAAATAAATTTTAAAAAAACACGTATCAATGAGTATTTTCTGCATCCTAGACTTCCCTCTTATTCTTCTACAGATCTACTACGTAAAACAATATTGAAGATCAAGTATGTCACGATCGCGGTCAAGGTTACTAACTTTTTAGTTTTCGGGCACTGGTTACAGAACAACTTCTGCGAAATTTAAAAGTAAGAGTTGTACAAAAGGCTCCGATGTGACAGTGCATTATTAGATTCCTAGTTCATGACAGTCTTATGGATAAATTAGAATAATAGTTATTAGTCTAAAAGCGATGTTAATTTCATTCTCTATTTAAAAAATACAGGTAAATGCAATCTATCAGTTAGAAGTTCGGAAATTGACAGACTAAGCTAATATAAACAGTTTCTAACCCGAAAAGTCAATCATCTGTATCAAATGGAGAATGCTGGCTTGAGCAGTAAGGGTTCCTGGATTTTCATCCATTGTCCTTGCAAAACTGGCAGTCTCGGACGTATATAACCTGTACGGCTATATAGTGAGATAATAGTAGAAGAATCAGTTCATTTGGACTCATGGTTGTATTCTCTGTAACATCGAGTAAGTAAATCCATTTTCTATACAGTGTATTAATATGTCCATGTATGCTTTAAAAAAGAAATCAAAGAAGAAAAAGAAAATTTGGGACTTTTATGAGTTTTCCAAGTTTTCCCCCTTGTTTATTTATTAAACTTTTTCAAGAAAATTTTTTAAGTTTATAATTAAACTTAGTAATTTATATTTTGATAATATTGCAAATTTCTCATATTTGGATAAACTAGATGTCAGTTTGTAATGTTAAAATTTGAAAGAGTTTTGTCAACAGGTCGTAATTAAATTTCAAAAATTATATTTCAAAAATTAGCCAAGTTTTAAATAATCTTCATCATTATGTTAGCTATAGATTGTTTTAAAAATTGATATATCTTTTGCATGCTGATGTAATGAATTTAACAAATTAAAATATAAATATTGTATTAATGAAATAACTTTTATTTAAGACTCCTGGATACATTCTTTTCACTGAGTTATACTTTAATTAAGATATTTGGTACTTCAAGTCTAATACAAACACTTACTTCCTAAATCTAGCCTAGCAATATTTACTTATAAAATATGCTCTATGTTCGCTCATCTGGCAGAATGCTTGCGAATGCCTCAGTTTTAACAGTGTCCCAGTCAGTCATCCGCTCATTTTTTCCATTTGCCCCGAAAATCGCCTTCGGCACTCAAACGGTGAGAGACAATGAACTTCAGTACTCAAATCAGTTAGAGGTTTCAAGAGGTGTTCCCCTCCCTCGTGAGTTGAGTTTTGTTTAAGAGCGTTGAGAATAACAGTTGCATGCGCATCTCTGAAATCAACTCAAGGCTGATCAGTTCATACCATGGATGAGTGGTCAACACCATAAATAGTAGATTGATGCCTCTTATGGAATCATCCTCTGTGTTTCTATCATCCCTCATCTGTATCCACAAAAAACAGCAATGCTTCCTCATCCAGCCATGAAGAACTGCTATTTCACTTTATGGAGACTTAATAAGACTACTAAGGAAGAGTGAAATAAATCCAAAATGTTTTTATATTAATAGTTTGTTGTGATCCTCAAATATTAATAAAAGCAAAGGGACATTTGTAGAAAAATTTAAAAAGAAACTCATAACGACGAAGAAGAAATAAAGTAAGTAACTGTAGTTGTAAAATCCGAAATCTCGATGATATAAATTCTTTCCGTCCTGGATCTTGAAATTCATTATTACCTTGTACATGGAAATAAATTTGCTTCCTGTGAAACTTGCTGAGTTCCTAAACGACGCCTGTGCGCCGCATTTCAACCTGTCACCACGTCGGGAAGCGCGGCTCTTTTCGCGTCCAGTCGATGAGCCGTGGTGATTTGCATGTTGACTCCGTTATGGCCTCCCTGCAGTTGAAAATGGGCGCTTTCTTAGCACCTTGCCGCCGCCTTTCTTTTGTTCCTTCTACTCGAGTCAAGCTTTCTATTTTTCCAAAACTTTACTAACATGACCCTATTTTATGAGTCAGCGAAGATTTCGACACTGGTTTTCAGTATATTATCACTAAAAAATTCAGCGGCCAGCTCTGAATGATAGTTTTCATGTTTCTCAATCACCCAGGCGAAGCCGCATGTCTACATATGGCCTACGGCGTCTTTCCTTCCTTTGCGCTCCTGATCTCTTCAAACACAAGTCCTTTAAACATGCATCTCAAATGAGATTTTCTTTCACTGGTGCGTTTGTTTAGAAATCCAGCTTCGAAAGAGCTTGAAAAAGCATCTACAAAGGACTATGAACTTTTACGCGAACAGAAAAAATATTCGAAATATTTCATCAAGGTAGTTTAGAGTATATCAACACTTAGGAAAATTAGGTATTAAACATCGATACTATTTTGATTATAAGGGAAAAAATTGCAAATTTGTTTGCGAATCTACTAATTAATTTCCATTCTTTACTAGAAATGTGATTTGTCTTTCGTCAGAGGTTCAATTTGAAATTATTTGGACAAAATCTAAAGACTTTAATGAAGATGTTTAAAATTTTTTATAAATTATGTGAAATTATAACTAACATTTCATTATTCTAGATAGCTGATTTATTCAATAGTTTAAAAGTTAAAGGTCAAATTTTTTCACACTATAGATTATTCAGGGGAAAATAGGGAGAGCAAAAGAGGCGTTTTTTCTTTACCACCTTCTGGCTGATAGGTAAGTATTAAATGTTTCAACAATGCACGGATGTGCGACTTCTATTAGCGAAATGTGATCGGCCTTTGAAAAGGCTTTCTTTAGTGATGGTGTGCTACCGTTAAAATATGATTTCCATTATCGTTAAACATCTCCTGCATTCCTTGACATCGAGAACTGAGATCTTAACCACAAGGCATTCAATTAATTTAAAAACGGGATGAGATTCAGCGCAATAGTCAAAGAGATTATCTGTCACCAAACGAGGAACTGATATTTAGAATTAAGAAATTATAAAAAATCTTATTCAGAAATCAACTTTACATAGCAACAAGTGCTTCGTTGAAGTAGTAGCTTCTTATTTTCAGCACTGAGTAAAATGCTAACCGTCAAGAAAGCAGAAATCATTTAATGTAATTTTTCATTTCCATCTTTAAGATTAAATCAAATGATTTTAAATAAGTTTATGATTTTACAAGGTTTGTTTAAAAATAGATTGAAATACCGTTGTAGATCACTTATTACTCACGACAATTCATCGATTATATCAAATTGTGAAAGGTCTGCAGAATTGTGTTTTCACAAAAAACTGAAAGTTACATAACATAATATAGTTGACATCATGACAAAATGATATATTAAAAGTTTTTCACCCTTAGACTTTCATGATGAGTTTTTATATTTCTAGTTTATATCCAGAAAGCACTCGTTTCGATCAATTAAAAGCATTATTGAAACCTGTTCCCATCTTTCCACTAAATATTCAGGCCATTGAAATTTGATTTCAAAGGGAGTCATGGTTTACATCAAAGTGAACATAATTTAATTATCAATTAATAACCTTAGTCACAATTATTTGTATTCTGACAATTTGTAGAAAATTCTGTAAGCACTGTTTGGTAGCATGTCGTTCTGAAGGAAAGTGACAAGTCCGGATACTTGTTCCTCTACAAATATTATTTATTAGGAAAAAACAAACTGAAATTAACTAAGAATAATAAATGTCCATTAAAAGAGTGAAAAAAAATTTCCCTTGCTTTTTGGCATATCACACACTTCATGTATGTGATCAGGAATGTTCAATGGTATTCTGCACAATTCTCGTACTTACGAGTTAGAAATTAATACTGGCAGACAAGGGGATTTCAAAATATAAGAAAAGATTTTCGAGAGAAGAACAATTCAGGAAATTAAAAGAGATTTGAAGCTTAAAGGCATTTTAGTGATAGTCCTAACAGTCAAAAATGGAAATTACAAAACTAGTTAATTCTGCGATGCCTACTTATTTAAAACTGATACTAAAAAATGAGTTAATCGAATTAAATTAAGTTAGAATTAGGAATGTTAAATTCTGAATCAGAAAGTTAATACTGATAAATTTGAGAAAATTCAGACTAATTTATATTTACATATGTTATCTGAAAACTACAGGCTGGATCAATATATAACCTTAATAATTTTGTTATAAGTAGAAATTATTGATACATATATACTATATGACAATATATAGAAGAAGAAGAGGAGAAAAAATAATGGAAGTACAATAGAATTCTTACTAGGAATCATCAAATTGTTCTAATAAGACTGTAAAACAGTTCTTTAACTACCATTTAATATGCTAGCTTTAACAAAGTTAAAAAAAAGAAAAATATTTAACGCAAAAGTGTTTGATTTATAAAATGGATCCATTAATTAAAAGCAGATGCAATGATGATAGCTGAAATTCTTCTGATAACTCAGTGATTTGAATAAATATAAAATTTTCTAGTGTTTAGATTTCTTTTTTTAATTTCAGCAAATGTATTTTGATTTTATTGTTATATTTTTTTCAAAAGTTAATGTATTCTTTATTGTTCTTGAAGTTAAAATTAATATATATTATTGTGTAAATGAAAATATTTTTTATTTTGTCCTACAAATTATTACATGTACAATTCTATTTAAAATTTTATCTTACTTACAAAATATTTACTGTACTTCAAAATTTGACTCGCATTATATAAAATTTGTAAATGTTTGCCTATTTGAAAATTGTTAGTAAATTTTAAATGTTAATTCAATTAGGCTTTCATTTTGCTTTTATACGTGTCAAGGCCCTCGTAGATTAAAATTTTAATACACTTGTGACGAAAGCCATCTCTGAAATCATACTCTCTGAGGCCGCGGATTTCACCAGGGCAGAGAGAATAAATGGTTAAATAACATGGCCACCGCCTGCTGTCTGTGGAAAACACGCTAATCACAGCCCGATCTCAGACCCCGAGCACAGTACAGCTTTCATTATTCATAACATCGAACGAGAGCATATCAAAAATTATGTTATATTATTTATTGTTTTAATATACAAGATAAGTTCTATAAAACTAAAATGCAGTGTCTGATAGAAACCATTAACCTAACTAAGTCTAATACAGTGTTGAGAAACCATCGCCTTGGCGCCTTGCTAGATGGCCATTATCATGTCTGCAAGGCGCGTCTTTGGCGCAAAAGTGGCATGGTATTTCATGTTCCTGCGGCGGGGCTTGAAGCCAGGTTTTACAGAGAGGTTGACACACGAGGATAAGTTTGACATGGTGAAAAAGTTATGCAGAATTTAGAGAAATACGTAAGCTTGTTATTAGAATCAGGCCGAGGAGCATTACACGCCACTAACTGGCCGTATTAGCCGTAAATATTTGAACTAAAAAAATGGATCTCCTAACTCCGAGATATACATTAAAGTGTATTTTACATTACTTCAATATACCAATACTAAGTTTATAGTATTAGTTAAATAAAGGATCTTGTGCCTATCTATCATTTTAAGTATTGTATTAAGTTTTTTTGTTTGTATAGTAAAATTTAATTATTATAATTTGAAGCATTTTATATCAGATTACAGTCTTATGTAGTAGAACAGTGCTTACTAAAGTCTTCAAATTATCCTTATGAACTAGATTTACAATCTATACTTAATTCTAGACTTCTATATAGTAAAAAATTTAAAAAAAAAAAAAAAAAAAAAAAAAAAAAAAAAAAAAATAAAAATAATAATGGCAATAAAAATATAAATAAATAAATTTAAAAGATAAATAAAAATACACTAACACACGAAGCATAAATAAATTCACTTTCAGATAGGCTCTTGGATCCTACTAAGTCTTTAAAGTTTGCCAGCATGACTAGCTTTGACTTTTGTTGAGCGTTGAGATGATGTTATGTGGTTTTCATAGCGTGGTCTAGAATCTGACTTCAATATATAATATGACTTACCCTGCGGTTAGATCAAGGTAGAGCAGTGTACAGATGTTTACAAAAATGAAAAATTTGTATGAATCTTAAGCTTAGTTAAGTATATCGGTAGAAAAGTCTGATCAGTTTTTGATAACGGAAACGTATTCAAGTGCATGCCCTTAAAACATGTATAACATTCAACATTGAAAACACATATTATTCAAATTATCACACTATATTTCAATAATTATTTAGATGTACTACATTATGCACTTATTTACTTATTTGAAACATTTTCTTGTTTTAGGTCTCTGAAACCAACCATATCAGAACACATAAATTAAGCTATTGTGAAATAAATATCAGACTACTTTTCCATCAAATTTCATTTAATTTGTATATTAAACAATCATGACACTTACTGAACTCTCAAGTTACTAATGTACCTGAACATAATTTTATTTGAATTAGCACAGTTTCAAACTTGAGAGGTGAGAGGCAAAAAGAACAAAACAGACATAAGTGAATATCAATAATATGAACGTTTTGCAATGAGTGATATATACTTGTGCGATGTGGTAACGAAATACCCAGAGCATGAGTGATGCACGTGAAGTTACTATCTAGTAGGAACAACATTCTTGCGATTAGCAGGAATCAACATTTTTTATAAGTTTATACTGTTTAGGAAACGAAAACGTGGGAAAACACAGTCCGTTTCCATCGCACAAAATTCCGCCGTTTTTAATCCAGTTGTCAGAAGAGTTCGAACAGTGCAAGATAGTGTGGGTAGAGCATCACTAAAGAGATAAAATAAATATTAATACGTTCGAAAATAATCATGCCGCCAATTGTTATCAACTATGGAATTTTGCCTGGCGACTCAGAGAATGGATATTGGTTTGGTTTATTTTTTTCGTGTTTCCGGGCGCGCCAACTGCTTTAGTCATTAGTCCCGTTAGTGTAGTGTATGTTTTTCTCGGGAGATGGCGTGATCTTCTCCCGCTGGATGGCGAGATCCGGCGCCAACCTACCGTCGGCTACTGGGGTTTCCGCTAACCAGGACTGTCCACCAGGGGCACCGCCCTACCCAGGACAGGCACTTTGCTCCCACCGGTCTCCGAAATATGTGGTAGTGTAGTGCATGTTAGTGTAAGTGTGTGTATAAGGGGGAGAGGATAGGACAAGGAAGAGGAAGGAAAGATCGAGTGCGGTCCGTGGCCCGTTTGGTAAGGTACTGCTCCGGCATTCGCCTGATGTTGATCTAGGACCTCCGGGTCAGAGGCGCTGCAGTGAGAATGGATATTAAATGGCGGCACTTTCGCTCAAGGGTGTCGAGCTAAAAATCTCAGCCTTACAGAATGATGTAACGGGCACCTCAGAGGTGTCTGTTAAGTATGGCGCCACAATTCAAGCACGCCATCAGCGGGAAGGCCTGGAACATAGGTGGTGATGCCAGAAGCCTCAAATGGCGCGTGGCATGCGATATGCGAGTGCGAGGACCTTGAAGCAGAACATCTCGCTACCAATCTACAGCACACAGGCACAGTGATTCATAACACGAGAATTGGTTGAAACATACCGTTAATTTTCAAACCTCCCGGACCGGGAGCGGTTGCTCAGTGCATCAAATGATGTCACTCCGGCGCCTTTGACCCTAGGTTCGAGTCCTAACGGCAGCAGGGTTTTCGACACTAGCTTTCTAGCTAGGTCGAATTCAGTCGCTGTTTGGAGGAGAATTGTAACGTCAGGCTGCTTCGATCGGTAGTTTTCCGTGGTTTCTCCGATCAACACCAGGCGAATACCGGATAAGTACCCTACCAAACGGGCCACGGACCGCGCGCGATCTTTTCTTCCTCTTCCTTGTCTTATCCTCTCCCTTTACACATACTACTACACTATTACACACTTACACTACCACATATTCCGGGAAATCGGTCGTGAGCTTAGGGCGTGTCCCCGCTGGGGCGGTGCTCTGCTGGCGGGAAAGTCCTGGTTAGGAGCAAATCCCGCTAGCCGACTGTAGGTCGCCGCCGGATCTCGCCATCCAGCGGGAGAAGATCACCGACATCTCACGAGGAAAAACATGCACTACACTAACGGGACTAATGACCTAAGCTGTGGACGCACCCGGAATCACTAATCACCCAACCAACGAATGAAACGTCTTGGTGAAGTGTATAATGCCTTGTGGCACAATTTAACAGCAAACTATTTTATTGTTTATGATACACGTACTTTTTGATACCCTACTCCTGATATCCGAAATTTCTTCATAAACGCTAGTAAAAAGTACGTAGTAAAGAACAGAAAAAGCAACACATATCACTTTCGTAGTGCGCCTTACATTCGGAGGCAATGAGACCTATATAAAAAACTATTTTCCGGAAACCTCTATTTCAATAGAGGGAAATAAATTATTATTTTTATATCATATATTTGCGATAGGATACGAGCGTTTTAATTTCGAGACTTTGATAATTGCGAGCAAGGGCGCCTTGCTCTGAGTCCGCTCTCATTTTGCCTCCAAATCCAGAAAAGCGTGTACACGCGCGAGGTGTAGTGGAGAAGGTAAGATCGAAGCGCGCTGGAAATATCACAAAGAAGGGTTCCTGCGTACCTAAACACATTTCCTGGCTTTTTTCTAGCAAACAACCTAGATTTGTGTAATTTTTATACTCTTTATTCTTTTTTTCATTTTTCTTCTTTTTAAACTCTGTCTTGTGTAAGTATTTGCCAAGAGGCTGGAATATTTTTTTCTTAAAACTGTAAATTTACAATCTGTTCAACACAATGTTCTATGCTGCAAAATTACAATCTTCCATAGTGAGATCGCCCACTGGTGATCTTCCTTTATCAAATTACACACTTGCAACAAATACACGTTGACAAAACATTTGATGTTTGGCTTTATTACAATATTAATAATACTGTAATTTTAAAATATATTTGGAAAATCCAATGGTTTGAACTTGTTGTCTTTTTACTTCTAAATTATTGTCCAGTAAGTTTATGGCTAGTACATTATGATGGTTTTCTAGTTAGCTAACATATTTAGGACTATTTTTGAGTGAGAAATTCTTTACCTACCATCGTTTTTTTTGTCTCATTAAATTATTCCCTCACATATGCATGTCAGATATGGAGTGACAACAAAAACAAATTTTAAAAAATTGAAGTTATTCAAAACACATTCTATAGACATGTTTTAAATATTCCATGTTTTTTAGAAATAATCAAATACAGAAAGAACTTTCTATTGAACCCCTTCAAGCATGGATAAATAAGTTATCAAAAATATTTTACTTTTCACTTTTCTCTTGCGTAGCAATACAAACTTTAATATTAGGACAGTCATCTAACCCTTTACTCCGAAGTGAATCTCGTAATTCAAAATATTTATTGATTCCTCCTTAATTGTATAATTACCTAATAAATAGCAATGGTTAAAAAATTCCCTCCTGGATCGACCTCTGAGACTCTTAATTATGTTTAATGTGTTATAATATACAATAAAAATCAATGTAATTTATGTAAAATATCTTCAAAACCTTGAAACACAATCTAATGTCGAACAAACAATAAAAAATCGTTTATTTGTTGTTTATAGAAATAATGTGGAATTAATTAACAATTATTGCATACGTTTTGATAGCTTTTTTAACAGACAAGGATCTTTATTAAACCTTCTAAACTGAACGTAGGAAGTTTATTTATTTTGATAGCTTTTTTAACAGACAAGGATCTTTATTAAACCTTCTAAACTAAAATTATTTTTTTTTGTCAAAAAAAACAGAAAAAACTGGTAGAGGCTAGGGGGAAAGTGAATTGGGGCACATTTTCAAAATTCTGTGACCCCTACACATCAAAACTACTTAAATTTTAAATTTTTTTAAAAGGGGAGAAAAAAAAAAAAAACCCCCATGCAAAAAATCTATGTTAAAGGATAAAAAGAAAAATTTTAAATTTTTGAAATTTTGAAAGGAAAAAAAACAAAAACTCCATGTAAAAATCTATTTTCAAAGATAAA
This sequence comes from Teleogryllus oceanicus, assembly GCA_964035755.1. Classification (NCBI taxonomy): domain Eukaryota; kingdom Metazoa; phylum Arthropoda; class Insecta; order Orthoptera; family Gryllidae; genus Teleogryllus; species Teleogryllus oceanicus. Next base: position 48,151,887 of record CAXIVR010000002.1, on the reverse strand, counting down.
TAAGCAATAAATTTTAATTTTGAAAGGAGAAAAAAAAAAACCCCATGTAAAAATTATTGTCAAAGATAAATAAGCAAAAATTTTGGCTTTTATTACTTCCCCCCCGGACAACATGGAAAGATAATTTGAATAATTGTATTTCCCACTGAATTCTAGAAGACGACAGAAAATGAAGTTACATTTATGTCCAGAATTTAAAAAAAGGGGGCCATCTCAGATTTGCTCAATGGATCAGGGCTGGACGAAAACCTGATCGAGATGGGGGCTTGACCGGAACCCGTAGTACAATAGTTGTTACAGGTTGTTTATACTATTTACAGTCCAAAGGGTAAATAATGCATTATGTATCATTGTTAAAATTAATGTTATTTTCTGTGATGTCAGTATAGTTCTAATTGTATAGAAACAGTTTTAGCAGAAAGATTTCATTGGGATTTAAATTTTTCTATTGAATTTAATCGTTTAATGTCATCTGGCAAAGTGTTGTAAAATAATGTATGTATTTTTGTAAATTTTTTGAATGACCCGTTGATACTGCCCCTGATGAATATGATTTCTACGTCAAAAGGTTATAGTAATAGACTTCGCTTTTTTAAAAAATTTTCCCTGCCCTTGGGGCCCTTTTTTTTAAAAAAACCACTGATTCGTAAAAAAAGACACGGTAAGGGAGAATTCCTAGATTAATGAAGAGAGGCCATGAATCACGTGGGGGATTTGGTTATTATTCGTAAAACGTTTTTGTAATCTAAAAGTCGGGGAGTATAAGATGTATTTCCCAGAATATTATGCCATATCTCGGCGGGAAGAAATTCGCGAAGTATAACAACGAGCAGTATGAAGGCGACTGAATTTGCAAAAATTTTTAACGCGACAAAAGAACTTAATTTTTTTCAATTCATTTAAAAAACTTTCCATTCAAGGTTTGACTGAATTGAGAGCCCTAAAATTTTGTTGCCTTAACATCAGTCAATGGTACACGTTCATTTTAAAGGACAGAATTGTTTATTTGAAATGGAAAACTGCTTTAAAAACCTTTTTTTTTCGTTTATTATTAATTTGTTATTTCGGAACCAATTTGAAACATCTGATATTGTACTATTTACGGTTTCTTTATTGCAAAGGATGTTCGTATCATCTGCAAAGAGAACTGTTCTTCCGTTTTGAATCGTGTTGATGTAATTATTTCACTTTTAAGTAGACACGATTACTAAATCAAGATCTTTTCGATTAACAAGGTATAATTTTACTCTCAATCGACAATTCGAAATCTGATTGATATATTATTTCATTTTAGTAGATAATTTTTTTTTTTGAGATGGGGGACTTATTATAGCAATTTGGGAAATAACGTAATGATTTCCAAAAGACTCTCAGGGTCAAATACCCAAAACGCCCGGACCTACACAATATAAACCCCCTTCCTTTAAAATCTCGTGGCGGTTACCTGGTCTTCATGGGGAACCAAACTAGTTCCCTTTTTACGCTTCCGTAATTTTTAATAAAAATTTTAAAAAGTTATGTAGTGGGAATATTTTTTGGGCAACTGAACGTTCACCGTTAAAAATATTCATCTATACTTGTAATGTGCTATATTCGTTTAGTTCATTCTTGTTAACTTTTACAGTAAATATATTTTGCATCCTTGACCTGAAGAGAAGAAACTCTGAAAGGATCACTGGTAATTGGGAAGCACCGATGAGAGAGTAATTACCTTCCCAAGCAACTTAACTCTTCGCTTTCTGGAAGTCCAATAGCTAGTCTCTAATTTAGTAGCATCTTCTCCTAGCAGGAAATTCCAATCAGTTATTCTTCATCAGCAATTATTGTCTTGAAATTATTCCAAAAAATTATAATTATCTCGGAAATAATCCACTTGAGAGGTTCGTGAGTTAGAGAACACACATTTGATGTTCCAGTACGAGGTTAGGGAAATCGTTATACGTTAGTGCGATAATAGTAGACATTGAAAAACGAAAGGTCATTCGTGTGTTCCGGGAAATGCGTCAAGACGGGGGAACATTCAAAAAAAGATAACCAGAAGGATTTCTACGCCAGTAATAATCTTGTAAATATCGGGCAAGGGGAAATTTTTCATTTTCACATCTTATGTGTTTAAAACGGGGGAGGGCGTAGTATCCATTGGGGTTATGCCAATCTTCAGAAAAGAGCAAAAATTTTGGGGAATTTTATTTGGTGTTGTTGAGTTCTTATAAGAAGAAATAAAAAAGGCATCTTCGTCAAAATATTAGCTTTTTTTAAGATAGTTCTTTCCCGGGTTTGCTGTCATTGCCGTCACAGTCGTCCGACTTTTGCCGACAGCAGCGAGACTGACGATGACGATGATTAATGATTGTTAACTTACTTCCATTTACTTGAGATATATGTTCCAATACAATCAACTTAACACAATCTTATGTGTTCTGCTTTTAAACATGTTAATTTGTTAATCAAAAACTAAACCCTCCTGCTTAAAATGCAGGACAAATAATATATTGTGATGGGCCAATTGATGGCTACATTAAAGTATAATTATAAAGGTAGTGTAATATAATCAAAGAATAAACCGATCGGGTATCGATAGGTGATCGGCCAACCAAGAAAGAAAACAAAAGAACAAAAAAAACAAACAAACGGGGGGGAACAATTGAGCAGGGGAGGTATTTTAAAAAGAGGAAGAAAGAGAGAGAGAGAGAGAGAGAGAGAGAGAGAGGGCGCAGCTGACTAGTCACCCGGAAAACTACTGATGCTTGACAATCACGTGCTTCAAGAGAAATATACATACATTTTAGTAAAATTGGATTGCTAATGGAAAATGGTAGTTCTACGATAGCACATACTTTCTCGCTTAATTTTTAACGGATCCGCAATATTATACTACTACATGAAACTGCAAAAGTGTTTCCAAACGGCGAATGTTTTTCGTGCCGAGGCTCGAAAACAGACCAATTGAGTTGACTCACAGTGCTCACACACCATGCAGTCACTCTGCCCAACTCTCTGAGGCCCATATTTAAAAATCTAATTGTCTCCTTTCTTTCTTACACGAAAATTCAGTAACTTCAACGAAAATCAGACATGCAGCATTATTTTAAGCGTACTTAGTTCAATTACCGGAAAAATTAAACAATAAGAGCGTTTTTAATTTTTTTTAAAATCAACAGAAATTTCGCAATAAAGTTTTGAAAATTTCATTTTTTTACAATTTAATTATATGACCACTTTTTTAAATTACATGATTTTACCTGCCATTACATGACCCGATAATTTAAAACAGATTTTAAGACAAAAAAATCTGTTGTCAAATTTTGAGTTTTTCAATGTTACTTTTTGCAATTTTTGAAATGCAGAGTTCGCTGGGAAAGAGACTACTTTCAAATTTTTAATGTTCTTTGATACATACTAGAATTTAGTTTAAAAAAAATTAATTCGTGTTTGAGGCAATAATTGTATAAAATTGCCTTTAATAAGTGCAAATTGACACAAAATTATCCGTTTCAAACTTGCAGGGCCTCGATTTCCTTTAAACTGATTGAGGAATCAACTTAATTAAAAAAAGAACAAGACGGACGGGCAGACAGACGTTAGCTGGGGGAAAAACAGCCCCCCCCCGAGGAGACATGCCCCCCACACAAACCTTTAGCCGTGGGCGCCCGTAATTACTAGTCAATCAATAATTTTTACGCATTTTTTTGACTTTTCAGACATAATTGCAGAGCTTGATTTATAAAACTTTTGGTCCTGGAACGCGCCCCAAATTGATTATTAATTAATAGAAATAGTTAACATATATATATATATATATATATATATATATATATATATAAATATAAATTTGATAATTATTCCCGAGGTTCCGGAACACCGTTTTGTCGGGTTTCCCCAAAAATCCAACTCCGCCCAAATGTAATTTGTTTTATATTTTACACAAGTCGTTAATATTTACATTACGAACGTTTTTACACATTATAATATTTGTAAGTATAAGTATTTCAAAGGTTTTCTCATGTAGTTCCTCAAAAACTCAAATGTGTTCAATGAAAATGAGCTCAAAGTGGCTCTCTTTTAGCGATACAGAAATAACAGTTTCTCAATGACACCTCCAATTCTTTTCTTAAAACGTTATGTTCGGATAATACTAAATACAGTGAATGGCATGATTATACACTATTTTGAAATATACTTTTAATTTTTCAAAAATTACACGAAGATAGTTTTTGAAATATTTCTCACGACATTAATACTTTACATTACGGACATTTTATGTACTACATTATTGCATTTGTAAACACAACTCTTTCAAATGATTTCTGATGAGGTTTATCGAAAACTAAAAATATCTCTGTGGAAGTGACCTCAAAATTGCGTTTTTTCAGAAACACTCAAACGGCATTTTCTCCAGAATGGTGCAAATTTTTCAATGAAAATTTGAATACGGGAATATGTTTTACTGTTCTGTAAATTTCTAAAAGAATTTCTTGAATACCACTATTAGGACACAAAAAAAAAAAAATTTTTTGGCCTTTTTAAAATTTAATTTCACTTAAATATTTTAACAAATTAGTTTAATGTTGATGATGTTGGCAACTTTTTCGAGTTTTTTGCTGTAATTTGCTCACTTTCTTTTTAATGAAAAATGTATACTAGTACTTTCTTTGAATGAAGCAAAAAATTTTGTGAAAGCAGTAAGCCCAATTTCAGTTTTCTTGGCAATAACTGAGAAAATATCGATTCCCAAATTTGATTGATTGATTTTTTCGTCGGGCGCGTCAACTACTTTGGTCATTAGTCCCGTTAGTGTAGTGAATGTTTTCTCGGGAGATGGTGGTGATTTTCCCCCGCCGGATGGCGAGATCCGGCGCCGACCTACCGTCGGCTAGTGGGGTTTCCCTCAACCAGGACTCTCCCACCAGCGGGGCACCGCCCTAGCTGGGACAGGCTCTAAGGTCACGACCGGTCTCCTGGAATATGTGGTAGTGTAGTGCATGCTAGTGTAAGTGTGTGTGTAAAGGGAGAGGATAGGACAAGGAATGGGAAGGATAGATCGCGCGCGGCCCGTGGCCCGTTTGGTAGGGTACTGTTCCGGCATTCACCTGGTGTTGACCAGAGAAACCACGGTAAACTACCGATCAGAGCAGCCGACCGCTAGAATTCTCCTCCAGACAGCGACTGAATTCGACCTAGCTGAAAAGCTAGTATCTAAAATCCTGCCGCCGTCAGGACTCGAACCTAGGACCTCCCGGTCAGAGGCGCTGCAGTGACATCAGTTCCCAAATTTGAGAAAATTCAATAGTCGTACTGTACAATGACGGCGCACAAGATGAATGAAACATCTACATTTAAAAAACTATTCCACGTACAACTTAACAAAAGTTCGTTGGAGACAGGTGGAACTTGACAAATATTATTTCATAAAAATCTAAGATAGTCGGGCTGGTCAATTTCCCTAGCATTTTTAAAGAATGGCCGGTTTTGCGTCCCCAAAACAACTTTGCACTTTACATTTTCAAGAAATGCAATTTAATCCAAAACTAGTATGATATACCCAAAAAAGGTGTCCGGCCATTTCTTAAAGAATATATTTCCTTTCATTTTAAAATAAATCATCGGACAAGGGGTTACACAGATTATGGCGTGTAGATCGTCGACGTCGGGTGGCTCCACTTTTACATATACTAAGATTATATTTAAGAATCGAAATATAAACCGAGTCTGAAAGTTTTGCATATTCGTGTGCCACTACGGCCAGCTTTATTGATAGATACCAAGTGCGACGCGAAGAATTGCAGTATTTTCCAGGAATGAGAGAGCACAAAGTTGGTCTGATGAACGAAATTCAACAACACTCCCGCTTTACGGTTAAAGGACATTGAATGAACGACTCGCCGTTACCTCTCCGAGCGTGTGACCCAAGTTGCAAACCAACCGAGTAGAACCAAATCAAGCCGAGGAGGCCTTTAGTTTTCATTGTTTGATTAGTGATTCTGAGCACTTCAACTGTAATGGTCAATAATCAAGTAAGCGTAGTGCAATTTCTTATCGCTGGAGATGGTGGTGAACTCCCGCTAGACGCTTTCGCCCTAGCGGGGACAAGTGCTGAGATTCCGACTTGTCTCCCGACATGTGTGGTGGTGTATGTGCGTGTGTTAGTAAGGAGTGGGGATAGGACAAGGAAGAGGAAAGAAAGATCGCGCGCGGTCCGTTGCTCCTTCGTTAAGATACTGCTCCGGTATTCGCCTGGTATTGATCCGAGAAATCACGGAAAACTTTCGATCAGAGCAGCCGTCCGCTAGAATTATTGTCCAGACAGCGAGTCAATTTGACCCAGCTATGGAGCTAGTGTCGAAAATCCTGAAACGGTCAGGAGTGGAACCCCAGGACCTCCCGGACCGAGGCAGTGCAGCGACAACGGTTGATTCCCCCTGGCGTTGGGCCACCCGATGTCCCAACGCAGCCACCTGCTGTGGAATCGCCGCGCGGCCAGCCCAGTGGCGAGGCCGACGGAGAAAAGTGAGGAGCAGTGAGGGGCAACCGGGGAACGCGATTGCACAGTTGGTGAAGGTCGTGGTGAGGGCGTACGGAACGTCATAAACTTTTCTGCGCTTCGCTTTGATGTTAATCATTTCCTGGCAACACGTCACTACTGATCTGGAATTAGATGAATGATAATTATTTTGATTTTGGATTTTGGATAAAACAACCTATATTAAGACGTTGTATGGGAAATGCTCATATGGTCACAATTTCGGAATATAGAAAACAGAATCAACGCTTAATACATTTTTATTTTTTTTCGAGAATTCTTCCAAATGGGATACTTGTAGTCTCATACAAAAATTTGCAAATTGTACAAAAATCACCTTTACGTAACATTAGAGTTGATTTTATTGACACACCAGATTAGTGTCAAAATATTTAGTCTTCGTTCGTGTTATTTTAACTTAATGGAACGTGAAGGTGATATTTTACTTCTAAAAGTTCGATATTCAATTTAGAACCCCCTTTTTAGTGTGAGTGGTGACCTTATAATACAATTATAAAGAAAGGAACGTTATATTTCAGTGATATTGATTGCTACTAAACTGGCTCGCAAACAGAATTCATAAGATCCTTATTCAAATGCAAATGATGCAGAAATGTTAGGAACCATTAACGATTCGAAATATTAATATGTATTACTGATTTGCAATGTGCGTAGAATTGGAAATAATTCATGCGTCCTTCGGCCATTTGAGAGATGTCTATGGTTTCATTGAATTACAAGTACTCAGAAATACGAACAAACAATTATTCAATGTTCACTGAAAAATGAATATATGAATATCCGCCTAATTTCATATTGAGTGTAGCAAATTATCACATTCAACCGTCACTGATTAGGGCATGGACACAGCTTGCGTCATATGACAAGAACACTCCAAGGAAGGGGCCACCAGACGATAAATATTTGATATTCCCTGTAATATGGAATACATGTGTTCATATTCTTGGTACGTAAAGAACGGTTGTACCGTGTATCTGTATATTCTGTACCATGTTATTGCGGTATTTCTGAAGACTGTTTTTGTCAAAATATGTTATTGATTGAAGCGTTTACACTACAAAAATAAATACAAGAGTTTAAAATACAAGAGTATTTTATCTGTTGTTCCTAAGCGGAGTGCATGACACTATTAGGGAAACCATTTTATGTGTTTTTTATTTATTTTCTTTTGGATAGAACAATATCAGTGTTAATACACTATTTTTGTTATAATTGCTTATATCTACTTACAATTAACTTACAATAATCTTACAAATAATCTTAAATTACAACTTTCATTAATACTAGAGTGATAGAGGTATCTTTGTACCATATCTCTACTTTATCGTGATCTGAGAATTTATATAGGAATGTATAGAAAGGAAATTTATTTTTAATGCGGGTTCTGTGAGTTGAGTTTTGGCAGAGCCTTAGCGGGGTTAGTTTGGGTATATTTGGTATGTTTTGGAAGAAGTGGGTGGATAAAAAAATAATGTGGTTGGTCATCGGTTCTAACTGGAATTCTTGATGGAGTTTTGCATTGGAGACGTACCATGATGGTGCGCAGGAACTGATTTTGGATAACTTGCAGTTTCTTGGTGATTTTATGTGTATTTGCGCATTTTTGCTTGTGCAGGCCTGTTCACAAGGCTTCGCCGTGGCCTCCGCCCGCGCCCAGCGCAAACAGGCAACGAAGACGACTGTTGCGTGAGCGTGTTGCGTCACGCTATCCAAACAGCCGCAGCCTCCGCGCGCATCTTCCGCGCACTTTCTCGGGCGGCGCCGCTTCAGGGGCACGTGCACGCGCCCCGTCCCCGCCCCCTTCCCCGCGCGGGGTTCCTTCCTCCCTACCCCCCACACCCGGCAACCTCACCGCAGGATGCTACCTTTCGTAGGATGACTCTGAATATTCATTGATTGATTGATTTTTTCGTGTTTTTCGGGCGCGTCAACTGCTTTGGTCATTAGTCCCGTTAGTGTAGAGCATGTTTTTTCTCGAGAGATGGCGGTGATCTTCCCCCGCTGCATGGCGAGATCCGGCGCCGACCTACCACCGGCTAGTGGGGTTTCTCCCTAACCAGGGCTCTCCCAGCAGCGGGGCACCGCTGTTCTCCCAAACTTCTAGGGCATGTTCACGTTACATTTGCAGACGGAGCGCTGCGATCTCTTTACATGAGGTCACCGGTGAATGAATGAGAATCGCACGTCTATAGTAGATATTCATTGATATGATGGACATGATCGAGAGAGGGATACAAGCCCGGTCATTGCAGGATACGGCAGAGTAGACCGGGCAAGAACATGACAATTGTGAAATAGATATGTGCAAAAGAGAAATAATAATATTCTCTGTGTGAATAGACTGTGTTGTCCATGTCACAGTGCATTGTACTGCGGTTGTATCCATAGGTTTTCTAACGGCATTAATAACTCTGTCATTTCTCGCTACTGCTTTTTCTCCCTTTTTTTCAATCATTTTATTATTTTGAACGGTTTAGTTTTACATTACAAACTTTTTCACATGTTTTTGATGCTTATGATCTATTTAAAAAAAACTAAACTATTATTACTTCACAGCTATTACTTAGGCAGGGGAAACCCACTGGGCACCTCACAAAGGATCATCTAAATCTTAAAATTGAATGTAAAAAACGTGTTTGGGAAATCTATTTTTTATTCTGGTGGGGTTTATTGGTGCTTTGCCTAGATTGTATTGGGATATTTGTGTAATTGTTAACATATTATTGTAAAAATTATGGGATAACTAAGTGATGTGGTGTATGATAGGTTTTATTTGAATTTCTTGATGAAGCTGTTTGTTTGAAATGAACCAGGGTGCTTTGGTTATTGTTTGCAGGAATTTGTTCTGTATGACCTGTATTTTATGTATATTAGTTTCTGCTGCTTTGATCCAGACAGGGCAAGCATAGAGCATTAAGGGTCTAATTATGGCTGTATACCGTGTGGCTCAACTAAGATGTTCCCTTCAATTTGCTCCTGAACCGTTGCAGATACTGAGATTCGATTTTCACTAAAACTACTATATGCAAGGGGCACATATGGTCATGCGTAATACTATTCTATTGAATTTTTTATTGCAGAGATATTGACCCAACTTCGATTTTTTAAATGGAACCCTATAGATTTTTTAGCTTATCATAACAAGCGTGAAGAGACGAGTTCATATATATGCATATCGTCATATGTTACATCAAATTTTTTTCGAGAAATTAAGAGTTTTAAAGACGCACGCCGACTGCTGTTTCCGTAATCTAAACGAGAAATTCCGGGTGATATGCGGCGAGGCCATTCCCTTCCGTTGCGTCGACCCTGCGGTAAAGGTTTTCAGTGCAAAGTGTAAACGTTTTGTTTCTGACAGCACACGCATTTATTAATTCAGAACAAATTCACTCTCCAATATTTCCTTGCTTTCTCTACGGTTAATAATTCAAATATTTTCTCAAATCTTGTAGTATTTCATTAATTAAAAAATAGTACCTTGTGGCGTATAGATTTACTCAACATGGCTATGGGTGAATACATTGTCTCCAGGACTGAGAGGGTGTAGTCTGTAACCGCTCATATGTCGGTTACATCGATTTTTAAGAAGCATCCAAGAACGTCAAGACACGACAAGTTGCAATTAGAGTGTTAACGAATTGCAAGAGATCGCGCCAGCAGTAAATGGTATCCTTTGCGAGAATTTATTAAGGTTTCTGAGCGCACTCGCGTACAAGAGAACGAGGACCAATCAAAAATCACCCTTGAAAATATCGGCCCTAGAGCAAAGCATCGCTAGGAGAAGTTCTCTCTTTCTCTGCCGCTCGCCGATCTGGACAGACCGCAATTGTTCGTGCTGGACGGAGAGGAGAATTCGCCGTATTTCGACGAGTAGAGGCTTGAAAAAGGTAATTCGTCTCATCATGTTAAAATAACTATACCAAGTATGAGAGAATTTAGAACTTTAAATCATGAACATTTTGATAAATTCACGTGAACGCATTACGCAGAAATATACTATTTTTCTCACAACGAAAAAATAATATATTTCAACGTTCAAGAACGTGTACTGAAATAGAAAGCATGACGCATTACGCAGAAATATACTATTTTTCAATTAAAAAATTCACTATTGCAGTCGATTGTATGGAAATTGAAGGACTGTAGTAGCGATTCACCAGAGCACGTGTTCACCGAAGCATGGGGTTGCCACGACCTTAAAAGGATCTGGGTCGCCGTCGCCGCTCCAAGCTGTGGAAATATTTCTTTGAGACGTTTTGAGAGTCAGAAAATTTCGTTTACGTACGAGGCAGAAATACGAGTATTATATTTCCCTGCCGAAGGAGAGATTTTGCCTGCGCGTACGCCACAACGAAGAAATATTTCTCAGTGGGGTTTTCCCTTCAGAATTACTGTCAAGAGATCAGTAAATATTTAGTATTTTAGGAACAATTATTCTAACTTTTAGCAATCGATGTAACTCCTGTACACTGCTATTTTGAGATGTTCATTTCAGGCACAATTTGCGGAGACTTCCCAGCCGTTCTAACGCATATTTCAAATTTGTTTATAAAATTATAAATTGTTGCAAAATCGTTATTTCCCGGTTTTCAACTCTGGGACATCAGGAGACGCGCCCCTTAAGATTTGCAAAAGATGGAAATTGTTTATAAATTTGAAGATATGCAAATGTTTTGTTTCATCCGAATGGCGTGCAAATGCGATACAGAATTGAAATCCGATCAGTGCCATAATCTTTCGTTCTTGAGATATTTGTAATTGTTTAAAAGAAATTAACATGTTACAATGACCCCTTTTGTTTGCACTTAAAACAAGCATACATACTGAAAAAACAGTTCTCCAATGTCACACTTCTGCCTGACACATACGCTTAAAAAGCACTAATAAACAAATTGTGGCCAATTTAATTAAGCCAAATTCGTCTTTCTACGACGAGCATTAACATAACTTTTATTTATTTATTTATTTTTTCAAGGTGCATTACGTCGAAACGATAGTATCTGCTTTTCTATCAAAGGGATGTTGAGCAACGGAATAGCTGTATTATTTTTTTATCACATTAATAATAAAATTAATTTTTTCCTGTAAAAACCGTGAGTTAGAAACTATATGTTCCTCTTGTTTAACCATTATCATTAAAAATAGGGAATCATACTCTTAGCTGTTTGCTGTAATCTGGATTGGATTGGATGAATGGAAAGTTACGGTTTTCAAATAAAGAAATATTTCGTTTTGTCTGTTGAAAGATCACGTGAGTAGAATCACATATCATAAAATGATATTATATTTACACAAGTATGGAAATTTCGAAATGAACGTATATAAATTTTAAGTTAAAATTTTCAATTCAATTTATCGTTCAATAATTCAGGTTCATCTTTAAAATTAATTTGATATTTTCATTCTCTAATATTCGAATGCGAGTAGGTGTGCTAAATCTACGCATTATCGGAATGAAATACCGTTATATTCTCTCTTCCTCTAGATTAAGATGTGCATGCAAACAGAATTTTCGCTACAAAATTAAAGATTGCTAGCGGACCTCGTAAGTATCATTGCGAATTTTAAAATGTTCTTTCTTCTAATTCTCTAAAGTTCTAAATTTAGTAAAATTGCACGTTTTTTTTAATTCTAACGTTAACTAACAGAAATTCACTAGGGAACCTCCATGTGAAATATCATTGCAAATTCTTAATACATATAAAAAGAATGGCCAAGGTTAAACTACCTTATTCGAAGATGACAGATACTCATCCGAGTGAATTGCATTGCCAAATGGTATTTGTTTGCATTATTAATACATATTTTTCAACAATATTAATAAGAATATTTAAAACATTTTTTAGATTGGCAAACATTTCATTGAAATTTTGTTTTTTTTAAATGCTTGAAAATAAATACTTCAAAAATTCAATTATTGTAGCTTCTTAAAATATAACAAAGACACATACTTGGTAAAACGAGTTGTTACTACTAAAAGAAAAAAAAACTTGTTAAAAAATTTCAAAGAGATTTAGCCTTTAGGTTTTCAGTTTTGTAAATATCAATGCCGTAGCATTTTCCAGTGGAAGTACATTGAAGGAACCAAGTGGTCAATTTATATTATCTTTCCAACAGAGACTACAGTGCAGTCTCAATCCCACAACGATCGTCAGAGTTCGAAGGTGGTTTGTCGGACGCTACTCTCCATTCTACAAAACTCCCGAAACTTTGAATTTTGCTTGACCATCTGTACTGGAAGGACGTAGCGGTTTATTAAACGAAAACGGGCCATTCAGGGTTTCTAATGTTCAATCATTGAAAACGTTTAACCATTATAAACTACCCCTAAGGAAAATATGCAATAAAAATGTTAATGATCGGTCATGAACCCCTTTTTGGAAATTTTAGTAGTTTCTGTGCAGTAGTGCGTGTAATATTCGCAATTTAAAAATTTACAAAAACAAGATTTCTCAAAAACGGTCTCAATTTTTTCTTTAAAGTTTTAGTAGGGTTAGTACCGAACCAACCCTATCCGATGACATAAAACCATACTGTTCTATTCTTTTGTTTTTTTCAAAAATTACACAAATGTAAATATTTTAAAATATCTCTCACGCCGTTAATATGCACATTTCCATCGATTTGTGTACATTACTACATTTTTGAGTGGAAGTGATTCAAAGGACTTTAAATGAAGTTTTTCGAAAACTCAATAGATTCCTGTGAAATAGCTCCAAATTTTGCATTTGCAGTAATGCTTAATCGCCATTTTATTAAAAACGGCTTCCAATTTTTCCCTGAAAATTTCTATTTAGGACGAGGTTTTACTATTCTTTAGTATTCTTGAAGTCATATTTCGGTTCTACAATTAAGAAACCGAAAAGTTGAGAAAAAAACTTTCGGCGACGGTAGATGGCAGTTCAGCAGAGAATAGAGCATGATCTTAAACCCAGTCCACACTAAGGAAATTAGAAAAAATGCTACGAGAAAGTATGTGCCATTTTGTAGCATCTTTAGTTTTGATATTTTCTCCATTTTTCGATTTCCTGATTTCGAGAGGTCCGAAATATATCTTTAAGAATATGAAAAAACAGTAAAATCTCGTTCTAAATGACAATTCGTTCTGAAAAGTGTTGTGCCGTTTTCAAGCAAATAGCGATAACTGTAAATGTAAAATTTGAAGCTCTTTTTCTTAGGAATGTGTTGAGTTTTCGAAAACATTCCATTTGACGTCATTTGAAGGACATCAACTTAATGCAAAAATGTTTACAATTTTCTCGAAATGTGCAAATTAACTACGTGAAAGATATTTAAAAAATATTACATTTGTGTAATTTTTCAAAAAGAAAAGAATGCACTAAAATTAACTTTACATCATATTAAACAGTGCAATTAGCACTCTCAGGTGGAAAAGTTTGAAGAAAAAATTTCGAACCATTTTTCAAAACGGTATTTTAGCGTTTCTTAAAATGCGTAAAATTGAGCACATTTTCACAGAAAAAAGTTGAGTTTTTCAGAAATTTTATATGACATATTTAAAGCTCATGTACTCATAAATACCATAGTGTGAACAAATTATCGGTAATGTAAGTATTAACGTCATGAGAGATGAGTCAAAAAAATTAAATTTTTGTAATATAGAAAAAATCAATATGGCGTTTATGTCATCTAATGGAGTGCATCTAGCAATATCCCTTCAAATAATTTAAAGAAAAAATTTTGGAGCGGTTTTTGAGAAATTCTTGTTTGTGTAGTTTTTAAAATGGGAATATTTCACGCAATATTTCGAGAAAATAATCATAACTTTTAAACAAATTCACCTGACCTTATTAAAAAAACTGATTATTAGCCACAAGTTTCATTGGAAGGAAAATTCTCTATCTTTAATTTTGAAGTTGTAGAAAGACGCTGGAAATAATTGAAACTTTCGCAATTTTCGAAAATTCAGAATAAACCGTGAAAATTTGACCTATTCCACTTTTATAAATGTATTTTACTCTAATGTTACATGAAATTTAAAGAAAACATTTGAAGCCATTTTTGAGAAAAGTTTGAAAATGTCGAAGGGTCTTCATGTAAAGTACGTGTAAAGTTCATGTAAAATTTCAAACCTTCAACTACAGCCTGATTGACAGGGATTTCTTGAATTTGGAGAAAATCCTATGCATAGTTTTGGCGCTAGTAGTGTTCACAGACGGACGGTCAGACAGACCGGACAGACGTCTATCCGGACATTTTCAAAATTCTTTGAAAAACGGCTCCAAATTTGTCCTTTAAATATCTTGTAAGAGTAGAGTAAAATACACTTATAACGGTGGCATAAGTCCAATTTTCGCAGTTTACTCTGAATTTTCGGAAATTGCAAAGGTTTGAATTTTTTCGGCGTCTTCCTAAAACTACAAAATTAAAGATAGTAAACTACAAAAACTACAAAATTAAATTTTTTATTCAAATGCAATTTGTTGCTCATAATCAGTTCTTTTAGTAAGGTCATGTAGATTTTTTGAACATGTTACTAGTTTTTGTGGAATATGGCCTGCAATATTTGCAATTTTAAAAAATTACAAAAACAAGATTTTCTCAAAAACGACTCAATGTTTTCTTTAAATTTTTGTTACGGATAGTGCTAAATGCACTGTATAAGATGACATAAACGCCATGTTGCACTATTCTTTTTTTTTCAAAAATTTCAAAGATTACATTATTTGACTTGCCTCTCACGTCCGTAATATTTATATTAGAGGCGATTTCTTCACGTTGGTGTATTTATGAGTACATGCGCTTTAAATAATGTGCAAAATAAATATAGAGTTTTGTAATATGGATTGAAAGTATGTTGTTACAATTTGTGATAGTCGTAGTGAGTCGTGTAAATCTTATCAAATGGTAGTGTTTTACTTTTTAAAGCGTGAACGTAACCAAAAGTAATGGGTAGATGTGTCACAGAAAAGAAAGAAATGAAGGAAAAGGATTAAATTAAACAACAAAGTTTACATTTACAAAAACTCTTCAGCAGTGAACAGAATATGATTATGAGATATGTAATAAGTTATAATAAAAATTCATTTCACTTTGACAGTAATTTCTATTATAAAATCAATATGATGACATTTTAGAAATCGAAGTAGTTATTCATTAGTGTGCCTGAGTAACATCAATTGAAAAAAAAGTAAAAGTGTGTAAGAGATAATAAAAACATAAAGGATATATAAAAATATTTATTGTAAATTTTAATTTTTCGTGGCACCTTAGAATAATTTCTATTCAAATGTTTGTAAATAAATTTTTAATTCCAAATTAATACAACATTTTCGGAATATATGTGAAAACATCTAAATACCATATGCACGTAACGCCATCGCAAACACAATGTAGCTGTAGAAGCGAAGAATTAGCCTCAAATTGGTTTCACAAATTCTGAGAAAAAAGCAGCACGATTATGTGAAATGTACCCTCAATACCAATGGAACAACCGGGAATATTTTGCGGTGATCGCTGCGTGGAGCCCAGAGAAGGCGGAGGCGGCGGCGAGGCAAACGGCCTGCTCAAGGGATGTGGAGGGGGCGGGGGAAGGGAGGGGAGGGCAGCCCTGACCCAGAGCCCGGCCGAGGCCTTGCTCCCAGCGAGCAGCGCGTCGGCGCCACGGAGCAGGTGACCTGTTGGGCCCCGCGCCGCTCCGCCTCAGCGAGCCGCCGCCCCCCTCGCCCCCGCGATCGCTCCAAGGCCCACAGACGAGGACTCCTCGCGAATGCTCACGAAAACCAGAAGTTACTTCTAGAAGTCCATGTAAAATTACACACTTTTAAGGGTTTTAAATTTTAACACATTCAGGTCACTGCATGTAGAATCTACTGGAGCAGACATGTCGCCTTAAATTATGACGCCCGTAGAATGTACGGGCGCGGGATTCATATGAATGATATATTTCTCAGGGCTTGTATTGATGTTATTGTTATTAAAATAAGATATTACTGTATTTGTAATAGTATTGATTATTGATGGTATGAGGGAGTTGATGTTAAATATGCAGAACGTTATAGAATTAATAATTCAATTTAAAAGAGGATTAATATTATTATTTTGTTGGTTTTGTTGTCTGGGGTTGCTCCGTGTTCTGTTATTCTTAAAAAAGCTTGATTGATTTACAAGGTTGTTGTTCCTAGTGAAGTTTCAGATAGGTTGAGTAGATGGAAATTTTTCCTTTTTATTGATTGCTAAAAGAGGTGGACTGTGTTCTTTGAGATGGATTTCTTATGCTTATGGGATGTGGTAATTTTCATCCCAACGATTTCCCTATAGTATAAACAGTTTTCATTTCTTACATCTGCGTGGTGATTGCCTTTGCAGATAATGCAGATGGATGTTGCTTACTTTGAGAACAAGTTATCGTATAGTGATTACCAGAATATATTGCACAATTAATTTTGTGGTTGCAATTGTTTCTAGAATGTCCAAAGTCCAAACATTTATAACACTGTAGTAGGCCTTTTGGCCTTTTTCTTCTTTCGGTTGTGACATTAAGGTTGCAAATTTTATACATGTTGAGAACTGTTTCCAGTGGTACATACCCGTTGAACTCGGCCGCTATTACAGGAATGGGATGGCTGTCCTTCTGAAGACTTGTGATTTTAACAATCGATGGATGTCTTTCTTTCAAATCGTGCATGATTTCACTATCAGTAATAGAGAGAGATGGACGTTTTTTTAACACTAACGAAAGGTTTTGTTTGCTGGGTCTTTGTAGGAGTGGAATCTTCCATTAGTGTTTATTAAATATTTTATGATTTTGCAAAAATCTTCAGCTATGCCGGGATTTATTTTCACCTTCGTATTTTTTATTCACCTATGAAGTTTTTAGATACGTTAATTTTAATTTCATTAACGAAAGAGTTGATATTTGTTATCTCGGCAATGAAAATTTTAGAGGTTATAATAGACTGAGAAGATTGATCAGAGTATAGATAATTGAAGCGTTTATATGGGGGAAAAGAATTGGTTTCCTTCGAGGGTAATATCGAAAATTTATTGTCTACTGTGACATTGTAAGAGTATTGAAAGTCTAAGGTCTCATTTTCGGGCTACGAAGCCTATTGGAACTTCGGAAACGTCTATGGGTGGTACACTGGTTAACACTGGTGTGTAACTTTTGTCAATGTCACTGACATTGGCACTTGCACTGTTTTTTGTTATCGCTGTTGGTAGCGTCCTCGCCTACTGGTCTGTTTCTTTGGTTGATGTTGGCTTCCCCCTGAAGCTGGCTACCTAAGGTTACAAGCGTTATACCTTGCGATTGATCTTGATAACATAAACTTTCTGATGTAGATGATTCGGCGGCTGTATCCCCGTATGAAGAACCTTCATTATGTGAAACAGGTAAACTGATGTAATTGCTATGCGGAATACTGATGGCCTTGTGTAGCACGTAAAGAGCATTGCTGACTATGATACCTGATGATGAATTCTCATCGAATGCCATTGATGAAAGTTATTCGATGCACTGGATTAACACTGAATTATCACTTATTTAATGTACTTAATACTAGAAGCACTTGTAATATAAACTGGTGGGTCAGTATCAAGCGGGCCCGTATCGACGCTAGTTTTCCGACTTTTATGAGCGCTCTTTCGTAGGTTCAGGTTATCAGGTTATCTTGTTTATCTGTGCAATTTGGCATGCGTGTTGTTTTCTGTGTTTTTAAAGTTAAGTGTTATAGTGTGTTTCTTGGTGTAAATGGTGGGATAGCCTGGAGTGTGAAAGAAATTTCAACTAAGTCAAATCAAATGACAAAACCGAAAGGTATTTGTAGTGCTTAAAAGCTTGTGAACAAAGTAAATAGATTCAATAGTGAGGACTGTCGAGGTTAACCGTTAGTGTATTGCGGAAAATAGTTTAGTAATGAACATCTTAAATCAATAATTAACCTAGTCAATCCTCCCACCTCAGAGCAGAGATCTCTGCTGGGAAAATGACCAAGAAGCCAGAAAATGAAGAGAAAACAGCTTTTAGATGTAAACAATAAAGAGCGTAACTCACAATTTGGAACAAGTTGTTTATAAGTAAAATATTACAACAAATGTAATGGGTAATACCTAGTATAAACTTTAGGGATGTTTTTCTCAAAACAGTTTTTCGTTATAAATGCTCCTTTTTCTCATAAACTATTAAACCCATTTTATTGATTCTTGTACAGATTGCTAGACAATCTAAAGCCGTGGAAAAAATGCAAACCTCCCACTTCCCATCCGATCTCGCTTCCCGAAAGACCTCTTTCGACCTCCATAGTAATTGCTCCCAAAGACCGGCGCGGAACATCCGCAGTGGGTGCGGCGCAGAAAGTTCCGCGCTAGACGCGGCGGCGGAATTCGCGGGACCATTCACACTGGAGCATCTACTACGAATCAGCGTTTGGTGACAGTTTTCATCCGATACAGGAGGAATAGAGGCGCTCGCTTGTATTCATGCAGGAGATAGAAATGCCAAGTTACGTTTTTTGAGCACATGCAGTACGGTGCTTTTACCTTCTGTATCTATGATTTTCCGTCAACTTGTTAATATCTCTTTAGGAAACGAAGAAAAAGGCTCCACTTAAACTAGAAAGGAAAAAGTCCGGAGAATTTCATGCCTTGATGTCACAAAGGACGAGAAATGCTTTTATATTTACTAGAATGACAAGTGACTGTATTGATGAAATTTTTAATCTGATCACAGAAGACAAAAAATCTGACAATAATAATGAAGTCATCTCACTCGAAAAATAACTTGTTATTGGACATTTTAATTAACGCTAAACACACACACACACACACTCTCTCTCTTTCTCTCTCTCTCTCTCTCTCTCTCTCTCTCTCTCTCTCTTTTATATATATATATATATATATTTAGTGTTAAACTTGTTAATTAAAATGTTTAATGTTATTTAAAATTAATTAAATTACTGAACACGATTAGAAGTATTTTTTCTGACCGTTCAGTCGTGTCAGATACACTGGCGAGCTGAAAATATTGGACGTCTGACGAGTCTTTGCCTTGGTTTCCACAGCGAAAGTGGAGCGGCAGCGGAAAAAACGCGTCCGATCGCGAAACAAAATCCGCCGCGGATAAAACGCGGCCAATCAGCTTCCCCGAGGCTCGCCTGCCGGGCAGGTCTAAAGTCATAAGTTCACACGTGATGCGAAACTTCCTCTGCGGACATTCCGCGTACGTTGCGTTTATTTTGCGACGAAACGTAGTTTCGACGTCAAATTTAAAAAAAAATTAACTGGTCTTTGCTTTGGTAGTCATGGTATGGGTGTGGTTTGGATGAGTAAAAGGTGAGGTAATTTCGGCTTACAAATGGTGAAAATCTTTGCTTGTGATTTTGAGGCGTTAACTTTAATTCTCCATTTTTAGTCCATTTCGAAAATTTAATTATATCATTTTGTAATTAGTAATGTGCGCGTTAGATATTGTTGTAGAATGTGAATATTTCCGGGTCATAAGCAAACAAAGCTATTTCTGAGGTGTTTGGTTGAGGAATATCTGATAAATAGATAATGAAGAGAATAGGAGTCAGGATCCTTCAGGGATCCTTGAGTCTATTGAATGTTGTTTTGAAAGTGTATTGTCTACTTTAACTTCAAAGTTTCTGTTGATCAGGAAGTTATGAATGGTATTAAATAGATAAAACGTAGTATCCAGTTGTTGTACAGGATACCAGTACCCCCAAACAGTGTCGAAGGCCTTTTCTATGTCCATGAAAATTGCTAGTGTTTGATTTGCCGATGGTGGAATGATATGGCTACAGAGTCCGTTAGACAAAGTAGTTGATGGTTAGTTGAATATTTCGATCGGAAACCAAACTGGCTGTTAGGTATTATTTTTTTAATTTTCAATAATTCCATTAATTTACTTAGTAATACTTTTTCAAAAAGGTTTGGATAGAAGACATGTTGGTCTGTAATGAGATAGATTTTGTGCATCTTTTCCTGGTTTGTAGAAGGGTAAAATTATAGCCTTTTTACAACTTTGAAGAAAATACTGTGGTTTTAGAGCTGCATTAAATACTTCAGTTAGTGGGGATACATATATTTTACTTAATTCTCTAAGTGCTTTGTTTGAGATGTTTTGTTGCTGCAGAGTAGCAAGAAAGTTATGTAATGTTGCGCAGAAATCTGGCGAATTTTCGGCAAAAAAATCTTATTACAGGGCTCTGGCAACAAAAAGGTTGATAAATCCAGTTGTAATTCGAAATATATTGGCCAGACCGGGCGAGCTGTTAAAAAAGAATCAAAGAACACATACAAGCGCATACACACAAAACAACACAATTACACTTTGGCCAACCATCTCTTGGAACAAGAACACTCATTTAATACAGTGACGTCAAAATTGAAGCCATACATATCAGTAATTTAGTAAACAATCAGCAACACTATTTTGATTTAACAAATTTATTTTCTCACACCCCTCCTAAATTTGGTCGCTTTCCAATCACAATAATCCCTCCGCCCACATCTTTTCCGCCACTCGGCCTGGCCTCCACTAATAGCAGTTTCTTAAAAAAAAACAGCGTTAGCCCCTCTCCATCGAGAGATTTCTTTCAAGAAGCTATGCGATGCCCTTGACTGAACCGAGGCTCCCAGCCGACTCAGAATCAGTGTATCAGTTTGCTCATCTGAATTTATTATTTACTTATTAATTTATTTGTATACACTATTTTTTTTATTTTACTTCACTTTAGAAAAATAATGATATCATTACAAACCATCTTTCTTATTTTGACAGTAAGCTCACTTTATAGCTTCTTTAATAGAAGCCATCAACAGGCGAGAAAATGTAAACATATCGAACAACCCGCAAAATCAACATGAGAGAATTGAAGACCGGTGCGAACAAGACGCAAAGAAACATAAGACAGAGTGTCAGACGCAAGATCCAAACCGCAAAGAGAAAACCAGAGGCGGAAACGGCGGCGCACCCGATCAGACACGCGACCTGGTACGCGTAGAAGCTGTGCGGTCAATATAAACTAGAAGGGTCCGTGGTGAAAAGGAAGCCCCATTTCGGACACGATCATTGGAAATTTGAATGTGGTCCCCATCAATACAATTCGACCGGTGGCTTACGACACCCAACCATGGCAGTGACATGTAAGCTCTCAAGTTCGTTTAAGAAAATGTCCCACGATCAGTGCAATATGCAAAGGAGTGGAAACGGAAGTACTAGTGGACACAGGATGCACAACAACGGTAGTGTCGGAAGAGTATTATAAAGAATTAATCACGAAAGGGAAGCCGATAACGTGCCTGCCTATGAACAGAGCGTACGTAATAGGAGCTACGCAGCCCTATTACAAAGCAGGTCATGCTAAACGCAGAGATCGGCGACCAAATTTATGAAGTGATAGCTTTAATGGTGAAAACGTTGTTGTACCCAATGTTCTTAGGAACGTAAGGAACGACCGTAAGGTGGTGGAGCTACGAAGCCAAAAAATAAAGAAATGGATCTGGGGCTGGAAGAAGAACATGAAATACGCACAAGTGTATTATCTGAAGAGGGAAGAAGAAGTTAAAGCAACAAGTCGAACAAATAGAGTTGTTAGATGTGCAGCAAAAGGACAGGTTGTTGAAGTAACTGATGGAGAACGGGAAAGTATTTCAAAAAAGCCAAGCACAGGTCAAAGAATTTCAGTTTCGTATGAACTTACGAATTCCATTCAGACAGCGAAACTATCCGATCCAGGCCCCCTAAAGCAAGAGTGGAGATGTTGCTAAAATAAATGATTTATCGAAGGCACAGACATCATATACCAATCCCTAGTGATTGTGAAGAAAAAGGACTTTGGATTGCGTTTGTGTCCGCCCGGCGGCTAAATGCGGTGACACTACCATATAGAGTTGCTCCACCAGCCGCGGAGGAAGCACTGCAAAGATGTAGGGTTAGCTTAATATTTTCAAGCACGAACTTTAGCAAAGCTTACTGGCAGATATAAGTCGCAGAGGAGGACCAGAAATATACAGGATTTTCGTTCGAGGGTACTTGTTACGTGTTTTGCAAGGCGCCATTTGGACTACATAATTGTGGGGCGGCGTTAATACAGTGCGTGGACAAAATTTTACAGGGGAGAATGCAAAATCGAGTTACAATGTATGTTGACGACATCGTACTACTGGCAAAATCTAACGAACAGTATTTTCAAGATTTGCAAGAGCTATTTCAAATACTGCAAGAAAATAACTTAGTGCCCAATTTTTAAAAAATCAACCTGGTTCACGAAGAAGATAGAATTCTTAGGTTATGTGATATAAACCGAAGGTATAAGCCTAAAGCCAGACACTATTGAGAAGATTAACAACATACTGCCAACAAGAACAGTGAAACAGGTACATCGGCTCATCGGCACATGTAATTACTACGCAAGGCTCCGCCCGAGATTTGCAGATTTCGTGTATCCGTTTTACCAATTTTGGAAAAAGGGACGCAAATGGAAATAGGACTATGCGTTGCGTACTTAATTACAAAAAAATAGATAAAATCGTCTGTTTACAATACATGTAACGAAATAAAATTACAATTAAATAATTAGACCATAACTATTAAATGCCTTGTAATGTACAATATTTTTCGTTTTTCCCTCCGTAGAGAGAACAAATAGCGCCGATGGTTTGCCGACTCTCGAGCACGCAACGTGCAACTGCCCAACATGGCAATTCAAGGATTATTCCACACACTTTTAACGATTCACCTTGGGATGTATCAATTCTCATTGCCAATGCAAGGCAAACTGGAAACTGGACAAGTCTAAATTCAAAAGGAAAGTCAGTTGGCATCAATGGTATTCTTGGAATAAGCACATCCTCGCCTTTGAACTTTCCTATGATTATAGTAACTTCAATCAAATTTTTCATACTTTTTTTAGCAGCGAGTCTTGTTCCTTTGCACAATTTTGCCTGGTTCTGATTGAATAACATAATTATCATAGAGATAAGCTTGAGTTGTAAATTGTGACGGTAATCCTGGCACATCCAATGAATTTAGGAATTCAATGAGATAATTGATTACTTCATTTCGATCGGTTAACTTAAATCGACGTTAACTTTAATCGATCGACTTAAATCCTTTATCCATTAATTTGACTCCGAATTTTTATATTGAAAGTCAGCTACATCCTTATTTTTCGCTGCAAATATGGCTCGTAAAATATCAGATAAGTGATTTCGATCCATTTTCAGTTGCACGTGAAAATAATAAATAAATCTGATCGACCGTATTGGGAGCCCGTAGGACATAGCACCTTGCGCATATTCGTGCATGTGTCTCGGGCTTCCCACATACGTTGCTGGTAAAATAGTAAGTCGGCCGACCGGGAGCGGTAGCTCAGTGCATCAACTGATGTTACTGCAGCGCCTCTGACCGGGAGGCCTAGGTTCTCAGCTAGGTCGAGTTCAGTCGCTGCTTGGAAAATTTCAGCGGTCGGTTGCTGTGATCGGTTTCCGCGGTTTCTCCGATCAACACCAGGCGAATGCCGGAGAAGTAACCTACCAAACGGGCGACGGACCGCGCGCGATCTGTCCTTCCTCTTCCTTGTTCTATCCTCCCCTTACACGCACACTAACAAGCACTACACTCCACATATTCCGGGAGCCCGGGGGGGAAGCTTTTTTCCCTACAAGGTGCCCCGGTGGTGGGAGAGTCCTGGTTAGGGGACAACCCCACTAACCGACGGTAGGTCGGCGCGGGATCTCGCCATCCAGTGGGAGAAGATCACCGCCATCACCAGCGAAGAAAACATGCACTACACTAACGGACTAATGACCAAAACAGTTGACGTGCCCGGAAACACGAAAAAATCAATCAATCAATCAGTAAGTCGGCCGACATTATTTCCATTTCCATCCATGTTCATGGCACCGCGCAAATGAATGTATTTTTTTGATCGTAATTTTTTCTGGTAAAAGTGTCAGACGTTCTGTTTCATTTTGACATGGCGAACTGATAATCATCGAGCTGACCTTTTTATGTGTTTCTTGACTTTACTTAGGAATCAAAATGAAAAACAGTTTATAACAACTGTAGAGGGTAATTCCTGCCATTAGTTGTATTAAGCTTCCATTAACACATTTATTTGTATGTTGAAACATACATACATTCAAAAAGGAAACCAAAACCTCATTGTTATATAAGTTTACAAACGTGAAGAAAACAATTTAAGTAAACTTGCCTTATGTGTAGTCTATATAAATGGGCTTCTCCGCCATCATGGTAGTTTAGAGCTTAGGGCAACAACCGCGCAGGGGGAAATGATGATACATTCGTTTGTTTCTTATAGCATTGTCTCGAATTGTCATCAGAATTATTTTGGTGGTAATACTATACATAACCTTTAGTCGTAATACTATATGTAACTTATAACCTTTATGCTGTCTGTATTTTTATAAACAGGTGTGGCCACAACCTAAACGATTGTCTTTAGTTTCTGCATTGATATATACTAGCCGCTGGATTTATCATCTTGATCCAAAAATGATATACATCCTCTCCCCGGCAAAAAATAATGGGTATTGTAATGCATCATACGAACGATGTGTTTCGCTAATACGCTGAAGATTGCCACCATCATGTCGTTAAATTACAATATCGCGAAACACCATATTCTCTCCCACCACAATGGCAACTTCGTGTAACATTGGTGCATTGAAGCGTCTCTCATGATCGCCTGCAAGTCTTTTGTCTGCTCTGATCACTAATTTATGACCGTCCGATGGCATCATTTCTAAGGCTGTTTTGAACAATTTGATGAACTGATTATGTTCATGTATGAGTTGTTGCAGCTGCATGACGATCTCTGCTAGCTGCAGATTGATAGCACAGCGTTGATTTACTTCAGCCTCAGAACTTCTCAGGAAATAAATCTGAAGAAATTGGTATTCACTATCAACTGGCAACAATGCTTCTCCACGGTGATGAATCTGTCCTTGCATCTGTAATATTGATGATAAAAGAATTTTTTTTTAAATCTTCATTTATGAGTCTCAATAGAATTTTCATATTTGTAGGATTACATTGCAATATATGTGTACGATACATGTCACAGAAGAAAAAAATACCTTAAAAGTTGGATTGAAACCCGTTCCTCTATTATATTTCCATCAAATTATTTGTTGTATTGACCAAATGTCATTTCGAACACACTGTTGTAATGTTGAATATTCTGCAAGAAATTTTTGATAGAGGCTCTTGCCCTGAAAGTAATGAATTCAGAGGTTCAGGTGGCGTAGTCAGTTGTGGTAATTTGACCTTTCCATTCGCACAACATAATCTTGGCGGTTCGAGTCGAAACCTTAAAGCATTACAATATTGATAAATAATGCTCATTGTTCCACAATCGACCGTTTTATCGCCGGCGTAATCGACTGTTGTATCATATCTAAACGCCAAACGTTCATAGGCATGAAATTGTTACTTCGTGTGTTTTGTTGCTTCTCGCTTGAATTCAATGGTATGGGTTCTTCCGGAGGCGTGGTAGATCTCGCTTGAGAAATTCATATTCTGTTTGCCTCCAAACGCTGTCTACGCTCTTCTTCAGTCTCAATGTCTAGAAAATTGTGAACTCGACTAGCGATATTCTGATGCCGACCGATATTTTGACGCCTCACTGGTGGCATTTCCTTAACAATAACAATAAATAACTCGACGATAAACGTCAAAACACACAAAATTCCGTTTGACTGTTGCGAAAGAAATGAGAATTGTATATGAATTAATTTCAATCTATGAAGTTATCATGTGCTAGCTGAACAACTGAACGTCTATCTGTCCATTTTTTATTATATTGAACATCTCTCGTAGTCTTCTGTCTAATTCACTCAGTCATTGTTTCATATTATGAGATTTAAAAAAAATTTCTGTGCAATTTTTTAAAAATTTTCTTTTATACAAACCTTGGGTGGTATGGATATAACGGAGTATATACTATTAACTCACCTTTTCTGATAAATACTTAAAGTATATGAACAAACATTCTGAGTACATACTCGTATTTTGAGTATGTACTCGTATCTGAGACTGTTATGAGAATTTACTCAAGTTTCTAGACGAAAGTGAGAATATACTCGTAATTGATATGAATAAAATGGTGGCATGTTCTCGATGTTACAAGTGTTTATTCATATTTTCTGAGCAAGCTTTTGTAGTAGACTCGGTTTTGATTTCCGAGCTTCCGATTAAACAAGTCTTTGTGTATTTGATGCGTTCACTACGGACATAAGTAATGTTTGTTACGAACGTGAGAAAGATGAAAATATATGCGTAAAGGCACCGTACCAACGAAAGGAAATTTAAATGTTTAGATTTTCACAAGAAAATGTACAGCGATTAAATAACCTTATATTCGGCAATGAAAAAACTGAGATTTGCGGATGAGCTCTAAAGTCGAAACGAAATAAAATTGATTAAAATTCTTCTTATTGTTGGTCTTCCACCTTCTCAGAATGAAGTGAGTGTAGATTTGGGAATCCACCAAATTACTGTTTCGAAGAAGGTAGCGGAGGTTATGGAGCGTTTGTAATTATTGCTAATTATTGCTCCAAATTGAATTAAATAGGAAGAATTTAGAATTTGAAAGAATTTGTGGAAAAATATTTTCCAAAAGATGAAAATTAAAGAAGACTTGATGGTCATAGATAAAATGACAATTATCAGAATCTAATTACATACAGAATGTGATTTTTGTTGCTACTTTTATCTGTAATTCTTTCAGGTTACTAATTTATTTTACGATTTTCTTATTCTAATTGTAATTTCATATCGAAGTAATTTTCTTAATTAAACGAGGTCCTTGATGAAGTTAAATATAGTCGAAGGTATATCCATTTTGTGATGATTATATAAAAACCAAGAATCAAACTGCTGCATTTTGTAAACAAAAAACTCGCAGTAATAATAATAATAATAATAACAGTAATAATAATAATAGTAATAATAACAGTAATAATAATAGTTTTCGCGTAATGTGCAGAGTTAGCATAGCAATAAAACTTGCAGTTATCGATAGCTAGTGATCGAATCGTCCCATAATGTCCATAGATGGACGTTCGGAGACGACTCGATCATTGAAAAAATGCTAGGAAAAATGAGAACAAACTCGGGTTGCTGTGAGTACGTACTCCTTACTTGCAAGAGGCGTTTTATTCTTACCAAAATGAGAATATACTCATCCGATGCAGTATCTACGTCCCTTTCATGCTTATACTCATGAGAAGACTCAGCGTATAAACTGGAAGATTATTCATACAACCACTTGTCATCCCCGATCAAGCATGAGTGGAACATGATGGGCCAACGCCTGTCCAGTGCTAAGACTCCCTCAACAACTCTGCCTTCTCTGCATGAGGCGATGCCGGAAAATGACATTAACGAACACAAACACAAAAACAATTATCCAATTTGGTGCAGTCGTTCGGAAGTTATGTGCGTATATATATTTCGGTGATTCATTTTTATTTACTTATACACTGTCGGAAAAAAAGTATTGCAACACCCCGATTGCATTGTACAATTTATTCCTCCGTACAGATACAGCACATACAGATAGAATACTACACATGATTACATGGGCAGAGCCACGTGAGACTCGCACGTCCAGCAACAGAGAGAACCATGGACCGGAAACGCCACAACAAAACTACGTGTACCCACTGCGGGCAGTGCGACAAGCTCTGATGGGGGCTGGCATCCCATCGGGGCGAATGGCGAATAATGTCCTGCGGTACCCTGTTCAACGCCTGCGGCACCGCCTCATGCAGAGAAGGCAAAGTTGTTGGGGGAGTCTTAGCACTCGCCAGGCGTTGGCCCATCATGTCCCACTCATGCTCGATCGGGGACAAATCCGGCAAGCGTGTCGGCCTGGGCAGTTGACATGCGTAGCGCCGGCGGTGTGAGAGCAGGCATTGCCCTGGGACAGTGCACTAGGGATGTGCTCTTAACAGCTAAATTGTTATTTCTTAACCGTTAACGTTTCGTAACTGTTATGCGAAATAACAGTTATTTCGTTTATCCTGTTATTGGCAGTTATGGGTTGAAAAAATGCATAGAACTGCAACCTATTGGGCCAAATCCGAACTACTACAAGCTTTTGTGGCAACCATTTTGTACGATAACAGGTTCACTGCAGCTAAACAATCATGATTTCCAAGTGTTCACATTATATTCATTAATACGTAATTCGTCATTATTACACACCATGTGCCACAATAGTTTTATATTTTATTGTATACACTGCAAAAAGATATTTGTTCTTTAAATTAAGTCCGTCCAATATGTTAACTTATTTCTGTCCCATTGCTGTTTCTGTGAGATCAACTAATATTTCCCTAGGTCCGATAAAATAAAATGAGTTACGGTCAAATAACTCACATCATAATACTTGATATTCGACAGTCATTAACACTTTAGCTATAGGTAAGCAAAAACACTATTTATCCTCATTATATTGTCACTTCACTATGAACAAGTTGCATATTTGAAAGAATATTTGCAATCTGAACCCGAATCCCTTTCATTTTAGTAATATTCTATATTCTATACACATTCGCTACACATTATATGAATTACTATTCATCCTTGGCAGTTCATCCAGTCTCGTTCATATCAGCTGCTTCTCTGTCCAAACATGTTAGGGAAAGTAGTACATGGAAGTGCCGTAATGTAGCTGCACAAGCTTTAGGGTGCTTCCAACGTTATTCGTTTTGCGTGGTTTAACTCTTAGCAGTTGCTAAAACTGCTTTAACTCTTAGCAGTCGGCCTTGTTACGTTGCTGATCATGGACCTGTTATTTTTCAACTGTTATTAATAACAGCTATTACGAGTAAGCTGTTTTTGTGAAAACAGTTATTGAAGAAAAGCTGTTAAGCCCATCTCTACAGTGCACCACCCTACCGTTGCAAGAGAGTTACAAACACAGGCCGCACAACGTGCTGGGTGTATTCAGCGCTGGTCAATGATCCCTCCACGAACACCAAAAGCAAACGTGCGTTGTTGCTGGTGGCACCCCAGGGTGGGCCCTATGTGGACGAACACACTCCGGACGCAGTTGTTCGCCTCTGCGACTCCACACACGCACCCGACCATCACCGGCGTGCGGTCAAAAGCGGCCCTCATTACTCTACAACGCTGCTCGCCATTCCGTCTCCCAGCTGACCCGAACATTCCACCATGCCAGACGTGCCCAACAATGGTTGGACGTGAGTGGCAGTCGGGCTAGCGGTGTGCGCGATTGTCATCCTGCAGCAAATAATCGGTTATCAACTGTGCATGGAGATACGTTGGGGGCCACATGTCTGTTTCTCGGCGCGGGTGGCCGTGCGGTGTGCCAATGCCGCCCTCACGATGCGTCGATCTTGATGTTCGTCAGTGCTCCGTGGTCGCCCGAATCGGGTCATGGCTATGGGATATTAATTTTATGGTTTACTAGTTCATTGATGTGTGTTTACGGAACTCAAAACACGTCAAGGTATTGTTAATACCCTTGCGAGCCTTTCTGATTCTTAATGTCCTTGGGCCTTTAGAATACTTTATGGCCCGCTCTAATACCAACACACTACAGACATTTTTATGAATTCGATTGATTAAAGATGCAATGCAAGCAAATACATTAAATAAATGGCATAATACTCAAATAAGTAAACTAACTCCTCATAAACATTATTTTGCTTAATTGAGATGAAAATTGTAATTTTGGAATGTTCCCTTGAATGGCCACCAGTCACTCATATTTCACTGTTACGTATCACCTTATTTTTAGAGGCATAATAGATGTTTCTTGAGTAGCAGTACTACTCGTAGTAATAAGATGTATAAGGAACATGGGATAACATCCTCGAAATGTTATTTTGTTTTGGTATTTTGAGATATTCTACATAGCTTTTGACAATAGAAGCAAATAACCACAAAGTACTGTTTTATCAACTCAATTTGCACTGTTATTCACTCTGTTATATAACTCTCAAATACACCATAATCATTTTCATGTATTTTTCGAGATTATACTGGTAATCATTGCCCGTAGTATTCTTAGCATTTGCGAGAATTCTCGCAGGAACTTCACAACATTCTTTCATTTTGTTCGAACAAATCAGTCCAAAGATTATGCAATTGTAATTATATACACACGGTTTTATTTATCTGACGTCATATTGACAAATGACTAATACAATGCAACGTTTCGCTTTACACGCAAAAAAAAAATTAAAATGTTTCCAATTCCCGATTGATTCAGCAACGAACTAGTAAACCATGAAGTTTTGTATGCATCACGGGCGTTACTAGATGGTTTTGCCCCTCAGACGACTTCCAACCTCGGCTAGAAGTCCTCGGGGTTGGAAGTTGCCTTCGGGGCAAAAACATCTTCTTACCGCTCTCAATACATAAATAACTGTTAAAACAATAATTTTTAAAGCACACTTTATCATCTTTTAATTAAGGTCAAGTTAACATTTTTATCTCCACTATAAGCGTTTATAAGTGAATTAAAATAGTTTTCACATGTCAGTTTCTGAAAAAATTGATTGTCAATATTTTCAAAATTAACGACATGAAGTGAAATCAAAAGATACGTATTCATACATTTTAATTTTGGAATTTTGATAATCTTAATAATAATGTTATCAATAGGATCTAAATATTTTAACATTTCAATTACTTCAATATTTGTATTAAGATTATCTTATCTAACATTTCAACAAGCATTGCAACATGAACTAACCTCGTTTTTCTTTCTAAGGAATTTCACTATTCGGCAGGGATAATCAAACTGAGCATCTTCCAGAATTTATTTTATTTGTTTTATGTCAAAAACAGTTAAAAACTTGTGTTACGTGCTGTGGGTAGACGTGAATTGTGTGCACGTTTTCAAAATCCAATGATCCCATTGCTTAGCCATATTAATTCAATTTTGAATACCGAAAAAATGGACGTTTTTGCAAGGATTGTTAACAAAAGTATTCGCTCCGATGTAATAAAATATATTTTCAAGGGTAAATCAGCAATAAGTGTGGACTCTTATCCCTCATCATGTCCTTCAACAAGGAACAAAACTTCCTGCCGCGACAATATGGAGAACGCTAATTTGAATAACTATATTCCCCACTGGATTCTAGATGAGGTGCACAGATAATGAAGTTACATTGATGTCCAGAAGCAAAACGAGGGGCAATCTCAGTATTTGCTCAAAGGATCAGGGAAACTGGATGAAAAACCTGAAAGAGATGTGGGTCATTGACCCACAGACTGCGGTAAAAGACTTGTTAGAGGTTGCTGAGAATTATACAGTCCAAATGGTAAATAATACATTAAATATCACTGTTACAATTAATGTTACTTTCTTCTTGTTGCTCAGTGTAGTCTCTAATTGTATAGAAACAGTTATGCAGCAAAAATGGTTTTACTTGGGACTTAAACTTTTCTATCGTTTAAATTTAATTGTTTAAAGTCATCTGGCAAAGTGTTGTAAAATAATGCACTTGTATTGTTTATTAATTTTTTGTAATGAGCTGTTGATACTGTCACCTGATGGGTATGATTACTACGTCGAGTGTTAAAGCTATAGGCATCAGCGTTTTCTGAAAATATATTCCCGTTCTTAAGCAAGTCATTTTTGACAAAAAACACTGATTCGTAAATCAACAGACAAGGTAATGGTAATATTCCTAGATTAATGAAGAGAGACTTACAAGAACCACGTGGGTGGGATTTGGTTATTATTCGTAGAATTCTTTTTTGTAATCTAAAAGTCTGGGAGTTATAAGATGTATATCCTAAGAATATTATGCCATATCTCAGGCGGGAATAATCATTTGCAATATATACACAACGAGCAGTATGAAGGCTGACTGAAGTTGAAAGAATTCTGTTCTCGTGGTATAATGAACTTAATTTTGTGTTCAGTACATTTAAATGGACGTTTCATTTAAGGTTTGACTAAATTGAGGGCCTTAAAATTTTTGTCACCTTAACATCCGTCAATGGTACACAGCTCATTTTCAATGGAGGACAGAATTTTTTATTTGAAATGGAAAACTACATTAAAAACAGTTTTCTTTTCATTTACCATTAATTTGTTATTTCGGAAACAATTTGATAATCTGATATTGTACTATTTACGGTTTCTTTATTGCAAAGAATGTTTGTATCAACCGCAAAGAGAACTGCTCTTCCGTTTCGAATCGTCGAGGGCGTATCGTTGATGTATAGTAGGAAGAGAATTGGGTCTAAAATCGATTCTTGAGGAACTCCACGACCAAGTGTCGGAAAGGGGTGTACATAATGTTCCATCATTCCAATAAGGTATTTCCACTCTCTGAGATCGTTGTTTAATGTACGAACATAACCAATCTAGAGCAATACCACGGATTCCATATGAAGGTAATTTTGAAAGTAAAATGTTATGATCAATGACGTCAAAGGCTTTTGACGATTTAAAAATAATCCAATAGGTGCTTAATTGTGATCCAATGATGGGGAGGCACCTTTAAGAAAAGAAAATATGGCTGTTTCCGTAGATTTTGATTTTCTAAATACATGTTGGCAATCTGAAAGTGCGTCGTGTTTACTAAGAATGGCTTCCATTTGTACGTAGAATAGTCTCACTAATTAACTGAAGAATTAATTAAGAATTAATTAAGAAAACTGCCAGAAGAGAAATAGGCCGATAACTTTCAATCTCATTTTTGTTGTCTTTATTGAAGAGCGGCTTAATATTAGCTGTTTTGGAAATATCTGGAAAAGTACATAAGGATGCATTAAATATGTGGCTTTACGGGTGTATAATGGCAGGCGCACAGTTCATTAACCAATCTGGAAGTTCATCTAAACCGTCCTAAAATTAATTTTTTAGTTCACCGATTAATTTCAGAATTTCATAGGAAGAAGTTTCGGAAACGAACATTGTGTCTACAATTTATGGGGGAATGTCTGATGTTCAATTTTGTGGCTAAAGACCCTTAGTGAGAAAGGCAGCAATTTTCGAAAAGTATTGGTTAAAAAGATTAGCCACTGTTGCCGGATCGTTCACATTTCTATCGCTAGGTTTTAAAACAACATTCTCTACAAGTTATCTAGTTGATTTGGTTGTATTTTTTATTATATTCCACATTGCTTTTGTTTTGTTATTTGAGTTCAAAATATTCTGATCCTGTTTCATGATTTTAGCCTGTCTTACGACTTTTCTTAACAATAATTTGTATTTTTTAAAGTAGAGGAGGAAATCTTGTGATACATGATGTTTAGAAATGAAAGAAAGAATTCGCTTGTTTTTACATGATGTTCTAATGCCTTGAGCTATCCAATAATTTCTTTTCTGTGAAATATTAACTTTTCTCTTTTGAAGAGGAAAGTAAGTGTTAAAATGAATGAATTACATTTGAAATATAAGGGTTAAATGAAATATAAGGATTAAAAAAAGAATTATATTCGTTTGTATCAACGGTTTTATAAACCGTGTCCCATGACTCCTACATCAAGTATATATTTATAAAGTAATTTGTAAATAGTTTCGGTAAACTTTCTATCTTAGGTATAATTTAGAGCAAATCATGATTTCGACAGAAAGACGTGCTGTAATTGCTTGGATGTACATGCACAACTGAGTACAATGAAATACCTGGAGCACCATCTTAGCCTCAAAGGTCGATGATGTCCTGACGATGTGCAGTGATGCAAGCGACATTCCGTGGTTTGCGATGTGAAATATGCACGCTGTGAACGCCAGTGCGGATGCCGCCACGAATGTTACAGATGTTGCGGCAACAATAAGCAGCAAACAATGGAAATGAGCGACCTTTGTGGGGCGGCGCCCACGATGCCCTCGGGCCAACGCCGGCGCCTTAGGACGCACGACCCCCATCTCTCTTCCTCCCTCGCTCTGTGCATCTCCCCTTCCTCTTTTTCTCTCTCCTACACCAACTGGTTTTTGAATGAGACTCGACTCATGATGGGCTTGATGGATATTAGGGTTGTCCATTACTTTGAAGAATATACGTAAAAGGGAAATGCATGAAATGTAATGCCATGCAATATGCACTTTATGTGCGAGATTACTCTAAATGAACCGTATATAATTATGTGTTCATGCATTCTTGTTTATTAATCCCAAATTGTACTACAACCGCTCAACACTTTTTCTCATTCTTCTCTTTTTGTTATGTCGCGTTTCCATGAATTGCCCGTTGATTACACACGTACTTTTTTGTCCTCAATGATCATTCTGATAATTCTTGAGTTCAATGGTGTTTTATGGAAAATCAAACAAATGGAAACTGACGTGGCTGCTCAGAGATCCAAATTTAGTATTCAGAAGGAGGGATAAGAGGATTCAGAATTGACTATCAGATGGAATCGTGATCTATTATTTGGGGCGTTCCATAAAATTTAATTTAACCACTTTATATGTTGATCCCGGTGAAAATGCTGTTAAGTCGACTTGTAGCTGAGAATGAGGTAATTATATTCTCCTGAATTTTCTGAAATATTCTCTACATTTATGAATAACCAGATAAGTTTAATTCCTTCCGGTTCATGAGTAATGGTTATGTGTATTTACGAACATCACATAAATTTCTTAAAATCAGAAACAATAAGATAAGCCAAGTTGTCTGGTTATCAGTGGCAAGCGTCAGGTTAATTTTTGGATAAGGTGAGTCACAAACATATTATAAACACACATACAACACATATACTACATATTCTGAAAGATCTAATATTTGGAAGATAGATATGAGAAGACTACACATATAGTAATAATAATAATAATAACAATACCAACTGTTAACAATAATAATCATTATTCATCTTCATCGTGATCATCTTCCTCAGCATTGTTGAGGCTGCAAAATAGTTTCATCAGAGTTTTGGGAGAACCGCCGACGGTGAATTGATTTATTGATTGAAGTTGAAGGTGATTTCCTTGCTTAGCACTAGAAAATTCTGAAAGACAATTATTTAGGAAATGTTATTTACTTCAGCGTAAGAATGATTGAATATCGAAGAAGTTGCCAATTTTACCTTGTCTTAGGCGAACAGAAGGTCGTTTTTCTGTCGTAATTCGGGCGTAATACGATTTAATGCTATTTTGCGCCCCCAAAATCCTCGGTGCATGGAGTCTTTACACGGCTGTAAGGTAGCCCCCGCTACCAACAGTAAAAAAATTAATTTTTTCAATGCAGCCAAGATGTGAATTACTTCTATGCCTTTTTACTGACGAGGCGATATATTGTGAAACCGCTCGGCTGAAAAATTCTGAACAATTGACTCGTCGTGGCGTCATATGAAGAAACGTACATGATTCCCGGAAGTGCCAACAATGCGAGTTCCCAGCATCTGGCGCCATCTCGCGAGCATCTATGAAAGCAGTTCAAACTTTTCAAAGTAGTTTGTCCTTCCAAAGAGTTTCATACGAAATACGTTTTTGCATTTCTCTCTGGAAGCCAACCCGGGGTTTTTACAGAAAAAATACGTTCAACGAGGGACGTTTAAAATGCATGGCTTATGCTGTTAATTAGCGCCAGGGAATTGTTATAAATGATAGAATTTCACGTTCGGTGCCAAATTTGAATTAATTTTAGCCGCCTATGTGCCAACATTCTCTTCTTCATTTTCATCATCACCTTCTTCTTCTTCTTCTTCTTCTTCTTCTTCTTTTATTATTATTATTTACTATTATGGATTAAATCATGCAACAATACTCATCAGGAATAAGCCTACTGCTGAATTGAAAAAAATGTAAATGGAACTGCTTACTTGTACTTGATGTATAAACCTTGTTTTCAACAGTTTGCGGCCATCTAAATTGTTTGAAATTTTGGTATAAATCAATTCTAAATGTTTGGTTCTCAGAAGAAGTGCCACTTTTTCTTTAAACATAACATCTTTTGAACACTTAAAAGAAAACTTCTTTTCTATAAATATAGTAGCCATGTTGTTTCCATAGATCAAATGCTGAGATGCCCTTGCCTTGCTTCTGGACGATAAAATATTTCTTTTTTTTTAATTTTTATCAATTTTATTAGATATGATTTTTTCACAGACCATTCAAAAATGCAGTGATTCCATAATTTTATTATCATTATAATTTTCTTATTACTGATTATAGGCTTACTTGACAGTATACTTAACTTTGGCGATCATGCTAAATTTTTTTCGTTAGATGTGAGGTTGAAATTTCATACTACACAGTATATTGCGAAAGTTTAGGATAACAGAGTTTTAATGATTTTTCATTACTAGCCTTCTAACGTCTGAGAATTACTGGATAACTATTTTTCCATAATTTTTGCTTGTAAATACAACGGTAATATA
Source organism: Teleogryllus oceanicus (assembly GCA_964035755.1). Classification (NCBI taxonomy): domain Eukaryota; kingdom Metazoa; phylum Arthropoda; class Insecta; order Orthoptera; family Gryllidae; genus Teleogryllus; species Teleogryllus oceanicus. The sequence continues at coordinate 48,115,036 of CAXIVR010000002.1, read as the reverse complement.
GACTACTTTTTGTCTGAATTTTTTTCCCAGATCACATTTGAATTTTTTTCAATTTGTTTTTATTGTGGAAAATGATTTTTTAAATCTAGAGAATAATACGTTAATTACTGTAATTAACGAAACGATTGTATAAAGAGGTGCATATTTCCATGAATGGTATGTTACGGAAAACAAGCGAAGATACGAGCGAATTTTCTTATATACCATGAGTGCAATTATACCTCTTTATACACATGTTACGTTGAATATTTTTTCATTTCCATTTACGAATAATACAAGTCGTTAGAAATTTAAGCGCATCTTTTCCACCCGTGGTTCGCATTCCATTACGTAGTGTTGCTTCTGAAAAATACCTATTTTAGTAAACCTTGCATTTTGTTTCCACAAAATATTTGCAAATGATAGGTACTGAACATATTACGAATCAAGTATTAGCTGAGCAAGGCAATAAAACATTACTTCCCACGAAAAGTAAAGACAGGTATGAGAGAGAATACATGTATAAACATGGGGGGGTGGAACTAGTCACCACTGACACAGTTTTGCTACAGCGTTCTTTTCAAAACCGGTAAACACAACTGACGTTTACAATTTTTACATTCATAATCCTAAGACCAAATGTTTTACATGAAAAACATTTAATTTATCCAGATTAAATATTTTATGTTGTTCCATAAGTCAGCCAGATTAACGTTTACTTCCCCACTTTAGTTTTATTCATTCGTTGTGTATATGTAGTTGATGTAGGTACGTAATATGTTGATACTCATTTTTGTTCATGTTTCATGGCCGACTGCAAATACCTTCGATGTTGTTTCTTAATTTACACGATTTGGCTCCGTTTCTGAATTCTGATTGGTAGGTGTGCCGTTTTAATTGCACGCTTGCTACTAGCATAGATATAATCAACGATTTTTCATGGAATTAAGAAGCGTATTTAGTTAACTAAACGGACAAACATTTCATAGTATGAATTTGTCTACAACTAAATGTCCAAATTGTAGCTTCAAAGTAAAATAATATTCGAATATCAATAAAATAAGAAAGAAGATAATAATGTTAGTAAAAAGTAAGCCATCAAGATTAATATTTTTTAAAACAGAAGCCTGAATTAATGCAGTACAAATGTTCGTCCTGCAGAGAGGTGTCAGCCGGGGCAGGCTGGGCTCAGTGATAGCACAGAAGATAGGAACCTATTTGGACGCTTGTGTCGTAGTTCTCCGTACGGCCACATAGTGCGCCAACGTCTGTCCAAAGTATGGCGGCGCAAGCAACGGGGCTACCTTTCGCAGGATTCCAAATTGCTCCACTTCGAAGGCAACGGTTTGGATTAAAAATTCAACCACCGGTTTTAGCTTTCCTCGAAATGTGGAAAGGTGAGTTAAATGTGTAATATCGTTTGTTTATTGACGAGCTCTCGAAACTTCGGGAGACCATCGAGCAGCAGAACCGCGTGTTACGAGCAAGCAGGAGATGCAGCCTAATGACACCCACATGGACAAAATGGACGAGCTTGGAACAATATCAGCGGAGAAATTCTCTCCATTTGTTTGGATATCAGTGATCAAACGAAAATACCGATCACTAAAGTTATGAGTTGGCTAAGGATTATTGGTGTCAGTGTTACTCTTGACGACATTGATAGGCCAGTAGAATAGGACCTAAGACTGATGGCAGTGCCGCCTATTTAGTGAAAGTAGTATGCAGTTAGGAAAAGGCTGTAATATTTAAAATAAAGAAAACTTGCAGGTAGTGGAAAAGTTATACGAGTTTAACCTCACGTAGGTTAGAAATATTAGAAAATGATTTCAAAATTCAGCTTAAAAACTTAGTCCTTTATGGGGCATTATGTAAATACCATACGAGGAAAGACGTATCCCAGAATGTGTGAGATTGACTCGCTATGTAATGGCGTTAACCTTAGAATCTGTTTTCAAGTTCTCTTATTAGATTATTGTTTATTAATTAATTTTATCGTAATATATTAATTTTAATTTCTTTCTGTGTAAGTACACATTTCAAATACTATGTCAGAATTTGGCAACCTTTAGATGACAAGTCTTTTGAAACCGCTCCTGGACATTACCTACCTGGGACATTGGCCCCTGTCGGTTAAGCTTGCTACCTACCCTCGAAGCCCTGCTAAACTCTCTGATCTCAACGCGTATTTCGCACTTTCCTCGTGACTTGTCTGTTTTAACATTAACGCGAATCTCTAAAGAAAATCACAGAAATTGTATGTTTTCTGAAACTAGCGCAACACTATTATAATTAAGTGAAACTTGTTGAAATCTACTGCGTTCGTTGAACATTGTCGATCCTAAATATAAACTCATAGAAAGATAGAAATATAATAAAATTAATTTAAAGAAATCCGTGGAGTGTTATATGTTTGTGCGTGATGATATAAATTGTATCAAATAATAAAATCATTCTACTAGTAACTCGCCGAACTTGGAATACATGTTTGTTGATATGGTAATTGGGAAAACTCTACTTGTCAGGTTGTATATTGGCCTCCCAAATGAGGCCACGGCTGTCAGGTTAAAAAGGGATTACTTCAGAATTTACAGATAAGTATCAAGATATTATTGTATGAGGTTTTAATTGCGACTAAAATCCCACCCAAAATCTGCCACTAACTTTATCCACACTTTCAATTCGTATAATTTGCAAATATAAAATTGAATCCTACTATACTCATCTAAAGCAGAATGATGATTGATCATGATTGTCTCAGATATTTCCAAAGTATTACTACATGTCAAGTTCCTGTTCCAGGGTATTTCAAACATGATTTACTCTTTTATATATTCGGCTAAATGTACTAAATACAAAACAAAACAATCAATTACCGTGATTACAAAACTTAGATTTTACAGCATTTCAAGTAGACAGTGAACATGCACCTTGCACAAGTTATCAACAATACTCATTAGACTCGAAAGTAAATACGTTCAATGAAATCCTATGAATCTTTAACAATGCACGCTCCATGGAAAACTTCGTGTAGGCCATGATGCTCCTGGCTTGAAACCAAATGAGGATAAAGTTCATATGAAAGTTAAACTCTCATATAACCGTTTTAAAATTACAAAACCATGAAAATGAAAGGAGTATAAAAACTTAGAAATTTCTAAAACAACAAATCAAGAAACGTAGAGATTCGTTATTATCATAATCTTCCAAACAAACCAACTGAAGAATATGAACACTTTGAAAAACTTAGAATTTAGCAAACTAAATCAAATGACAGTTCATTAGAAATTCCAGATGACCTAAATGCCCTATTTTGCCTACTGCACATAAAATAGACCTATATTAAAGAAAAGAACTTTACTCCTGGAATCACTGACCTCGCACCCTCTGACGATAGTTCTATTTCAACAATGTTGACTGCCAAGAAGTCTGAAAAAATTGTAGAAGGCACAAAAATCAAATTCAAAGGCTCGGATGATATAACGGCAAAGCAATTAAAATTGGTTTTAAAGATGCTCTTCAGCGCATATACTCACCATAATAAATTTTCTTTAACAGGATATTTCACAATTGTGAAACAAGACTACATTCGTCCTCGAAATGTTTAAAGTCATTTAATCTTGTGATTATCGACCTATAACGTATGTAACATTATCAAAGTCCTCGAAAAGTTGTACGTCAACAAATAAACAAGTATCTCACCATAAATGATCTATACATAATATTTCAATCTTTTTAGGGGGGTAACGTACGCATAACGGCTTTGTCGAGTCCATCAAGACATTCGTCAATCTCTGGATGAAGAATATAAAACCTTATACGCTTTTAGATTTATTAGCAAGCCTTCGATTCAGTGACTGCTAGGGATGCTTCTGGCAAATGTAAATGTCTCAGTTTTCTGTTCACCTTATCGTGATTTCAAGTTATTTTAGTAATGACAACAGGTCGTAGTTATAAAACACTTTCTCGTCCACCTAAACCAGTTTCACGTGGAGTGCCACAGGGCTCATTTACTTGAGTCCACTTTTTCTTGCCTATTAGTAAATGATATACCGTAAAGTGCTATCAAGATGCAAAATCATATGTACAACAGATGACTACAGATCTACGTCAGTCAGACAACTGAATTGGCTCAGTTAATAAGTGAAACAAATCAGGTTTAGCCTCTTTACATGAATGGTCACTGGAAACGGCTTAGCTAAATCCATTAAAATCTCAATCAATTATAATTGGCTCATTTGTCCATAAAGCATAAAATCAAATATTCTCATATCGATGACTGGATAACTGCTGTTCCCTACTCACAAGTAAAAATCTCAGTCGTACTCGACAAATTCCTAAATTGGGCCTCATGTTCAGAATTGCCAAAAGTGTAAGTTGCACATGTACTCACTCAAATGTGCTTACAATCCTTTCCACCCAAAACCAAGAACTACTAAGTAAAATCCCTCTTACTTCCTCTGCTTGATTACAGAGTGAACATGTGTATTAGAATGTAAAAGAATCCAACTGCTGGCTTAGCTCTCCAAGAAAGTTCAAAATTGTGATGTTGGTTTCAATATAATATCGAAAGTATGATCACATATCAGGATACTAGTTTAATACATACTAAACTTGACGAATGTTCATAGTTTTGTCTTTCTACAAAATATTAAATACGGGGTACCTACTCTCATAAATTTCTTATCTTAAACAAGAAGATTCTCAGAATCTTTTAGCTATGACATATTCCAAAAGCAACCACTAACTCTAATAAATCTTTTAGTAGCGACGACTAAGTGGTGCTCTTCCAGTAAATGTTAGAAATGTAAAGTTATCGATCATTCAAAAACATTTTAAATACTATTTTCTGAGCTGATATTGTATGATTTGAAGTGTACTAAATGTGTTTAGAATTTGTAAGGTAAATGTAATTTTTATATCGCTTTAACAGTTTTCTCCATTTCTTGTATTTTCTTAGTTAGTTCTTAAGTGAGTTCAAATTGAAGTTGAATGTAAATTATAGGGCTTTAACAGTTTTGTTCTTTTCTTTTTTTTCTTAAATTAGTTCTTAATTTAATTAACAATAGTATAATTAGTCTAAATTAAGTATATTATAGGGTTAAAAGGTTTTTGTATTACCCTGCAAAGTATTTTTTACAGTTCATTATTACTAACTTCTGTCATGGCTCTACTGAGTCGTCTTTTCCTTTGGTACATATTTGAAATCTAAAATCGGCCCTAAGCCTCGTCCTAGCCATGAGGTTGTTGACATTTCTATATGCTCTTTTATGATTCCATGAATGTATTTAGATTTTGTCAACATTTGATACGTATTGCTAAATTAATATCTCTTAGAATTTATATTTTCAGTAAACCTTGGAGTTCTTGATAGTAAGTGTTGTGTTTTTTTAAATTATCTTAATTATATTTTTTTGTTGCTCAATGTGAAAGCATGGCATTTCCTTAGTTTCCTGGTTTCCGTCGCAAGGCAAATGCTGGGCATTGTATTCATGTACTTTGTGAGCCCAGGGCATGACATCTTAAGTTGTATACCTACTTATTACTAAGATTATTATTACTTGTTTTTTGTACTAAATGTATCTATTAATTAATCTTATCTATAAATTTATGTATTACGTAGTTAGCTAAGAGCTGGCCTGATTAGCGAGTCTCCACAATAAAGTTTAATCATAAATTATTAGTTAGATTAGTTAATTATTGCATTATTATTTATTTCATTTTTTCGTTCACAGATTCGTTTTTTTATATGCAGTTTGCATAAAATTGTATATATGACAAGTATATGATGATTTTAATTTCATCATATCTTTTCAGATGCAGAGAATGGCTCCGGGCAATTGGGGGAAAATACATAATAGATTAGCCCCAATTTGTTTATGTAGTGAATGCAAAGAAATATTTGTTCTTGTTCAGATGCAGCTCATATATCATATTCTTGATTCGCTAAATTTTCGTGTAATAGAACATGCTCTTACCTTGCTCAGCGCTAGGTTTTTGAAAAAAAAACTGGATATTAAGTCAATAGGGTGAAAACTATTTGAAGTGAAGGTACTATGAATGTGAGCTAAGGTAAAAAGTATTGAACAGTTAATTTTTGGTAAAGTGATTGCCGTAGTGATTTCTTTCTTTCTGTTTAACGCTTAGTCGAAAACTTATTTCTCTGACTAATTGTAAAACGTTGGTATTTATTTATAGTAACGAGGGTTTTACGTATTAGGAATGTAATGAATATTAAACATATTGAATTTTATTATGTGGTGTTATGAAAAATGTGTATTATGTTGTGTTAGGTAAAAAGGTGTATCCATGTTTGTCTGAATATGAGTGAATAGGTGCAGGCAGGTGTATATGCGAGGGTTCCTTGGTCTTTTATGTTTGTATGTATGTATATTTGTGTAATATGTAAGTTCATTTATCTATATATTAGTATGTTTTGTTTTCATTTGTAGTACAGGAATGTAAATGCCATCTACATGTCAAGGTAGTGGCAAAGATATTTTGTTTTTTATAATGATTTTTTTATACATTATTCTTTTATTTGTAATTGTAAGTTTCTACATTATGCCAATTGTAGAATAAAGCTTATTTCTATCTATCTAAAAATTATTTGAAGTGTTTTACAAATGTTTAAACAATCCTCTCCATTTTATATTTTAATATTAAAGCTGGTATAAGCATAATTTATTCTTCAGATTCAAATTTAAAATTTTTTTTCTCTAATGAAATATTTAAAAAGTGTCATGTTCTTCAGTATAATGTAAACAAATATTTACTATGTATTGCGTGTATTTTAGACTATTTATACAAGGTATATACGTCTATAGTATTCGCGTGATAATGTTCATATAATAACATTGATCAGTATACCTTATTCCTGCATAATAAAAATTTTTCTATGGTATACATGAAATTATAAAATGTATTTTGCAAGTGAAAATTCTAAATATTTTACTGTTTTAACTTCTTTGTCCTTGAGTATATACCTAATTCTTAAATTTTCCTAAAATTTTAATGTTTTTTGGATAAGAATTTTATTGTGAAAATTAAAAACCATTCAATTGGATGATAGAATGCAAAATTTTTAAAGATACAATTTTCAAATTCCCTCGTAAATTTGTTTTTTTTTTGTTTTTTTTTCAAATTTCCCAGTTGCCTTCACGCGATTGGCAGTATTGATGCGATTGGCAGATTGGCAATATTTAATGCACGGTTGTTGCGGTAATCCAGACTTTCTTATTCATTAGATATTTTTCTATATTTAAAGTAAGGCCGAGGTCATTACTCTTACGTAAAAATCTAGTAAATTTTGATTGAAAGCTTGGATGGGCACTTTTGATTGAATAAAGTTTGATATATTTCAATAATTTTGGCTTCCATGTATTCGCTTAACATTTAATATAAATTACCAATATGTAAATATTGTTCTCTATTAAACTTATCACGTTTCTTATTTAGGTATTAATTTTCTATTTTTTAATTGTATAATTTTGTAACCATTTTCAGTTTTGAAGTATTTATTTTTTGTGTTATTGTAATTCTTTTCATTTCACCATCTTAAAAGGTGAAGTTCATGATCAATTCTATTGTCATTTTTTCTGGTTTCATAAAAAGATGGCTGTAATTTTTTAGCATCGATTTAAGTTGGTGAATTAATGATATTACGATTCTTTTGTATCATATCTATAGAGATTCCAATTAAAGTTCAAAGTCAATTAATGTTAATTAATTTTGTAATAAAATTAATTAGTTGCATTTAGTACACATCAGTAGAAAGTGATTCCTTTCATTATCCTTGCGTTTTAATTATGTAAATAAGACATAATTTATATTATTGTAGCTAGCAAGCATCAGTCCACAAAATAAACTAAAATTATTTTTTTTTTGGTTTTGTTTTGCAAGCTGAACGAATTTTGAAAGAAACCCAGCAAGCTTTCAAAGCTGGGATGTTTGGGTTCAAAATTGGTTTCAATACGAAGAAGGACCTCTCAATATCTCACTGATGTAAATGGTATGTTTTAGAATTATACACCTAAAACCTTCTGAAAATTTACATTTATTTCCACTTTATATTTCGGTTTCTTCGTTGTATTGTCGATCGACCATATTCTCAGATCTTGGGTGGCATTTATGAATCAGTGAAATAGAGAAAAATCGGTTGATATACTTTTAGGAATTCTCTCGTATTTTAAAATACAAATACGTGAATTGAAGGTTTCGTAATGAATGGTCGGGTTGGACCACGGTCGATTTTTTGATATCTAATATTGTGTAGAAAAATTCATAAAATGTAAAGAGTCCCATAATTATAAAAAAAGTATTCATGCAAAAAAGGCATTTATGCTTAAAATTTAAAAAATAGCATTATAAATCATCAAGTAATTTGTTATGATTCTGTGTATTAGCTGAATTAAATATTAGTTGTTTTTTAAAATACGCCATCCCGCTTTCAACATCACAACGTATTGTAAAAACAAACTTGTCTCCAAATTGTATCCAAGTGAAACATCGAAAAAATATTAGAAAATGAAAAGAATGGTGGAAAGTTGCATTTTAGTTAGAACAGTGACAAAAAATTCCAGAAAATGAAATTGGCTGGAAATTCTACTCTTGGAATGTATTCCTGCTCGTGGAACACCTCGGTGTAGAATTTGAGTTTGTCGTTGGTCGCTCAGTCTTCTCCAAAGTGGAGCTCCAAAAGCTTTTTGCCGTGCCTGAGTTTGGCTTCTAAAAGTTCTACACCTGTTGTGATTGGAGTTGGGATGTTTGCTTTACTGAAAATTTCCCCCCTCTTCAGAATGCTCTTCAACTTCAGAATAGTTGATACGCTCTCCACAAAATAGACAAATCTTGTTTTATCCTTTCGTGAATAATATTTTTTTGTTTTTGTTTTTGCTTTTGGAATTTGGATATACCATTGGATACCATTTGGATTTAAAATTGAAACCACAAAACTCCACCCGTTCCCAGAAACAGCGAGAACGGTCGCAGGGAACCTGACCTTGGGTTTTAAGTACCGTTAGATAAACTTTTTCTCAGCTCATAGCTCTGATTCACAAGCGGATTCTCACACGAGATTTTCCATATATCATTTGTGCAGTCTCTTGTTAGAATTTTTGGAAGAGACAAGGCATTGTAATAGGTCTTACTTCACACAGTTATTTCCTCCTAGTCTGTTGGAAACGCCCATCCGTCGAAAGTACTCGTCCCCCAGAAAATATATAATTCATTTATAATTATTGCGTTCAAATATCACAGTGCGTAAGGTACTCGAGTTCAGAAACTCACTCCCGAAATTAATCAAAGTTGAAACGAAACAGTTTCGTACGAATTTCATGTGTAGTATGTAACTTGAACAATACAAAATCGTGAAGGGCCACTCCAGTCCATTATCATTTCCTCCTCTTTTGCGTAATGACGGATGAAGAACGCACTCTTCAACTTCGACGTTGCACTTTTTCTCATTGGTTATAAACGTCAGCTGTTGTTATTTCGATTCATTGCAGGCAATGTTTAACAGTTGCATACATATGCCATACCTTTGCCAACGCGATACCCGGAGAAAACCCAGGGAGCGATCAGCTGCGGGCCTCAAAAGAAATGGCAATATAATCGAAAGACAATTTTAAATATTTAAAAAATAATTCTATGTGTATTTAGCAATCTATTTTAATCAGTCTCGGCAAGTGTGTGTTAAAACATTTTCAGTCTCTGAGATATGGGAAAGGCAGATATTTTTTGATATTTTTTTGAACTTGGGGTTATTTTTGCAGGGACGTAGATGGCGACGCTCTTTTATTGTGAAACTAGTTCAACATTCATAATATGGCTCTGAGAGCACAACTGTTATCTAAATCAACAGATTTTAAAATAAAATTGCGACGTGTTTGTGAGCAGTCTTGGCCGTGAGGGGTCTCGGAAGTTTCCATGAAGCGATTTTGCTTGGCGACGGAGTTTCAGAAGTCGAAACTATCATGCGAAAGATTCAAATAAGTTCTGAACGATGAAACAGTAACTCCTTGTTTTAACAAAGATGGAAGAAAAAACTACCCAGACATCAGTCGTCATTTCTTCACTCTCACAGGTGTTCGTTTCAAGGTGCCGTCTACTTAACCCCAGCATAGCAGGTGGTTACAGAACTCAGTGTAGTGTAAATAGTATGTATATTTTGCACATGAACGTGATAGGATTTTCCAAATAGCCGTGTATAAATGCGACGATTTCATTGAATAAATGGTAGATTTGATCATTAAAATAATTTTTTAACAACCCGTGCGCGAAACTGTTTTTGTGCTTGTTTTACGTGTGTGAAACAGCTAATTTTTTCACAGTATGCGAAACATGTTTGCAATTGTCTTTCGTCTTGACGCCTTTGTTTATTATTTACAAACAATAGTGTTACGAAACTGACTGGAATTCTTGTAATTTTGAACAAGTAAGTTATTTCTAGGTATTTGATATTTAACCAATATTCCTTTACTTGACGCTTTGCGTTTTACTATCATGTTAAAAAATAGTATACCCAACCCATGTGCGAGGTGATTCCTGCACTCGTCTCTTTGTCGTTCTCGCTGCGCTCGGACGACAAACTGGACTCGTGTGTGAATCACCTGTTTCGCTCCCTTGTTAAGTTAACTACTACTTCATTGATCCGATTTACTGAAAATCATACTAGATTGTTCTGATCATTGGAATAATATTTAAAGAACCTATCGAGAAGATTTATATAAGCCATACCATGATCCTACTTTATTAATTATAAATGATTGTAGCATTTCAGTACGTTTATTTGCAGTACATTTGTGGGCAAATGCTTCTTCGCACTGTCACAATCTTCTCTCTTTCTCTCTCTCGCGAAGGTGGGATGGTATACTATTGGCAAGTATTTTCTTAAATTGGTAAAAACACAAAGGCATACTTATAAAAACTAAACATTTACGTCATGTTCCGTTGTGTAATTATTTTCAAATCGTGGAACTCAATGATTTTAGTATACAATGACATAATGTCAAAATATTTTGTTTTCTTAATTTTTATCGTCAAACAAGCTCCTTCTCGCTTTGTAACCAACGCTAAAACCAATTCGTTGAATTCTCCAGAATTGTCTTGTCAGTTCCATTCATTGGAGTACATAAGGGGTTTGTTTCGAGAATAACTCATTCTCCCCCTCCCCCAGAGATGTTCGAACTAAATATATTTTTAATTAGCTGAGGTTCTCTGCGTTGATTGGTTATTTATTAATCACAACCATCTATTAGATAAGAAAATTAATGAACTTGAAATATAGTATATCCCCACATCAGCTCGTCCTGCCCTTCCCGGCTCGTCCGATCCTGTCCCGCCCCTCCCCCTCAATTCCAACCTGTCTCTTATGATTCTTTATGCCTCAAATCGCCATGCTGCAATGTGTGTTATTTTTTTAGAGAAATAAAACGTATGCACCTCTCTCTCCCCGTAGGATGTCCAGAGAACGAATGCGGTCCTAGCGTGAGCGACCCGCTATTTTACGGTGCCGGCGGAGACAAAAGAAGCTATCTCCCGGAGTTAACGGCATTCGTCGGCCACTAAATTTTCCGGGGAGCCGTCGGTGGCGGGAGCGGGAGCGGGAGGACGCGGGGGCGAAGGCCGGAGGCGCGGCGCGGCGCGGACCGATTTACGTGAGCGGAGAGACCCCGCAGCCTTGGCATTTAAGCGAATTTATAAAAGGAATGGAATTCCAATGGAGCGTCTTCGGAAAGGCACTCGCCTGCGGCAGAGACCGGACGCCGCGCCGGGCCGGCCGGCCGCTGCTGCGCTCTGGCGGGTGCCGGCCGAGCCAAGGCAGTGCCGGAGAAAGTGAAAGAACTCGCGCGCTCTCATCTGGAGGATGACAGAATTTCTGAAGAAAAGTATTTTCGCTGGAATGTATGAATCACTTTTCTGAATGCTCAGTCGATATTGGTAATCAGATGATTCGCGCGGTTGTATTATATGTATATTCTGTGAGATTCGCTTCCCACACGTAAAATATTCACATACAAGGTCGCAAGTAGATACGAAACAAAATGTAACTTGACTTTGTTAATATGCACGTATGTTTTTTGATTTTTCCGATGAATTTGTAGTTTTGCATCATTTTCTACTTCCAGATAACATAGGATAGGCTTTCCCGCCAAGCAGTAATGTATGCCGCGTTGCATGAAGGCACTAGGTCGACAGATAAGGACACCACATTCGTCATATCTCTAACACCAATTCATACAATTTAAACGTGGTGAACTGCCGTTAATCATAAATTACAGTTTCTCTGTCTTCGTTGCCTTGATCAACCAAAGTTTGCCCTTGTGAAGCAAAAAAGACTTTCTTATTTGACCTATTTAGTCCAATGACGCGAAGGGGAATGGACGGTTTCGGTCCCGATTAAGTCTAATTGACGGTTTGGATGCGAAACATGCAAGGGAGCTATGCGTTTTGGGTTTTGAAAAGGAGAAATGTATCAAGGAATCCTTTTGCATTCTCGAACTCCACTTTTTTTTCTTCCATTTTCACATCTTTATAAGAAAGGCTACACATTCTGTTCCAACTTCCAAACTTGAATTTGCGTATCGCATGCTTCTTTTGACATGCGTAATGTGACGTCTCCGAATCCCTCTTCAGTTTGAAGGAGCTTTGAAGCTCCGCGGAATATCCGTGTAGTGGTAAACTGTTCAACATCTGTGCATGTTTTTCACTTGGTGCACTGATCCTGTCCACTTAAACAACTTACGGTTGATATTATGCAACTGATCACATCTCCTGAAAATCTTAGTTTGAACTTATTTGTGAACGCAAAGCACATACCGTGAACACTTCTCTAACCTGGACACATCCTACACATTTTATTCTCCTGTGTTGGGGTACTTCCCGCACACTCGATGTGTATTTGAACGTCGCACACTTATCGTTTTTCATTCATACATTAAGAGATGTTAAAATCTCATTACATTAAAGGATGTTAAAATATCTCAATCACTTCGCACATTCATTTCAAACTCACATTAATTTCTTTACGTACATCACGAAACTTGTACTTCATGTAAGAGACACGCAATGAAATCCGAGAACCAAGCACCGAGATCCAGGAACACTTATGTTTATTAATGTGACAGTGTTATAATAAAAGAAAATGATTATATCATGTTTAATGATAAATCATGACGCTAAAAAGGTTTGGTTGGTAGCAGTGAGTTCGCTCCCTTTTAGGAGATTCCAGTAAAGCTATATAATCAGTGATCAATGTGCGAATTTCGTGAAGTACATCGCAATTTACCGCCAAAACTCCATAATTTCATTTCGAATTTCTTACTGGATGTCTGTCCCATTGAGTGCCAGCTCTTGAAATTAACAAACACAACCTAATTTACTGGTAAGCGAACAATCACCTTCCGTATTGTCATTAATGAATTGCTAGCCCGTAAAGGGTATAATGCATGAAATAATCCAAACAAATTTATGTTTCATTGTATGCAAATACATTTCTTTAGTTGTTAATATATACATAATAATAGTAAACTTATTGGTTCAGTGATGACTCACAAAAGCAATAGGGTTACCTGTTCTTAGTGTCGAGTGGTCATAATCTGATTATTCATGTGATAGAAACGAAAACTGTAAATATTGTGTGAAGCCTCGGATATTTAAAGAGTGTTTACATATTGTCCACAATACGAAGGTTTTTAAGTTACACCATTTCTTAGGCAGTGATTTGGTCAACTTCCAAACATGCGTGCGAGAAAATATGGTTACGTATATGTCACAAGTTAATTCGTACTTTCTCGTATAAGTACGAAGTAATATACGTAGTACAAAGAAAGTTATGTAATGCTGCGGAAAAATCGTATTTTCAAGATTTCAGCGGAAATACACGTTTTGGGGTTTCCTGATACCAAAAAAGTGTTTTTTTAAACCTCCGTACGTTTTTTCTGACTCTCTCTGAACACCACTAGCGCCTAACACATACGTAGAATTTTTTCCGAAGTGGGTATTCCCCCGTCGATCTGACTCGAGTCGAGGCGCTGCGATTTTGAAAAACATTCTTTAACATTTTTTCGATTTGTTCACATTATTGCATTTACGAATACGTGTACTTTAAATGATTTCTCATAAAGTTTTGACGCAAACTCAAAACGTATCTGTGAAAACGAGCTCAAAATTTCTCATTTTCAGAAACGCTCTAATGCCATTTTCTTAAAAAAACGGCTCCGTATTTTTCCATCTCACTTTTCGTAGGGATAGTGCTAAATGCACTATCCCTATGTAGAAGATGACATAAAAGTCGTTTCGCTGTACTTTTGTTTTTTCCAAAATTACACAAAAGTAATTATTTTAAAATATTTCCACACCTCTAGTGTGCGCATTTCCAGTAATTTGTCAACAGTTGCATTTTTGAGTTGAAATGCCTCAAATGACTTCAACTGACGTTTTTCGAAAACACAAATGATTATTGTGAACAAGAACTTCAAATTTTGCATTTACACGAGAGCTTAAACGATTATTTCCCATAAACGGTTCCAAATATTCCAACAAAAATTTCCAGTAAGGAGAAGGTTTTACTTTTCTTTAATTTTTTAAAAGTAATATTTCGAATCAAGCATTAGAAAACCGAAAAATTGAGAGAATGTCAAAAATTATATTTTGGGTGCAGATAGATGGCAGCTGGCAAGAATACGTGGCAAGTCCGAAAACGATGCCAGCCCAATGATATTAGAAAACTAATTAGTACGAGAAAGTATGTGCCATTCTATGGCAATACTAGTTTTATTTACAGAAGATAATATAATTTTGTTAGACAGTGTAATAACTCATTTCATTTTCAAGTGGTGTAGCAAAGTCCTTTTTTTAAGTGTGTCAATAAAATTTATGGAATTATGGTCATGATTTACATTATCGTGTAGCTCTATGGCATTTACTTTTTAAATTAATGATTTTCTTAAAAATTAAAAGTTATAATAATTTATTTTCGTTCTATTAAGAAACCAAGATACATTTGAGTTATTATGATTAATATCTATGTTAATTGCATTGTACTACATGCAATAAGTTGCTAAAAATTTTCAATGGGATGTTTTTTTGATTTGTACTTTCTCATATACGTACGTGTATACGGAGTAATATACGTAGTGTACAGAAAGTTATGTGTTGCTGCGGAAAATCGATTTCAAGGTTTCAATGGAAATACAGGTTTTAGGATGTCATGAAACCGGTTAAGTGTTTTTTTTTTCATAACGTTTCTCCGTCCGTCTATCCATCTGTCTGGTGTAAGTGAACAACACTACCACCTAAACTAGGAATACTACTTTTTCAAACTGAATAAACCCCAGTCGATTCACCCTTTGTCGAAGCTGTACGAGTTTGAAAAAAATCCTTAATTTTGGGGGCATTCTTGGTTAAAAAATTCTCAAAAATGGATCCAATCTTTTTCTTGTAAGAATAGAGTGAAAACGCTTAGAAAGATATCATAGGTCCGATTTTCACTGATATCTCTGAATTTATGAAAATATCAAAAGAATGATTTTTTAGTGACTTCCTACAACTACAAAATTGAATATATAAATTTTTACTTCAAACAACCTTCAACCTTTTCTTTCAACACCTTGAAATACCTGTGGGTACCATTCCATAAACTACAGTTAGAGGTAGGAATCCCTGTTCTTTAACTAAGAAATCTCGATGCGTCATAGTTGTGCGATGGTGACTGATAGTGAAGAAACTAATAAGAAATAGAAACTGGTTGTAAAAACAGCAATCTGAATTGAAACCAAGAATTTCAATTATACCTACTGATTTCAATTTCAATTTGACAGATTACAGTTTCCATTAAACGTTTCAATTATAATAAATAAATAAATGAATAAACAAACAAAAGAACGAATGAGGGAACGAACAAATAAATCACATAGTGGAATGGAGGGTGCTTTGTTCATTCACAACACAAATAGGCCTGCTTAAGAGTCTCTAGAAATGATAATTTATTGATTGAAATGAACACATTTCTGAAAGTTGTTTGAATAAAATAGTACATATGAAGGCAAGATGAGTTGAAGTATTCTTCTTAATTTCTCCCATGAGTCGTGATGTGAATCAGTACCGTTAGGAATACTGTCATGGCACCTCAGAGAACCCTTTAAGAACTTCTGACTCACAACATTCTTTCTGCATCAGGACGGGGCGGGGCGGGGCGATTCACGGAGCGTTGTCGGAACATGGTGGGGCGGTGTGGGGATGAGCGCTGGTTGCGAGAGCGGCTTGGTTCGGCGCAGAGCAGCGCAGCCCCGAGGGGCCCTGGACGCGCAGCCCACTGGAGGTTCCGCAGGCGGCCAAGCATCGCGGGATCGCCTCTTGCAGTGGAGCACCGCCCCGGCCAACCCGGGACTTTGCCAAGGACGATCAGTCATACTCTTCGATTGAAACAGAATTCAGTATAATGAAGCACATCTGTATTTAAAATATTAAGGGTTTTCTTTAACAAAAAAAATTGAGCTTTATATTTAACGTTTAACACATTCATTTTTTAAAAAAAATCAATGATTTTAATTATATGTGAAGCATGATGTTTTTATGTAAATGTTGAGAGCAGTATTCTTTGATAAAATATACAACATACTTGTACAGATCTGGGTAAATAAACAAAACATTTCAATTACATTTTGAAAAACATGTGAACGTTGTGTTCACAGTGTATGGTGATAGTATTGTTCTACTATTTGTAAACTTCCCTCATTTCATTAATCTTGGAAAATAAACACTAAACGACATGAAGCAATATTTATGGGGGTTTCGATTTTCCGCGTAGTGCCTATGTACTAATTTTCTGTGGTACATTTTGATTTATTGAGAAAATACAGATGTAATATCCTAAGACTTATCTTGCTTACCTTCTCTCATGAAATTTATTTTTTGCTGTTATGTGAGATAAACAACGGATAATCTGTGGAATGTTAAGTTTTTAGAAGGTCTCTGTGGCGTCTTATTGGGAAAGGAATGGTAGTAATTGCCTATTGGGATTAATATGTTCTAGTTTAATACATTTCTAACATAATACATTTTAAATAACTTATACAGCTGGTATATTTTCCATCAGGAAATATAAACGGCACACTTCATTATCTTGACACATGCTATTCTGAGTTTAAGCCGTTCATATACACCCTCGCAGTCTCGTGTGCTCTCTTTCGGGGTCGTCACGCTCTCTAGGCAGGCACGTCCGGAGGTTGCCGCGGTTCGTGCTGTATTCTCAGAAACTGTCTCGCAATGAGCTTAGAAATCTTTGAACGCGTAGTTCCCGCTTGACATAAGCGCTTTCTGCCTAGGCAGGCGAATTATTACCTGCCTAATTGCACCGAATATCACCATTTCCAGCCACTTCCAGAGCGTGAGATCTTTAATTGTAGCAAAAGTAGGAAGTATTTGCTACTTTATTTTCAATTTGTGTATGTTCCTTGATTTGTATGTTTAAATCCGTTTTTACGAAAATGGGAGTGTAAACTACTACCGACCACATTTTCTGGACTTTACAATATAGATCATTTTTGGACACTTGTCGAAATTCGACTATTCCCCCTTTCAATACATAGTCTTGGTATTATTTGCTTAATTTACAGCTCTTCCAATGTTATAGCCTAGGTGAATATTTTTTTCCAAGCTGCTGTCCAGAAATGTATATTTTTTAAATAAATGTCTTAGGGTGATAATTTATGTTCGTGTGTAATTTGCTGTTCGCACAAAATATCGAATAATTTCTATGTTTATATTCAGACTTTAATGAGATCAAATTTTACTTTAACGAAACGTAAGAATTAAAATTACATGATTATCAGTTTTTGCTGAGTGTTTTAGATAGAATCCACGGGTCCTTTCTTCCCTTGTTTACAAGAGGAGGAAACATTTTGCTATGACTCGCATTCCCACTAGGTTTAGTCTGACAATATTATTAATCCTTTATTCCGGTAACTTGCATGACTTAATAGCTTTACAGGATTTTCTTGCATCACTAAGAACTTTTTCGGGTAATGATACAAATATTGTGCACTGTACTAATTGATTCTTCAACCTCTCTTTTTCTCAAATCCTCTTCCAATTTTACAGCACTAATTTTAGAGTTCTTATTTTCTCTAAAAATAAATCATTTGTCTGCTTCACTTGGCACTCTTAGTCTCTGTTCGGGCAAGATTTCTCAATGTTTTATGAACAAAAAACTTATGAATTATTGATTACACAATTGAACGAGGTCTATTTCCAATTCATATATCTTTCGCAATGATTTGCACTTATGGCGCAATTTTGTAATTATTTTTCTTGTAGTGTCACTGCTCTATGTGCAGTTGCTGCGTATTTTCACATCTCACGATGAATTGGCCACTTTTTACTGAGGATGAATAATACTATTATTAGTGCAATGGCGAGTTACATGGACCCCTCGGGTGGCTCATGGACCGCGTGCTCGCTTTCGGTGGTGCGTTACCTGGATCCGGGATCCCGGTCGGGGCAGAAATGGAGTTGTAGATTTCTAATACAATTGTCTAAGTTTCTGTACCGCTGGGTGATGAAAGAAAAGCTTTAAATGACGAAAGAGAAGCTTAAAATGCCAAATACATAAATGCTGGAAAATCGATTATTTTATTTTTTATTATGCTTTTTTACGTAGACTACGATCACTTTCTTTGCCTAGTCTTCACGTATTTCATCAAATTCATTTTATCACATTTTTTTGGTATTACAGTTACTTTATATTTTGTATGTGTCTACTACATACTAGCTGAATCAGTGCGAGTACATCACACAGAAGAGCTGTAGAAAAGTTACGACTGGAAATACTGGTTATCCATGAATATTCTTACATATGTTTTGTATTTACCTCTTGGTAATGGTCTTTGTGTATTTACCTCTTAATATTTACACATTTACAAGGATATTGTATTTTTCCTACAACACCAAATACTGCTATCAAGCTTACCTTAATGTAATGACTGATTTTTTTAACGTCATCACTGAAATGTTTTAATAAAACGACGTGAGTCAGACACACAATAATAAAAATCAAAACTTCCTCCGTTTTTTTTAATGTTTTCCGTAGATATCACAAGAATAATATATAAGAAAGTACATTGAATAATTACAAATGATAGTCACAAACAATCGTTTTAACGATCACACAACACGATACTCTTTAAGGAAATCGAACTGCTCTTCCATTTTCCGCTAACTTGGCATGTTGCGCATGACGCCATCTTTCCGATTCTATTTCAGCTGCGCATTTCAATTAACGCAAACTCAGTAGTTCTTTATTAATAAAGGAAAGCTGCGATGTATTCAATATATAGTTACGTCTTTTTTTTTATCTTGCTTCCCACTTTGGTACATTGTTCACTGAGAGCCAATAAGGAGGTACATGAAAATAGTTCTCTAGAGATTTAATTTATATGATGAAATGTAACATTATTTTGTATTTTAAGCTTTTTACATTTATTTTACCCCATGTTTCCTTCTAATATACATTTTACAAATGACGTAAGTACACGATCACGTTTTGCTCTATTGTCGGAAATACACTAAAGAGCGGATTCAGACGTTAGGACATCTTGAGAGCCACCCAAGTGACAACAGCAGTTGCCGTGAGCCACATCACGAGGAAAACTATTCACATGAAAATTCCATTTCTAAAGCGAAAATTTAACGTAATCATCTTAAAAATTAAATATGATTCACAATGATGAGCAATATCGTCAACAACGAAAACCAACGCCGGCAAATATTTGACAGTAAACTGGGAGAAGAAATAAAAACAAAAACAAATTTAAATCGTGTATCCTGATGTCCTTAACCTTGCACCTAGTCGCAATAAACTTAGTCAGACGTGTCGGCATTGCGCAGCGTCTCGGCAGCCCCGATCGCTCCAGTTCCCCGGCGGGCGGCCTTGCCCAAGGCCGCGCAAGGCCGGTCGCCTTTCCCGCCGCCCGCGCGGCGGCGCTGGCGGTCACTGCCGCTGCGCGCCCGCCTCCACGCCTCGGCGGAGGTCGTTCACTCCTGGCGCCGCCACCTCCGCCGCGGAACACACGGCTGAACGTTTGATTTTTTTTTTTTGTGTTTCCGGGCGCGTCAACTGCTTCGGTCATTAGTCCCTTTAGTGTAGTGCATGTTTTTCTCGGGAGATGGCGGTGATCTGCCCCGCTGGATGGCGAGATCCGGTGCCGACCTACCGTCGGCTAGTGGGGTTCCCTAACCAGGACTCTCCCACCAGCGGGGCACCGCCCCAGCCGGGACAAGCTCTAAGCTCCCGACCGGACTCCCGGAATAAGTGGTAGTGTAGTGTATGTTAGTGTGAGTGTGTAAGGGGAGAGGATACGACATGGAAGGGGAAGGACAGTTCGCGCGCGGTCCGTGGCCCGTTTGTTAGGGTACTGCTCCGGCATTCGCCTGGTGTTGATCGGAGAAACCACGGAAAACTACCGATAAGAGCAGCCGGCCGCTAGAATTCTCCTCTGTGTAATGAAGAAATGTGTAATGTGTAATGATGAATGTGTGATGATGAAATGAATCTTATTCACTTCTATAACATATTACGATCTTAATCAACAAATTGATCATCTGCGTGGACGGTCTCCTATAGCAGCTTATGAATTGATTTTCTTTATTTGGCTGGACTCTGCCAACCAGAGACTGACGTTTCGATTACACGAAATATTCTGGAGTGTTCAATCTTTTGACAGTAGATATGTTCAGAATCGTACTATGTAATTATTGTAATGTCTTGTCTGAAACGTACTTGTACGAAATGTACGTGTATTGGTATTGAAGATTTGAAACAGAAATAAATGTAAATGTCATTTTCATATTTTCGAGGAAATTGAGTATGTATATGCGTTAAATCTATTAGCAATTACAACTCCTACCATTTTAATCACCCCGTAACGTATCTAGAAATACATCTGGACTTTGGTTATGTTTGGCTATGTTATAGAGCTTGATTCATTGATCATTAGTCTGGTAAATACGTCAATTTAACAGAAATGTAACTTACATCCTTTCTTATTTAGTCTTCAATTATCAATATAAACAGAAATTTCAAATTCGGTGAGAGAAGCAAGAATACAATAGCAAATAACCAGCCTGAGACCTTGTTTACTAATCCTAAGACCTCAAGTAGATTTTATTTATTCTGACGCTAATGTTTCCAGGTACATTTATTTTTTTTAGTGCCACTTTTAAGTGCAGTTACTGTTTCATTAAATTATTTCTACGAGATAGAATTATTCCATGGGATGTGGCACCTGAATGAATATACTAGGTTAATCAATGAAAATACGTACTTTTGATATTCTATGAACGGTCTCAGAAGATAATCTCAATATTCTATAAAGATCTGGAGAAAGGATTTTAAAATTCAAAACACACAGATCATGAAGTACAGTTAATTTTTCTTTTAAAGATTTTGAACTATTTTTTGTTTTTCTTAATAGAACACCATTCTGTACTTTTAAAAATATATTTATCTTGGGAAGACGACTTTAGAAATGTAACTTGTGTTGGTATTTGATGAATAGTTAAGGGCTTTTGCTGGCTTGGCTTTTGCTGTTACACGGAAAGTACGTACTCAGAAGTTCTTGGAGCGGCGCATTGCAGCCCACCAGTGATAAAGTCGTAAGGTACACGGTGAGGCAATTGCCTTGACATCCACATCGATCCAATTTTCCAATCAAGAAGGTCCTGGACCGAGAGCGGTAGCTCAGTGCATCAACTGATATCAATGCAGCGCCTTTGACTGGAAGATCATAGGTTCAAGTCCTGACGGCGACAGGATTTTCGGCATTAGCTTTTCAGCTAGGTCGAATTCAGTCACTGTCTGGAGGAGGATTCTAGCGGCCGGCTGCTCTGATCGGTAGTTTTCCATACACTAACATGCACTACACTACCACATACTCCGGGAGACAGGTCGGGGGCTTGGGGCTTGTCCCGGCTGGGATGGTGCCCCGCTGGTGGGAGAGCCCTGGTTAGAGGGAAATCCCACTAGGCGACGGTAGGTCGGCGCCGGATCTCGCCATCCAGCGGGGGAAGATCACCATCTCCCGAGAAGAAAATGTACTACACTAATGGGACAAATGGCCGAAGCAGTTGTCGCGCCCGGAAACAAAAAAAAATCAATCAATCAATCAAAGAAGGTCCTGGCAGTTTCCTCGTATATTACAACCACTTAAAATACTGATTTCTCATTTTCTTTTCTCTTCTTCACCGTAAATATCGTGATATACCCGAGAAACCACGTATTAATTGGAGTCTCAACTTCTGCTCGAGAGATATTGACACTGAACTCATTCTTTAACGTTTTACTCTACTTTTTCAAGTATGTACTCCTCAATGTATCTTAAACAATTAATTTAAAAAAATAATTTTTTTGAAGTGATGATAATAGTAACATGAGATCTGGGTCGCAAAATTAGAAAATGTTTCTGGAAACTCTCGTAGAAACGACGCAAGAAAATAGAGATGAAATGATAAAAGATGAGAAAAGATGGTAAAAGATGTTTGTGAGTATATGGTGGCAGTAACGCACAATATTGCGCACAGCCTAGTCTAGAAGAAATGTTTTATAGTAACGGATAGAAAATCACGTTGTCTCAAATATATACGCTCCTTTATTATAATTGTACATTTGAATTTTTTGTAAATAGTACCAGTATTCAAGTGTCATTCACGGAGACGAGCAGCAGTAATAATTTCAATATGAAGGAGGGTACTTAAATTGAGGATATTTTCAATTTTTTCATTTTTTTGGATAAATTTATGATAATAAAAATGGCACAGATTTGACTTTTGCTGAACTCAAATTTTTCAAAAATTGCAACAGTGTACAATGTTTCTAAAAAATAAATTTTTCAAAAAATTTTAAAAAAGGAAATTTTAAGTTTCAATATTTAGGCGACTCAAAATAAAAGATAGAGATGATTTTCTTAATGACATCTCTTCTTAAAATTCAAATATTTAAGTAATGTCATGTAAAATATTTTGGTAACGTAAACTGGGGCTTGTTCAACATCCTTTTTTAAGTTTCTTACGCAGACGCATTTTACGCAGTGTGATGCTCATAACCTGCTAAACCTAAGTACGTGAGTTCGGACCTCCGACCGTAGCTCTGTGCATCAACTGATGTCACTGCAGCGTGCAGTGTCTGACCGGGAGGTCCTAGGTTCGAGTCCTGACGGCGGCAGAATTTTCGCCGCTAGCTTTCAGCTAGATCGAATTCAGTCGCTGTCTGGAGGAGAATTCTAGCGGCCGGCTGCTCTGATCTGTCTTCCGTGGTTTCTCCGATCAACACCAGGCGAATGCCGAAGCAGTACCCTACCAAACGGGCCACGGACCGCGCGCGATCTGCCTTTCCCTTCCATGTCCTATCCTCTCCCTTACACACTAACATGCACTACACTACCACATTTTCCGGGAGACCGGTCAGGAGCTTCGAGCTTGTCCGGCTGGGGCAGTGCCCGTTGGTGGGAGAGTCCTGGTTGAAACCCCACTGGCCGACGGTAGGTCGGCGCCGGATCGCGCCATCCGGCCGGGAGATCACCGCCATCTCGAGAAAAAACTTGCACTACACCTAAGGGGACCAATGACCAAAGCAGTTGACGCCGGAAACACGAAAAATCAATCAATCGAACCTCAGCGTGCGTAAACTTGAATGGTATGAGACAAAGTATCAAAGTTTTAATCAAATCATAATTTCCATGACATGAAGAGTTAGTACACACCCCTTTTATATTAAATCCATGCTATTTCCATAATCTATTCGCTTGAGAGGCAACTGTGTGTGATTTTTGAGTGCAATCAGTGTGTGAAATGAGAGACTGGCTCTCTACACACAGAAGAACAGTACAGGCCCTGAAATGGTGCTGAGGATATCATATGTAACTATGTAAATTGCAGGTTAATTTAGCCTATGGGATGTTCGGGGAGCTGTGACTTGCTTTTCATTGAGAGTATCCCCAGAGAAGCAGTAGGTACGGAGGTAGGATCTGGTATGTTTCAGGCGCCGGGAGATGGCAACTGGGAAAAGGGTAATGAGGCAAAACTTAAAATCTAGTCCCGAGGCAAAAGAAAAGGAAAGTAACTCATACGAGAAAATATATGCTATTTTCACCATTTCGTGATAGGTACTACTAATTTTCTTCTCTAATGGAAGTCAAATCACAAAAGTGGCTATCCTTTCATATGTCCTTTAGAGCTACTACTTAACCTCCACTTTTACAATAGTTTCACATTCAGGTGAACTCGTCATGAAGTATGCCATTACTAATAATACGGTCTTCATAATTCTATTTTTGAACAATTTTCATTGCGAATTTTATATTTTATTTAATAACCGCATGTAATACTTGAGCGTATATACTCGAAGTCCATGTTTGTACAATACATTAGCAATGCAGTCATTACATCTGATTTAAATACAAACAATCGTGTAATGTTGCCTCTTGTGCCTTTCAGGATCCGTTCCGGCTCTGAAATGCGCTGCGCGACCTTGGGCGGCCGTGCCCACGGCGGACGCGCGTTGGCCTCCCACGCAGGCGAACCGCAGCGCGCGGTGAAACCACTGCCAGACGACCATGCAAGCAGTACGCCGCGAAACACGAAATCTCAATCGACCTCAGCTGCAAAACAGATGGTATGAGCGATTTTTCTAAGGATGATTTCCAGACATGACGCAGTTAAGTAACTATAACTGACAATTCTTCGCTGCGGCGTTGTGCATTGTAGTGCCAGTTTTAAAGAGCTGCTCTCCACATACATTCAGTGTGGTGCTAGGATATCATGTAACTATGAAATTTGGAGTTAGTTACCTTTTTTCGTGTGACTGTCCGAGTATCCAAAACGTAAGTACGGACGAGGAATCATGGTGAAATAGGCAAGTGCATTGTAATGACAAACTTATCTAGTCAAAAAAAAAAAATTATCTCATATAAATACATTGAATTTCCCTTTCGTGATATACTACTATATTTTTTTAAACGAGACTCAAATCACAAAGTGGCTTCTTTCATGTCCTTTGGCTTAAACCCATTTTCTTTCATTCATAATTCATGATAGCTTAGTTTTCTTATTCTATTGTTGAGAAAATTTATGAGATATTTATTTAATGCGTAATTAAATATAAATCATGTTCTGACTACTAGCATGCAGTCATTACTCGTTAACAAACTCTGTAATGTTGCCTCTTGATGTTTTCAGGATCCGTTACCGCTCTAGAAAGCGTGCGCGACTGACAGCCGTGCCAGTGCGTGGCGTCCACCCTGAACGCACGCGCGGTGATGTGCCACTGCCAGAACGCTTACTGGCGCAACCCAGGAAATCGTTCTCTAGCGAGTGCCCAAAGTTCCGATTATTTTTTATTTATTTATTTAACAGAGTGAGATGATTATACAACGCTCAGCCATATGGCTTTTCAGTTGTTAGGAGCGAGCATTTTCAGACGAAAATATGCGAAGGGGGTGCCTACGGCCACCTCTCATTAAACATAGGTTGAAATAGTGCGAATGATAAAGTGGAGGAATACAGATTGTTGACTTTTTATGGGAGGACTATTTATTTCATTATCTTATATCAGCCAGTTTCCGGAGGAAGATGTGGAAGGGGAGTCGGTTGCGGAGACGAGTTTCTACGGATGTCTTTACCTATGTTGTAGTGGGAAGCACCGGTAGCTGAGGGTAGATTTTGGAAGAATGATGAGGAAAGTTTAATGATATATATGTTAGGACGGGCTCTATGGCTAGGTCTTTTGAAGGTTAGTGTTGCTTATAAACCAAGGTGCGTTAACTGCAGTTCTGAGTAACCTATTTCGGAATATTTGGATTTTGTTGATGGTTGTAGGGGCGGCATTGTACCAGACTGGACAAGCGTACGTAAGTAATGGACGTAAAATGGCTTTATATGTAAGGAGAGCAGAATGGAGCTTTAATGATGAGTGTCGGTTGATTACTGGTCGACGAATTCTCGCATTATTGGCGATTTTTGCTACTTGTAAAAATTCAGAGATAATAGCTCGTATAAGACAGATAAAACTTAAAAGATTCATTATTTAATTCCTTCTCCTCCTCAGAAGAGTGTATAAAAGTCTTACAACCTTTAAAAATCTCAAAAATTGATACCGTAATAGAAATCCATCCTGTACCTACATCTCACCCAGTACAACCCTTCAAACATGTTATGAATATCAAAGGCATTGTACTGTAAATAAATAAATAAATAAATAAATAAATAAATAAATAAATAAATAAATAAATAAACAAATAAATAAATAAATAAATAAATAAATAAATAAATAAATAAATAAATAAATAAATAAATAAATAAATAAATAAATAAATAAATAAATAAATAAATAAATAAATAAATAAATAAATAAATAAATAAATAAATAAATAAATAAATAAATAAATATGTGTATCAATTCCAAATATCTAAATACCCCAAAAATGACACTTTTTTACAATTTCATATTTGTATGAACTGTACACAACTTGTTAGAGGAGGTTATTTATCACATACAGGAATATAATTTAGCGATTTTTTTCGTTGTCAGGACCCCACAATACGAGGTTTGCTGAAAACAAAGGCGTTGATCTCTGCAGCATCGTTACAATACTTTCTCTACGTCAGTAATATCTAGCGTGGCGAGAAAGTAAAAGGAACTCAAAAAAGTGCCGAAACGACGAATGAGATCCCTGCAGAGCAGAATATCTAATAACTGACACTGAGTCGGCTTTTAATGTCAATTTCACATATTGGCTGCGTGTCCAATTATAAAAAATAATTTATTTAAACTTTAATTAATTTTTGAAAAACGGTTTTGTCACCTCATGATAAGGTAACGTAGCCACCACAACAGAATCAAATAAAACTAGTAAAAAATGTTTAACTATTTTAACTAAGGAATCAACGCATTACAAATGTTTTTCACAAATATGTTTTGATGAACTATACAGAAAGGTTTTGCGTAATTGCGTTATACAATTGTTAAAACGTGGGGCAGCTGGTTGTTGGGTTGTGAAGCCTGAATAGCCTGATGAATCGGCGTTTGACGAATGTGTCGATTGAGAATCTTGATGTTGTGTATTGGTTGGATTCGCAACATTCATTTCCAGAAGAGAGCCGTTATATGTCCAAAACTTGACTTCCTTTAATGTTAGTGGTACCAATGAGTGCGCCGGCAAAGGGCAGCCGATTTGTAAAATTTCACTCACTGGCGACCTTTATGAAACTCGTAGAACCCAAAATAAAAATGCATCATGCATCATCGCCTGTTTTGTGATTCTTTTCACAAACATTTGTCTCTCATAACAAGGATACCATTCACTAATTACTAGTCTTCTGTTTTCTTTTTAGATATTTCCTGAACTTCCGATAAAGGGTGCCACATTGATTTATTTTTTTAAATACAAGATATTGTAACTTCTCATTGCGTATTTGTAATTATTAAAAACTTTCTTTCTGAGCGTCATTTTGCTAACAAAATTGATTTTTCTCTTTCAAACATTCGTCTTATTTGATCACAACGTTTCAATTTCGTCTCTTTTTCGTTTACTTTTTAACACTTTTATTTTTTATGTTTCCTTTTATGTTTTGATACTTTACATCTTCAAGGAGATGACATTCCCCTTTGGATATGTCAACCAAGTATAAAACTGTTTCGTCAATTTGTAAAAAAAGACCAGTCTCCACATTTATATATAATTTATGTTAACCCCAAGAGAACTGAAGTATACATTTTAATCTGTTACCACACTAATCTTCCTCGTTTTATTGATAAACCTACCATTCCTAGGCTTCACTATAATATTGCATTGATAAAACATATCACAAAAGTTTCAAATTAATTTTATTACTTAATTAAAATTTCTAAATTATGGATTGATAACTATGTTTTATTATACACCTGTATAATTAGGCCTTATTTTTCGTAAATCTGTCGTCTTTGTTTTTTATATGCCTTTCCAAATCGTTAAAGCTTCTCCGAAAGATATTAAGGGTACAGTGGTTTTATTTTAAATTTTGTAAATTCTTTCAAATCTTTTGTCTTCATTCACCAACATTTTTTAAAATTTATTTAATTCTCGTGCATCTCAAATATTTAACTTTTAATTCAACTAAATCCTACACTTAAGACAGAATACATTCTAAATCCTCAAAGA
The DNA here is from genome assembly GCA_964035755.1 of Teleogryllus oceanicus. NCBI lineage: Eukaryota > Metazoa > Arthropoda > Insecta > Orthoptera > Gryllidae > Teleogryllus > Teleogryllus oceanicus. The sequence continues at coordinate 48,086,867 of CAXIVR010000002.1, read as the reverse complement.
CGTTGTCTCTCTTTGAAGTCATATTTCTACCCAACTTTTGTTCTTTCAATTCACATATTCTTAACTGTCATAACATTTATTAAACTATATTTAACATTCGTTTTTCTTTTAACTCATGAGTAGTATTATTTACCTGTCAAAAAATGCAACTAATCTGTACTTTATTATAAATTAATAAAGATTCTGAAAAATTGTTCATTGATTGTAAAGGTAGACAATATATAATTCCGTTTACTTCGTCATCATTGTAGAGAGTAGGTGCCCGCATTTCGCATACAAACGAAACCTGCATTTCGTTTTCATAGTTGGGGGAAACGCATTCGGGAAATTATTTGGCTGGGCTTCCTGAAATGAAAGGCGTGAGACATCGCAGGTGAGGCAGCAGAGAGTCGAAGCCCGGTCGACCTGCGCGTTGCCTCACGTCGCCGCCTGCGCCTGACCTTTCGCCTTGCGTCACGCGCGCCGGCGGGGCCGCGCCTGCGCCTGCGCCACGGACACGGACACGTCGAGAAGGCTGTGCGCGCCCCGCTCACAAGTGGCCTGCGGGCACCGCTTTTGCACAAAGCCCAGGTCCATGTCCGTGAGCAGAAATCAACGTTTCGCACTTCAATTCCATTCCTTCAATTCCATTCCTTTACTCCCAAACCGATGTCGCCGTACGCCATACGAAGAGGGATATGGTTTATATAACTCTATCAACGAGGATTGGATTTTTGCGTGTTTCCGGGCGCGTCAACTGCTTCGGTCATTGGTCCCGTTAGTGTAGTGCATGTTTGTTTCTCGGGAGATGGCGGTGATCTTCCCCCACTGGATGGCGAGATCTGGCGCCGACCTCCGTCGGCTAGTGGGATTTCCCCCTAACCAGGACTCTCCCACCAGCGGGGCACCGCCCCAGCCAGGACAAGCTCTAAGCTCCGACCGGTTCCCGAATTTGTGGTAGTGTAGTGCATGTTAGTGTGTGTGTGTGTAAGGGGAGAGGATAGGACAAGGAAGAGGAAGGACAGATCGCGCGCGGTCCGTGGCCCGTTTGGTAGGGTACTGCTTACATCAGTTGATGCACTGAGCTACCGTGTCCCGGTCTATCAAGGAGGACGAGTAAGGAAAGTTTACTGGGAGGCGTCGGACGCCGCGCTGCGTCCGGGTGCCGTTGTAGTTGCGCGATAACGAAACACTGCCATTTCAAGGCACGCTCGTGTCCACCCGCTCCTTCCAAGTAGAGTAGCAGTTTTGCGGTGCGGATCATGTAACGTTGTCATTGTGCATTTTCAGCATTTGCTGTGGCCCTGTAACATTTTCAGCATTTGCTCTGAAAAGGGTTTGCGGCAGGCAATGTGTCAATCTCAACATCATCTCGTATATTATTTCAAAAGTATACATACCTTTTGTGGTAGTCACACGCCACCAATCTTTATAAATGAGGTCTCTAAAGAAAAAAAATCTACGGAGACATGACTGATTGTACTTTGACTTAAAAATATGAAGGTTTGTTGAAAAAATCATCTAAATATTCATGTCAAATGCAACCCGCAACGCTCGGTCGCATTTTTAAATTTATATCATTTAATAATTCCTCAACAAAGCGTTATAGGGCCTTAAAACTAAAATTTTGAGGCCAAAGGCCACAAATAAACGTTTCTCACGCCGTATTTTATAGGATGAGACTGAACATTTTATTATATTTCTGCTGGTTCAACGCTTCTTGATTCTACCCCCAGCTGTTCAAAGCGTGTAGAATCTGCAACTGTATGTGAAATTACGCTACTTATATACGCTACTGGTATTCTAAGCGATTGAATTACATGGGTATACCTCTCCGCTCGGTAATAATGTTCAATAAGAATACTTTGTATTGACAAGAGCGTATTGTGTTGTTATCAATTACAAGGAGACATGTGAAGGAAAAGAGGGTCTTCAAGAAAAAAACATCTTACACGCTTAATATGGAAACGGAAAAATAGGGAAGAGGGTGGAGTTTAACATGCGAGAGCTCTCGCACGGATACGCTAGTCTTTATAGATTTTTGTTACAACTTGCGTTCGGTTATTTCGCGGCCTTCAGGCTTCTCTCGCAACTCACCGGCGCTCCACTGTTCCGCGCGGTTTCGATTTATCGCCCATTCGTCTATATTATGCGTCGTAAGTGTCTGGTGCAGCCGGGGACTTGAGAAAAGGCGATAGTGGTGTAGTCGCTTCCCGTGACTCTAATTATGACAAACCTCGCAATTATTTTCAAACAGCGTGTATGGCGCTTTAAATACATTGGTCTGAAGATCCGTTAGGCACTCCGCGAACTACTCTTCCGCGGATTTACAGCATTCTGCAAATTCCGCAATGAGCGCAAATACATGTTGCACCGGTTGTCTTGTTTTCTGGTTCGACGAGCTTCGTGGTTTTCTCCGCATGCGGGTAAAATCATACACATGTCTGAATCAATCACATAAGTTTCAATATCTTGCACGAAGAATGAATGGGATAACAAAACTCTAACACATCATTGAAGTTTTGTGGGAATATTTCTTCCCGTTTAAAGAAATTTGGACCCTGAACATTCCACCGCACAAATTGTTAAAATTATTGGATAAATAAATGAATGTTAATTATATCAACTAACCTCATGTAAAAAGTAGTATTTTTTCAAATAAATAAGAAAATTCCGCAAAACCATTCTGGACCTGATTTTGGAAAATAATCATGCTGGGAAGAAATTTATAATTATATATCATACACATGGCGTAATTAGGAGTGTATTTGTTAACACATTTTCATTACCGACGATGATCTTTGTATAGGAAATATAGTATTTCATAATTATTTATGTTCTGTTGACACACCAAAAACAAGTGAAATGGTAATAAATAAGACAAGTTATCACATTTTAAAACATAAAGAGGGAAATTCGAGAAAATTTTAAAAATTAAAACATTAGAGGAACTTTATTTTCTAAGAAATACACATAGGTCTCTCAGATCTGATGCATTATGTTTTGCAAGAAATTGGAAAGAGAATCATTAGAGTAAAAATAACTAACTGAACTCGGACGAAAATATGGCGCAAAAAGAAAATCTGTAGAAAAAGTTATAGTTCGATTTTTCAATTCAAACATAATTCTAAAACTCCCCACAACGAACAACCTATACCCCGTCTGCTAAACATTTTACACACCCCTCCCCCACAAACTGACTCTCCTGCCACCAGAAATATTTCTAAGAACATATGCATCAGACCTCCTCCGATCCCTCACTCGCAGCCCCAGAAGCGTATTTAAACCTCGTTTAAAAATTCCCTCCTTTTAATTTATAATTTATCCCCTTAAATTATTAATCCCCTTTTAATTAAAATTTATTTACAATTTTTTCTCCGTAACTAATTCATCATTGCTCACGAGAATATCTTGTGTCAATGTCAGTGACTGGCTAATGATATAATTGACAATAAAAGAAACAATGACCAATTGCATTCTTGATTAACAGAACAAACAAACATTTAGTAGCCTTCGCGTAGGAGATCTTGTTTAACTGAATTCGAAACCTGAACATTAAAAGTGCGAATAACTGCTAGAAGAAGATAGAGATAAGGGCCGTTTATTTAGCCGCGAGATATCCCGTCGACTCACTTATTGGGCACTTAACTTGATGGCTTGCTTTGATGACGTGAGAGTTCTTTGTTGCCCACCAATGACTGCTGCGCCTGATAAAAGTACCATCTCGAATAAATAGACGCATGAATCCAATTTAAATTCAAGATACCACTGACAATTTTTTTAATTTTATTGATTTTGTTGGTTGTACTGTCACCATTCAAATATTCGACTCACGAATTCGCCGCCGCCGCTGCTGACAACACCTGCTTCTCCAGTAAGAGGGGAGGTCTCCCTACCGTCCGCTGTGACGTCACGGGGGCAGGAGGGAAGCGAGAGATTTTTGTCGTTGGTCAGACGTCGTGGAGTAAGGTTATCTTGAGAAAAGAGGTATTTGTACTGTACATTTTGTTTATACATTATAGATTGTGATCAGTGTTTGTTAGAATGTATGTGTTGGAAAGCACAGCTTTGTTAAATTGAAACTATAAACATTCAATAGAGATGTTTAAAAGGAGACATGAGTGCTAAGAAGTTTTATGAGACTGAAGTGTTCTGAAGAGACATGTCACATTGCGTTCATTTTTGATCCTGGGAAGGTAGAGATGTACTTTGAGTTCATTTTAACAGAAAAAATAACCTGCAATATTGCTGCATTTAAAAATATTAATAATTTAATGTGTTATTATAATTTGCCTGAAACACATTTGATACTGCAATAAATGTGTATATATTGATTAAAGCGATTCCATCACAGTTTTCATGGATCATTCTTTTGTTTTGTTAAGTCTGAGAAAAATACTAATGTTCTATATTACTTTGTTTTAGTGCTAAGAAATACTGCATAAGAATGGATAAATTGATTAAACTTCTCAGAACAAAAAGCAAAGTTAATTCTTTTTATATGTAAAAAGGAAAATTGTTGCGTTTTTTATATTGAGGCTTCTTTTTTGTTTTTAATATTGTAGAATGTTTGTTCTTTTGCAATGGGTGTTTATGGAATGACATTCTGTATCTTATAAATGCTCAAGGAAACGTCCATTATATATGTTCTGTGACTACGACTTTGTGTTATTTTTTACAAAATCTTCAAAAGGAAGAGCCCCGAATCTTGAACATTTCACACACAGCCTGAGTAAAGGTCACAGTACATTGGTCAGTTTTAGTATAAACTTTACATATGTTTGATAGACTTACATACTAACTTGTATTTAAAACTTATTTCTAAGATTAAATCTAACATAAGGTTGAGGATGCCCTATTGGGTCCTCTATTCTGGTTCAAATTTGGAGAAGGTTTTGAGGAATATATTGTAGGGGTATCTGTTTTTTATTCTGGTATGGTTCTGGTTTTAAGCGAGTCTAAAGGTTGCAAAGGGAAGGGATTTGAGGTAAATAATAATGAAATTGGTGGCTAAGTAGTGATGGAGTTCAATGAGTTCTAAGATGAGTTCTTTGTGATGTGGGTGATTGGTGACAAACCACGGTGCATTGGTTATGGTTCTAAGAAATTGATTCTGAATGATTTGTAATTTTTTTTATTAGTTTTTGCGGAATTTATCCAGATGGGACAAGCATACAGCAGTAGCGGTCTTAGAATGGTTTGTATATTGAATTGAGGAATGATATGGTAATGGGCTCTTTATAGATTAAAGGTTTTAATTGCAGTAGTTTTATTTTAGCCTGTTTTTATTTTTTCTTCTATGTGCTGTTTCCCATTCAGTTTAGAATCTAAGTTCAATCCGAGGTATTTAATAGGTTTGTTGGGTGGGTACCAGTTTAGTTTATTGTTGTTTATTGTTAGGAACACCGACAAAAGTCATTCTATACTAGATTGGAATGGAACATGCAAATGCCCAGATTTTGAATCAGTCCATCGCATCTCCTCCAACAGCTTGCATTCTGCGTGGTAGTAATCAACTCCAGTCCACTCCTCGGTTCGTCCTTGCACACTTCATTTCTTCGTCTAGGTTTCATAATTTGCGTTTACATACTTAAGTTGTTTTGTATTGAAAGAGGGTATAATATTCAACTGATTTTTTGCACGTAAATCTGGATTATATGAAATATGTAATTATATTTTCAATCATCTTTCTCATTTCCTTTATCTAATGATGTATTATCCTTGATGTATTTCTGGGCCATGTTGCAAATTGATGACTGCCTGTGCTTCTGCAGACTTCAACTAGATGCACACTATCAAACAGTGTTTGAAGCCTTATCGTGAAATAGCATTATGCAGCTTTATTATTGTGAAGGTGATTTTAAATCTTGCAGACTTTCAACTGATTGTAATAGATATCATTGATGTATTTATCGAGTGTCTTGCGCAACATTGCGATGCGACTGCCCCTGTGCCTTCTGCGCCAATACTCTCAACCCTTAGGATGAATACACTTATCAAACATCGTGTTCGAGATAATGATTGGGTGAAATCTAGGGGAATCTAGCCTATCAGCTTCTCAGTCGTTGGCAGTTGATTGAGAATTGTTTCTTATCAACTACGAAAGAATCTTATGGCATTTTCCTCCGTTTAGCGCTGCCAGAATGTGCTGGTGGTCCTTCGATTTGGCCGTTACTCACTTTACGTGTCGACGACGGTTCTTAGTTGTTTTTCTTTATGAATTCACTACTGTCATTGTCTCAAAGGATAAAAGTTGTTGTGGACGTGGGTTTATTAGAATTACACTTCCTGAACAGGGTTTTCTGTTTACATTTGAAGTCACCAACTTGGCAGGAGGCCAGGGGACAGATCCCCGACCCGCCGTCACCCGACTTGTGACAGACCCGCGGCAGCAGCGGATCGAGTTGGACCGAAGCAGATTTGTTTGGTGCCACCCAAACACCGGGTGACAGCGTGTTCGATTGCTCTAACTGGCGTCAACAGAGCGACTCCATGAACAGCGCAACTTCATGCGCGACCGTTGCATTAACCGACGTCTATAAACCAAGCTTGGGAAAGCGTGCATTTTTCAGGCGCATCGGTTTAATTGAATGATTCTCGACCGAGATCCGTAAGGAAACCATTTTTTTTTTCTTTCAGAAATTCTAAGATCAACATTTTCGTGTATATCAGTCCAATTAGGTGTTACTTATGTGTTAGCTAACTATTCATTGTTATTGCAATATATGATAATATTTTAAAAAACCTAGGTTACAATAACTTGAAAGGTGAAAGTGTTGTATGAAATTGTGTATTGTATTATTATTGTTTTACAGCAGCATGTTTCTTTCTGTGTGTGTTGTGTATGTTAGACGTTTAAGTATCAGATAATTGTTTTTGACGGTAAATGTAAACGGGTACTCACCCTCGCATCATGACAGATGGATTCATGGAGACTGGTGGTCTAGCAGGAGTTGACCTAGAGAAGAGTGTGTCAAATCCGGATGTTGATGAGTGGGATCGTGAAGCGGGAGCTAGGCCGAGGGAAGAATGGACGCCAAGAGAATCAGCTCGCGGAGCCGAAGATCCATTAGAATCTCGAGTTTCACAAAAAGTCGTGTCACCCCAGATAATCCAAAATGATCATATTCTAAATTTAATGAGGACACTGCAAGGCAATTCCAGCACAGTTATCATGAATAAATTAAAAATTGTTCAGCGACAAAATCAGACGTTAGCTGCTGAATTAAAAGGGCAACACAATGTTCTGGTGGCAGCCTTGATGAAAAACATGAATGTCGTTAATGATAGGGTCGAAGCGATTTGTAGTGCACGGAAGGTCTGGGTGGCCGAATGAACAAGTGAATTCCATCGAAAACGTGATGCACAGTCAGACAAACTAGAAGCAGTGAAGAATAAATATGATGAATTAGATACAAAAGTAGACTTTGTATCCGACTTCGTGGAAGCTCATACGGAGCAACACACAGGGAAGGTTGTGAAAGAATGAAAGGCTATTGATGGCAAGGTGGAAGGGGGGGTGCCGGAACGCGCAGTTGCTAAATGCATGTTGGAGAACTCGCAGGAAAATGTAAATTCCGTGCATGCGTTAAACCTGAATGTACCACCCTACCTGAAATTCTCGGTATCACCTGAGGAGCACCCAAATTCATTTCTAAAATCGTCAGATAGCTTAAGTCCCTGAATAGACTATCAAAGCAGTAAAATCGCTTCATTTATATCAAATTATACAGACAAATGCAGACATGCTCATATGATTAACAACTTTGGAAGACTATCCACGAATTTCGACCGTTGGGCCACAAGATGAGTGAGATGGACTAGCTCTATCAACCTGGATTAGAAAGCATGTGAGATTACGACACCATATTCTCCTTATTATGGAGTTTTTGTGTCGGAAATTCGCCGTTTTTCGGCGCATGTTTACAATACTTTCTCTTTTTACATACGTAAGGGCTATGAAGTCAACAATCCTGTTTTGTATGAGCGCCCCATCAGACATTCGGTTTCTTGCTATCACTACACGTTCCAGGATAATGCGCGGATTTTGTGTTCACAAATCCGAACATTATGGCTATTAACCGTTCCTGGTAGATAAAATACAGGCTAATCGGAAAACGAAAACTTTGTCAGAAAGCTTTTAATTTATATCAATAGGCGGCAAAATATACATAGAAATGTTTTCGGCAAAGTTTGACATACGGTGTAAGTAGTTTAAGAATTTGAAGTATCTAAGCGTAGACATGAAAACTCTTCGTATTTTCTTCCCCTTACTTCGGAAGAAGTAATCGTGCGCCGGAAATGACGAATTTTCGACCGAAAAGCTTTTATGCTCTGGCCCTGGTTACAAAAAAATCAATAAATCATGTTTTATATATAGTCAATTACTTCCTCTAACACGTGGTGTAGTCAGAATCCTTGTTTGTGGGTCCTTGAAAAATCGATTGACGACGAAACGTCTATCTGTCCATGTCCGTGGGAGCTCAACTCTAGAGCCTAACCGTTCAGCAAATTTACATTCCACGGATTATCTGACCGAACCTAAGGCTTTGCTAATTTCAAACAGGTAGTTTGATTATGATGGTACTTTACATTTAACCTCAACAACATTTTCAAAACTTTCTTAAAAATTTGCACCACATTTTTTTATTAATCTTCTTGGGATATTGTAAAGGACTTTTAAGAGAATAGGCCAGGTCTCATTTTGGTTAAAATCCTTGAATTTTGAAAAATGCAAAAGTTTAATTTTTTGAGAGTCTTCCTACCATACTGAAGATAGAGATTTCTTCCTAAATGTATTATTTAATGACAGATATTGAAAAAAAGGTCATGTACAATTTTTCAAAATAAGAATACGTTTGGCGTAATTTGCAAGAAATTTGGGCAATTTCTAAACATTTTTTTTCTCAAGAAGTATTGAATTTATTCTGTAAATTGTCTTCTCATATGCATCGAAGGATAATAAAATATGTTACTGGTCTCATTTCTGGCAACTTCTCCGTATTTTAAAAATTTGCAACAAATGTACATTTCAAAACTACAAAATAGAACATATAGTTGTTTGCCTTAAACAAAATATCATATAAAAAATCAAGTCTGTAATAAAGATCTAGAAATATTTATTCAAGTTACGTAAAATTTTCTATGCTACATTACGTACAAATCATTTGGAGTTCTTCCTTTGCTGAAATACTTGTATCTGTAGGACCGACGAGATCTCATTTTACTTTTATGTGCCGGATCTCATTTTCACGTAGTCAGGTGCGCTTCAGAAGCAAAAACGAAACATGATGACCTTCTCGAACCGATGATGAATGTCTTATGGAGCACAGACGATGAAGAACGAGGATTATCGTTAAAGACAACTGCGCAAAATGTGCTAAGAAGAAAATCACGGAAGATGAATTCGTGCTGCTTGCAGGAACAATTACATGAGTCTGAAATAACATTCTAAATTGATGTTTTATTTTTAAAAACTTTTTTCTAACCAATTTTTTGTTAAATTGATCGGTACTTACAAAGTATTTAACAATTAAAAAAGCGTATGCATGTACTCATTCTTGACTGGTGGTTGTGATGTGAAGGCGTTCTCGTTACTAGCTGAGGAATAACGTTTTATCCCTATACAATACTTGAGTAACACCTGAGTGTGCGTAAGTTCAGATGTTCGAATATGTAATTCCGTCACTCACGGCTAGACCATTTCCCGTACACCAATCGAGAGATATGAGGTGTCCTTCAACGCGTCTTGATCTCCTGACGGGGAACTAATAATTTGCTTTCAGATACTGCCAGAAGATTCATTGAAATTTCCAAAACCGTGCTTTCACGTCTTTTGGTGCTACGATCTTAGGAGTGTGCCGGAATTAAATCAACGCCACCTAAATAGATCTATGTAGGTGGTGCTCATTTAATTCAGAATCCAAAGGATGTTACGCTCATATGTCATAATTTTATTTCATAACGTTGGCATCACTGATGATATCCTTAAGTGAACAAGTACAGTTAATTTGAGAAAATTCTTTTCCGTAGGCATATTACCATATTTTTAAAAATAAATTTGCAACAGCCTACGAACTGTATTGCTTCGGAACGTATACATTTTAAGAATTTAATGTGAATAGGGTAAAAACAAAACTGTAAGTAACGTTAGAAAATTTTATTCGACCATTTTACATTCTTAAGTGTACAAATACCGATTTTCAAATGAATGTGACCCAGAACTTTTCTTATTAAACTTAACTAACACCTTATTCACATAAACATACAAAACAGTCACCTTTTAATGTTTACATAGATTCGCATACAAAACGGTTATTAGAGCAATTGCACAAGTGGAAGTAAACGCAAATTAGATTGAGTTGCTGGAGTCTTAATATCTTCAAAATTAAACAAATTCAGGGAAGAATAAAATGTAGTTGTAGACGTTTTAGCGACAACATTTTCGGAACTAATTGAGAATGATCTTATCTTAGGATTAGATTAGCCCAGAAGACCAGCTTACAGGTGATATTTGTGCATTATTGTGCATATTAGCAAAAATAATAAAAAAAAGTATTGTACTAAACTTTAACTATTCGCTTAATCATTACCTTCAAGTTTTTTACGGCATTTATAGTTTTGAAACTGCAATATTACCAGTTCACATCCTGTATGGAGGTAATATACAAGGCCATTGGATGTTGGGAAGTTTTGAAGAGGAGTATAACCTTATCAGCTACTACGATTCTTTGGTAGTCCAACGCTAAGCACTTTAATAAAGCCGATTCGAATGCGCAAAGCGTATTTGCATCACATGAAAACCCTTTTTTCAAATTGGTAGCTACCCGTTCCACTGACAATTTTTGAGGATTTTAAGTTTACATTGATGAAAAAAGATGAAGTTGTTGGGAAATCCCATATTTTTAAATCAGTTTGCAGCGTCGACGACCCACATTCGACTAGCATACGGTAAGAGAGCATTTTTACAAGAAAATACTATAATTTTTTCTCAAACTGTTTCTTATTATTTAAGAAAGAATTTTGAATTATAATTATTTATTTTATTAATTTATTATTAATTACCAAAGAATTTCGAATTATAAACTAATAGAAATCGAAGTTTTCTAGACACTTATAACATTATTTTCATCAAAAGTCTTAGGCAATTATGTGAAATGAATTTATAAGTCCAAGCAGAGCACGAAGAGTCACTTGCTGAACATTTTTTATTTAGGAACGCTGGATCTGTGGAGGCACCTCCAGTTTAGCTGTTAAAATATTGAGCTTGTAGATGCCATCTTTTATACATTTCGAACTATCACTTTAGTGTGGCCTTTGCTGTTTTAAAGAAAGTCTGCACTTATGGAATTCACAGTGCAAGCAATTTCATTCGGTGGCAACTGCTCTATACTGAGGTCAGTGGAATCTACAGACCGCCTACCAACTCTTATTCCAGGCATGTGAAGCTGCGCCCGCACCAGCTATTTGCCCGCTTGGGACACCAGGCGCGCTTGCGTCTTCCCCTGACTCGTCTCCTATTTCCCCTCTAATTCCAAAAACGGTTACACAAGAGAAATCTGCAGTATGGAATCGAAGTATAAAGCGAAATATCACGAAAATGTTTACTTTAGACGAACGTAGTTCGCCTGGCGTTTTTTATCAAACAATCGAGATTTGAGTAGTGCTTATTTATTTTAATATTTATTATTAATTTAACGTTCATTTCATTTGTAAATTATGCCTTGTTCAAAAAAACCTGTTAAGAGGTAGGCATATTTTTGTATGGTCAACTCTTTCCTTGTTTTAGTTTTGTGTTATTTTTATTAAATCAGTCTATTATTTGTTTCGTATAGGAATAATATAAAATAAATCAAGAAATATATCTTGGAGCGAATATCCCTTTTAACAGACAAGAATCCGTCTGTTAAACCTCCTAGCCTGAACCTAGGAAGTTAAAACAAGTTTAGTTATCAAATGCCATTTTTGTCAAATGCAATCGCTTTGTTTCTTCTCATAAGGTTACTACTATATCCTGATTACATTAGTTGTTTATTGAAATGATAAATTAAAATTAAAGAATAAATTTAAAAAGCGTTTTAGAATATATTTACATTTTACTTCACAAGTTAGAAGAGGGAGCAAGAAGCCAGGCCCATCTCCATCCTCTATTTTGTTTAGACTACATACTGCGTAACAAGTGTTCATTCGATTATAGTGACACCGAGTTTACAGAGTTTGTCCTACTTTGTGTGAACAATCATTTCGTAACCAATGGCAAAACCACTCTAACACAAACTTAGCTTTCGTTTGGTTACGTGCAGAGGGCTTACATCGTGAACAGTGATACTCAGTGGGACAGCTACTTTCTTCCGTGTGTGTGTGTGTGTGTGTGTGTGTACTCGGTTCTTCCAGAAATCTCGTCGCAGGAAGGCTGCCAGAGGCAATTGTGCAAGCGCCGAGGAAGAAGGGAAAGGTCGTGGCCCTGGGAGAGACGGTTCTCCATGAGGCCAACAGAGGCACCATCGACGGCATAGAATTACCGAAACAAGCCCGTGGTTTCCCGAGCGCCTTCCAATTAAATGTCAGCGGAGGCGTCTGGCTGCCAAACGCGGGTTTGCAATTATCGGCTGCAGGTAACGGCGGACCGCGCGACGCGTCCGTCGAGGTCATTAGGGACACACCTTGTCAATAAATAAAACAAGTCCTGTTGCCCGGGGAAAGGTTTCTACCGGTGATGCGCCAGACGTTTACACGTTCAGCGCCGCACTCTCCCGGCTGTTGTGTGAACTTGTTGGATGCGCTTTTAGTTGCCGTGGCAATTTTCTGTACTAACAGCAGAGATGTGTCTAAAGAAATTTACCATAACGCTTGTTTATTCTCAATTCAAGCTATAAGCAAAGTAGAGTGGAAGTCAGACCGAGAGAAAATAAGTATTTTCCAGTCTTGTTCATAAAACTACCATTTCATGAATATAATCTTAAATCATTGTCGCTAAATATCCGAGTAATAATTAGATCAAAACATACTCATATTTAAAAACTGACTTCGGTGTTCCGAATAAATACTTATAAGTAGCCGTACTCATGTATTTATGTTATATACTTGTTTGAACAAACTTATGTAACAAAAAACAATTAGTGTATATTCATACAGTACGTATATTTATTTAGTATATTTTTCACAGTCCTGTCTAAAGCACTTTAATAATGAATAACTCAATTGATGTAGATTAAAATGAAAAAGAAAATACAATATATAATATTAACAATTATAACTTATGAAATAAAAAAAATATACAATTATTAAACAACTAACTGAATCCTTCCGGTTACTGTGCAAAAGAAAAAAAGAACTGACGAAAGGTTACAACAGAAAAGTACAACGTAGGCATTGTAGGGAAAATGGAAAATCTCATAAGATATTCTTTCTTGTCGTTCAGTACCTATTCTCTAGGACTGATAAAATTAGGGAGGTGCACTAATTCTGGAACAATACAATCTGTATTAAATGTGATCAAAGATTTAAACAGGTTTTTGAAAATGTAATTGAAATGTTTTCTAAGATAAGAATATGTAAATTGCAGTGAATGCAAGAAATCCCTTTATCCACCTAAATTTTAAACTAGTGTAGCTTCAGAATGGCACATACCTTCTCGTATTCGTTTTCTATTTTATTTGGTCTGGGCTAGCAATTCGGGCTTTCCACATACTGATATCGTTGGCTTCCGCGGCCAGAGTTATGATCTGGGCTGTCCCGGTGACGCGCGTCAAAGGCTGAAGTGCCGACGTTTCGACCGACAGCCCAGGTCTTGCCTTATACTCTGGCCAGCTGCCATCTATAGTCGCCCAAAGTACATCTTTTAAAACTTTTTCATTTTTTTTCAGTTTTCTATAAGTAGAACCGAAATATTACTTTAAAAATATTTAAGAAGAGTAAAAACTCGTCATAAATGGCATTTTTTATCGAATAATTGGAAGGCGTTTAGAAGAAAATTGCGTTTTTCGCGTTACTGAAAATTCGAAATTTAAAGCTCGTTTTCAAAGAAAACTTCTGAATTTTCGATAAATTTCATTTCACGTTATTTCAAGCACTTTCATTCACAAGTGCAATAATGCATACACACTGCTGGAAATGGACATATTAAAGGCATGAGAGATATTTTAAACATTACATTTGCATATTTTTTGAAAAAAAAGTTAATACAGGGTAATTAATTTTAGGTCTAGTTAAAGAAGGAAATTAACCCTATTCGTACGAAACGTTAAAAAAATTATAGCCGTTTTAAAAAATATTGTTTTTGAATTTTTTAAAAGTTGGAAATACTGCACGCAATATTGCGCGAAAACTACAAAAATGTTCAAAAAAATGTACTTGACGTTAATGAAAGAACTATTTATGGACAACAAATTTTATTTGAAGAAAAAATCGCTATCGTCAATTTTGTAGTTCTAGCAAGACGCCGAAAAAACCTCAAACATCTGAAATTCTCGAAATTTCAGAATTAACCATGAAATCGGACATATGCCACCTTTGTAGGTATATTTTATTCTATTCTTACAAGAAATTTAAAGAAAAAATTTGGAACCATTTTTGATAACATTTTGGAGAAGTCCGAGGTCCTTTATATAAAGTACCCCCAAAAATAAATGAATGTTTCTCAAAATCGCAGAGCTTCGACTCACGAAAAACGTTTAACGTGACGTAAACGATAAACGTGATTCTTCAATTAGGATGAAATCCTACGCATGGTTTAGGCTCTAGGTTTGTTCCCATACATCAGAGAGTCGGACAGACAGACGTTTTGACGTCAATTAACTTTTCGGTATCAAGCACCCACAAATAGGGATTCAGCCTACATAACATGTTAGAGGACTTTTTTCTTAATTGAACAACTGAATTTATCCACTTTTTTGCTAACAGGGCCCGGTAATGATTTTTTTTTGCCGAAAACCCGCCGTTTTTTCGCGCAGCATTACATTACTTTCAGATTACATTACTTCAGACACAGATTTTTCTTTAAAATGAAACTTGCTGTGCATAAATTGTTCTTTCTCTAAGATCATGTAGATTGTTTGCAAATTTTAGTAGTTTTCGTCCAATTTAAAAAAAATTCAGAATTAAGATTTTCTCAAAAATAGCTCCAAAATTTTTCTTTAAATTTTTGTAGAGTTGGTGTGTAATAAACCCTATACTCGTACGATGACATAAACGCCATATTGCTCTATTCCCTGAATTTTTCAAAAATTCTAAAAATATATTTTTTTACTTGTCTCTCAGGTCGGTAATATTTACATTACAGGCTATATCTTATTATTATTATTAAATTTATGAGTACATGTGCTGTAAATAATGTCAAATAAAGTTTCTCAGAAACTCAAAACGTTTTCTGTAAGAATGAGCTCAAAATTCCGCAATTTCAGAATCGTTCAAACGCCATTTTCTCAAAAATTGCTCCAAACTTTTTCTTCAATTTTTTCCCCAATAGATAGTGCTAATTGCACTGTGTATGACGGAAAGTTAATTGTGGTGTATTCATTTGTGTTTTCAAAAATTACACAAATGTAATTTTTTTTAAATACCTCTCACGCCTTAATATGTATTACCATCAATTTGTATGAATTATTACATTTGTGAGTAAAAGTGCTTCAAATTACTTCAAATGAATTTTTCGAAAACTCCTGTGAAAAAGAGCTGTGAAAAAGAGCTTCAAATTTCGCATTTACAGTCATCCTTAATCGCCATTTTCTTAAAAAACGGTTCCAAATTTTTCAATAAAATTTCTTTGTGAAAATGAGCTGTGAAGAGGTTCTTTATTCGGTTATACAATTAGGAAAGCAAAAAATTGATAAATGTTAAAAATGTACTTTGGGCGACAAGAGATGGCAGCTTGACTTAGAGAATGGAGCAAGATCTGAAAGCCAGACCACACCAAAGAAATTAGAGAAACTTAACTACGAAAAAGTCGTGCTCCTCTGTAGCAGCTCTAGTTACTTTCTCGTATTCGTACGGAGTAATATACGTAGTATAGAGAAAGTTATTTAATGCTGCTGAAAATCGATTTCGAGATTTCGGAAATAGATGTTCTAGGGACCCCTGATACCGAAAAAGTGTATTTTCAAAATCTCCGGGTTTTATTTGTCTAGTTAATTAAAGAGTGAGCCTGAAAATTCACAGCTCATTTCCAGTTCTCGGATGATAGTATCTTTACTCTAGGAATTTGGGACTGAGGAAGACATATTTTAATTATTATTAAGATAACACCAAATTTATGTTTTTTACTGTAGCACAACAATTGTCCTACTCTATTGATTCTTATTTAAACATTTCTTCCTTTTTCTATTTCTGTCTCTGGCTAGGTTACATCTCGATTTATTGTTTAAGTAACATGGACACACACAGGAATAAACTTTAACTAAAACTGTTGAACAATGAAAAATGAAAAATCACATTCACATTGTAATTACATTCAACCATCATTCATCATTTTCGTTCTCAGATATGTGCATTATTATTAAATTTGAAACCCATTACTGACAATTTACTAACTGATAATTAACTAATTTTTAATTAATTTAAATCTTACTACTATCCTCGAACAAAATTTACAAAGTCCTTTTCTTTAACAAAATTTCACTTTCCTTTCTGAAATTCGCCCAGAATGCTTGGACGACGAATTGATCTCGCTAACACTCCTCTCTTAATTGCAGCATTTATAGCTTTTTGATATACACTCGAAAGTGTTTAAAGTTTCAACTTCTTTGTCCGAGTTTATTTCTAATTAGAACGTCCTGATTTACCTTCTTTTTATCGCATTCACCTTAATGATTGCTTCTACCAAAAACGTATTCAAAAAAATGTTTTCCCGACCCGTGACCGTTCCTTCTGACGACTTCTACGATCTGTATCTGTTCGGTCGACCTCTACCGGAACTCTTCGATCTTCCTTTGCTTTTACAATAGTATGTTTCTGATAGTCCGACTGTCTTTCCGGTGAGTTGTCGTTATTTGTTCAAATAATCACATTTTCCATATCGCTATAATCTTTTATTGATCCTTTAATGCACTAATTTGTGTGAAAACACATTCAATCACACTTGACTCAATTGTTTAAAGTTCAAGTTATTGAGATGACATGATTCATCTCAATATTTTAGGCAAATTATACCCCTTTTAACAGACCACCCTTCTTCCCGACCACCGATCATCCTATTAATAGAAAATTTTTTTAGATTTATTCCTTTTAAGACACAAGGCAGGAAAATTATAACTATAAAACCCCGAATTTTCAGTAATTAAAATGAAAATTGTGCGACGTTCGAAAAAAATGACATATCCGTAATACAGCTTCATTCTCGAGGATATTGGATTCGGGAATCAATTAAGAATACATCGTGCTCACTGATATATCAGGGCTGCTACCTTGGTGAGTTTTATTTCTTTTAATGAGTCGGCGGAATTATATTTGGACTAAAATTAATTTTTTTATTTAAGTCTTCCTTGTCTTATCTTCGTAGAAGATTATTTGATACATCATAATATTAAGACAGAATTATCTACTTTCCCGTAACACGTAAGTGTGTTGCGTCCGGAATATCAGCCCGGCGATCATGTGCCATGCACACCCATATAACATATTGAGTATACTAAAAAAGTAAAAGTTCCTTACCAATAGACAACTACTGGGAATACCAAAAATGAAAATGATTATAACATTTGTTTTACGCAACAGAAGAAGATATAAATATTTTCAAATGCATTTAAAAATGGAGAAATAACTAAAAATGCAATTCCGTCAAAAATCAAAAAATTAACATTATTCAAAATTTTTCAACATGTGGTCATTAATTAAAAACCTTATTTGAACGTACGATGTAATGATTTTGATTCTTTGATAATTTCGTGTTTCCAGGTGCGTCATTAGTCCCGTATGGGTAGTTGTAGGTTTCCCTCGGGGAGGGGCGGTGATCCTTGCCCCCTAGGTAGTGAGACCTAGCCCCGAAGTACGTCTGCTAGCAATTTTCTGCCACAACCAGGTATCTCCCACCAGCAGGACACCGCCCAAGGCAGTGCAAGCTCTAAGATTCAGATTGATCTTCCCTAATACTGGTAGTATAGAGCATGTAAGTGTGTGTGTGTGTGTGTGTGGTGTGTGTGTGTGTGTGTGGTAAGGGGCGAGGATAGAACAAGGAATAGGAAGGAAAGATCGCGCGCGGTCCTTCACCTGTGGTTTAGGTTACTGCTCAGGCATTTGCTTGGTGTTGATCGGAGAAACCATGGAAAACTACTGATCAGTGCAATTAGCCGTTAGAATTCTCCTTCAGACAGCAACTAAATTCAATGTAGCTCTCTAGTTAGTATTGGAAATCCTGCCACCGCCAGGTATTGAATTTGAGGACCTCTCGTTTAGATGATATCAGTGATATAATTTGGCGTCCTGAGCCACAAATGCTGGTACGCTATTTTATAAACTTCCCTAAATATCAGATGCCTTGTAAAAAAGGACCAACTTCTCTCTCTCTCTCTCTGCCCTTCTTCGTCGGGCGGACGACGGCAGCAGACTTTGAGTTAAAGAGAGGCTGATAACTGTACGTATCTTATGCAGTTTACATATACCCTTATAATGAAGAATTCATGAAAAGTGTCGTTGTCAAGTAGTAATAAGGAAAAATTAGCTTAAGTTGTAAAATAGTATTAATGATTCGGAGCTATGCGAATTTCGGCCCAACTTGTGTATCAGAATTTCATTAATAGTATTAAAGTGACCGTTTTTATTAGCTAAATTATGATTAATTTCATAACTAGTAAATCCAGTCACAATCGCCTAAGTAATTAGTGATCGCTGCATGTAGGCATGTCTGATAAATATACATTATCAACGTTATTTTTAAAATATTACTGAGTTTATGGTCTACACTATGCGTCCGACCATGCAAGCCTTTGACGTAATAGTGCAAGTAATTACAAGGGTCGATTGGCGCTCATTACAAAGGGTCGATCAACGTGGTTACAGTTATTACAGTTTATACATTCTTCTGTACTTTAGTAAACTTAAAATATATTCCATTTTATTGAACGTAGAGAACATTGTAGCACAAACGTTAAGTAAATTTCGCCGTTCCACAATTAACTTCTCATCATGTCGCCATTCACCTATGAACTTCTCTCCATCATTGCCCAAGGCAGCGTATGGTAATAATATAAAATTAAAAGGAAATAAATGTTCGTACAAATTAATGGTACTCATTTTTTTTAAATTTACATTTAAATACTTTCAATTTACTTAAAAATAAATTTAAATTCAAATATTGCACTTTCCTATTACATTTAAATTGTGTTTTTAAGAGAGAAAACCTAATTGGGCTATTCTCAATTAAGGTTTGCGCATAGCTTGAAAGAAAAATTCATCAATACCTTGAGAATAAAAATTGTAGAATAAAGTAAAAATGTAATTAATTTGGGATTTTCAATAGTTAATTGTAATTAAAATTAATTATTTTTCATTTATAATTTTGATCCAATCCTGTTCTTTAAGTATTTTCTGTTGATCCGTAGTCGGTGGGATACTTGCATATATTGTGATGGGTCATATGAGGCTCATAACGAATTTCTACTAAAAAGAAGTGTTATCAAAATGTGTTTCAATGATAACAATGGAGGCCAACATTATCCGTGTATTAAATATATAAATAACGCGAAAATTATGTGAGTGGTAAATAGAGAGGGGAAAATAATGTGAAGTTTTTAAAAGTGTATCGGTTATGGACACGTGAGAAGTGGTACCCCCGGATAAGATGGTAAAAAGTTCCCCCACACTAAATGACATGAGTGGTTACATTATAATTCTAACATAAAAATAATATTTTTGAAAGATTTCTTAGCCCCGTCCCACCACCACACCCATCTATAGCCAAAACCGTGTTTTTGTATTTTAATTTTTTTTCGGCAACTTAACACTACTTTATCTGACTGAAAAATATAATATTTAAGAAGACAGTTTGTACTTTCAGAAAAATATTTTTGATACTTTTCCAGAAGCAAATTCAAATACAAAAAAGTATTTTTGAAAAAAATAACAAAACGTTTTTTACTGTCTTAGAATCGCGTAACAGGCTCGAAAATCTCGAATGTTCCTCTTAAAACATAAATTGTTGTGAATTTTTTTCCGACCGCTGGGCTGCAGTAAAAATTTAAAGCCCTTTTCCCGTCTTTAAATCACGTTGGCTTTAAATATACTTTGAAAATGACTGCAACAGTTCTGTGCAGTATTTTAGTATTATACATTTGTATACCTTGTTGTAGCACCCAGTAATATTTTGATTTTGGACTTTAGTTACAAATTATAATTTTTTAAACTTTTGTAATCCTTTGCATAAGTAAATCATACAATAAGAAAAGACAATAGTTTTTGGCAGTATTTCTATGTTTTCAATAGTAATTTTGTTTTGTTTCCAGTTTCCCAATCTAAACCAAACAAAATCTGTTCTCTTATTATTTAGGCGAATATATGTGCTTCGTTTCCAATTCCGCACTGTAGGTTTCTGTAATTTTAGAGATTTCTTTGTTTCACTCACTGAATCTATTTCTGGAATGGTATTCATGTCCAGTGTTTTTTTTTTTTTTTTTTTTGTGTGTGTGATTTCAGATGTGTGCCATGGCAATATCTCTGCCCGGCCTTCACCAGGTACTCTGAGGTCCTGCGATAGCGCTGCTAGGTTGGATTTTGCCATTTCATCTTATCATTGACGTGCAATTTGGTTCCGATTTCCTTTTAATAATTTCCTACCAATATTTCAGGCATCTTCGTTGGCATTGTGTTTTACACTTACCGGGTCAAATTCCCAAACAACACCGCTGTCTGTAGTTGCTTGCGATTCCCCTAAAATTTGTTTGTTGTTGGATATCATTACTTAATTCAGTTCCAGTGTATTTTGTGTTTCCCAGACTGCCCATGAAGTAAACCTGCAATCTCAAATGGCATTAAGCATTTTGTCTTAAAGCGCAAAGGGTAGTTTCGGTATTATTGATTTAGCTCTCGGGATCTCGGTTTGCACTCCCTCCTTTGGCTTCTGCCGCTTTACACTACCATTAAGACACACCCAGATAAGTAAATTGTTGTACCGATTCTTGAGGAATGTTCCCGTATGTCCATTTTTCGTTTTGTGCGATCTCCATGCATTCTGAAAACCCATTATTTTCATTTCATACGAATTCAATATGACTCCACAAGCTTGAGCTTTGTCCCCGAGAAGGTCGAAATTTCTTTGTAAACCAGCCACGATCGTGTGGAAGTACCAAGCCTGCGGGAGCCTCCGGCCGCCCCGAGACAATGAAGCGTCAGCAGACATTTTTATTTCTTCTCGTTTGACATTTCTGTCTCTCGCGGAGTTTGAAAATAGTCCACTTTATATTATAATATTTTGGATATGGCCATCAATAGCAAGGAGGATTCATTCCTATTCGTGAACATGTCCTACGTTTTGAAGGTTTGTTCAGGCAAGGTTTGGTCTGACCTGCTGTCAGAGTTTGACAGCAGACATTGAAAAAGGCGCATGCCTGCAAACAACTTGTAATCAATATAAGTGGAGCCATATGGCATAGTTTTGACTTCAATATAAGTGTGGATGTGTTATTGATTTATCCATTATTTTAATTAAATTCTTATCTCTAGTATATTTAATACATTGTCACCAATAGGCTATGCAATTAAGATTACTTTATCGCTTACCTTTATAAGTTTCGTATATGTGAAGAAAAACTGACAAATGTTATTGTTTGAAATAGAAACAGTTTACAGTATGTAATTTAATGTAAAATAAACAACCACTTTTCAAGGGTAATACACATTTTCAATAGTGGTTTTGATATAATTTGTGATAATATATTTCATTAACTAATTTTTCTAAAATATTTTCAACATCTATGCAAGGTTCTACTCGTACAATCTCATTTCTGCACCTACAACTCCTAGACAATTACATTTCTCTGCTCTCTGTTCACTTGTTTGATGTTTTGATTTTATCGTTGGGGTAGTTCGCGACACTTCAATGTAATTTGTTTGATTTTTGTAAAAAATATTAATTAGTGCTAAAATTGGGAGCACCGCTCCAGACAGCAAGATGCTCAAGGCACGATGCTTCCCATGAGTCAACATTTGTGCAAAGACAGCTGAAATGGTTTTGATTTGGGCACACTTGGTGACACGTGTACTGCGCGTTGGGTCAGGCACAGCAGTTTGCCTTTGCAATCAGACCTACCGCTCCCCGGCCCCACCGTTTGGCGCGCAGAGTGCGTGAGAGTGCGATAAGTTCAGGGGAAGTAGCGGTTGATAGTGGGGGTCACCCCTCCTCGCGCATGCGCATTCGAAGGGAGATTACTAACTTGTTCTACTGTAGTATTAGTTTCTGCAGGGCGAGCCGCGCATTGGCTGTGGTTACATCATGCATTGATTCATCACCTTCTTACCGGGAGCGGTAGCTCAGTGCATCAACTGATGCCACTGCAGCGTCTCTGAGCGGAAGGTCCTAGGTTCGAGTCCTGACGGTGGCAGGATTTTCGACACTAGCTTTTCAGATAGGTCGAATTCAGTCGCTGTCTGGAGGAGAATTCTAGCGGCCGACTGCTCGGATCGGTAGTTTTCCGTGGTTTCTCCGATCAACACCAGGCGAATTCCGGAGCAGTACCCTACCAAACAGGCGACGGACCGCGCGCGATCTGTCCTTCCCCTGCCTTGTCCTATCCTCCCCTCATACACTCACTTACACTAACATGCACTACACTACCACATATCCCGGGAGAGTGGTCGGGAGCTTAGAGCTTGTCCCGGCTGGGGCGGTGCCCCGCTGGTGGGAGAGTCTTGGTTAGGAGGAAACCCCACTAGCCGACGGTAGGTCGGTGCCAGATCTCGCCATCCAGCGAGGGGAAAATCACCGCCATTTCCCGAGAAAAACATGCACTACACTAACGGGACTAATGACCAAAGCAGTTGACGTGCTGGGAAACACGAAAAAATCAATCAATCAATCACCTTCTTCATTTCATGGGTGATTGTAATAATTACCCTTGCTTGTTCTCGAAATGATCGTCTTTTCGGAAGACCGATACACCTTCGGCCGGCTGGTTTGTAGTCCCTTGCCAGGCGACTAATTCAGCTTCTGATCATTCGCTCCAGATGATGGCACCAGTTAACTCTAGTGTCAATGGTCTTCTTCTCAAGATTAAATACCTGTAAATCGTTACGTATTTCTTCACTCCTGATTTTGTAACCTTTTTATAACTCGAAGAAATCTATTTCTGCGGCTCTCACTTTATTTCTCGTTTTTAGAGGGTCTAGGTCTCCCTTCCATTTAACAACATTGGTACTACCATTGTCTTAGAGAACTTAAGTCTGACTTCCTTTCTTATTTTATTTTACAGGATTCTGTGAATTGTCTCACAATATTTAATGCTTAAATCTTTTTAGTTTGTGACATCATCATCAGATACAGAAGATACTTCATATCCCAAATATTTAAAACTGGGTCCTTGCTCAACAGTCCTCAGTGATTGATCATATTATATTAACAAGAATCCAAAATGTGTGAATCCTTTTGTTGTAGTACATGTCAGAAAGGCAGTATAAGGTTAATTAATAATCCTTCATCGTCGCTATGTCTAGCCGGATTATTAGCGAGTAGAATAAGGGGTGATTATTACAATATAATAGACTTTTAATGAATCATTGCAGAACTCCATTGAATTTTCAACGTTACTTTTCAATTTCTCACAGGAGACATGAACCATTCTTAAGTGCTATTTTCCTTGCCAACAGAAGAACCTTAAATTTCTAACTGAAATATTAGTTTTACCAATTTCTTAATTGGAAACTTTGCGGACATTTGATAATTGAAAGATATAGACAAATGTGGAGCCACACTTATAAAATTTGAGAAAATGTTCTTGGAGCTTCCTGTAAAGTACACCCAAAAATTAAAATAACCGTAAACATTGTAGAGACCGTAACATCACCATTACTGATCGAAAAATATCAATTTTGTTGAAGATTCTGTGACCATTTTAATCGCTAGTGTTTCTCAGAGACAGATAAAGAAACATGTTTTTGAAAAAACACCTTTTTGGTAGTATCTGGGATCCACCAAAAGTGTAGTTCCATAAAAATCTCGACATTCATTTGATGCAGCATTACGTAATGAAATGTATCAAATAAATACGAAGAAATGTTTTAAAAACTGTTAATTTAGTATTCACCGAACTATCAATTGTAATCCTATCTGAAACAGTTACAAGCATAGTAATCAAAGAGCCAAAGAAAAGAAAATCATCGTCCTGAGCACCAGACGATGTCCGTCACGTCCCAGGGTTCACAATTTGGCGCTGTGGAGCTGCGTTGATGCAGCCCCAAGAGAGGAGTCAGAGACTCGCCCTCTACCTCCAACGCCACATCGCACAGCTTCCGCAGTCAACTGCATTACCATAACATACTTTTATAGCGCGTGCGCCATTCGCAATTCAAATATCCTCAACACGTGTGACACATAATTTCTATTTTATGTACACAAGAAGAAAGACATAAGTAGAGGCACAGAAAGTAACGTACTTTCTCGTTTGGATTTATCCAAAATTTATCAATACACCAAGCTCTCATGCGACTCACGGGGCTGTAAATGGGCGAATGATGGTAAAATTGATTGATTTGCGAATACATTGATATTGATAAACTGGTTGTCTATTTCAGGAACTGGTATTTTTGGAGGTTTTGGTGATAGAAATAAGTACACAGTACGTTGATATACTAGCCAGTCAATGCCTTTGGGTAGTCTGTTTGGGGAGATTCGTTATGGGGATGTGTGAAAGTTGTTTAGTACTACGTTGGGTTGTAGTAGGGGTTCGATTCAACTGACGTCAGCATGCTGTAACGGCCTTCCTAGATTTTACCTCGACACTAAGAGCATTCTTTCCCGTACAACTTACTATATTACAAAGGAGCGTTCTAGGTCCAATTATACTTAACTTGCACTCTTATTCTAACATGTTTCCTACCCCTGATATCAGAAATTACCATGTAAACTAATTATACTTTCTTATTCTCTTCTCCTGACATTGACATCGCTGTCTCCAACCTACAATACCACCGTTCAGTGCTAGAAACATTAATGGCGCATTAATCCAGATCCTTCCAAGACCCATACAGAAATATTTATATTACGTCGACCGAAACATCCAACCCCGTTAATTCTCTCCAATTTACGGAGTAATCCTCTGGTAGCCTCTTCCGCAACAAATAAAATACTTAGGTGCCCTCAAACGACGAATCATCTAGAATCCACAAATCAACCACATCTCACAAAAAGTACACGAGAAACTAATTCGTCTCTGCCCCTTACTGATTAGAACATTTCCACTCAAAACTAACAACCTCCGTCTTGCCATACAAAACCGCCATCAGCCCAACTCTTACTTACGATTCCTCGATTTGGTCCGCATCACCTCCATCCAACCTCCGTCAGCTTCAGACTTTTTGATGTAAATTCGTTAGGAGAATGCACCCTTGTCCGGTCGCAACTGAGAAATTCACTTGGATCTTGGTATCCTTACATTTGATCCATGAAGTATACTGCCTTCTTCCACATACACCATCTGATCCGAATTCATCATCCTTTCCACTAAGAAGTCCCTCGTCTTGCCACTCTTCCTGACAAGCCACAAAACTTTACCTAGAGATCACGTGGCGTGCCAGCTCCCTGCTTAAACCTTTACAACCACAACAACTTTATTTTCTTAGCTATTCGCCACCACCCAGCCACCCACTAACAAATTCCTCTCACTACTAAAAACCCCACTCTCGCAGGACCCCAAGTGGATCATCCTACATAATTGTAAAATTCTTCGCAAGTAACCAATAACAACTACTCATGAAAAGGCAAAGGTTGGTCATTTAAATCAATAAAAAGTAGAAAAAACTGACATTTGAAAGGCTATGGGGACACGTTGCGCAGGCGTCCCTTGTTCTACGTCCCATGCATCTTTTCCACGCTTGTTTAGTTGTACTTGCATACACTTTTCATGTCAACTCTTCAAGAAAGTGAACACTTTTGTTTATTTTTGTAGGATTTGTCGTTCTGACATTAAACTTAATAGTAAAATTACCATTCAGACCCGTTTCCTTTACGGTAAATGAAAATAAAACGGCGTCTTTCCTAATTCGTGGCGTAGAAAACATTGTCAGTGATGTCCTACGCTACCGTAAGAACATCCATTCTCCGCACTTACGCAACCAGAAGAGGGAACCGCTTTACCCGCAACTCCCATCGCGCATTGTTCTCCAAATCAATGGGCAGCGCCGCTAGTTGGTGGTAAAAGTGGGAACGGTGGAACGAATGCTTTTCCGCGGAGGGCGCGAGCGTCGCCGCCGCCGCCGCCGCCGCCGCGTGCCGCCGCCGCCGCCGCGGCGGCGCCGCCGCCGCCCCCGCCGCCGCCCCCGCCGCCGCCGCGCCGACTGGCCTGCAGCGCGGGCGGGAGGCGGCATTGTCTCCGGCAGAGGGAGGGGGGAGGCAACACGGTCATGCGGGCCGCGTCATTGTTTCTGTGTTTCCTTGACCTCCTCCCCAGCTATCGACCTGCCCGTCACCACGGCCGATCCCGGACGTAGCGCTGGACCGAGCGTCCGCGCCCATCTGCCGCGTTGGCTCCTCAGACGCGCGGTGCAAGATGGACGAAATGGCGCCCACACTCTGCGGAAGTGTGACTTCTTAGGCCTTTGTGAGCGGTGGTGTCGGAACGCGCTATTTATAAAACATTTAAAAAGCTTGTTTATTATGTCTATTACACTTATTTTTCGTTTTCATGAAAAATCTCTTGAGTTTGTAGCGTTTACTTTCCTGTGGGAGTCTTCATATTGGGTGTAAGTTATTAAGCGTAGAATATCCCGAAAAAGATTAAAAGAAGACTAATTCGTTTCGCTTACTTTTGAAATTTAATGTTAAAGAAAATTCGTAGTTTAAAGGCGGGTTTGTCTCAAAATTCTTCATGTTGAAAATGGGGTTTTTGAATTCACGTGAACCTGTGATAGTGATGTTCTATTTTACCTTTTCCTCTTAAGTTCTCATGAGTGTCCTAACAAAGTACCAGAAACTTTTGTATGTAGAGGGAAACTACCAAACCTCTTTATTGTTATAGAGATAATAGGTTTGAAACTGGTCAATATTATACCTCATTCATATTAGTAACTTAACCTTATATGAATCAAATTTTAAATCAATAGACGAGTTCTTTTCTTATCTTTTTAAATTGTATCGAAGGTACTGTATAAAGTTATATGTAGATAAGTGTTTTCAAGCTTATGTCTTCATAAACACGCAAGAATATTATTTCTCCAATCAAAATTAATATAAATAGGAAATACTTGGAGCGAAAGAAGTGGCGATAGGAATGAAGGCAAAAATAGACGAAATGCATGAAGTTCATCAGTTGGTCTACTCATATTTATTACATTCATTCATATATATAGGAGTCATATAAAATATAAAACACAGAGTGAAGAGGCAAGTCCAGGAGTCGAGGTCCGGAGCAGGCGGGGCCGGGCCTCCGCGCCGGGTGCGCGCCGTGGAAGGCGTGGCCGGGGGCATTTGTACAAGGGCGGCGGCGGCTGCGCGGGGGCCCGGCTAGGGCGGCGCCCCCGAGGGTGGGCTCGGTTGCGCCCCTGGTGCGCCGCACCGGGTGGCGGCGGGGGGGCGGGGCGGGGCGGAGCGGAGCGGCGGCGGCGAAGCAGCTTACTTCCTGCCGAAGCCTGGCCGGCTGGGGCGCGCGGCGGGGCGGGGGCCCTGCAACACAAGAAGCGAGCGCTCACTGCGGAGAAACTAGCGAGGCTACCTCAGCACATACTTTCTCGCATTATATGAGGGTTTTGAAGTTTTCGAAAATTCAGAGGATTCGTCGGAAATTTAACTAGTGTCATTATTAAAGTTTCCTCTGCTCACTGTGAGTAAAAAAGAAATGAAATAAAAAAAATAAAATTGAGGCCATTTCTTAGAAAATTTTCAGAATGTACTTGCTTCTTCATGTCACGTACGAAAAAGTAAAGATATCCTTTATAAGTTCAAGGAGCTGCGGCATCAGGTTGATCAATTGGGAATATTCATTCTGATGAATATCCTACTTAAAATTTGGCTGCTAGCGTTCTTCACAGACTGACATACGTTTTGCCAAATTTCGGTATCAATGACACAAAAAACGTGAATTTTGACAACACAATGTATTTGAAGAAGTTATTCGCTGTATATAAGGGCAAGAATTATTAATTTTTTGGAATTTAAACCCCAGATTATGAGTTTTCTGTCGATAAATCACAGTTTTTCCCCCTGATCTTTTCGATGTCTCATCTACGGGATGCGAGTAGTACGCGAGTGGCCTGGGAAGCGCGTGCTGAGGGCGCTGCTTACGAAGTTGCCCTCGGCCTGCGGGGATGGCCTCGGGCACGGGGGGGGCGTGGGCAGGTGCGCGCCCTGCGGCGGAAGCCGCCGGCGGCGTCGGCCACGTAGGTGATGGTGTAGGTCTGGCCGTCGTCACCCACGTAGGAGAAGCCTCCGCGCGCGTTGATGGCCTCCAGCTCGGGGTTGCCGGCGTTCTCCAGCACGCCCTCCTCGTTCGCCTGGATGCCGTTGCCCGTCTCGTAGCTGAAACAGCACGGGGCGGGTGAGTCTCCAGGCCCCAACACCTTCGCCAACAACTACCCTTCTTACAAGAATATACTCTATAACTATGATTACGCAGGCTTCCGGCCGGAGTATGTCTCTTGGTTGTCCGGGACAGGCCGCGTCGATTTGCTGGTAGCTGACGTTTCGGCCAACATATTGTGGCCTTCCTCAGAGTACGCTCTGAGGAAGCAGCAGTACGCTCTGAGGAAGGCCACAATATGTTGGCCGAAACGTCAGCTACAAGCAAATCGACGCGGCTTGTCCCGGACAGCCAAGAGACATACTCTATAACTACCTGTACTATGGATTCAGTAAACGCCTATTTGAGTTTACAAATAGTCTAACGAGCTTGGAACACAAGAATTGGAGTGAATTTCTCTGACGTCGAGAACATCTTCAGTACACTTCTTCAGCAAACAAACCACCGTCCTCTTAGATGCCAAAGCGACAATGGCATGGCCACACGCGAACGGCGACGCGCGGCGGTGCAGGAGGAAGAGGCGAGGCGCGTCCACACCGGGCCAGGCGGCGCTGTGCGTGATAGGGCACGGGCGACGCCCCTGCCCTCGCCCTCTGCCGCAAGCGCTCGCCTCCGCGACCACACAAGACTCGAACGCGTGCTCGAGTGGGGGGCTCTCGATCAAAATTGAAAAAAGGACAGAGATCTAGCTCCTCGAAGTTCTCGCTTCATTGCTGCACCGGAAGAAGTGGGAGAAATTTTCGAATGGAAAAGCATGATTGACTGCGTTGGCCAAGTTTCATTTCCTCCAAGATAATCCTCGATTATTATTACTCTTAGAAGTAAAAATAATATAGGCCAATTCTTCAATGACGCATGTATAATTAAAAATAGTTATTGGAGTAACTACTACAAAATGTAGACGGACGAGGCCTAGAGGAGTGAGTCCGCCAATTTGAAATGAGTGCACTAAAGACACTTTCGTAAAATTGCGTACTTTCTTGTTTTCACGAATTTATGGTCACTTACAAGTACGCACCCTTCAGGATTATTTTTAATGCGCGATGCGTCAGCGGTGTTGATTTATGTCGCCCTAGTGTTTTGTTTACTATGCAGTACTCACTTGTTTTCTTTTTTTTTTTGTTTTGTTATTTAAGGTTGTATCAACATTAGCGACCACTATTGGATTTAAAGTTATGATAACTGTTGAGATGAAACGATATGGTGATGATAACAGATGAAAGGACCAACACAAACACAGTCATGCCGGAGGCGGGACTCGAACCCGCGACCCTTCGGTCCGAGATCGCTCCGCCACTACTGCCTTAGCGATCACTCAGTAATTGGTGCAGGGTGGTGTCGCACCTGTAGCTGTAGCCGTCGGGGCGCACGTCGCTGGCTTGACGCACGATGGGCACGTCGTTGAGGTTGCCGCTCGCCACGGGGCGCGCGCCCGGCCGCCCGCCGAACTGCGGCTTGGCCAGCGCCACGGCCAGCACGGCGCTCAGGATCACCTGCGACACAACCACGCCCTCACAACATTATTATACGCACACGTTTTCTGGAGCCCCGGCAGACCTACCCCCACCTCTTACTAGCATTAGCTGGATGCAGAATAAATTATAGCAACAAACCCTGTTGACAAATTCTGTTGATAATAATAAATGTTTGCTCTCGGGTAGTAGAAACTATTTGGCATCGAAAAACGAACTACAGATTTTATATAGTAGTCCTCGAATTCACAATAAATGATCGCTTCAAGCTCTGTTGACAAATTCTGTTGATAATAATAGATGTTTGCTCCCGGGTAGTAGAAACTAGTTTGCATCGAAAAATAAACTACAGATTTTATATAGTAGTCCTCGAATTCAGATTAAATGATGCAACAAACCCTGTTGACAAATTCTGTTGATAATAATAAATGTTTGCTCCCGGGTAGTAGAAACTATTTTGCATCGAAAAATGAACTACAGATTTTATATAGTAGTCCTCGAATTCAGAATAAATGATAGCTACAAGCTCTGTTGACAAATTCTGTTGATAATAATAAATGTTTGCTCCCGGTAGTAGAAACTATTTTGCATCGAAAATGAACTACAGATTTTATATAGTAGTCCTCGAATTCAGAATAAATGATAGCTACAAGCTCTGTTGACAAATTCTGTTGATAATAATAAATGTTTGCTCCCGGGTAGTAGAAACTATTTTGCATCGAAAAATGAACTACAGATTTTATATAGTAGTCCTCGAATTCACAATAAATGATAGCTACAAGCTCTGTTGACAAATTCTGTTGATAATAATAAATGTTTGCTCCTGGGTAGTAGAAACTATTTTGCATCGAAAAATAACTACAGATTTTATATAGTAGTCCTCGAATTCAGAATAAATGATAGCTACAAGCTCTGTTGACAAATTCTGTTGATAATAATAAATGTTTGCTCCTGGGTAGTAGAAACTATTTTGTATCGAAAAATGAACTACAGATTTTATATAGTAGTCCTCGAATTCAGATTAAATGATAGCTACAAGCTCTGTTGACAAATTCTGTTGATAATAATAAATGTTTGCTCTCGGGTAGTAGAAACTATTTTGCATCGAAAAATGAACTACAGATTTTATATAGTAGTCCTCTCTACAAAATAATCAAACCCCCCACTCCTCTCGTATCTAGCGAAATGAGGTCTCAAGAAAACGTGCGTGGATAATACCACCTCCTTCGCTAGCTGCTGTTTTAGTTAGCAGATGCTCTCAACTAAAAAAAAGTTTCCAGTTTTAATAGACAACAATATTCTACTAAGGCGTTTTTTGATACATTTCACGCGTAGGGTTAAAACTTATTATTGTTCATAATCAATGGAAGAGATTCTTTTTCTAGTAATCTTGTTCAACGCGTAAAAAATAATTAATATCATTGATAAATAGCCCCTCGAGTGGCTTATGGACAGAGTGATAGCTTTCCAGGGTGCGATTCCAGGCTCCATTCCCGGTCAAAACTAAAATAGAATACATTCGTCTCAGTTTATATAGCTATTTGACAAGAGAAAAGCTCAGGCTTAATAATGCTAGATGCGCTGAAGAGAATAAGCTATGTTCGCCACATTTCTCCCTCCCGCCTTCCCGGTGTGGACAATGAGAAGAAGAGGGCTCAGGCTTGGAAATATCGCTAGCTGGCAAAAGTCCAGTTAAACATAAACTACAATGCCAAATATACATATATCAATTACATACCTGAGTAACTTACTAATGGAAATAAACCTTGGTTCAGAAATGAATTCAAATATATTCTTCTAAAAGGCAAGAAGTACCTCACATTCGGTACTTTTACAACTCCATTTTTACTATAAAAATATGCTGACTCCAACTTCTGTTTTAATGACTTTTCGAAGTATATTCATCAGTGTATAACCACTTTCATGACGATTTTAGTTATTTACACAGGAGTTCTGCTTGCAGTCCTATAAGCATTTCACGTCGTTAGCAGGCTAATTGCACTCAACAGCAGGTTCTTTCCCACTGAGCGGAGTGCGATGCCATTTAGGAACGTGACTCAACAGCTAGAACATCTCATCTTACGTGGGAAGTTTGATTGCGTTCAATTATTTAAGGAAATTAGAGGTATGTTTCCTACCATTTCATAGCAATTTTGTGAATTACTCTAATACGCGACTTTTGGCATCAGACTTGCTTCTAATGTATTCACTTTTTCCATTTGTTTGTACTTTTTTTTATAATATCGAAATCGCAATTATTTCATTAGAAAAGATGAGTAATATCTTCTATTCTCAAAATATCCGTGTATTTTTAATCTTAAAAATGAGAGAAGAAACATTATGTGGCTAATAAATTTGCCACCTGCATGTATATTCGTTTCATTGTAATACATCGAAGTAGGCTGAAGTCTTATTTCACAAATCCAAACAACCGTTACTGAACTAACTACTGAACTTTGTGGTGAATGGAAACGGACTTTTGATTTACTCACGTTATGTGACTAGTCTCAAAATTCTGTCTACCACTGTACTATGTTTCTCAACCATTGTAGTCGAAAAGAAATGCCCGTTTCCTGTTTCGACTTGGTGCCCAATGAATACTTATTTTTGTTTCGGTTACACAAAGAGATGTTTTTGATTATTTTTGAAAGTAAGCAATATAGTAAAGTAAAGGTGAATCTCGTCAAATAACGACGATTGTAGAAACTAGAAATGGGGAGGAATGAAAGCTTTAAATTGAAAGTTCATATTTAAGTTAAATTGAAAGTTCACATAGGTACTGACTGAACTTGCTGTCGGTCGCTACATCCAGTAGTATTTAACTGTAGTGAACTAATGACATCCAGGATCCTCCGCTGTGCGAGGTGAGCTAGTCCAGCTGGTTGCCATTAATAACCGCCGACGACTGACTTTCATGCAAATTAGATTTTATTTCAATAATTCCATCTGCGGCCTCAGTCATTTGCATAGCGCGGTATAAAACTCGAAGAAACGTCTCGTTCACAGAAACCCGTTTCGTGAAACTACTAGGCCGGCGCCCGGCGAAGTTCACAGGTGAGGAAACTCACAGAGGCGCGGCGCGGCGGGGCCGTCCCAAATGCTCCTCGGAGCCGGTTGCGTCGCCAGCGGGCGCCCGACCCTGCCCCCCCCCCCCAACCCACCTGTGGCTGCTCAGCTCATTCGCACCCTCCATCTCCTCCATCGCGACATTTCATCGAGAGTTTCAAAAAGTAAAAGTTGCACAAGGTCCACTATTCATTTACTACATTGATTGATACAAGACCATCTGATCCCTAAAGGCCAAGGGTCTCTTGCCTGCCTAGAGATGTCTCTGCTTTTCTCTTCAAGTGAGCCGGACCTTAAGAACTTTTGTATTGTAACAAGAGAAGGATTTCTATTTCGTATTGGTTTACGTTTACATTTCCCTACAGTACTAACTCAATTTCTTCCCATTGTCACTTAATAGTTTTATTTACATTATGAATTGTTGCTGTTGTATTCGATTATTCTATATTACGTACAACATTAAAATTATAATAACTGAAACAGAAATTCTTACTATTATGAAACGTTATTCCGCCCTATAGAAAACGAAAACTCTTCAATTTGATTCCAATAAATATTATTTACTATATGAGATTCCTCTTGATAGCAACATTTCCTGATTTTTTTCTGCCAAAGTTAGATTGTAGTACGTTTTCTACACGAAGATGTACGTTTTCTACACGAAGACGTCGTGTTGCGTCTTAACAGTCTTGAGACTAGGAGGCACGTCAGCAAGGGGAAGCCTGTATGTTACGGTAAATTTACATCCGGCGGCTCCTTCTCAGAGAAAGTAAAATGAATGGGCGGAAGAGCCTGCTCTTGAATGTAAAATAAAAATGAAGATAGGCAACTTGAGTGATAATTATCCCGAGTTTCAACAAACTTTAATTTCTCATAACAAACATTTCGGTTGTTTTATTTATCTTATTTAACCAAACATTACATAATTGAATTTACATTACTGGACAATAACGCAGGTATCATTAGATAATATTTTAGCAATTATAAAATATCCGATTAGTGCGTGAATTCGAGAACTGTAAAAATGTTCGGATATTAAATGACAAAATTAAGATTTACAGTTCGATTTGTATGGTTATCTTCTGAATCTGAAGTTCTGATACACCGAATATATTCAATAATTAAAGAAAATAATTTTCTCTAAACAATTCAAGAAGGTGAATTAAGTCTTATCGAAAATCAGTGAATGAGTAAAGGCAAAAACTGTAACTTGTAATGTAGCTTGGGGCGGCATGTGCAACAATGCTGCTGCGACGCCGTGAGCACTCACCAATGTGTTCATGGCTGCTGCGGGGTGTGTGAGGCGGAGTGTGCACTGAGAGGAGGCTGGAGCCGACTGCGGTGCCATGAGCGGCTGTCCGCTCCTTTTTATACCGTGGCTCATCCCTAAAGCGCACAATATGGCGATATGACCTCCTTTGCACTTCTTTTTCTTCTCGTTCTATACCTCCTCCTCTCGCTGCTGCTGCTGCTGCTGCTGCTCCTCTCTCCCCCACCTCTTTGTGATCTTCTTCCATAACATCACCGTTACATGTGGTGTAAAAAGGAGGGAGCGGAATTTCAAAGATCACTTGTCAGGGGGCGAAGGCGCGCGCGCGCGGCGACCGGGGTGGGGGGTGGGGGCGGGGGCGGGGGTGGGGGCGAGGGAGCGCGTTCCTCGGCGTCTGTGCTCTGCCACTCTGCCAAGGTCCTCCCGGCCGCGCGCGCGGGCGCCACTCCCTGAGCCTGCCCCTGCCCCTCCCCCCCCCGCCCGCTCCGTGGAGGCGGACGCCTCCGCGGCTTCTTAGGACTGCCGTAATTGATGGGCGCGTTAACGACTTGGAGCCGCGGCCCGCGCCCGCCCGCCCTGTGGGACAGACGCAACGCAACCCTCAACGCAAGGCCTACCATGCACCGCAGACAGCTCCGCTCTGCACGCGATCGCCTCTCGCATTGAACACTCAATTTACTCAGTTGACATACCTTTCTTATTCATTACACACTCCTTAAAATGGAACACGGTGTAAAAGATAAGTGCTGACAGAAGGCAAACGACACCAGGCGAATGCCGGAGCAGTACCCTAGCAAACGGGCCACTGTCCTTCCCATTCCTTGTCCTATCCTATTCCTTCCTATTCCTTGTCCCATACACACACACTAACATGCACTACACTACCACAAATTCCGGGAGAACCGGCCGTCAGCTTAGAGCTTGTCCTGGCTGGGGGAGAGTCCTGGTTAGGGGGAAACCCCACTAGCCGACGGGAGGTCGGCGCCGGATCTCGCCATCCAATGGGGGACGTTCACCGCAATCTCCCGAGAAGAAACATGCACTACACTAATTGGACCAATGACCAAAGCAGTTGACGCGCCAGGAAACATGAAAAAATCATTCAATCAGAAGGCAAAACTCCACTCTTCAATACGTAACCATTTATTAAATGTTTGAACCAATTGTGAATAATTTTGACTAAAAAATTTCGAATATACAAACAGTAAGAAAGTGTTACATCACGAGACCAGGAAACATTTGCTAAAAGATCGAGAAATACTAAATTAACATTTGAAACAATTTTTAAATGCAAAGTAATTGGTGCCCTACATGTTTAGATATTTACAAACCAATCTTTACATCTTAATAACTGTTTCAGTTAATGAGATATAAATACCTTCAGAAATTAGAGACAGGGACAAGGAATTCTATACGTGAGGCGTTAGGAAACGAGGAATTCTGTACGTAAGGAAGACACCGACAGACGAAGAACAGTGGGGAATCTTAAAAATTTAGTTGTACTGTGTAGCAGTTGATGAGATGTTGCTCAATATTCTTTTTCATGGGCTATGAAATTCCACGTCAAGCGTGCTACATTGATGAAAGTGATTTTAGAGTGAAGGAAGAGACATTCTTCTCATTCTGACCTCGAAATCCCGTTCAGTTCTATTGCATCGAAATTCCATTTCTCCCACAAGGACATCCTCTGAAATCCCGTAACTGGAAAACCAGTCTGTATTTGAAAAGTGTGTAGGTCGCTTACATTGAAGAGGTTATTTGGAAACCAGTCACTGCAAATACCGAGCGGTAGAGAAAGTGTCAGACGCTCGACGGCCGACCATAAGTTTTCCTTTTCATTCGCGTCATCTACACCTGGATGCGTAGTTTATGGGATTTTGGTCCGTCTCTTTCTAATCACCGAGCCCTCCCAGTGGTGCACTGAGCAGTAGGCAGCCCTCTACAACCATCACTGTTTCTTTCATTCCCAGCTTTTCTGACACCTATTAACTGTTGCCCTCGAAACTCATCACGGCAGAGGACGCCTTTACTCAGCCAATAGCGCCTTCGCCGCCGAAACCGTCCCTCGGGTGACGCACTCCGGTCCTCCCGCCATCTCCTTTGTTTCTCGTCGGCCCCCATTGCCGAGTGCTTCCTTGTAGCCCGCCGTCGCCGCCGCCCGCGGCCGCGCGAGATCGAACGAAAGGTCGCCGCATCTCTGCTTCGGGCGGGGACCGAGAACAAGTTCTGTTGTCTAGACGGGCAGCCCACAATTGCCAGGCAGTAAAGCTGGAGTATCGCCGCCGCCACCTTCTCACGGACGATCCGCCTGCACGCGACGGGGAGACGTAGGCGGCGCTACCGATCACAGGAGAAGGTGGTTCCGCGCATAATGCATACATTATGCCTCGAAATATTCGAAGTCGCCTAACAATCGCAAAGTTCAAGGGCCTATTAAAGTTAAAGGCGTAGATTTAGCGACAAGATACCCTCATCTTCAAACTTAAAGGAGCGATTGAGAGAACATCTTGAAGACGGAGATTCCTGTGAGAGAGAAAAGCGTTTGGATCAAGAATCGTAAAGATTCACATAAAATAGCCATTTATATATACCGTACAATATATTATATATTTGTGCATTTATATATTCTTTGTATTGATTAAATAAAATTTATATATTGTTATATTAATATAATATAACGATTATCCAAAATCACTGAACTTTAGTTACTCTTAGTACTATTTTATAAACGTACTAGGTATCATTCCTAGTCTGTTACAGATTTCGCTATTGGTATTTTCTGCTGCAGTTGTTAACGTACGTCAGTACATTTAAAAATAGTTGAAAAGCTGTAGATAATTAAATAAATTATTAATGATGTTGGAATAATATTTGATTTAAACAAATTCTGTAAATCATGAGAAATTCCTTTATTACATTTTTTTTCTCTATGAAGATAATTTTTATGTCTACCTCCGAATTACAAAGAGTATTTAATTAATGATAATCGTATTTTCTTCGTAATGAAATCGTAACTTCAAATAATAAAAATCGTAGTTTTTTAGCATTATCTTCTTCTTGCGAGTTGTCTACAGCTCCTGCGGCCGTCTCTCGCATCCCAATCTTCAAGTCTCTCTATCATTCCAATCGTCTTCTTCAAGGCCTCTTTTCTGCATGTCCTTCATAACTTACTTTTGCCATTCTTCTCTGGGTCTACCTCTTTTTCTTCTGTCTAAGGGAGCCACTCAGAGATTTTTCTGGGCCATCTCTCATAACCGAGCGTTTTCACGTGACCAAACCATTTTAATCTTCGTGTTTCCATTTCCTGCATGTCCTTTCTTTTCAAAATTTCATCATTTCTTACATGGTCCATTTTAGACATTCTACAACTTCTTTTCATGAAATCCATTTGCAGGCTTTTTAATTTATCTTTTTCTCGTTTTCTTATTTCCCACGTTTCTGATCCATACAGCACTACATTTTGTACGATGGTTGATAGTTGATCTGGATATTTCATTTCCCCAAAGCAGAGAGTTTAACTTTCGAGTGACTTGTCTTTTAGCATCATATAATCTCTACATAGTGTTTGAGTAACTCCTCGAGTGTGCAGATGTGCGGATGTGTGGTTCCGCCACTCACGGTTCGACCACTTCCCGTGCAACAATCAAGACATGAGGTGTCACTCGTCGCGTCTCGGTCTCCTGATGGAGAAGTGATAATTTGTTTTCGGATCCGACCAGAAGATTCAAAGAAATTTCCAAAAGCATGCTTTCGCGTATTTTAGCTCTGCGATCTTAGTGGGTAGATGGAGAATTAAACCAATACCACCTAAATACGTAGATCTAAGGAGGTGGCGTTAAATAAACTCCAGTACCAAAAGGCATTTTTACTCAATACGCCATACTTTTGTTTCACGTCGTTGGCAACATTGATGTTGACATCTTTAAGTGAAAAAGTGAAATTAATTTTAACAAGTGAACGCGCGGTATATTTCATTTTTATTTTTATTGGAAGGCCTAATACAATTAAAATAAATTCGCAAAACCTACAACCAGTATTGTCTTGGAACGTATTAAATTTGAAGAATTTCAAGTGAATACGGAGGAAACAAATGCGTGAGTAATGTTAGAGAATGAATAAACATTGTTAAGTTCGATTTCGCACTTCATGTTTTGAAGTGTACAAATACTGATTTTCAAATAAATGTGACCCACAAGTTATTCATATTAAACTTAAATAACACCTTATTCATATAAACAATCGCGTTTTAGTGCATTTAAATAACACCTTATTCATATAAACAATCGCGTTTTAGTGCATAATTAATAGGGCAATTGCACAAGTGGAAATGAACACAAATAGGACTGAGTTTGTGGAGTTTTAGTTTCTTCAAAAATGATGGAAGAAAAATATGGAAATGTTAAGCAAATCCGGGGAATGATCAAATATAGTTGTAAAAGATTTAAAAGAATGTTTACAAGAAACTAATCGAGAATGATCTTATATTAGGATTAGATAATAACTCAGAAGAACAGCTTACAGATGATCTAAGTGCATTGTTGTGCAAAAATGCAGCGAAAAAACGTTAAAAAATGTAGCGGTAACTCTAATTATTCGCATCATCAATATCTTCAAGCATTTTTGTGGTGATCATAATTTTGAAATTGCAATAGTACCTGTTCATATCCCGTATGGAGGTAACATGCAAGGCCATTGAATGTTGAGAATTTTTGAAGGGGAGTATATCATTATCAGCTACTACGATTTATTGTTAACGCCAACGCCAGATACTGTAAGAACGTATTTGAACGAAGCTGCGCGTGAAAGAAGTGAAGTATGAAAGAAATGTTCAACACATGAAAGTTTTTTGTTTTTTTTTAATTTGTTGCGTCTCGTTTGACGCAACGCGTCTCCAAGCCCCTTGTCGGTTGTTAAGAGGACCGCCAGGTAGCATCTCCGCGTACGCGCCTCCTACCGCGCGCTCCTGCGTCACTACCCAGCCGCCAGAATTAGGAAGGAATAAGGATAGGGGTAGGGTTTAGGACACTTCAGAGGGTTGGACTAGCCCTTGTGAAGCAGCCGAACTCGTTTTGTTGGAACAAATTTCACATGAGATTCGACGGGAATCGAATCCGGATCTCAGTGGTGAAAGGCTTGCAACTTTGCAATGAGCCACGAGTACAGCTTGCAGTACTTATTTTGTAACAGTTTGCAGCGTCGGTGACCGCACATTCAACTATTTGGTAATATACAAATAAACCAACTTTTGGCATGGTACAATAAATCATTATACTCATGGTTCCCACTTGTGCGCATTGTGCTTACGTTACCAGGAAGGAGCGTCTCCAGCGACAATAGGTTCCGTCACTCCGCATGCGTAGCTACACGACGTCGCCCGTCAAATGGTAATCCGCCGCTCATATTGTACTTTCAAATTTCGCGCACCACTCCCACTTTCCCTTTTTCGTTGATGGACAATGAACTTACGTTTTCATTGGTGTCTGCATGAACATCTTACAAATAATATAACATCAATTCGAATCTAATATCTACCGCGCCGTGTTCTTTTATTCAGAAGTGAGTGAGTTCTTATTTTTTTTAAATTTAAGGTCGCATCAACATCTAGGTCATTAGCGACCACTATTGCAGTTAAGGGTATGGTAACTATGAAGGTGAAACGATGTGGAGATGATACGTGGTGAAAGGACGAACACAAATACAACAATGCCTCATGCGGACTTGAACCGGCGACCCTTCGGTACAAGATCACTACAACAGTACTACCTTAGCGATCTCGGCCACCGGGCCGACAGAGTGAGTTTTTACTATTCTATTTAATACCAGAATTTTGGGATACAGAAAAAGCAAATTGTAGAAGTACCTGAGGCTCCATCTCGGCAAAGAAGTGGGTCATGTGCCTAGGAAACGCAGAGCTGGTTGGTCCGGTGCTGGCCTTGGAATAGGGGACGGTCCAGCGGCCGGGCGGGGCACAATGGCGGGAAGCGCCGGGCGGCGCCACAATGGGCGGCCGCCGGAAGGAGGAGCCTGGGCGGCGAACGCAGCCGCTTCTGGGTGCGTTGCCACACGCTCCTGCGCAAACCCCGCGCCCCGCCCAATGCACCTGACTGGCTGACAAACGGCTCTTTATCAGCGCGGGATTTGTAGGTCGTTGGCCCACATGAAGAAATGCACCTACGTAAAATGTGGCTTGAACCGTTGAAAAATAGTTTTAAAAAGTATTTAGTAGAAGCCAAAATAACCAATCTTATAGTTGTACAGCTACATAATGCACAATGTATGTATTATCTAAAACAATTTCTTTCTAATTCTTTAGATGGCAACCTACTACTTTACACGCGCGCGCTTTGTAATTAGTCGAATCTACCAATAACGTTAAACCTCCAAAGGAAGCTTTATTGAATGTACTCAGTGTACAAAGATTTCCAGAGAAATATCCGTGTCCGTATGTGGAGCCCATGAATTTCTCGTTATCGACAAGTTGTTGCCCCGAAATATGCCTCACACACTTTATGCCTTATGAAGTCCTTAATTGTTCTTAACTATTCAAAATATCTGTAAATATAACAATATTATAATTAAAATAATTTGAAATACATAAATTATCTTATAATAAAAATATTATAATAAATTATGGAAACATGATTAGTTGTGTTAATAACGTAGTGTGAAGAAATAAACTATTTTATGTTATTCATTATTTAATTATGAAATCCCTAGTTACCAATTTTAGCTAAATATATTTCATCTAAATGAATGGAAACATGATTAGTTGTGTTAATAACCTAGTGTGAAGAAATAAACTTTATCACTCAAAGAAAACAACTTGCTACGACTTCGGAAAACCAAACTTTCAACAGAACTTCTAATACGCACTGAGGTAAGAAACATTTTTACACTAGTCTATTTCCAAAAAATTCACGATGCGGCAACTTACATTTATGGATTTGTGGTTTTCAAAACGTAATAAAAATTCAGATTTTTATGTATACGCATAGAAAAATGAAGTTGTAGGAGGACAATAACACAAGTTGTTATTCTTTAACCATTAAAATCCAGGTACTAATCTTGTGAAAAAAGGCAGTAAATGGACTTCTCCCCTTCAAAATACTTTGACTGAGTGTCCAAAAATACGTATATATTATTTTTTATTCATTCATATGTAGTGGAATCTGTAAAAAATAGAGAAAAATGCATACTACGAGAGTGGCTATTGCCACGGACATTTAATCATCAGCATAAAAAAGGAAGTGTCTTGAATGTATATTGTGCATAAGTTAATACATAATTACGTAACCCATTGGCGGCTTTGAGGTATTCGTATTAGAGCAAAAGAAAATAACGCTTTTGTTGATCCGAGATATTTTTAATATTTGATACAGTGTTCTGAAGCACTATAATCTTTTGTTTATAGTGACTTGCTATTTCCTTCCTGTTTTTGGTTGAAGATGTTAGATTAACTGTTTCTCGATTTTAGACATATATGATAATTCAAGACTACTATTCAGTTCATTGTTATTGTAGAGAAAAATTGGTTAAGAACGCAAGAGATGGACATTCATACAAAGTAAGACCAACCTAAGTGATGTAGTAATTAGCATAACATGCTTAAAAAACAGTGTTTTAAAAACCGATGATTATTTAAAGCAAGTAGTGAGTGCAGTTCGTCGCTGTGTGCAAACAGAAAACCAACCATAAACCTCAAAAAGGAAACCACGTAAAGGAGAGGAGACAGCCGAGCTGTTTGTAGTGAATGAGCAACTTCAAGAAGAGGTGAATTTGCTTTTTAGGTGTGCAAGAGAACAATGAAAAAGTATATATTCCTCCGAGGGATGGTTAACGCAATGAAAATCAAGCTATGCGACGTGAATGATGAGTGTGGCCAAGCCCCTGAAATTTATGAGACGCCATTATGACTACAATAAATTTTTACAGGAAGATGGTTAGCTGCAAAGCTAAGTAATTTTGCGCAGTTGTAATTTCAGTACTTGCTATGACAATGAGTGATAGCCGTGATTCGTCTTATTTGATCAAAATGTGAAATTAGAGACTGGTGCCATGAATATGTCAGATATCTTGCGACTAAAATTACATCAGAAGGGGGCGACGTAAGCACGCACTTCAAGCAGGTGAATAAACAATTAGTTAAATGTGGTTTTCACATTGATTCTAATAAAATGTATAATAAGTTTAAGGTCTTTTAAAAATACGAATACTAAAATTAGTAGTTGTATAAGAATATTGAGAATGTAATGCTAATTACTACATCCCTTAAGTTGGTCTTACTTTGTATGAATGTCCATCTCTTCCGTTCTTAACGAATTTTTCTCTACAATAACAATGAACTGAGTAGTATGATCATATATCTTATATGTCTAAAATCGAGAATCAGTTTTGAGTCTGTTAATCCCAATGTCAAAAATGTATATAATGTTTTTTTGAAAATTGAAAGTCACATTCATTTCTAGCGCTTGATGGAGTAGGCTTACACATTTGCGTCATACCCTTTCCGGGCGAAATATCACAGTTTAAATAAAAGTGAGGTGAACATTTGAGGTGAAAGATGGTGATTATAGATGAATGATTGTGATATGGAAATTGAAGACGTGGTATATGTGGCCAACCACCCGAGCCTTTCACATCTCCAAAAAGTGCCTCTGCGTATTTACATGATGCTCCAAGCTCCTGCAGCACCCTCGACACCTTCAATTTCGGCTCTCTTAAGAGAATATGGTTTGGTTAGGGTTTTTCGTGTTTCCGGGCGCATCAACTGCTTTGGTCATTATTCCCGTTAATGTAGTGCATGTTTTTTCACGGGAGATGGCAGTGGTCTTCCACCGCTGGATGGCGAGATCCGGCGCCGACCTACCGTCGGTTAGTGGGGTTTCCCCCTAACCAGGACTCTCCCACCAGCAGGGCACCGCCCCAGCCGGGACAATCACTAAGCTGTCTCCCGGAATATGTGGTGGTGTAGTGCATGTTGGTGTAAGTGCGTGTGTAAGGGGAGAGGATAGGACAAGGATTGGGAAGGACAGATCGCGCGCGGTCTGTGGCCCGTTTGGTAGGGTACTGCTCCGGCATTCGCCTGGTGCTGATCGGAGAAACCACTGAAAATTACCGATCAGAGCAGCCGGCCGCTTGAATTCTCCTCCAGACCGACTGAATTCGACCTAGCTGGAAAGCTAGTGTCGAAAATCCTGCTGCCGTCAGGACTCGAACCTAGGACCTCCCGGTCAGAGGCACTGCAGTGACATCAGTTGATGCACTGAGCTACCGCTCCCGGTGAGAATATAATTATATAGGTTTATACGAGATAAGGTGTGGTATGCTTAAATAAATTGAATTAATTTTGGTTCGTGGTTTCTTAAGTCAATTTCATTAAAAAAATAAAGTTTAATTTAAATCGTATATAACAGATAAAAGAAGAACGCGATAAATGTGATAAGCATAAAATATAGTATAAAAAATAAATTCATTTAGTCTTCATTCTTTGGACACGTAGGTTTTTTGGTAACGTTCGTTTTTCGTTGCTTTGCATATCTTGTTATGATAAAATGTGTTTTTATAACATTAGATTATCACATGAAACGTTCCTTTCTTCTGCCGTGCCTCTTGCTAGCTATTGACTTGATAAAATGGGTGTTTCTTTATAATTTTTATAGGATTAAGTAAGAGAAAAAATATTCCAATACACTTCAAAACAATTTGACAATTTCTGGTGAGATTTGGTGAGACTGCACCTCACTTTGGGGGAAAGAATGAGGTCACTGGCTTCCTAATCGTATAATTCTGACTGTATACAAGTATACTTGTATGTAGTGAGATACACTTTGCGGCAGTTGGAATTAGCATCACAAGAATTTCGGAAACCGTTTATACGTTGCAGTAAATCGACAATCGCTACAATCAAACCCGCAAGAACTGAGGTATTTTTGAATAATAAATTTATAATAACCACAGAAGTCTCTCGTAAGTCTATTACAGAGAGATGAAATCAAGAGACAAAAAGGTTGCCTGCGCAAGAGACGTGCATTTTTTCGCGGAGTCGGTTCGTGGGATCCTTTCCCCCATTAGCTCCCCAAGGCATCGCCGCAGGCCACCAATTTGCTGCTCTTCATCTCCATTGGCCAACGCGGAACACGCTTTTCATTTTGCCCTCCTGTTGAACATTTCTTCCACAGTCAACGGATCAGAGTGGTTAACGGCACATTTTTAAAATAGTTATTAGATCATGAAATCTG
This sequence comes from Teleogryllus oceanicus, assembly GCA_964035755.1. NCBI lineage: Eukaryota > Metazoa > Arthropoda > Insecta > Orthoptera > Gryllidae > Teleogryllus > Teleogryllus oceanicus. Next base: position 48,042,193 of record CAXIVR010000002.1, on the reverse strand, counting down.
AAACTACTCAATGAAGCGTTTTCCGTTGAAATTCAACTACTTACAACACATATTGACAATTTTAGGGATAGCAATGGAAGAAAATTACGTCTGTTTTATTTGTTTCTTTTTACTCCTTTCACTATATGTCCTTGTACAGAGTCCACTTACGATGGTTATGGCATTGGAAGCAGTGATTCAGCAGACAGAACCCATTCATCTAGAATGGCTTCCCACTGACGTTTTCATTATACATTCTTTATCGAAATAACAGGAAGAAGATAACATACCTGGAGAAAAATTGATAAGAAGCAATCTTTATTATTCTGCAGATTCTTAATTTCATGTGTCATGACATGTATGACAAATTCTTTGAAATGAACTCTGAAATATATTAATAATATTTTTTGTCTTCAATGTCTCTAGTATTTAATAAAGTCGAAACAATTCATAATAATCATAATTTCAAACAGAAATTACATGAAAACTACTTGGTTTTTCTTGTTCCTTTTGTTCCCACCCTTCTCAAAGAATGATTTTTTAAACAGATTTTCTCTAAGACAAAAATCTCTATCGTTAGTACTGTAGTTTTGGAATGTTTATGTTTTTCAATGTTTTCGTTCATCTTCTATGTAGGTAAAACCTGCTTTTCTTTACTGAACACTTTACCTTATTGATGAATTGGAAGAAGTAGGTGCCCAGATTTCGATCCATCTTTTCTTTGGTCCTCCACGATCCCACTTAACTAAATGTCATGAATGCAATTTTGTAGTTTTCGAAAATTCAGAGAGTTCACTGGAAACGGGGCTAGCACCAATTTTGTAGCGTCGTTTGATACATATGAGAATATATTTTAAGGGGAAATGTGGAGCTGTTTTTCAGAATAAAATTGTAAAATAAAATTAAAAATTGCCTTGCCTTGAAATATGACGTGGAAACTACATACATTTCTGAAAAATTGCACTTGATTTATTTCAAGATCTGAACTTGAACAACTGATTATATTTTAAAAGAAATAACTTCAATATTGTAATTGTAGGAAGAAGCTGATTTTTTTTATCGAAAATGTAAGAAAAATAGTTTGAAATGTTTCAATGAAAATTTCTATTTAGGGCGAGGTTTTACTCTTCTTTAATATTCTTGAAGTAATATTTCGGTTGTACTCATAGGAAAGCAAAAAGTTGAGAAAAAATGTACTGTGAGCAATAAAAGATGTCGGTTGGTCAGAAAATGGAGCAAGACCTTACAGACACACCACACCAAGAAAATTAGAAAACTTTACTACGAGAACGTCTGTGCCATTGTGTAGCACCTGCAGTTTGACATTGTCTCAACTTTTCAGTTTATTAATAGCAGAACCGAAATAACACTTCAAGAATATTAAAGACGAGTAAAACCTGGTTCTCAATAAAAATTTTATTGAAAAATTTGAAGCCGTTTTTAAGAAAATGGTGATGAAGCATTAATGTAAATGCGAAATTTGAAGATATCTTTGACAGGATTCAATTGAGATTTCCAAAAACTTCATTTAAATAATTTAATGTTGAAATTTAAAAAAAAATATAGAATTTTTGAGAAAATCATGTTTGAGGTTTATGAAAAATCGGAAATTTGAGCTCATTTTTACAGAAAAGTGTTGAATTTTCGAGAAACTTTATTTATTATTATTTAGAGAACATATACTCATAAATACAATAATGTGAAGAAATCAACCCTAATGTAAATATTACCGACGTGGGAGTCAAGACAAAAAATTTCATTTTTGTAATTTTTGTAAAAACAAATAAAAATATAGAAATATGGCGTTTATGCCATGCGTTATGGATAGTGTAATCCGGTATTACTTTTACCAAAAATTTAAAGAAAAAAATTAGAGCCATTTTCGAGAAAATATTGTTTTTGTTATTTTTTTAAATTGCAAATATTTCACGCATTATGGCCGACGACTATTCAAATTTTCAAAAAAATATTCATGACCATAGTGAAATAAACACTTATGGACACCATATTTTATTTTAAGGAAAAATCTCTCTCTTTAATTACATAGTTGTTGGAAGACGCCGAATAAAACTCAAACTTTTGCAATTTTCGAAAATTCAGAGGTAATCGTGTAAATCGGATTTATGCTACCATTATAAGTGTACTTTAATCTATTCTTACACGAAATTTAAAGAAAACATTTGGAGACGTTTTTGAGAAAATTTTGAAAATTTCCGGGGGGCTTCATGCAAAGTACCCTCAAAATGAAATGAATGTTTTTAAAAATCGCAGAACTTCGACTCGGGTAGATGGTCAGAGGATTCTTCAATTTGGAAGAAATACTATGCAGGGTTTAGGCTCTTATATTGTTCACATACACCAGAGAAACGGGCAGACAGACGAACGGATGGACGTTTTGAAAAAAAAAAAAAACACTTTTTCGGTATCAGAGGCCCCGAAACGTGTATTCGTTGAAATCTCGAAATCGATTTACCGCAGAATTACATAACTTTTTCGATATTACGTTTATTACTCCTTACATACGTATGTATCCGAGAAAGTAAAAATATGTAAATGCATTTATTTCGTAAGATTCTCTTTTACTTTTAGTTACTAAACATGCGCCATCACTTTGGATATGCGATTATATCAACATATGCGTTATTAATCACTTATAATTTGCATCGTACCATTGTGACCATTCAAATATTCGACATTCAAATTTGCCGCCTCCGCCGCTGACGACACCGGCTTCTCCAGCAAGAGGGGTGTAGAGGAGGTAGGGGGGGATCTCCCTACAGTCCGTTGTGACGTCACGGGGGCAGGAGGGAGGCGAGAGATTTTTGTCGTTGGTCAGTCGTCGTGGAGTGAGGTTATCTTGAGAAAAGAGCAGAAAAGAAGACAGAGTGCAAGAAGCTTATGTCAGTGCTGATGTAATAGTCACTCACAATGAGCTAATGGCTATTGATTTTGATAAGCAGATGCTGGCTTACAAACCGAGTTGGCTTGTGCAATGACACGTAGACCAGGCGATCTGCAACAAAGTGTGTGCAGCCTTCCCAATTTGAAAGCTCGGGGTAGGGCAGTCTTGTTGGACGAATTGTGGTGCATACCATTTTCTTCCGAACAAAACAAGGTTATTACAGAATGTTATTATATTTATTATGTTACTTTAATGTATTGCAAATTATGAATTGATTGAAATTAAGAATGTTATGTTATGAGACATTCATAATTATGCTTCATCTTTGCTTGTATCATTCTCTTAAAGTGTACAAACTAGATAGTTTATCATGTTGTACTGATCATGTAGAAGCTTTAGTATGATATAAGAGTCAAAATGTATTACATTTCTACATTTATTTCAGCACAATATTTAAACACTAGTAATTTTAAGAATAGGTTCATGTTGATCTCTGAGGTGACAACATGTGTTTGTCATTTGTAGTTTATTTTCTAGTTTAAATGTCTTTGTGGTGTTGACACGGAGACTGAACAGTGTTCTGAAGAGACAGTCACTTGCTTCATTTTTGACCTGAAGGTGGGATGTACTTTAAGGGTCATTTAACAGAAAAATAACCTGCAATGATTGCTGCATTTAAAAATATTAATAATTTAATTTGTGTTATTAATTCTTAAGCACCAGTTTGATAGTGCAATAAGGAATGTGATAATATTGATTAAACATTACATCACTGTCATGTCATTCTTTACTTTTTGAAGTCTAATTAGTGCTAATGTTCATTTTGCTTTAGTCATAAGAAAACTAGTAAATGGATAAAATGATGTTTCAGAACAAAACAAAGTTTTGTTTATATTTGAGGAAAACGTGTTGTCTTTTCGTGGGTTATTTTTTATTTTTTTAATATTGTACAAAGTTTGTTCTTTTTGTTATGGGTTTTTGTGGAATGACATTATGTATCGTGGTAAATGCTCAAGGAAACGTCCAATTATAAATGTTCTGTGACTACGACTTTGTGTTATGGTTTTAGAAAATCTTCAAAAGGGAGAGTCCCGAATCCATGAACATTTCACACCCAGCCTTAGTAGGTCACAGTACCCCGACCCAGGACCACGAAATATTCCTGAGATCTTTGGAGTCGGATTAATTTAAGTCAGCCCAGGTCACCTCCTACGAACTTAATCTCTGTCCCATTGCATAAATATTCATGTATGACTATGGTTCTTCTACTATAATAAATGTGAATTCAACGACATGGAACCGACATTGACGCCACAAAAAGTAATGTATGAAGACAGTAAATTTTTACTGGTTAATTTTCACGATTGTCGCAGTTAGTTTGGTATGAATACAATACAAATGGGGGAAATAAATAATTTTATAATACGTTGGTAGATGCACCACTACCATTATTGTTCGCCCGTCGTTAAGAGCACATGTTTTCTAACATAATCCGCCAGAGCCTAGTAACGGTGCGGTACAACTGGTAACTAATGGATTCGCTAGAGGCCGTAGCAATGTGTAAGATAAAAATATTTAATACAGTAACATTGTTCTGTAAAATAAAACGAAAGAAAAATATAACCTATTATTATAATTTGAGCCAATTACATTTAAAATACCTATCTTCAACCCAGTGGTCTATGTATAATTGATAAGGATTGGATGTGAAGAAAGCCTGGGCAACGCCCGGTAGTTTGTTAGTTACATATTATATTGTTAGTTACATAAGATTGACCCACCAACGTGTTTCCTTTAAAAAAATATCATGTATGATGCCGGGTCATTACAACTTAGAATGCCTTATTTGTCACAAGAGAACTCTGACACTGCAAACAATACGTTTCAAGCATCATGGTTTTACAATCTTCTCGTGAAACTCATTGATAGAATCATGCACGCGCTTCACAGTAATACATTCACGGCTGAAGGTGCTAAACGATGTCGACTCTCCCCACTGATTTTGAGTCGCTGTGCAAGACGTTGTTCCAAGGCCGCCGCAGGGGTCAACCAACGCCTCCGCCAAATGCGAACGGGTCTTCCCGCGGCGCCCGACGAGACGCGACGCGACGAGACGAGCAGACTACAATATTTCACTGGGCGCTGCCGCCTTAATTTCGAAAATGCCGGGTCGTTCCCTCCCCCTCCCCCCCCCCTTCTTCGCGAAAGGACACGCGCCGGCCCCGGGCGATGATTTCGGCCACCGTCCCGCGACGCGACGATGTGATGTGCTCGCGTTTGGAAATATTTGACCCTGAAATAGCATGCAGTAGGGCCTAGACTTGGTTTATATATATAAAGAATTCTGGTTTTGCCTAGGATATGTAATGTGTTCCCAACAGCAGCAAGTTCATTCATTCAATAAATTCAATAAGTTCATTAATTCAATACATTAATTTTGTCGGATATTCGGAAAATTTTAAAATTTTTTTTAGAATTTAAAAAAATTATTAGATTTAAAATTAAATTAGGATATTAATTTTTTATTTAACGGGTATTAAAATATTACTTTTATAGCTTCCCACGAGACATCCCGATAAATATTTCTAGAATAAAAGGAACGAGATGTCTGGAGAACAACAACTTACTGTTTAATCAAAACATATGTTTTTTGTGCTAGGAATCATGTCGCAGAAAGTCAATGAATCATTACCTGTATAAGGTATGCGGTTGAATTTCAAGTCCCCATGTAGATGTGTGAGGGAAATCGGTGAAAAGTTGATTATCTTCTTATATCGTAATAAATTAGTTTATAATAATAACAGTAATAACTGTAATAATAATAATAATAATAATAATAATAATAATAATAATACGAAGAAGAATACTGGAAGTGTATTTCCGTTTTTAACTTCAGGAAATCTATAAAATTTCAGAGACCGCATCACCCTGCATTTATGCTGTCCTGTCTTCATGTACAGGATTTTAAAAACCATCTATGATCATTGGATATTTATGGTTGATAGCGCTATAAAAACAATGACCGTATTAGCGTTGCAAATGAAGGAAGCCAAGACGTCTCCACAAAAACGTTTATATGGACAATTTTAAGAGGAGTGCCTTCCTAAAGTTTTCTACATTTCCCGGAAGCATCATTTTTCTCAGACACAAGTAGTGACAAAACATTAACATATTGTGTGCTTTTTAAAATCAACCAATGAAACCCTTTTTATGAATGCGCATTAAATTTATGAAATAATAAATATTTTACAAAATGTTTTCTAAATTCTGAAAACTCCTTTCCTTGAAGAACAAATCTTTCCGCTATTAATACAAATAAGAAATGCATTATATAAATTAAATATTATTGCTAATTATTCATAAAACACTTTAGACTGATCACACACGTAGATTCTCAGAAAAATGAATTATATTTTAATATATATTACGAGTGCTCTCATATTTCTTTGAACTGTCTGAACCGTTCAGACAAAGAAGTGGAAGAATTAGTCTCAAACAATTAGTCGCAAACTCAACTAGAGGTGCTCCTCAGTGACAGACTTTCTCGTAGCAAAGTCAACCAATTTCCTTAGTGTGTTCTGGCTTTAATGTCTTCCTTCATTCTCTGGCAAGCTGCCATCTATCGTCAGCTTAAGTACATTTTTTGACATTTTATCAACTTTTTGCTTTCCTAATAGTACAACGGAAATATTACTTCACGAATATTAAATAAGAGTAAAACCTCGTTCTAAATAGAAATTTTCATTGAAAAATCTGAAACCGTTTTTAAGGAAACTGCGATTAAGCATTCCTTTAAATACGAAATTTGAGGCTCTTTTTCACTATCTAGAATCTATTCTAACAAGAATCTAAATCTAACAAGAATCTATTGAGTTTTCGAAAAAGTTATTTTCCAGTCATTTGAAGCACTTTAACTCACAAATGTAATAATGTATACAAATCGATGGAAATATGCATATTAACGGCGTGAAAGATATTGAAAAAATTACATTTATGTAATTTTTGGAAAAGAAAAGAATACACCAAAATGAATTTTACGTCATATTCATCAACATTCCATTGGAAAAGTTTGAAGAAAAAATGTGGAACCATTTTTGAGAAAATCGCGTTTGACTGTTTCTGAAAATGCGGAATTTTGAGCTCATTTTAACAAAAAACTGTTGAGTTTTCCATAAACTTTATTAGACATTATTTAAATCACATGTACTCATAAATACAATAACGTGAAGAATTCGCCTCTAATGTAAGTATAGGCGACGTGAGAGACAAGTCAAAATGATTTCAAAGCTTCCACTAGAGCCAGATCGACAGGTGTTTTTTCAATTTGGAAAAGATCGTACGCTTGATTTAGGCGCTAGTAGTGTTCACAGACGGATGGAAAGACGGACGGACGTTTTGAAGGGGGAAAAAACTTTTTTGGTATCAGGGGACCCCAAAACGTGTATTTCTGTGGAAATTCCGAAATCGATTTTCCGCAGCATTACATAACATTCTCTCTGTATCTATTCTCTCTCTATCTATTCTCATTCCGTATATTACCCCGTACCTACGTACGTATACCAGAAAGGAACTAGTGATGCTACCGAATGTCAGACTTTCTCGTAGTAAAGTGTTCTAATTTTCTTTGTGTGGACTGGCTTTACGGTCTTTCACCGTCCTCTTGCCATCTATGGACGTCCAAAGTGCATTTATTAAAAATTTTCAACTTTTAGGTTTCTTAATAATAGAACTGAAAGAATCTTTAACAATATTTAAAGAAGAGTAAAACCTTGCCATAAATGTCAATTGTCATTGAAAAATTTAGAGTGGTTTTTGAGAAAATGGCGTTAAGTGTTACTACAAAGGCGAAAATTAATGCTCTTTTTCACACGAATCTACTGATATTTCAAAAAACGTCATTTGAAGTAACTTGAAGAACATTTACTCAGAAATTCACTAATGTATACAAATGTTTTGAAATGTGTATATTAACGGCGTGACACATATTGAAAAAAAATTACATATGTGTAATTTATGAAAAAACAGAATGATACACCAAAATAAACCTAACGTCATATTAAGCAGTACAATAAGCACTATGTATTGGAAAAATTTCAAGATAAAATTTAGAGCCAATTTTGAGAAAATGTTTGATCATTCTGACAATGCGGAATTTAGAGCAAATTTTCACAGAAAACAGTTGTGTTTTTGAGAAACTTTATTTGGCAATATTTAAACATATGTACCCATAAAGATAATACGGTGAAGAAATTGCCTCTAAAGTAAGTATTACTGACGTGAGAGAGGCAAATAAAATTAAATTTTTGTAATTTTTGAAAAAACAAAACAATAGAGCAATATGGCGTTTATATCATCGTATAAGGTTTGTTTTGCACTAATCGTACCAAAAATTTAAAGAAAACATTTGGAGCCGTTTTAGAGAATTTTTTTGTTATTTTTTAAAAACTGCAAATCATGCAGGCATTATTGCGCAAATACTACCATTTTTTAAAAATTGTACATGACCTTAATAAAAGCATTATTTATGGGCAAGAAATTTCATTTGAAGAAAAAATCTTCTGCTCTTCAATTTTCTAGTTGTAGGAAAACGCCCAAAAAATCAAACTATTGCAATGTTCAAACTTTTGTAAAATTTTGAAAATATTTCTAGGGCTTCATTATATAAAGTCTCCCCAAAAATTAATGAAATTTTGTCAAAATCACGCACCTTCAGCTCATGCAAAACCGACAGGGGGTTCTTCAATTTGGAGAAAATTCTACGCCGGGTTTCGGCGCTAGGTTTGTTCACATACGACAGACGAACGGACGAACAGACGGACGGACGTTTTGCTTTCTATTAGTTTTCCGACATCAAAAACACAAAAAAACAGGGATTCTCGCTACACCACGTGCTAGAGCTTTTTTTCTTAATTTAGCAACTGGATTTATCTACTCTTTCGTTATCCGTGCCTGGGAATGATTTTTGTGTGCCGAAAATCCGTTCGACAAGTGAACTCCAGCGCGACAGATTTTATTTAATTTGCATTCATGTTAACGTATTTGTAAAAATTAATTTGCAAAAACCTACGAACAGTATTGCATTGTAACTTATTGACCTTGAACTTCAAGAAAATATTGAGAAAACCAAACTGAGTAACGCTTATGAAGCACATTTAAGTTCTTATGTTTGTCGTCTCACATTTACATTTTTAAGCCTGCAAATATCGATTTTCAAATAAATGTGTCTAACAACTTTTCTTAATAAAACGTAACTAACACCTAATTCACCTAACAACATAGTCGCCTTATAAATAATGATTATATAGATTCCCCAACAAAACGATAAATAGAGCAATTTTAGAAGTAGAAGTGGACCCAATTAGACTGCTTCTGTGGAGTTTTAATCTCTTCAAAAATTAGGAAACAAAAATATGGAAGTGTTAAGCAAATCCGGGGAAGAATAAAATTAAGTTGTAGAAGCTTTTGCAACAGAATGTTTGGAACTAATTGAGAATGATCTTATTAGAGAATAACGCTAAAGATTTCCTTATAAAACATTTCTATGTGCATTTTTGTGCGTATTAGCAAAAAAACGTAAAAATGTTGCTGTATTAAATTCTAAATATTCAACATCATTCATACCTGCAAGTACTTTTTACGGCGTTTAAATTTTGAAATGGCAATATTACCAGTTCATACAAGAGGTTTCCCTACACAGGTAACATACAAGACCATTGGGTGACGGGTATTTTTGGACGAGAATAGAACATTATTAGCTACTATGATTCATTGGTGTGTCCAATGCTAGAGACACTAAGAATATATTGTAACGAAGGTACGCATGACATAAATTTTCAACACATAAACAAATTTTAAAACAGTTCACAGCATCGGCGACGCCACATTCAACTAGTTCGTGTATTGTGGAAGAAAAGAAGTAATCTTCGACAAACGGGATTTATTAATGAAATTGCTATTCATAGCAGGCATGTTTCGAGAATTTTACCGTCATCTTCAGTGTATCTACATAAAACTAAAGGCATATGTGAATTAACATTATTTGTACAATATTTAGAAACTTAAAATTATAAAACTATATAGTATGATAGTCACACACATTTCTAACATTTAGAATACTATAAATGTTTACAAATTGTATCCTGAAATATGATCTTTTGAGTGAATAGTCCCAGGTTATATTTTTTACAGGAAAAAAGGGTGTAATCAGTTAAATTATAACCGACATTTACGATAAATTGCATCATACTTTGAACAAAACACATAAGCAATTTAAATGATCTTCAGCTTCGTAAGAAAATAGAAAGTTTCAAATTAAACAGTGATCTGAGACCCAGCTCTTGGGCAATGCTAGGATCGACAACATCTTGCGGCAAAACATCGATCGCTGATCAAATTTTAAAAATCTACTTATTTACTAATGTTCAAAATACATCAGCCCGAAACATCGATGTTTGTAAAACTATTTTAGTAGCTTCAAAGATCAGTGTTCGGATGGGGGGGCGGGGCGATTTCTTGTATTGGTGGTCGTACTTATTAATGTATTATTGATGTTTCGCTGACAAAACAAAGTTGAAAAAATTGCGAAACAATTAACAAACGTTATTACGTTATTGGTTCAAGCAAAAATAATAATTATATTATTTTTTAGAAACCGACTAACTTAGTTTGCTTTTTTGGTGACTTTGGAGTGAAGAATGGAATTATGAATATATGAAAACTATTGTAGCTTATTTTTTTTTATATTTTTGAATTTAGAAATAAAACATCACGAAGTAACAACAAATTCGATCTCAAAACATGGATGTTAAAAATCATCGACTGCAATAAATCGATAATAATTATATTATTATTATTATTATTATTATTATTATTATTATTAATTTCTTTAATTAACTCCTTTCTTGTAACTTTTTGTTAATGAATGTAAGTTTAATGTATGTAAGGTTAAGATATTCTGCCACCAAGTTACTATACTTAATTGCAGAATTAACAATAAATCTAATATGTTTATCTAATGTTTATAAATACATCGAGTTTTGTATAAAATATCGATGTTTTGAAAACATCGAATGGATGTCGCGTTCGAATGGATGTCGAATGGATGAACGGTCCGTGGTGTCAAGCTTTCCGCCCAGGCAGGTGACCGCGCAGACGGGCGCTGCGCCGCCTGGCCCAGACGACACGGCGTGGGCGGTGGGGCGTGGGCGGGGCGGAGGTCGCGAGGGAAGGGTCGCCCGACGCTCCGTCGCGCCACGCGACGCGCACCTTGCGCAACGCGGCCCGCCGCCGCCGCCCACGCACTCAAACCCTGCGCTCCAAGCCAGGCATTTCGGCTTCTCCTCAGGATTAGTCCGAAGGTAATAACGTAAAATGAGTGGAGCTGCAAAACCACTTACGTACTCGCGTTGTTTGAAACGGCTACGCCATTTTATAGTTCTATACGATTTTGCAAAATTGTTGCCAACCTGTAAATATTTTCCCGGGAGGGATTCCTACACAGGTCGTCTTAGGTTTAGAACGCTATTCTCGTTACTCAGAAACCACCAGCTTCACAGGTATACACAACCTTTCCGTCGCTATATAAATCAAGCGTTTCAGGCATCTATCCTCAACTACTTCCGGAGCCATTATTGCAGTGTCACGAAGGATTACCTGGAAACGCGACTTGCTGAAGTTGCATCCGAGTTGGGTAATTCTCTCGGAAGGAAGCTTATACTGATACAAGTGGTGACCAATAGTGTCTCGAGAAGAAACGTTGATTAAAACTACAAGAAATTCTTGGTCGTCTCAGTGTACAGTTGCAAACATCTAGGACCTGAAAAGATGTGGATAGTTTTGCACTACTTTTCACCAATTAACATGTTGTGGGATATTGTATATAACGGAGATACATGCATTTTCTCGTGAGACATTTGCCATAGATTGTTAGGCAACTCCAAATGCACAGATGTTAGAAATTTCTTTTACTGGGTCAGAACGTTACCTGTCAAACATCTGTGCTTGAAATAATGTGCGTATAAATAAATACATGCTGAATTGTTTATTTCTAAAGAAAATATTCTTCTGAGTCTATTTTCAAAGTGGAACCTCAAGGAGTTGGAATTAATCTACCCTTCGCCAGCAAAGATATGATAAATTCAAGTAAGAAGCATCAGACGAACACGCACAAAGTTCCAATTCTCGACGAGAATCTCATCTGAAACTCAAGTAAGGCTTCTTCTTACGTGCGCAAAGCGCATCACTTTGAAGAGGTACTTTGTGATATTTATTGTCACTTTCATAATTAAGTGAGTCTTTCTGGCTTGGTAGTGCTCCTGCACGCTAGGTTGTTCGTCACTGAATTTGAGCCTCCTACCCATAGGAGCAATTGAATTATATTTAACGCATGTTTTCACTAATGAATTTCTCTATTGTTCAAGGTTTTAACTATTAGATACCTATTGTTGAGAGATTACCCTTCAAATAATGATATTCATGATTTAACGCTGCGGCCTGTCGTTTGATTTTCTCAGGCTGCTCCCCTGATAATGACTTTGGTAATCGAAATATCTGCTGTATCTTCAATCGTTCTCTTTACTCTACAGTCTATCATTCGAAACAAAGCAAATCGATTCGAAAACGACTCTCAAAATGTAAGGGAAATTTCATAGGCATCACATACCCAATCTCTAATGTTTAACACGAATGTGAGTAAAATAGAGTTAAATTCTAGAATTTTTGCAATTTCTATAAAGCTTTTAGTAATGTGCATTGCCTCGCAAGTATTTGCTAATGCACCAAGGAAAAATAATATAAGGCAACACACTGTAAGAAATAAATTTAACTCATTATATGAGATAAATTAAAGTTAATAGACTTTCTTCAATACTGTTCAATAATATAAGGCAACACACTGTAAGAAATAAATTTAACTCATTATCCGAGATAAATTAAAGTTAATAGACTTTCTTCAATACAGTAAAACACTACGATGGCCTATGGGCTGTAGTATAAGTGATTACTAAGGAGCGATTAAAAGTGAATGGAGAGGGAAGGGTGTCGAAAATCAAGGAAGTCGCCTGAAGAGCCGCCTGCATTTCGAGCGCCGAAGCCCCGTTCCCGCGTGAGTGCGTTACGCAACTAGTGGAGGACCGCGCTGCTCTTCAGCTCTGGAGAAACCCACCTCGGCCCCCGCACTCGGCCGCGAGGGGCAGCGCGCCCACAGGCCGGTTTGGCACTGAACACACACTGAACAATCCATCTCCCTAATCACTCTAATAAACGTACGGGTAAAACCTCTCAGAACTGCAATGATCGTTATTCTAATACTATGTACACTTATGCGGTTATCTACACCACACCGCTCGTTGCTGAGCCAATCTTGCTACTTCCTGACACCGCTAGAAGTATGTTATGGGTCAGGAATGAGCACTCTTCTCAACCTACTCGCACAACTTGGTAATAACTGTATCTTATATCATTAAGAATTCTCTATTTGTGGTAGATTTTTTTTTCTTTTAACTAAATTTCTCGTTTCCTTTTTCTAACTGTATTTTACTTTATATTCTTCCTGCTCATTATAACAAATCTCAACACATGAATTTAAAGTCCCTCGTTTAAACTGTCTTCATCTAATTTTGAGGAACTTCTCTTTTCGAATAGTTCCGATTTTTCTTTTCCACACTCTATTGATGACAGTGTCTCTTCCAGATGACTCTTATTTGCAGCATACACTTTTACAATGTCCAATGCTGCTACAGGTTTTACATGTTGGAATGTGAAATTGAATGTGCCCATCATTCAATTTCTTTGCAGCGTCCTTGAACAAACCTCTCTGCATCTTAGCCTCCTATTTATTTTCGATTTTTCTTAGTTTATGATTTTCTAAATCATTTACTAACTTTCAGTTGCACGCTCTTACCAAACCTCCAGTTTATTGAGGCTGTACACTGTTCAGACGCAATGCGGTAATGAGCCACAGAACTCTTTATTCGTTGGAAAAGGAAGAGTGTAGTTGCAGAACTGGTTGGTGACTACTGACTACGGTCAAGAGCGTTGTGTAGACAACAAAAGTATCCCACTAGCAGTGTATAGAAGTGACTTGAAAGGTATAGCGGTATCAAAGGCGACGGCAACTACAGGACATTGAATCACATTCATAGAGAAGCCAACTATATTGTTCTGTATTTTGTGCAAATTGCCATCTGTATAGAAATCCGAGAGGGCACACACGACAAAACGTTGTTTGTTTTGGTTGTTGAGAAAACATCCCATATCGGCCAATACGACGGTCTCATATTTATACAATTTTAATGGATCTTGCACATTGTTTGACAATGTCTGCATCCATATAGAAATCAAAATACCATCAGTGTAGATGTAATGTGCAAGTTCTCGGTTTTTTCCTACCTTTCAACAGTCAAATTGTACATTCATTATCACCAGTTCATCAACATCACTCCTACCTTCCTTCCAAATATGACCATGAAGCTATGACAAATGCATCCTATTGTACATATGTACATTAAATTTATTATGTGTTCATGATTATTATTTTAATGTAAATTTCATTGAAGTAATGTAGAAATTTCTGACAGTGCACAAAAGTAGCGTCATTGCCAGTGAATAAGGCACATCGGTGTAGAATACGCATCCCTTTTTCAAGAGGGATTTCATTCTTTAATGCTACATTTTATACTTGATTTTTATGTTTATGAAAGGAATGGGAATTGTTACCAGTGAGCAGCAACGATCTTTTCTTCATTTTCTGATGGGAGTTTTTATGATATTTTTCTAGTACGCTTGGAAAGACCGTGCCTTTACATAAATCTACTCACCATGACGTTGACACAACGAAATATTCAACATTCCTTCTTCTTGCAATACTTTTAGCTTGTGAAAAAATAAATTTTGTAGAAATACAACTTCCCGTTTTTCAGTGTAGAAAAAAAATTATTTTTGTCATGGTATGTACTAAACATTCAAGCAGTTACAAAATTCTCATCCTATGTATAAGACACATCCTGTTTTTGGACGAGTTACTGAAGGCAAAGAAGTGCGTCTTATACATCGGAAAATACGGTAATAATGAACATGGTCGCTCACATTTCACTAGTTCTGTGTAATTGTAGTATATTTCTCTTACTGGTGAAGCGAAGTAAATTTAAGATATTTATCTTCTTGTAAAAACTAGTGGCATTTGATAATTACTGTCACTTTCGTAAAGCATGTTTACAGACAATTACCTAGGTAGGTAGAGTGCCTATATATGCAGTTGGTCGCAGGATCTCAGATATGAAGAAGACTGATCACTAGGGAACGGACTTTATTGTAATAAAAAAAGCAAAATATGTACATAAATATGTACTTATTTTTTCAACAATATGTAAGAAAAATTAGGAAATATGTGAAATAAATATTCGTTATAATGTTTACAATTCCATATTTCAAGCGTTCTCCGAGCAGAGTACGTTGCCGATCAGAACTTTACATGGATTCAGAAAGGCTGAATGACAGTTTTACATCTACAGAAGCAATTATTCGCTAGTTTCTTCCGAAACATAATACTTTCGTATTATATACAATGTTGTTTACGAGGAGCTGGAGCTCAAGTGAATAGTACCGTGTAGCATGTGATAGAGGGGGGGGTAAATGGAGCATACTCCCACCCCAACTCCAGAAAAGGGATAAGACAATGATCTGATTTTTTTATCGAATTACGTATGGGGCCTATGAAACACGAGTAAGCACGTGGTTGAAGTTCCTTCTGCTTCACATACTACATCCGCTCATCGTCGATCCCGACTACGCTGTTTCCAAGAAGCAGATGGGGGCGGGGGGAGATAAGTTTGACAATTAATAGGGATTGTCCGGCGTTAATACAAGCGCATTGCGTATTTTTTAAGTATTTCAGTAACTAAGTTAGTTTTCGAGTAACATATATTCTGAACATCACAAGTGAAAAGTTCATTTTCGATCTATAAATATATTAAAATGTAACGAAATATGTAGCTATAGATAAAATATGTAAAAATATGTCTTTATACCAAAATATGTAAAATATGTAAAATAAAAATGGTTCCAATTAGTTCAGAATGTCGTGTTAAGTGTAAAAAATATTAGTGAATGCAGGTATCTTGTCCCTGTAAAAATATGTATTTACATGAAAATCCGTTCCCTACTGATCACTCTTTCTTTTGGGCTTAACAATGAAAATGAGAGTCCGTGTGCTATTGGTCAAAGCAAACCACTGCCACGAAGTGATGACCTCTCTTCTCATACAGGAAGCGGAGGCACCGACGCAGTCATTCAGCTGGTACCGAGAATCCTCCGGCTAACGGGTCTTGAACCAAGAATTCTCTGCTCGACGAAGCTTCAGATGGGAACTTGCAACTACGTACGCTATACTGTCTATTTTCTGTAAATTTTCAGAAACAACTTTGTCACTTTATGACAGACATTTAGAAGAAAATACGTGTCTCATTTGTATAAAAACACGGAGAACCTGTTGGTAGGTGTTGATGATATTTCTATTTTCTTACGATAGTGGGAATGATCAGGTCATGGTCAACTTGCAGATCTTAGTGTCACGGTTAGAAGTAACTGGTATTTTACAGCCTTGAAACATTATTCTGCAAAGCATAAGCAATGTAAAATTCATCAATCATTTTTCATATTTTTTGTTAATTTTTTGAAGATTTGTGGTGATTTATTGTTGTCAAAGGTTTATTTCGCGGATCGTTTAAGTAACATATACAATTATAAACGCTCAAAATCCTGTGATTCTTCTACTTTAGAAAGCATTTTCTGATCAAAACCTGAAAAAGGCACAAAAGTGTAAATAACAATCTTTGTATACTCGTACGAATAATAAAGAACATATTTACACAGCTACCTCCGATTAAACCTTTTGATCAAGTTTCTTTTCCCTGCGTAGTATATGTACCTTATCAAAGACAGAATTTAGTTCACGTTAGATAGAACAATTTTCGAATCTTACGGGTTTTCTTTCGTACATGAATTTTAAAATTTGTTCAACTGCTAAAATTGGAGATGAGCTATTGGGCGTAACGGTCTCATGATAATAATTTAGGATGTTTCAAAGAATTAAAGTTTTAGCTATAAATAACTCAAGCATTTTCGTCTCCTATCAGATCTACGATAACCTTTTAATGTGATGTGTGGATTATAGTGGTATTGTACTATAAGAACTTCATGTCCGTATTCATCGTCGTGAATTAATAAAAATAAATACTGCTCTTACAATATATTCATCACCATCATGTATTGAAAAATATTTCGATTAATTAGATTTGAATATATGAGAAATCATTATGTACACTCATAAAATTAACAAATGTAAAGTTCTATATACGCTTATATTAAAGTGTTTTCTGGCAGGAAGAAACTGAATACACCAACTCTCTACAAATAAATCAAACATATACCATCACATATACCATACATACCATGTGCGTAAGTAAGTTATTGGAGGAATTTAGAAAATGATTTCGAAATACATTTATTTTATCTCGAAACCCATGACTGGGAGCACCTGCTCTGATTGTGGCAATTTTGCTACCATGTGAAATAACCGAGTCTTGAGTCATCTCCAACATCTCTCCGCTTAAAATATGTTTCACTGTCAGAATTACTCCGCAATCGCAGATGAGTTGCTGTTTACTTCTCAGTATGTTTGAAGGGGTTGTTCTTGTATTTCCTATTATTTGTCGAGTATAGCTGGCATATGTTGCTCATTTACTCACTTTCTGTTTGATCGGGTATAGTTTCGTATCAAGGCCATTCCACGTGGTCTGCCATGCTGTGAAGATGCATTTTTTAAAGGAGAATTTCTTGTGTCTTGAGGTCATACTTCAATATCTATTTCTGATTGGTTCTTTGTGCCATTTTTTGCTCGACTTCTTTATTGCCTGGGATATCTATGTCCCTAGGTCACCAAATAAACGTAACTGGTTCTTCTCGCTGTTCTATTATGTCACGATAGAAGAATCATTTGTACTCGTAGTAGTGGCGTCTACAGTCTGGCGTCTGTCTTGGGCAGGGAGGAGTCTTAGCGAGTCTGCACCGATGGCGAATTTTCTTGGATTGACAGTATCGCAAACCTTGCAATACTGCACATACGTGAGACGTCTACAAGTTCGTTTCTAGTGGAAATGATCAAATATTTTGTGTGTCTTCAGTTACAAATGCGTTCCCTACTCCATGTTTTGTTCTTGATTCGTCGGTGTAGATAATTGCCATATACTCTTTGAGAACTGATTTATATCTGACTTTTAAATCTATAGGAAAACGTTCTTTTTTCTTTACACTGGTAGTGTCGAGTCAAACTTCTAGCAGTTTCAGAGTCCAAGATGGAAATTCATATGGTGTATATTTCAAAATTGGTGGTAGAAGATGTGACAGGATCTGGTACTTTTGAATGCGCCGTATTGGCCGGATGAGTAGCAGAAGTTCTTCGATCGTAAATATTTGCCAAGTTGGGTCGAGTCATCAATGAATGGTTTAAATTTTCCGGTAGTGACAATATTTTTGTTTGATAGCTGATTACTAGAATTTGTCGTCTGGAATGTAGCAACATGGTACTGGTTTTACAATAGAGACATGAGGAAAGACTGGTGCGGAACGCAAATGCATAACGAAAGCTTGGAATGTTAATGCAATCTAATTTCCTTAAGCTTCACTTCCTGGTCTTCCCTTCCTGAGGAATACACCGCACACCCATAATCGATTTAGGCCATTACTACAGGTTTTGTACAGACTGAATAAGATGTGTCTATATGCTCCCCAATTTACATGCGAAATGCATCAGTTTGCGTTCAAAACTGTTCAGTATGTAGACAAAATATAGTCTAGATGCTGTTTCCAGGTTAAATGACTCTCAAAGATCAAATCGAGAACTTTTGCCGTTTCATTGTACACCCGTTGAACACCATTTAGCGGCAGATCTGGATCTCTGTATCTTTTGCGTTTCCTTCGAAAGTGAACGCATTGGGGTGTAGCTACTGCAAATGAGATCCCTAAGTTTTTTTACGTTCTGTACTAATGTATTTTTGTAATGCAATGTCAATTTGATCATTGTTGATGATTTGGCTGAATAAATTAGAGCGATGTCACCTACATACGAGGTTGTATTTCCCAACGGAGCTCGTACATGGATTTCCCAGCGGATGATTCCCTACCGTCAAACATCTCGTTGATCGCTGTGATATAGTTCAATGAGATGATGATAATGATGAATGAAAAGCCTTGGAAGTACTACATCATTCTCTTGTGCGTAACTTTCGGAGATGGACTGTCAAACTCGAACGTGGAAGGATCTGGTACTAAAGAAGCTGGATATGAATTTTGGAAGATTTCCTCCGATTTTCCAGTTAAGTAGCTGTGGATGTTATATCTCTAGGTATTATCAGAAACTTTTTCTAGGTCAAAGAATACAGCAACCATAGGTCTTCTCTAAACAAAAGTGCTCTGAATCGCGTTTGCGAGTTACATTAGCTGGTCGCTGCGAGAGGGATGTTGTCGGTTTCTACACTGACATATATCCAGGAGGTTATTTACTTTACGACACCATGGTAGTTAGATGCTGACCATTTTTTCTAAGATTTTTCCTAGACAGAACGTTAATGATACCGGGTGAAAATTTTCAGGTTTCCAGGGGTCTTTGTCAGCGTTTAAAAGTGGAATTATTATCGCTTATTTCCAGCCTTTGGGGTATTACCTTGTGTCTAGATGTTATTATATATGTTTAACAAGATGGACAGTATTTTTTTTGGCAATCGACGTAGTAGGGGATGTTGTCTGATCCGCTACGGGGTCTCCAGCTACATTTATGGTATCTTATAATTCTCCCCATGTGACAAGACCGTTATATGATTTATCTGAATCGGTTGTAAAGTCTAACGCTTTTTCGTCTTCTTGCTGTTTCTCAAGAAAGTATTCAGAGTAGCTGCTTGTGTTGCTGACTTTTGAATAGAGACGCTGAGGCATTGGCTATTGCGTCCGAGTTGCAGATTAGTTGTCCTTCGTGTTCTACGCATGTTATAGGACTGAAAACATTTTTTCCAGATATTGTCAAGATTTTCTGTCATTTTTATGTATGACCTTGGTCCGAGTTAGATTGTCACGTACTTCTCCCAGTATGATCGTTTTGCTGTTAGTATTGCTCTACGAGCGAGTGCGCGCAGTCCCTTGAAAGCATTAAGGTTGTCTTGGGTCGGTGAACGCCTGTATCTACTAAAGGCTATTTTTTCTCCCTTATTGCTTCTTTGGTCTCCAAATTCCACCATGGTACTGGAATCCCTCATGGGCGGCAACTAGTTTTTTGGTTACGGCTACCGCTAGTAGAGATGTATTGTGATGCAGGATATGTGTTGCTGATCAATACGGCAACACCACCTAGTTTGTCTATCAGGTTCTACGTCACTGAGGAAGATCTTATAACCTCTTAAAAAGAAACGATCTTCTGGCTTAAAATGAGTTTCTTGCAGGCACACAAACATTGGTGTGTGACTGCCGAGTAACAATTACAGCTCACTAAATACAGCCGTTTTGTTCCATTGAATAATATTTTATATTTCATTGAATACTCGAGTTGGCTTTATGCTGCCATATGACGGATGGATCCTGCTTATTCTCTTAGTTTTACTTTAGGCCATCCTTTCTTCTTTTTCTTCTCGCGTGGTATTTTGCTTGGATCGATGGAGTTGATATCGGTGTTATTTTCCACAATTAACATCGATCTTGTTTGTGAGTTAGGGGTCGTGTTCTGATCATTGGTGTTGGATTTTTTCGTTTGAGGGCACAGAAAGTTCACTTTTGGAGGACAACAAGATCGACTTCGGTAGCCGTCTGCAGGGTATGACTGCGGCGGCAGCCATTGGATTTTTTCCGCCACATTTGGTGTGGTGTTGAAGATTGGTTTTGTCTTATTTCACTTTGAATATTTGTATTCAATTCTTTTGTGCTAATTTTGTTGTAATATTCATTAAAACATTTCATATGCAGAGAGTTAAATGTAGGCATTACTTCTTTTACTAGTGATGAAGGCAAAGGTGTGCGTTTAGTAACTGCTATGTATGTGTCTTTGTTTTTCTTTTCAGAGCATATCCTCTTTTGCATCAGGATAGCTGATTTTTTGTCTCATCAGGATAGCGGATTTTACTTCTTGTATTGCTTCCTCCTGCTTATAGATTGGGCAGTTCCTTGACCTTGATAAAAGCTGTCTGCTGCAATTGATGCATCTCATAGGATCCATGCTTGGGTCATTATTATGAAAGTGCTATTCACAATGAGACGCTTTGATTCTCGCACATCTCGATGCTGTGTGTCCAAAAGCTAGCACTGAAAGCACGACATCGGTTGAGGAACGATATATTCGTACGATCAGACGTTAGATGCCAGCTTTAATCTTCTCTAGCGAAGTGCTACGGTTGAATGTCAGGATATGGGATGCCGAAGGAATTGTCTGCTCGTCCCACCTCATTGAGGGAACCACCGTAGGCTGTTAGCCTACGACCGACAATGAATCTCTGCATACACTTCACTGCAGTTTAGTAAGTCTCTTCAAACTACCACTCCTCTGCAAGTAGCGTGACCTCCTGCGTGTACTATGAGCACCTACTTCATCATTGATAGTGCCTATTTTGCTCAAATCTAACAACTTTTTGCGTTGATTGTCATTAGATGTTTGTATTATAAGTCCAAATATTTTTTATCTTTCTCACGGCAGGTCCAGCAGAGGTGCTAAAACGCTTTTCTATTAGAAATGCGCTTACTTTTTCAAAATTTCCTTTTCTTTTAACTGTGAGATATTTTGGTTCCACTGCTGTCTTCTTGACCAAGAGATCAGGGTTTACGTTTCTTCCAGTTTTCATTCTTTTTGGGAAATAATTCTCTTCTGAAGTCAGGACTGTTTTCTGGACGAGGGTTTTAAGGGATCCCCCTACTCTGGGAATGCATACGAGTCCCACGAGTACAGCACAAAAGATAGACCACTACAGCAGAGCCCACAGGCACTGCAGCTAGGACAGTCTTACAACAGGGTGCGCCCTGGTAGTACCATGAGGCCTTTGTTTTCAACTCACTGACGTAGGCTTCGTAGATCGGTTCCATGGAAATTCTTTGCTTCATGGCTTTATTGGAAATTCAGGTGGTTTCTAATAATAAGACAAGTATTGAAGATAATTGCCTTCTACATATTGTACATACTGTTAACACCCAAGTGAAAAAAACCTAGTGCTCTAAGCGTTATTTTCGGTTTCCCTCCTGCGGCTGATATTATTATTGGCAGAGTTTTCATTTCGTTGCAGTTCCACTGAAATGCGACTTCATGGGGGAGATCGGTATACTCCTGGATCTTCTCTTGATGTTTTGACGATATTTTGTGGGTGTTGGATATTGGTATATCAGTAAGGAAAGACTACTGATGGTTTCTGTCAATGTCTGTTATATCGTGTTTATTGCCGCCGTCTTCTCCGTCAGTGATAATGGACCGATGTCAGTAGAGAGTGGGCTCACTACTTTCAAGTACGAACCTATTTATAATATAGGAAGGAAGTGGCGAGTATGCCCGTTTTCATTGCTATTTATTATTATTATTATTATTATTATTATTATTATTATTATTATTATTATTATTATTGATCTTTTCGTGTTTCCGGGCGCGTCAACTGCTTCGGTCATTAGTCCCATCAGTGTAGTGCATGTTTTTTCTCGAGAGATGGCAGTGATCTTCCCCCGCTGGATGGCGAGATCCGGCAACGACCTACCGTCGGCTAGTGGGGTTTCCCCTTAACCAGGACTCTCCCACCAGCGGGACACCACCCCAGCCGGGACAAGCTCCAAACTCCCGACCGGTCTCCCGGAATATGTGATAGTGTGGTGGATGTTAGTGTAAGTGTGTGTGTATGGGGAGAGGATATGACAAGGAAGAGGAAGGACAGATCGCGCGCGGTCCGTGACCCATTTGGTAGGGTACTGCTCTGGTATTCGCCTGGTGTTGATCGGAGAAACCACGGAAAACTACCGATCAGAACAACCGGCCGCTAGAATTTTCCTCCAGACAGCGACTAAATTCGACCTAGCTGAAAAGCTAGTGTCGAAAATCCTGCCGCCGTCAGGACTCGAACCTAGGACCTCCCGGTCAGAGGCGCTGCAGTGACGTCAGTTGATGCACTGAGCTACCGGTTATTATTATTATTATTATTATTATTATTATTATTATTATTATTACATTTTTCTTTATTATTAATGTTCTGTGAGAGGCTTGTGTTTTAACGGCTACTTTTTTACAGTCAGGCGTGTCCATAAACACGTTGCTTTCTCTTTATACTTTGTGACATAATAGACAGCACTTGTTCAGTAGGAGGAACATTGTAAATGTTGGACTAGTTCTTCAAAAGAAGAACACTGACTCTTTGGAAAGAGCCACAATTTCACAAAAGTTCAAAAGTTATGAGTTTTCTACACCACAAAACAAAATATGGATGTATCGTACATACAGAGTTAGTTTTTAAGTATGTAACATTCTCTTTTCAATTATATTGCAAATTATTCTAATGCATGGTGCTCACCCCTCCATTGGTGTTCTCTGTGTTCCAGAATGACATTGGTATAAGGCCGTTAAATACTTTTCTTAATACGGCCGTTGGAATCAACAGCTGCCGTCCGTTACGGAACCAGGTGATCTTCAAACTACTTATTGAACTTTAAAAACAAATGACAAACATAAGTAACACACACATAAACATAAATAACACACACCAAATAATTTCCAACAGTTTAATTTATTTATTCTAATTTTTACTTACAATTTCTCTTTGTAGTAAAGATTAATATTGAATGAACAGTTTTTATTAATTTCCAAACTTTCACAAGAAGTGGAAGGGGCTGACGTCGATGTACTTGAATCAGCAGACGTTGATACAACCTCTGTACTGATTCTGTTTCGAAATTTTAATAGTTTTTGATACCGATTGTTCAATGTATTTTTCTGTCACTAACGAGGATTCCCAAGTTCCAAGTTTTTTCATCGGGAGCGGATCATATCCGTTTTTTGAATAGCATTGTGGTCATTGATTGTCGGAAACAATGCCCTGTATAGAGTTCAGGAGAGTCTAATTTTAAAAATTCCACTATTTGTTTCGCAGTATCTCCTATTGTGTGTATACCCACAACTTATTTAATGCATTTTCCATTTCTATAACGTACGAAAAAGCCTAGCTTCTATTTCAGACGGGCGTAGGTCAGCATATATTTTTTACAACCCTATACGCATTGAATGGAAGACCTTCTTAGGGAATTACAAACATTCTATTTTTTCTTTCTTTGTTTTCGTGCATTTCAGCGTAACTATTACTCCGTTCCACGTGATTTCTTTTGAATACTAACCTTGATATGTCAACACTTTTGATAAATAGTGAACATACTTTCAATATAGTTTCAAAATTTTGCCCCCAACGACGTGGGAGAGTATGTCTCAGATTTTCTATGGAATATCCCAACATAACTGTTTCATTTACTTTGTCAATATTCTTACATTGACGCCAGTGATAAAAATATTGACGTTATTTCTCCCACCTTATATTGATTTTCACGGGAAACAAGTCGAAAATTGCATGACTTGAAATTTCCAAAACATCTCAGAAATATTCTCCATCCTGAAATGTGGAACTGGTGTTACATGCGTGTAGAAACAGAACTGCCGCGTCTCAAGCGACAATCGAATCGAAATGAAAGACTCCTGCGCCTGAAACCACAATTGAATCGAATTGAAATTGAAGATGACTTTGCACTACTACGTATTAAAAACAAAGTTACTTATTTTATTACTTTCTCGTATACATACGTATATGCGAAGTAATAAACGTTGTATAAAGAAAGTTATCTAATACTACGGAAAATCGATTTCAAGATTTCAATAGAAATACATGTTTTGGGGTTCCCTGATGAATGTGTTTTTTTCAAAACGTCCGTGCGTCGGTCCGTCTGTCTGTGAGCAGTAGTAGCACCCTAAACCACACGTACAATCTTTTCCAAATTAAAAAAAAACTGCCAATTTGACTCTAGTAGAAGCTTTAAAATTTTGAAAAAAAATTCTTTAGAATTTGGGAGTACTTTACTTTTAAATTTTTTAAAATTTAAAGGGGCCAATTTACACGATTCACTCTGAATTTTTAAAAATTGCAAAAGCTTGAATTTTTTTCGACGTCTTCCTACCACTACAAAATTGAAGACAGAGATTTTTCCATCAAATGAAATTTGTTGTGCATTAATAGTTCTTTCAATAAGGTCACGTACATTGTTTCAGATATGTTAGTATTTTCGTGCAATAGTGCGTGAAATATTTGCAATTTAAAAAAATTACAAAAACAATATTTTCTCAAAAACGGCTTTTCTCTTTAAATTTTTGTTAGGGGTAATGTCAAATGTACCCTATGCGAGGATATAAACCACAAAATGCTTTATTCGTTTTTCTTCAAAAAATACAAAAATTTAATTTTTTGGCGTCTGTCATACCGGTAATAATTACATTATAGGCAATTTGTTTAAATTATTATATTTATGAAAAAATATGCTTTAAATAAAGTCAGACAAAGTTTGTCGAAAACTCAAGAATTTTCTGTTAAAATGATCTCAAAATTCCACATTTTCAGAAACCCTCCAAATTCCATTTTCTCAAAAATGGCTCCAATTTTTTTCGTCAAACGTTTCCAATGGAAAATTGCACTGTTTAATATGCCGTAAAAATTAGTATGGGTTTTCAAAATGTACACAAATGTTTTTTTTAAATATCTCTCACGCCATTCGTATGCACATTTCCATCGATTTGTATATATTATTGCATTTGTGAGTGGATGTGCTTGAAATTACTTCAAATGAAGTTTTTAAAACACAAAAGATTGCCGTGAAAAAGAGTTTCAAATTTCGCATTTGGAGTATTGCTTAATCGCCATTTTCTTAAAAACGGCGTCAAATTTTTTAATTAAAATTTCTATTTTGGACGAGATTTCACTCTCCTTAAATAATCTTGAAGTAATATTTCGGTTGAAGTTATTAGAAAAGCAAACATGATTGAAAATGTCAACAAAAAAAAAAAAGTTTTTTGGGCGATGATAGATGTCAGCAGGCCAGAGAATGGAGCAAAACTTACAGCTAAACCACACCAAGAATATTAGAAAAAATGGTTAACGAGAAAGTCTGTATCAATTTGTAGCACCTGTAGTTTTTTCTTATAAGAAGATGGTATTACGAAAACTATTGAATGACACACGGTCAATAACAAATAGCATACTTGTTTGGTTACAAACCTTGGCAATAAACTTCAACTGCCTCTGTTATTTGGTGTTTATTGGCCTAATTCCGTTAATAACTGTGTCCGTTTTTCTCGACTTCCGCTTCGTAGTTTTGGTGATTGTAGACGGTGTTGATTTGGCGGCGCGCCGGTAGCCGCCCCAGGGCGACGTGGAGGGGCGCTCCTCTGATGCGCGTCGCAGCCGCCCGAGGCGCTTCGTGCGCTGCTTGCAGCTGGCGCTCTCCTCAAGCGCTCGGGTCGCGGGGTCAGCATGTGCTGGGAATGCAGATTGCTGTCGCCGCAGCTCCCGGGCATATATGCCATTAGCTTACTCAATTACTTGTAGGCCCTCGACTTGTTTTCCGAAGCGTGTGGTAGTGCAGTGCATACAAGTGAGTGTGTGTGTGTGTGCAAGGGGAGAGGGGATTGGACAAGGAAGAGGTACGAATGATCGCGTACGGACCGTCGCCGGTTGTTAAGTTACTGCTACACCAATCATCTAGTGTTTCTTGGAGAAAACAGAAAACGTACCGATCACAGCAGCCGCTGTTAGAATTCTCCATCAGCTAGCGGCTGAATTCGACCTATATTTGCGGATTCGGTGGTATAACGGACAACGTACCGGATTATTGTACCCGAATTTGCGGGTTCAAACCCGATCTAAGAGGTGGATTTTTAAGGGCGAAAAATCCTTCGTACGCCTTCCTTTGGAGGGGAAATAAAGCTGGCTGTCCCATGTAGTAGATTTACTGCATGTAAACGATCCTCAAGCCTAAAAGAAGACTCTAAGCAAAATTGAGATCCGCCTGTTTCGTCACCCAAAATAATACCTCCTTTCTCCGCTAGGTGGTGAAAGGAGCGTAGCAAAATTTGCGTGGTTAGACGGAAGATCGGGCCTGATGGCCCGAGTCTCACCACGTAAAATAAGGCATTAACTAACTAACTAACCTAGGTATGCAGCTGGTGTGGCAAATCCCGCACCATCAAACCCTAAAACTTCCCGGTAGGTGCCGGTTCTGACTCAGCCAGTGCCCATTATAAAGAAGGAACCGTTACATCAACCGATAGTAGCAGATGCGCCGTCTACATTTTTTGCTCTTTGCTCATCCCAGACCACAGATTCTATCGAAAACGATGAATAATACCGGAATGTTTACTGTTCCTGCTGCGAAGTATAAAAGACGGGTACACCTTCCCTCTCGCTGGTGCATCGTGAGAGGTGGCGCAATAAAATTCAATCAATAGATGCCTTCTTTGTGAAGTGACAGGCGGGTTTGGAAAGCTCAAAAGGTGAAATTGCGCGCTTGGCGTCGAACAGTGAATTGCGCCGATCGCAAGGAACACGGTCCGGTCCTTGCGCTGCGCCCGAGGGCTATGGCGTGCACGCGCGTCAGCCAGGCGGTTTCTCCCGCGCGCACGTCTCCCGTCACTCGCGCCTCGCGCACCAGGAAGAGCAAAAATGCAGATAGAAGCACATGGTTCTTCTGGTTTATTTCTGCAAAGTAGTAAATTAGGAGCGTCATGCCACATGGCCTCGCAAGGCACGGGCTTGGCGCCGCATATGCGGACACTCACTAAGGCTCTTTCTGATTAGAAATCGTGGAAGGCGTGGATGTTTTCAGATCTGCTTCTGACATGTCACATATAACCAATATTCCACTATCACTTCTATACCCTAATTCTTCCATAATACCGAATCAATAATGGTTTGTGATATGTCTGGATGATTGAGGAAACTCTCGATGCGTATAGTCACAATCATGGATCAAGCATCGAGATGAGATCACCGCCTACCTCGGGCATATACATTCATCCCTGGGAATAAGTCTGAATCTGACGTTTCCACAACAGATACGTTTAGTCTCTTTTCGTCTGTTTTTCTGTTGAACATAATCTTCTTGTGAGAATAATCGATTGAACTTATTTGATGGTAATAAATTATCCCAAGTCATTTTTGTAGTGTAAATGTTCAGACAACTCGATTACTCTTGCTAGGTTTTATTACTTTATAATATTTACCTGACTTTCCTCCACAAACGTAGAAAATGAGTAGAGTAGTGTGAAGTCCTCCATTAGTAGAAGTCACGTTCCTAAGGACTACTTTTGCGTGATATTTGAGGACCCCCATGGATTGATTGATTGATTTTTTCGTGTTTCGCGTCAACTGCTTCGGTCATTAGTCCCGTTAGTGTTGTGCATGTTTTTTTCTCGGGAAATGGCGGTGATTTTCCCCCACTGGATGGCGAGATCCGGCGCCGACCTACCGTCAGCTACCAGGGTTTCCCCCTAACCAGGACTCTCCCACCAGCCGGGCACTGCCACAGCCATGACCAGCTCTAAGCTCCCGACCGGTCTCCCGGAATATGTGGTAGTGTAGTGCATGTTAGTGTAAGTGTGTGTGTAAGAGGAGAGGATAGGACAGGGAAGAGGAAGGGCAGATCGCGCGCGGTCCGTAGCCCGTTTGTTAGGGTACTGCTCCGGCATTCGCCTGGTGTTGATCGGAGAAACCACGAAAAAACACCGATCAGAGCAGCCGGACGCTAGAATTCTCCTCCAGCAAGCGACTGAATTCGACCCTCATGGAGCTCTTCAGTGAATCAGAAAGCGGAAGTGTCCGTGGAAGGCAATTTATTTGCCGAAAGCTGGCTGTGGAAGGAAGTGAGACTTCGCAAGGCTCAGTTAGTCATTCATGTTACACAACCAATTACAGAGGTAAAAGACCGCCGCCTTCCGCGACCATAAAACCAAGATCCCACCTCTTATTGCAGCACCCACGACATAGCAGAGCGGTACTGAGTGATGTTGCTACTTCCATTACCAAGAGATGCCCCTCTTGCAGTTCATAGCACTATGACATAATTAAAGACGAATTTTATCTTTCTGGTAAGTTCGAACGAAACAAAGTTTTGCACTATATTATACAAAGACATGTTTGAATTCTCCCATAAGCCTGAGAGTTATGTCAGCGGTAGCCTAGCTTCTGGTAGGAACTCCCTTGCTCAATAGGTTGAAGGTAAGGGGTCAGACAAAGAAGTACTCCAAAGGAGAACCTCATCGGCATTTTCGAAGAAGAAAGGGGAATTGATGAAGATGGGGGAAGAGGCGCCTGGAACACTTAACCGCAGCGTCTGATCCGCAGCGGGCGTCTGCAATCAGCTGTGTCCACGTTCGGGGTGGCTGCATCCATCGCGAGAAGTAAATAGAGAGAAAGTGTCATGAAACTTTGGACTCCATGTCATCGGCCCATGGACGTAAGAAGAGAAACTGGATTGGTACACCTTGCCACTGATTAGAGTGGAGGTCCGTACCGTGCATATCCCGCAAAGAAGGCTGCCTTCAGCAGTCCCTGGAAATTCTGTAGGGTTTAGTAATGCCGACTGATTATGTAAGGAACCCTTGGTGGGCCCTGAGGGGGATGTTCCGAGGCAATAACGGATGGCAGGAAATAACATGTTAAGTGTGATATGTAAACTAGAAATTGCTTCCTGTAATGTGGCGCTTTTATTTTGCAAAAGCGAAAAACGGGGGCTCAGAAATAGAACTTTCAATATATCGAGAGAGCGAAACCCGGATATGAGACCTACCCTAGATTCAAAGGCGTTTGCCACCGAACGACAATGCGTATTTAGCATTGGAAACTTCACAGCAGAACAATTGGTTCAGACTGACATTCAGGGAAATGGGAGTATGTTTCTTGACCGAACTATCTACGAGAACTTTTAGAGCCATCTAGATTCCCTGAAATCGATGCTCCTATTCTGGCTATGAATCGCACGATATAGATATGATGTGAAATCTCCTTCGACGCGAGATAGAACGAGTTGATCTACTTCCACTCCAATCTCGTGTCCCGTTAAGGAGAATATACGAAAAAACTAAGGCTAAGAGAGTGATAGAGACAGTTAATTCGGTGTTAAATGAGGTGATACAGACCCCAGGTAGAGATCTAGGTGCTACCAAAATCAATCACATGGCACATGCAACTGAAATTTCAGATAATTTTGGGGCCATCCAATAATTCTAATGGCTGAGAGCTAAAATGAATAACTGTTCCGAATCCCTATGGACGGAGAGAATTATAAAACGGATTACGAACTCTCAGCTTGAAATATCACTCTTAGCTGAGGCACCTTCTAAACAAACGCACACCTCTAAATTTCAAGTAAGAATATTCCATGTTGAGCAACAATACCAAATTAAAAATGTCACAAGCAGACTAATAGTAGCTGTGAAACGAAAAGAGAAAATCCAAGCATGACTCAACAAATTAGACATTACTAATGTAGAGAAGATTTCTGTGAACAGGATCGGTTGTGTGAAACACGCGAAAAGATTCTATCACAATCTGACTCAAAAAATGAATGGTAATGCTGTACATCCTCCAAAAGATGACATCGAAACTTTTTGGGAATGAATCTGAAAAAAAAACCAGCAGATCCTACAACAAAGGCGCATTTTAGCTCAAATCTGAAGTTCATGCTGCCGATGAACTTATGGAAGCAGTAATCTGACCAATATCACATTTGTTTTACATGGATGTAAAACAGCTAGATTGCTTGCTTGTCAGCTAGGTCGAATTAAGTCGTCTGGAGAAGCCTAGCGGCCGGCTGGTCTGATCGGTAGTTTTCCGTGGTTTCTCCGATCAACGCCAGGCGAATGCTGAAGCAGTGCCCTAACAAACGGGCCACGGACCGCGCGCGATCATTCATTTCTCTTCCTTGTCCTATGCTCACCCCTTACACACACTGACACTAACATGCACTACACTACCACACCTGCTGGAAGACCGGTCTGGAGCTTAGAACTTGTCCTGGCAGGGGCGGTGCCCCGCTGATGAGAGATACCTGGTTGGGAAAACCTCGCTAGTCGACGGCAGTTTGGCGCCGGAGCTCGCGATACAGTGAGGGAAGGTCACCGCCACCTCTTGAGAAAAAAACACCCAGTACACGTACGGGACTAATGACCATAGTAGTTGACACACCCGGAATCACAAACAAATAATTAATCAAGCCAAATAACTGGGCATTTAAAAATGTGAGATCTAGAACGATGCAGTGAAATAGAGAATTCTCTGTGAGTATTACAGTATAGTGACATTTGTCCTGCAGTACGCTCTGAACTCAGGGAATAAAATATCTGCAATTGGTAGTTTCGCGGTGTCTGTAGCCGAATACGGTTTCGGACTAGTGGACTAGACTGGGCAAGAAATTTGAAGCATGATTCGAAAAATGAGAAAACTGCTTACACACCATCATGTCGTCCATCCTCGAGCTGATGTATGTACTATGCTCAAACGTTTTCTTGATCCTCCAGCTCCCTAGTTCTGGTCCAGCCCGGAATAGCACGGCCCGGTAGAAAATATGAGCTCCACTCGGAACATCACGACTCAGTTTTCAGTACTGCCCACCTTCGTCTTTGACAATGCTGGGTTTTCAATTTTCGTTCTGTCTTTCTAAATACTTGTGTTATTTACTTATTGTTACACAAGAGTTTCTATAACTATTAATTATTCTTCAGAATTTTAAAAAATCTTGCTATCTTTCTCATTGTTGTCAAGGCGCGCTATTACGTTGAGTTTTCTGTCAATGAAGTTGACAACACTGCACTATCAGACAGAATCCGCCTCTCCCCGCACTCCCCACTGTGGAGTATCAAGAAAAAGTGCACGATTAGTAGACGTTACGTGTCACGTCAGGAAGGAGGAAGAGGCTTCAGACAAATTGGAGAATCCTGGCACAGTGTTGGTTGGTTGATTGGTTGGTTGTTAGTGATTCCGGGCGATTTAAGATCAGGCGTGCAGTATACGTTTCTCAAAATATCTCAAGACTAACTGAATTTGGCGTCGCTGACGCTTTTAATTTTCTTCGGTTGTTTGACTTTTCTTTTTGTTTTTTCTTTCTTCATTTCAGAGTTCCCTTTGTTCAATTTAGATGTCTTCTCAGCCATGCCAAATAATCACTTAATGTTCTCAATTATTTTGTAATACTGAGCAGTATTTCTACCTTTAGCTTTCCTGAACTTAGGTAATGTAAATGTTTCATAAAACTGACTTTGTCAGGAATTATTTCGAAACGTTTTTCTTAAAATTTGTCGAAGTGCATATTTTTAAAATAAATCAGAAAATCACACGACGTTGTCGGTAAACACGCGTTTATCTGTTGCACTTCCAGATCCCTTGGCTTATCCTGATTTCTCGTATAAAAATTATCTTCTCAATATTCTTTGAAAACATAACGCTGATCCCCGCAGCCCAGACGCAGCGATGGCTCGATTACACCGCTATGCTCTTTTCGGAGACGTGCAACCACGGTCGTCTGATCCGGGCAACTCAATAGGCCCTCCACTCATTTACTTCAATTTCCCTCAAAGGAAATCCTTCGTTTTTGTATTCTCTTATTCTCGGTCTTATAAGACTTCGTCTACGTCTTCCGCTACGATTTCCTCTACGTTTTGGTCTTGGTCATGCCCTTCGTATTGCCCTTCGTCTTGCCCTTCGTCTTGCCCTTCTCTTTCCACTCCTCTTCGTCACTCGCGCTTCGTCTCTCGCTCTTCGTCTCTCGCTCTTCGTCTCTCGCTCTTCGTCTCTCGCTCTTCGTCTCTCGCTCTTTGTCTCTCGCTCTTCGTCTCTCTCTTGGTCCCTCACTTCGTCTCTCTCTTCGTCTCTCTTTTTATCTTCATCTACATTGGTATTTTGAGATTCTGGAGGTTAATCAACACTAGCTACATAGATCTCTTTAGGTGGTGTTGGTTTAATTCCTGGCATACTCACCAAGATCGCTGCGCCAAAACATGAAAGAACACGTTATTGGAAATTTTTGAGAATTATTTGACCAGATCCGAAAACAAATTATCAGTTCCCCATCAGGAGACAGACACGCGTCGAATGACGCGACCTCATATGTCTCGATTGCACGGGAAGAGGTCCAGCCACGAGTGGAGGAAATCGAACGCACACACATCTCGGGAGTGATTCAAATACTGAATAGGGATGACTATTTCACTCATGTCTGTGCATGTAGTAAGTAACCAATGCTAAGCAAGAATCTGTTCAGATTAAAACAGATGTCTATCTCCATATGATTATTGCTTTGTTT
This sequence comes from Teleogryllus oceanicus, assembly GCA_964035755.1. NCBI lineage: Eukaryota > Metazoa > Arthropoda > Insecta > Orthoptera > Gryllidae > Teleogryllus > Teleogryllus oceanicus. The sequence goes on along the minus strand of CAXIVR010000002.1, from coordinate 48,008,928 downwards.
ACCTGTTGCACTCCGCTGTAACTATACGTACTTTGTTTACTTTTTTAAGATAAAGATCGCAATTGATTTAGATCCATAATAGCTTGTGAGCATCCAAATAATATTGAAAGGAGTCGTTTTGGTAATATTTAAAACTCTCTGCAAAATAGCGACCATCCTAGTGGTTCATCACTGAATCATATTTAGTTTTATTTTAAATGTTTAGGTGTTATCCACCTTGCTTGGGCAAGACCCACTGAGGGTGGGAAAATATTGTTCCCGAAAGTTACTTCAGGCATACAATAAATATATATTATTTATTTTTATTATTGTGATTTGATTATCCCCATATCTATAATGGATAACTACAAGATATCGGCTGATACAATGATAAAATTGTTGAAAAAATAAAAAACATTGAAATAACTTACTGCCCAAGCAATGTGAGTTATGCCGAAACACTGAACTCCGAAAGTTACTTTGGGCATAAAATAATATATTCTTTATTTTTATTATTGTGATTTGATTATCCTCATATCTATGAATTCAAACCGGTCGCACGATAGCGGACAAGAAACCGGATATTGTTACCTGAGATTTGTATAAAAAAACTTTCTACTTTTAGATGTAGCTGTGTTTTCAAAATGTCGAAACCAAGGAGGTCCAGAAACGTCTTAAATACAAGAGTTTGAAAATCGTTATTAGCCGAATGTGGGGCTTCAAAGTACAAATCGTCCCGAAAGTTATTGGAGCTCTGGAATTGGTTCGCAAAATTTGCCTGGCTAAACTCTCCAGCCATTTAAAAGACTAGGAAACTAAGACAACACATTGCATTATTGGGAACAGCCCACATTTTGCGCACAGTATTGAAGAGTCACCGACAGTCCTTAAATCTGCTTCTTAGGAAGCTGGTTGCAACCCGGAATAGATTTTATTACCAACCGACTTATAACATCTTATCTTAGAGGAATAATAATAATAATAATAATAATAATAATAATAATAATAGAAAATCCCAATTTTATGAGACAATAAAATTACTCATCCTTTGATTTTTAAATTTTTTAAAACGTAAAAACCCTTCCAACACAAAATAACACGCACAATATTCTTGCTATTTACAGGTTATTATTATATTATATAACATTATGTTCATCATTGTTATGTACAAGGAAATCAAGGTGAGAGACAATAGTTCTTTCATAAACAATTTTATTATAGCCAAACCACAATCCAAAAATCTAGTCCAGAAATACAGCCAGGTCAAAAAACAAAGTTCCAGGAGATGTACCTATTCGAAGCAAATTTATAGTCCGACGGAGAATCACTACCGTAGCACGCACACATGAACAAGAACTATCAACTCACACTAAACACTCTATCAGCTTCCTAAACAGTCACTGCCTACCGCCCCGGCCCGGGGCCCTTATATACCCCGAGGCACCGGGGCGAGTCTCTCACTTGCCCCCTCCGTGGCGGGGAATCGAGGGAAGGTGCCCCTTCGGAGACCGCGTTGCCGACGCGGTCAACTGTATTTCAACTGTCTCAAAAATAGGGATGTATTGTTATTAATTACCTTTGAATTACTTTGTACTCATTGATCCTGTCTGTGTACCTGGGTATGTTGTGGTATCTCTCTAATCAACATATTTGCATGTGTTACACATTCCGTACAGTGTCCTGATGGAGGATTTTTTCTTATTGTGAATAGTGGTTTTGAAACTCTCAATAAGGTTAAATTTTAGATTTAGGATTATACTTTATGTAATAAATAGTAAATACTCGCTAGGGGGCGTCACGCACATCGAACCCTCGGTCTCGATCGGCCCTCGCCACAGGCAGCGCTTCATTTTCAACTTAAGGCTACCGTCGCATCAACTTTGCATTCTTCCTCTTGCTGCACCTTTTTCAAGACGAAAAGGTGCAATTGATGTCACGTTCGTCATCGTTGACATTTTTATTTCCTGTTCCGCTTTGCCTAAGCGGGCTCTTATGACGCTGCCCCCGCCGCCGCCTTGGCCTCCAGCCCTGGCCCCCTGACCGATGCCCCGCCGCCGGCTCCACGCGCGAATCCCGTGGACGGCGCACTCGGAGATATACGCCTGCCACTGGCAATTGTTTATCAGCCTCTTGTACTATCTCGAAATTGGCAATGGGACAGTGTCCCGGATGTATTCTTAGACCTTGAGAGCAATTCTTGTTCAACCAAGAACGTGAAAGGACACATTCCTTTACATTAAACACAGCCAATAGAGTGCAATCTTTTCCTTTGATCAAAAAATATAAAAATCAGTGAGCCACGTATTTTCTCGCCTTATTTGTAATGCTTTGTAATATTTTAATTCTACCTACATCCGCAAAAGAATTATTAACATTCAACACTCACATGTCCGTGAAGTTGGCACCGACATCACAGCGAAAACCACTAAACCATTACCATTCGTTGGTACCCAGTTGTTCAACAACATTCATTTGCACCAAAACCACCAGTCCAGGAATTCGACTTCTGCTCATTCGCTTCAGGAGACTGCATCAGTTCTTTTTAGTGTCGCTGATTAGTCATTACAGCATATTTGGCTGTGGTGACGAAAATTCGTGACTGTTTACCCGGAAACTTATAATTCACAATACATTTTAAAAATACTCGTTTTACTTTATGTTATTTATTCATGGACGTAGCAGGAGTGTGCAGGGGGGACAGTTAGCCCCCGTAACTATTCGGACATTCATTAAAAAATTTGCATAAAATAAAATCATTAAGAGCCGGTTTCACCATCAGTGGTGTTTACTCCGTGAACCAGCTAGACGCGCAATTTTTCATACACGGCAGAGTGGAGCTAGGAATACAGGGAAATGACATGACGTCACAAACTTGAAGCCACCGGAAGCAAAGATCCGCGATATTGCTCGGCCCAAAACGCTTGTATGCCTTCTCGTGTTAAAGTGTATTATTTGTCATAGTTTTTAATATTTAAAAGCCGCGATCAGATTAACAAGATTCCGTAACAGTTCGTCATGGACACTTGTGTTGCTTACTGCTGTACACTGCTCGGTCAGGGCGTGCTTTACTTTTCTAGCGTAAATAGTTAGTTTGATATTGTTGGGAGAGTAGTATCATTTGAAGATATTGGTTAATTTTCGTGATTTTTCTCTTCATACCAAAGAGAAGGGAACGTGTGAAAAGAAAACTGGCCGCGTTCGTACAAGTTGAACACATAGTACATACAGTAAGTGCTTTCTCTCTCTTGATTGACTGATTGTTAGTGATTCCGGGCAACTCAAATACTATAGGCAATAGTCCCGTAAGTGTAGTGCGTTTTTTGCTCGGTAGGTGGCTGCATGACCAGATCAGCGACGACCTACCGTCGACTAACAGGGTTTTCCCAAACCAGGTATCTCCCACCAGCGGTTTTTTAGGGAACTGCACTGGCGGACAGCGACTGGATTCGACCTAGCTGAAAAGCTAGTGTCGAAAATTCTGCCGCCGTCAGGACTCGAACCTCATGTACTGAGCCATCCATGTATGAACCATCCAGCGTACCATGTACGAACCTCATCACTTCATGTACTGAGCCACCTCTACCGAAATCTCTTTCTCTCAATAACATAATTTTAATAATGCACATTCCTTTTCTGTCTAACTTCACAATAAAATTAGTAGTCCAATCACATGGTGCTCAAAAGGAACTGATACAGGTAAAAGTTTTTTTCTCAACCGTTCTATATATTTTGAGAGTGCTGATTTCGAACTTGATGTTTGCCACCTCAAAAAAGGACGGATTCTCAGAGAAATTGCAAACACATCTAACAATTTTGCCTTGTTTTTTCGTTTGTTTTTCGCTAATGTCTTAAAGCTATGCGATTTATCGGATATTTTCATAATTAAAATAGAGAACATTTCCCACAAAATCCATATTTTAACTTTAATTATCTGAAGGAAGGTTTCAGCGTTAGAGCGCGTTGAAAAACGCTTACGTTTTGAGCTTTGGATTAAAGCGAGAGAATAGCCAGCGTTGCCAGACGCCTAAGCTATGTGCCCGCTAAAAATCCGCTAAATTCAAATTATATATTCCTGTTTTCCATTATATACGTATTATATAATATACTGTATAGAAAATTTGCTACAGAATAATTTTCAATAAAAATTTTATTTATATAATGCACATTACATATCACAAATTTTATTCTAACAATAATTTTAATAAAACGCTTGTATAGATCAATTAGAGATAATAGGTTAAATGTTCAAAATTATTGGCTTTTATTGTTTAAGCGTCGAATTAAAAAATACGAAACCAGTATTATTTACATGCATCTTCCCTTTATTGGGTCAGTTGGAATTTTTAGAAGCCAGTCTTTTAGCTCGGGCTCATTTAGCCATTGATCGTGGAAACGTTGAACATATGGTTTTTGTTTGGCCTCTTTACCCATGTGCCTATATTCATAACAAAATGATATCTTATTCATATATTATAATATTATGTATAATAATTCATTGCATTAAGAACACGAAACTTAAATGACAGACTACCTAATGTAGCCTAATAGTTAATATGACTACGTTTAAATATTGTTAAACAGCACAACTATTATTTATTAATATTGTTTACATTTAAATATAATTTGTAGTGTCCTTGTTAATTTCAATACGTTAATTACCTGTTATTTCCCGTACCTCTGTGGACAACTATTGCATCATATATACACAGTACACGAAAACACAAAGAAATGGCTTGCTTACGTTAACTTTCTTAGTTTTGGTTAAACATTTTTCATTGGTTCAGAATAGTAGAGCTTATTTTTTGATTGATTAAGAATGTTGAAGCGAATCACTAACAGATCTCCGATATCAGCATCTCATATGCCATCTAGGTAGGTATTTCATAACTAATCTAGTTTATTATTTTATTTAAATTTTTAAATTAACATTTGATTTGTCGTAATTTTAGAGTTTTGCACACTTTTTTGTATACATTTAATTCAAGCTAGATTCATGCTCGAAAAGTGAAATTTCCGCTAACCGCTAAACCAATTTTTTTCTCCGCTGACTACATTCAAAATCCGCTAAATCTGGCGGGAATTCCGCTGATCTGGCAACACTGAGAATAGCTCTTTCCAGCAATCCTGTCTTGCGGCTGTGGACTAGTTTCGCTTTATCATGCTTGAAAACAACTATTCTGAACAACTAATTGGCATTGTTAAATGATTAACTCTCCGATTCTCCAGGAATAAATAGGGTCGTGTTTGCGCTGGCGAATTCTGGGTAAATTCTTGAAAAAAACAATATATGGTACGAGTATATGTGCTTTAACTATTTTTGGATGTGGAAGAAAATCAACTTTATTTACTTTTAATATTCGTTAATGGTAAATTGGCATATCTCGACTCTTAAGGAAACTAAAAATAGTTTCTTCAGTCATCACCGATTCTACATCATCTATGACCTGACTAAGATTTGTCTTCCTGTCACCTTTGGGGGCTGGTGCAGTGCTTTCATGCACACGCAGCTAACAAGTAATTTACGGCCTCGGAGCAATATATTATAAACTTTAAACATTTCTCGCGAGTCATAAAACAGTTTCTCTAACAGCTAATTTCCTCCCAGGGTATAATACATTTCCTTTCGAAGGAAGCTTTTCGAATTGCAGAAATCAGACGGAGTTATAGAGTATAGTAAGTATAGTAAATGAATAGTATAAGTATAGTAAATGAAAAGAAAACGGTTTTAATGTAATTTTCCATTTCAAGTAAACAATTCTGTGCTCCAATGAAAATGAACAATGTACCATTGACCGATGTTAAGGCCACGACATTTTTATGTCTCTCAATTCAGTCAAACCTTAAATGGAACGTCCATTTAAATGAATTGAACACAAAATTAAGTTCATTATGCTACGCGTCCAGAATTCTTTCAAATTCATTCAGCTTCAGTATACTGCTCGCTGTGTATATTTCGCGAATGTTCATTTCCGCCTGAGATATGGCATACTATTCTGGGGAAATACATTTTATAGCTCCCAGGCTTGTAGATTACAAAGGAATTGTTTGAATAATAACCAAATCCCACCCACGTGATTCTTGTAAGCCTCTCTTCATTAATCTAGGAATTTTACCATTACCTTGTCTGTTGATTTACGAATCAGAGGTTTTTGTCAAAAATGACTTGCTTCAGGGCGGGAATATATTTTCAGAAAATGCCGATGTCTATTACCATAACACTCGACGTAGAAATCATATTCATCAGGTGACAGTATCAACAGCTCATTACAAAAAGTTCACATACAATACATGTACATTATTTTACAACACTTTGCCAGATGATATTAAACGATTAAATTCGATAGCAAAGTTTAAATCCAAAGTGAAATCGTTTCTGCTGCATAACTGTTTCTACACAGTTAGAGACTATACTGAGCATCACAAGGAAAGTAACATTAATTTTAACAGTGATATTTAAAGTATTATTTACCATTTGGACTGTATAATTCTAAACAATATGTAACAAGTATTACATCGCAACGTCTGTGTCAATGACCCCATCTCGATCAGGTTTTTTGTCTAGTTTCCCTAATCCATTGAGCAAATGCACTTGTATTGCTTCTGGACAAAAATGTAACTTCATTGTCTGTGCACGACTTCTAGAATGCAGTGTGAAATATAGTTTTTTCAAACAATCGTTTCCATGTTGTCGCGGCAGGAAGTATTATTCCTTGACGAAGGACATCATGGATAAGAGCCTAACATTTATTGCTTATTTATCTTTGAAAATATATTTTTTATATGGGAGCGCGTTTTTTTAATTCAAAATTCAAGTAGTATATGACTTAGTGTAGGGATCACAGAATTTTGAAAACGTGCACAGTATTCACTTCTCTCCATAGTACGTCATACACAGTTTTAACTGTTTTTTGACGTTAAATAAATAAATAAATAAACACTGCGTATATACGTATGTATACGGGAAAGTAATAGGAGACTGAGAAGAACATTGAATTACTGCAGCTTGGATATTCTATTCAGTAGACATATTGTTAACTTGAACTTGAAATTTACGTTCCAAAAAGAGATGATTTTTTTGTAAATAAATACGAAATCCAAATATTCTAAGTGTATAAAGTAAACCATCATTCCAGGATTTATGGCACGCTTTTTCAACTTCTAACTAGAGTCAGATCGACTGGAGATCAATTTGGAAAAGATCGAACAAATTATTTCGGCACTAGTAGTGCTCTCAGGCGGACGGACAGACAGACAGACAGACAGACAGACGGACGGACGGACGGACGGACGGAGAGAACTATAGAGAAAGTTATGTAATGCTGCGGAAAATCGATTACGAGATTTCGACGGAAATAGACGTTTTGGGAATACCTGACACCGAAACAGAGTTGTTGTTTTTTTCCAAAACGTCCGTCTGTTCGTCTGTCCATTTGTCCGTCCGTCCGTCTGTCCATTTGTCCGTCCGTTCGTCCGTCGTCTGTCCATTTGTCCGTCCGTCCGTCGGTCCATTTGTCCGTCCGTCCGTCGGTCCATTTGTCCGTTCGTCCGTCTATCTATCTGTCCGTCTGTCTGACATTCCTTCTGTCCGTCTGTCTTCCCGGTCGATCTACCTCGACTCGAGGCACTGCAATTTTGAAAAATTTCTTACAAATTTGGGAGTACTTTATATGAAGTCTACTAAAATTTTCCTTCCTTTAATGAGCCGGATTTCACATTCCTTTCCATAAAAACCCTGTTTCTCTCTTGTTGTTCCCAAGTACTTTAGGTCCCCTGTAGCCCATATCTGACATCATGCATTATTTTACCTGGTTCCTGGAGCGTGACGTAAGTTGTTAGCAATAAACAATAGCTCAATAATATGTTCACAGTATATTCTGTACTCTTATTCTCTTTGATTCTGTATAACGACTCCATGCCAGCAACACGTGAGGCCTATCTTTACATCTCTTACGTGCCAGTAGGAAGCGCTAGTAGTACACTTATAACACAATTCCGTTTCCATAGTCAATACGTCATATTCCATAGTCATACGTGTACTGCCTGTGTCCAGTATGTTTTTTCTAGGTTAAGTAAAAACTACAAATGCTAAAAGTCCTAATAACATTTTTGTTTAATATCTAAAATTTCCTCTTTCTTGTAATTCTGACATTTACTCATAATTTGGCATATACTGACCAAACATATTGTTGGTAGAAATTGTTGATGAATATATTGTATTGTACAGTACTGCGTACAACGTACGACAATGTATTGTACTACAAGGCATGTCGAACGTATTCTTATATGCCTCTTATTTTGATGACCTATGACTTAGATTTGCAAATACTACGTGCGAGCAAATACGACCATATTGATTTCACAAATATTAGAGTGTTAATCATTTTAAAATGCCAATTATTCATTCACAATAGCTGTTTTCAAGCATGATCAATACTTTAGCCATTAACTTACTAAAGAATAGTGACACCATCAGACGACTTCAACATCATACCTTGCATATCGACTGCAAATTGTTCATTTCAGAAAGTTTGTGTTCTATGTATTTATAATTGTATAATTATAATTGTATATTTACCAAATATGTTTAGTGTAGCTTGTTAACTACTAATATTGTAATATTAGTGGAGTACTGTCAAGGGACTTTACTCCTCTCAAGTAGTACTAGTATACACAAATTTATGCAATTTTGTCAAATGTTTGTTGGCGAACAAATTGCAAAATAAAATATGATAAATACATTGACTCATTTTCCTTGGTTTTATCAAGAAACCAAGATACATTTGAGTTATTATGACCAGTACCTATATACAGAATGACTCACTTAATTTTAGCAACTCCTGTACTTTTTGAATGATTGACGTTATTGCAATGCAATTTTCACAGAAGTGCTTGAGGGAATGGGGTTAATTGATGCACGTATTCGTTTTAATTTTATCGCTTGTATTACGAGATATTGAAGTAACTTTGTTGGTTTCAAATGAAACTATACATATATTTACTCTTTCAAGACGAACGTTAAAAGACGAATTCAATGTCGTATGTTAGATAAATATTTTTTCAGTAATTTTGATTTTCTGCGACTCGTATTTATCGGATATTTCCAATGAAAAAGTCCACTTGATAAGGTCATGCAGCGCTCTTGCTGCTAACGCGGTAGGGGCGTTACAATATCCGTTAAACACAAGTCGCAAAAAATTCAAATTACTCAAAAATATGCTCATCAAATATATGACATTGAATTTAACTTTTTACGCCCGTCATGATAAACTAAAAGATATATATATATATATATATATATATATTATATATATATATATATATATATATATATATATATATATATATATAATATATAAAAAATTTTATCTCAATACTCGTAAAATATGTGATAAAATGGAAACAATATATGTATAAACGAGGTCTATTCCCTCATACACTTCTGTGAAAACTACATTGCAATTACTTCAACCGTTCAAACATTGCAATTCAAATTTTCAGGATCAATGTCCCCAAAACCTACACATTACCATTTAACATTCTTGCGATATACAAATAAAATATTTAATCAGGTGCTAATTTTTATACCAAAATGGATGTTTTCTATTGTGTATGAAATAATTTCTTTATTAAGAATTGTATTATTGTGATTCATTTTTTAAATTTTTAATTTAACGTAAATTGATGTTATAACAGATTACGTTCAAAACTACATTTGTAGAAGACGTGCAGCTCTTGCTGATTGTCTTTCGGTATCTTTTGTGTGAAGTGCTTCTTTCAAGCGAAGTCACAAGTTATTTAGTTTGCACACACACAATTACGTGAAAAATTGCCAGGACGTAGAATATCTGAACATTGCCTGCTAGCTCTGCTATACAGCACAGTTCCGTGTGGCCGCTAGTGCAATGCAGCCACACTTCCCTGCTGTGGAGCCATCCCTATCCTTGCGGACATCTATGGCTGATCTGAAAAATGGAGAAAAACATGGTCAGAAATGACAATAGCCGTTCGGCGCGCTTGTGGCGTTGTTTACCGCAATTTTCTTGCCAGTATTGGCGTTAAGCCCGTTTTATTCTATCATATCTCGCGGGCGTTTGTACGTTGCCGAAGTGTCCGGCTCGTACAGGGCTAAGTTAGCAATTAATTGATTGTTTGATTGGTCTAATTTTGAAAAGAAGTTTTTTGCTAGTTCTTTAAAATGATCTTCTAAGAATTGGATTTTTAAAACTGAATGAATTTCTGTATTTGAACATTGCCTGTGCGCAGCTAAGTGCTTAGTACTTTAATAGTATCAACAACACCACAGGTGTATAGTCAAATGTCTAGAGACATTAGTTATTAAAGAAACGCTCAGGCATCATTTTCTGGTACGCGGCCTCAAATGTTTAGGGATATTTGTAATATATACTATTTTAAACTTTTTGAACGGATAGCAGCAATAATGCAAAGTTTAAGATGACATAAAACTCATTTCTTTTCTTTAATTAATTTGCACATTTAAACATTCTTGTTTTTAATTATGAAAATTTATTATTTTTAATATCTCCACGCCTTGCATATGCACATTTCCAGGTATTTGTATACATTGTTGCATTTGTGAATGAAAGTGCTTTAATTAACTTCCGTTGAAGTTTCTAGAGAACTCAAATGTTTTCTGTGTAAAGGAGCTTTGTTTTCGGATTTACACTAACGCTTAAATGGCATATTCTTAAAACGACTCCAAATTATTCAACGAAAATTTCCACATAGATCGAGGTTTTACTCTTCATTAATATTCTTAAAGTAACATTTCGGTTCTGCCATTAGGAAACCATACAAATGATAAGTTTTTAAGAAAATGTTCTTTGGGCGGCGATGTAGATAGGACCTGGCAAGAGGATGGGAAATTCGAAATGCTAGCCCTGACCAAAGAAAACTAACTAGCACAAAAAAGTCTGCGTATTCTGGAGCACCACTAGTTTAATTTCTTCTAAAAGTCATGATAAGACACGGAGATTGTACTCTCCCTCATATGTCACATGCAATTTTATTGTTCTTTGACAAAATAAATCAAAATTCAATCAAAATATTAAATTTGAGAGAGATTACGGGGTTTGTGGACAGGGAGCTGCGGCTTGAATCTTGTATCTCCGCTCTCGAAAGAGTCCCCACCTGGTGTGGAATTGCTGAAGCTCGTTTGAGGACGTCTGAGAGAGCTCTCGAAGAAGACCCTGTAAAAGTGAAAGCAGATGCCGCTAGATGCCTCTGATGAAGAGTGATTCATTTTTTTGAATGATTCTAGACGAGACGAATCTACCGGTGTTTAACAGAAGAACACCATAAATTATAATCCATAAATAGTTATATTCGTGATGCATCGTAAGTCTCGAAATCTTTGTTATCTCCTGTATTCTTATATCAGATTTGAATTTGGCAAAAAATCTGACAAGTCTAAAATCGCGCTTTATTGAGGAATGTTTGCCCAAAAGGGGGAAATTATTGATGTAGGGAGGAAATTAATTTAATATTTTACTAGTTCATTGTTGTGTGTTGTGTTCATTGTTTATACCCTAGCGGGCCTTTGTGATTCTATATGCCAGAGGGCCTTTTGAACATTTTATGGTTCGCTCTAATACTAACACAACACGTGTAATTTTTATGAATTCGATTTTTTAAAGTTAAGATACAAGCAAATGTCTTAAATAAATGATATAACACTCAAATAAGTAATTTAACTCGTTATAACCCATATTTTGCTTCATTGATTTAAAAATTGCTATTTTAGAATGTTCCCGAGAATTTATAATTGTCATCAGTCACTCGCATTTCACTGTTACGAATCACCGTCTTTTAGGCACATGTGCTTCTTGAGAAGCAGTACTTCTAGTAGTAATAACATATGTAAGGCACATCGGCTAACATCCTCGCAATGTTATTTTTTGATGTTATGAAATATTGTAAATAACTTTTGGCAGCAGAGGCAAATAATCTAAAAGTACCGTTTCTCTCTTCATTCCTTTACACAGTCTAGCATGAGGATTCGGGAAAATCAGTTTCTGAAACGTCGCTCCGAAATTTCAAAGCAAACTCTGTATATATGTATATACATTAATAGTAGAATTTTTGTATATAAGCTGTCTGTCAAAATCTTGTAGCCAAATACATAGAAACTAATATTATAAGTTGAGACATTTGCTGCTTTCTCGTTATCAGAAATTCAAGTAATTGCAGCAGTATTTAATGGAAATTTCAAGTTGCCCTACGGGGCAACCTATAACTGACGCGCTCAATATGGTGGAAACGCAACTTACATAATATTCCTAAAATTACAAGTAATAGTGAATTAATTATGGTGTCTCAAACAAGAATTAGTGCATTAGAACAATAAATAATGTACCTCAACGCCCATAAGATTCACAACAAAAACTTCATTCTCAACAGAACATAAATCTAAATCAAATTGTTATAATGAATACTACAAGTGAGTGGTCCAAATCGTCTTGCTGCCGTGTTTCATTACTCCCTGAAAATGTAACATTTAGTAAAAACAATAATTCTAAACGCAAACGTTTAACTGACTCTGCAGATTCCTCGACATCTTATTCTGTCCCTACTTCCAATCAGAATCAACCAGAGGAAGTAGATGATCCTAATTCTACACTTCAAGATACAAATCAATCCAAACACGATAAAACTTACATTCCTCCAATCAACATACGAAAAACTTCTAAGATTTTAAGTAATTTTGGTGCATTTATTTCGGGAATAAAACAAATCGCACAATCCGATTTCACTACCAAACTTAAAAGAGACTATATTTTCATTTTCTTTGACTCCATACATGACTTTAGAAACTTTATTCTTTTTTTAATACAAATAAAATTCGATATTTTTCTTATCGTGATCCTATGCAACCTACTTTATCAACAATTTCATTATTTTCCTATTTCCTAGACCAATGAAGAAATTAAAACTGAATTATCCAAAACATATACTATTACATGTGTTTATATATTATTTAATAAAAATTGCCAACATTTAGATATCTGTGGGCTTAAACGTATAGACAATTGTCTTAATCGGGATATAATAAAACTGCATAAAGTATTTAATAGCATTGTCAAAATTAAATTTTTTTCTAAATAAAATTTTCCCTTACAATGTAAAATGTGTCAAAACTTTAATCATACAGTACTCCAGAATCTCGACCAAAATACTCCAGAATCTCGTTGTGTACGTTGTAGTGAGAATCATCACTATTAAGAATGTAAAAAACCAAGAAATTCTTCTCTTCAATGTGTAAATTGTTTTGAGAAGCACACATCTTAACTATCAAGGATGTATTTTCTTTAAGAAACATTCTTAAAATTCTAACGCAAATTCAGTATTAAATTCTAATCAAACGTTATCTTTATCTACACCATTACTTAATGTTTTTTAAATTTGTTGCGTCTACAAATTGACGCAACGCGTCCCCAAGCACCTAAGGAGCATTGAGCGCTTTACGCTGGGGAGTAATCCTCCATTCCCTATTGTTACGTCACGTCGCAGTCAGTTGTCAAGAGGACCGCCAGGTATCTCCGCCTACCTGCTACGCGCTCCTGCGTCACTACCCAGCGGCCAAAATTGGGAAGGAATAGGGGTAGGGTTTAGGACACTTCACAAGGGTTGGACTAGCCCTTGTAAAGCAGCCAAACACGAATTGTTGGAACAAATTTCACATGAGATTCGACGGGAATCGAACCCGGATCTTAGTGGTGAAAGCCTAGCGACTTCGCTATGTGCCACGAGCGAGCCGAATTATTCAACCTTATTCAATAAATAAACCCCCTATTAACGTTAAATCTTCTATGAGTTCGTCTTCTATAATTTATTCTACTATAAATTTAAATAATTTTCCTCCCCTTCCTTCTATTTCTACAAAATCCCAACCATATCTTAATATTACTTTTAATTCTTCTCTTTTTAATAGTTCGGACTTCGATTCTTACATTCCTATTATAAAAAATCAAATTCTTGGGGAAGTCTTTACTTCCCAAGTACATCGAATAATTCAATATTTTTTCCAGGAATATTCAATAATATATCACACTACAGTACAAATTTTAAATTGGAATGCTATGGTCTTCTACGTCAGCTAACTAAATTTAAACACTTTTTATATTATCAAAACATATACATTGCTTGTGTCACGGAAACATTTAACTCATTAAAAACATATGCTGTTCCAAATTATATAATATATAAAAAAGACAGAATTCTCTCACTACTGAAGGTGGTGTAGCAATTTTCATACTAAAAAATTCAAACATACAATTATATGTTCCTAATTATTCTGAATTGGAATTAGTAGCTCTCACTGTTCTTTTCTACAGGTCCTATAAATATAATGACGGCCTTGAATTCTTACAAAAATCAACAAACACCTTAAAAAAATGAACTAAAATAACACTCGAATTATTATTAAATAACAATTCTAAAACCCTTTTACTCGGTGTTTTCATGCCAAACACTAAGCTTGGGAATGTAATAGTACTTCTCCACAAGGTCAAATATTGTGTAATATAATCATTTTAAATAATTGGTCAGTTCATGCTCCTTCGCAGCCGACTTAATATTAATTCAATACCAAGATAACTCCTGATATTCTTGATACTGTAATTTCTCAAAATATAAAATTTTTGATAATGCAATATTTTATACCTACTTTAAATTCGGACCACAATTCAGTTTTAGAAACATTTCATAAAATTTCAACTTCATATCAGTTTAATAATTCTCTCATTAATGGAAGGATTAATTGGAATATTTTTAATTTTTTTATGCAATGCTTTACAAAATATCCTTCCTCTTCACTTAATGCTTTTGACATTGATAATAAAAGTTTAAATAATGTTAAAAAGCTTTCGAGTTTTCAACGACGAATTCTCATCGTTCTAAAATATTATCTTTTAATATTTTACCCAAATAATTATTAAATTTAATAATTCTAAACACATTACTCGTTGGAAATGGCAAATTACTCATGATCCCATAATCAAGGAATCATTAAATTCATTAACTCATACTGTTCGAAGAAATAGAAGAACATTCGATATTCTAAATTAAATAATTAACTCTCCCAAATTCCGCCGAAATTTTTGCCCAATTAGCTTATTGTCTACATCTTCAAAAAATTGGGAAAATAATTTTAACGAGAGTTATTAAGTTTATTAAAAATTTTTAAATTTTTGGATTTATATCTAATTATTCTACAAACAGAATGGTTAAGAATTACAGAGCTTATAGTGACTACTTTACAAAAGAAAAAAATTACATTTGCCTTAATTTTACTTTTTTTCGTATAGGTAGTATACGAAGTAATATACGTAATATAGAGTAAGTTGTGTAATGTTGCGCGAAAAAACGGCGGATATTCGTCACATAAAAACTAATTGCCGGGCCCTGACAACAAAAACGGTAATAAATCTAGTTGCTAAATTAAGAAACAAAATCCCTAATTCGTGGAGTAGCCAGAATTCCTGTTTTATGGGTTCTTGAGGCCGAAAAAACAATAGAATGCAAAACGTCCGTCCGTCCGTCCGTCCATCCATCCATCCATCCATCCGTCCGTCCGTCCGTCCGTCCATCCGTCCGTCCATCAGTCTGTCCGTCCGCCTGAGAGCACCACTAGTGCCTAAATAATTTGTTCGATCTTTTCCAAATTGAAGAATCCCCAGTCGATCTGGCTCTAGTTTGAAGTTGAAAAAGCGTGTGATAAAGCATGGAATGATGGTTTACTTTATACATTTAGAATATTTGGATTTCGTATTTATTTAAAAAAAAACATACAGTTTTTTATTGGAACGTAAATTTCAAGTTCAAGTTAACAATATGTCTACTGAATAGAATATCCAAGCTCAAGTAATTCAATGTTCTTCTCTGTCTCCTATTACTTTCCCGTGTACATACGTATATACGGAGTAATATACGTATATACGGAGTAATATACGTATGTATACGGAGGAAACCGATTTCGAGATTTCAAGGAAAATATACGTTTTGTAGGCTCCTGATACCGAAAAAGTGTTATTTCCGAAATGTCCGTCTGTATTCGTCCGTCTGTCTGTGAACACTACTAGCGCCTAAACCATACCTACGATCTTTTCCAAATTGAAGAAACCCCTGTCCATCTGGATTTAGTTGAAGCTTTGAGATTTTGAAAGACATTATGTAAAATTTGGGGGTACTCTACATATTTTATCTTTAAATTAACTATATTTTCTTTAAACTTTTCCAATGGCTAGTACTAATTGCACTGATTAATACGTTAAGTTCATTTTGAGTAGATTTTTTGTTTTTAAAAAAATATACAAATTTAATTTTTTGAAATGTCTATCAGGCCGTTAATATGCACATTTTCATCAAATTGTATACATTATCACATTTCTGAGTAGAAGTGCTTCAAATGACTGCAGTTTCTGTCGGTCTGTCGTATGTGTACAAACCTAAACCACATGTACCATCTTTTCCAAATTGAAGAAACCCCTATATATCTAGATCTACTTGAATCTTTGAAATTAAAAAAAACATTCTTTAAAATTTGAAAGTACTTTTCATAAGGCATACCGGACATTTTCAAAATTTTCTCAAAAACGACTCCAAATTTTTTCTTTAAATTCCTTGTAAGAATAAAGTAAAATATAGTTATAAAGGTGGCGTAGGTCCCATTTTCACGGTTAGCTTTGAATTTTCGAAAATTGCAAAAGTTAGAATTGGGAGGGACATTAGGGACCTATAACCTTAAGGTCATGTAGGACATTAGGGACTACCGTCAAATTTGTTACTGTCCCATATTACATAAGTGGAGAAAATTTTAAAAAACAATTTGAAGCGTTTTTAGATAAACAAAATTTATGCGCAAATTATGTAAAAACTACTTTAACTACTAACTTTTTTTTTCAAAAGAGTGTACATGACCATGATTTCAAGTGCTAATTTTGTATAACCGTCTTTGTTTGAGGCAAAAATCTCTATCTTAAATTTTGTAGTTTTGATATTGTTTTTCGCAATTTTCGAAAAATTGGGGAAATCAATGAAAATTATACCTGCATCATTCTCTTAAACATCCACTATTCAACAAGAAAATTTAATCTACAAATTTGGAGCCTTTTTTTGAAAATTTGGAAAATGTCTGAGGGTCTTTATATAAAATGCCCCCTAAAATTAAAATATTGGTTTCAAATTTCAGGAGCCGTGACATCAGCCAAAACGATTGGGAAGTATCAATGTGGAAGAAAATCGGCTGAACGATTTAGGTGCTAGCGTTGACCACAGACGGACGTTTTGCCGTCAATAGATTTTTCGATATCAGGAAGCAACAAAACATGAATTTTGGCCATACCACGAGTTAGAGGATTATTTTTCTAAATTTAGCAACAGAATTTATCCACTTTTTCTGTACTAGAACTCAGCTACAAGAGTTTTTCCTGCGTAAATTCGCCGTTTTCCGGCGCACAATTACATACCTTACTCTTCTTACGAAGAATTTTAATGGAGAGAAAGTAAAAATCTGTAATTTCAACGAACATGACTTTATTACAATTCTCTTAAGCATTCTTAATGATATCCGAAGACAAAGTTTGATCACAATATTTGGTTCTGTTTGTGAGAAAATTTTGAAAATGTTTTGAGGCTTAAGGTGATGTACCATCCATATTTCGAGGAAAATAAAAACAGTGGAAGGCACAAAGAAAATATATAGTTTCATTTTTTATGAAACAATGAATTAACAATATTCTCTGTAATGTAAGGAAAAAGAAGCATCAATTTAATTACCTGTATTACAAACTCTTATTTGTATAAACATTCCGTCCGTTTAATACTAAATGTAATCCTTTTGCAACGTTTCTTTTGGAATTTAATCGGTTATGAAGGTTATATGTATATATCCGGCACGTAGTGAGATATAAATGGATACTTCTATTTATTGCTCTGTGAAAGTTTATTGCTGGTAATCGTCTACTGCTGATTGGCACGTACTTGAGGGGTGACGCTCTAGCAGACGCCGCAGCAAAACAGCATATACACATTTCTGTTGTATTTCATTTCTCAGAATCATATCGGTGTCCCACATTGAAACTTACCAGACATAAGTGGGACTTTTCAGAAATTATAATGCTATTATTTTCGAAATTTAAACAGTGAAATTAGGGGAGAAATTAAAAAAAAATAATGAAATAGATTAAAAAATGCTTGTTAAAAGTGTTAATGAACACAATACATACAACAAATGAAAGACTTTTGTTATTTATCAAAATTAATTTTTATCGTACAACCTAGTTAATAATAATTAACTTTAGCGATGGAAGCATTTTTTCGAAAATTATTATTTCGAAAAATATTTGGGAAAAAAAATATTTTTTTTTATTTTTGCCTATACCCTTGGCAGAAAAAAGGTTTTAAAATCATGCTACATCAAGGTCAAATTGTCCTAAACTTCCTGTGGTTTGATTTGAAAGGAGTTTATGTTACTCAGAAACAGTATTTTGGTCTATCAGATAAGGTTATTTTGAGGTGAAGATTTCTCTTCACGTTTTTCGAAAAAACGAAACTCTCTTGCTATACAAGTACGTGTCTCTTATAGGCCATAGCTATTTCTTGGGCGATCTTGAAATGCAGCCTGCACTTAAAACGTGGTGAATATATCTACGTTAATCGTTTGCAAAAACATGCACCACGTTTGCCAGAACACTCATGGAAAAGTCTATAAATTTGAATTGCAAACGGTATCTGAATTGTGAAATGCTAAAGCGCTTGTTATCGTGACGGTTGACAACAGCGCGCCATGCAGGAATGCAAAGGCTCGTAATGACTGCGCGTGCAATGACGTCGCTTTGAGCTGATAAGTATCATACGACGCTCAATAAATAACACAATGAATGAACAAATACTCCGTACTGTTACTCATTGACGATAGCATCATCTGTAGACGAGTAGGCTTGGCTTTGCCGAGTCTCAAATGCTGAACAGTACTCAAACCAACTGAGCTTCCCCGCGTCTTACTGTGATGTCATCTACTTGCGCGACGTCATTACATACATTTTCATTTCAGAATAGCCTTATCTGCTATCCCTTTCAAGGAAGAAGATCAATATAAATATTTTCTGTGGACATCATTTTTTACAGACAATTGAAGTACCGTAGTATTTAAAAGAATAACAAGATTAGGATTTTTAAAAGATTTAAGATTAAGATTTAAAAGATTAAATAAAAAAGTAGAGCAATACATATGGCAATTTTATTTGAATGTACACAATTAAGGATATTCATTTTCAGAGAGAAAAAATGTTTACCCGTGTCTTCCGGCTTTTTAATTTATTCTTTTCGGACTGGCCGCGATTTTTGTAGTACGATCGTGAGTGTATGTATGGAAAAGACATAGGTTTAATTACAATTGAGAATGTTTTGAAACCTGAATAATAATTCTTTAACAAAAAAGTGTAACCAAAATGAGGGCTCGGACACTAAACATCTATGAACGTAGTTAGTTAGTTAATGCCTTATTTTACGTGGCCAGACTCGGGCCATCAGGCCCGCTCTTCCGTCTAACGACGCAAATTTCGCTACGCTCCTTTCACCACCTAGCGGAGAAAGGAGGTGTTATGTTGGGCGACGAAACAGGCGGATCTCAATTTTGCTCAGAGGCTTCTTTTAGGCTTGAGGATCTTTTATATTCAGTAAATCTACTACATGGGACAGCCGGCTTTACTTTCCCTCCGAAGGAAGGCGTACGAAAGATTTTCTCGCCCTTAAAATCCACGGCTTTGAACCCTTAAACTCGGGTTCAACAGTCCGGTACGCTGACCGTTATACCACCGAATCCGCAAACGTACACCGAGATTCAACGCCAAATAGACCTAATTTGGAGGTTTTTGCGAAAGCCACGACACGACATACCAAGCGACTCTGCTGGCTCCTAGAGCGCGCGTGGGGGCGCCGTTCGTCCGGCCGCAGCCCTACGTGGGAGGGCGCGCCTCTCCGCGGCCGCAGCTGCATTCCACTCGCGCTGCCGACCCTGACTCACGCTGCTCCTTCCCATTGAGAGGGAGTCTGCACTCGCATCGGCAAGACGCAAAGAAATAACCGTGAAACCAGATGAGTCACAAACGTTTCTAGAAGCGCTTTCACTCGCCCTATAATAGTCAGATGATTTTCCCATACGCTTTCACAGCATCCAAATTAGATGACATCTTCAGACTACTAGACAGCGTCACGATAACTACTCACTACTGCAGTAATAGTAGGAACTCCTGTCCAGTTAACTTCATATATTAATCCGATATTCATTTAATAGTGTAAAAGCAGGCGCAACCCTTGACTCGGCAGATGAGGAGTAAAAGCAAATGGGAGAAAATCATAACATGGGAGTGTATATAAAAGAGGGCTCCTATATCAGATTTCTTGATAGTCGAAAAATTGCAATTTTTATAAATTTCACAACATTTACATAACATATTTACACTATTTTCTTTTCTCACTCTAAGAAGCTACTTCTTAAGAAGATAAAATGTATGTAATTCCGCGGGAAAAACGGCAAATTTTCGGCAGAAAAACTCCTATTGCTGGTAACGCAACAACGCAAAAAGTGGGTAAATTCAGCTATTAAATTTAGAAAAAAATGTAACACGTGATGTAGCCAGAATCCATCTTTTGTGGGCCCTTGATTCCCAAAAATCGATTGACGGCAAAACGTCTGTCCGTCCAAACAATAACAAAGAAGAACAGGTGAAAATTGCGGCGGCTAGCATTGTCGTATTTGGAGACAATTAATTTCTCGAAGGAGATGATGAAGGGGCGAAATCAAGCAAATATTTGATTTTACGCGGAAACTGTTATGGGGTTAAAATTGAGTCTCTGTTAGACGCCGGTAGCAATATCAAAGGTATGAGAGGAATTTTAGGGAGAAAACTAGAGAAGAGAGTGGAGTTGCCGACTCGGAAGTTGACGGTCATAATGGCCAATAGAAGAGCGGCTTGTAGCATTGGAAGGCAAATTTGGATTGAATTTGTTGCTGGAGGAGTGACTGTGAAGGTAGCAGGAACTGTCGTCCGGGCACTCTTTCGCCCAGTACTCATTTGGATGCTTTATAGGTATAAAACTGCTTTACGTGAAGAAATTCAATAAAATGAAAGTTTGTAAAATCTTGAAATCTATACTCCATCTGAGTCACTACTGTACAAATAATTTTAAAAGAAATAACCTTGTGTCTTTCAAATAATTTTGACCCTGAAAGTTCATTCATGGTCGTGTCTGCTTTAATGCGGATTTCAGTCGTCTCTTCATATTTAACAGGGCATAATACTTGCCTCATGATACCGCAAAGTTAAGCAAAACTTGTATTTCGATATCGTGAACCGTTTAGAAGTTCAGTTTTTGTTGGAAATGAGTTATTGGAAAATTAGACGTTTGTACAGCGTTAAAGAACATGGAAAACATGGAACGAAGATCGATAAAGAGAGCACACAATCGACCAACGTACGATAACATATTAATATTCTTTTTTAAAATGCTTAACGTCCTTGAAGACCAAGTTTTGTATTAACCGAAAAATTAGTATTGCTCAAAAACCAAGTCGAATAAGTTAGGGAGTGCACACAATAGAAATGATCTGCTATTTTTGATTCAGTATGAACGTATAAATACTAGGAGTAATTTTGTTTTTAATGCTATTAATACAGAAGTATTATTTATTGCGTGTTTGAAATAGGTTTTCATGTTAAATATTTTGCCTAACGTAGTAAAGTGCATTTCCGAACTGTTTTATTGTTGGAATAAGATGTAGTGAGTAAAACTGCTATATATGGAATGAAAGAAGTGATTTTTAAAAAAGGTTCCTCCATGTTTCTTAAATAAAACTGAAGTTATCTGGTAATATTTTTCGCTTTCCGTATAAAATGGATAACGACTCATGACCAAATATGATTTTTCAAACCACCGGAGTTGAATCTTCTGGCAGAGATTAGAATAGAATATTAGAATATATCCGAGAAATATATAACACCGGAAATTAGTTCAGTGGCATCTAGAAATAATAAGCCAAGGAATAAATTCATTAGGATCAATAATGTAACTGTGGGAGGGCATCAAAAATGGTAATTTTGCAATATTTTCTTAATTCAGATAATTTTATTGAAAATAAAATTTGAGTTATTTTTACAAACGCTCCATCCTCCATTCGAGCAAACAAAAAATAAAGAAAGAGTTGGTTGCAATTTTTGAGGAAACTGAAAATTTCCTTGAGTTGTTTTAAGTACCACTAATTATTACAAGAGCAAATTCGAGGGGCCGCGACATTAACCCGGTCGGTTGAGGCGTATCTATTTTGGATAAAATGTTGTTCACAGACATGTACGGACAGACTCACCTTTTGAGATAAACCTCTTTCGGTATCAATAACTCCCTAAATGTAGATTCAGAGTACACTATTACGTACACGAGAAAGTAATTTACTATGTATAAGAGTAAGGCAGGTGAATAAGGTTTGATCGAAGTAACAAATAATATTAGGGGAACTGGATGGCCGAGGTGACAGTGCGTGTACCGACTCAGCCCTTCAATCCGAAGGGTCGCGGGTTGGGGCCTCGCCTTCGAGATGATTGTTTACCCCTTGTCTCTCATGGGCCCGCTGAAATATTCGACCGATTCTCTCCTGTGTGCAGAATGCGTGATAA
The DNA here is from genome assembly GCA_964035755.1 of Teleogryllus oceanicus. Classification (NCBI taxonomy): domain Eukaryota; kingdom Metazoa; phylum Arthropoda; class Insecta; order Orthoptera; family Gryllidae; genus Teleogryllus; species Teleogryllus oceanicus. Next base: position 47,986,261 of record CAXIVR010000002.1, on the reverse strand, counting down.
CATGCACAAAAAACGTTGGAGAAATGAAAATCACAGCATTTTATTACAAAATTATACAGTACAAAATCATGTACACAGTCATGGTCTTAAAAATAGATTATTTAAAAATACGTACATTTATTTCAGTACAAATAAATGTGCTCCTAAAAATGTATGCTACCAAAAAATAATCAAAAATAAATATTACAAACAGAAATCTAATATCTAGTTGGTCGTCCTTTAGCTTTGCAAAGGTTTTACCGTAGTTGGTGTCAGTTCGCTCCGAGCAGTTGTAGGGTACGTATCGAGCTCCGCTCTGCTCAGTAACAGCGAAAGCAAAGTACTTTTTTGACAAGTGCAATTATTCTAAAGTATTAATATTAGTTGATCGTGTGAAGTTATAGTGCAGTGCGCCGAACAAAGCCAATCTAATTATATCCAATAATTAGTAGCAGTGTAGTGAAAACCAGCTCTGGCTTAGATTAGAACATCGCCGAAGCGTGAAAACAAAAATGTCAAAATTCCTCCTATTTACGTTAACGATATAGAGAGCATTGTATAATTCAACAGGGAATAAGAACTAAAATAACTAATCAATTCACCTCAGATATTAAAAACAATCGAATCAAATAAAGCAATATCCAATTAATACCGGTAAGAGATTACACACACACACACACACACAAGCCCCTGGTCATGATAAAATCACCCAAAATATTCTAAAAGGTCCCCCACCCCCTACTATAGCCTACATAAACAACATATATAACTCAAAAGTAAGAATTGGATATTACCTTATAGTATGGAAAACTCAATTGTAATATCTATTCCAGAACTACATAAAAATCATAGCAATGTAGAAAACTACAGACCGATAAGTTTACTAACCACTCTTTCAAATGTTCTTGAGAAACTAATACATCAATATTTTTTCTTGATTGTCAATATATGTTTGCAAATAAAGTTTTTTATGACAATCATTTATTTCAGCAATTGCGCAACGTTTCGTAACTAGTTTTTATTACATCATCAGGTGCTAAAATAATGGGACACAGAAACCGTTATTCTACATATCAATTACTGTAATTACTAGTATAGTTTATACACACTACAATTGTCTCAAAAGTAAAAGTCTATTGAGTAAAATTATCTCAAAATCAAACTTATCTACTACAAAAGAGATCCTTTTAAACGTATAATTTTTATACAAAACAACAAAAAAACAACACAGCAAAACAAAATCAATAAAATACCAAATAGACACTGACCTTAGTGAGGGAACTACTATCCTATTGAAACTAATACTACAAAGGTTAAATAGGTACTTACAGTCAACCCCAATTATTCCATTACAACTGTTTGGCTTTTTAAATCACGTATCAACAGCACACCAACTACTCAGACTCTCATAAAATATTCACACAGCCTTTCAAAAAAAATCATACAATAGTTAATTTCTTAACACTCATAGGCGTTTGACAAAGTATGGCACGAAGAACTATTATACAAACTCCGAATAATGGGAACACCAAACTACTTAGTAAACATCCTAAAAAAATTTCTAACCAATACAGCCTTTACAGATTCCGTAGAAAATGACATCTCCCACCCTCGCAAAATATTAGCAGGTTTTCCACAAGGATCAGCATCCTCACTCACACTATTTAACATATACACAGATGATATACCCACTACAATACACGCCCAATTAGCACAATTCGCCGACGATACCACAATCTACAGTCCAGCCACTCACTTGCGACTATTACCTACAGGATATAACAACGCCTAAATAAATAGACAAATGATCAACTTTGAGGAATATCAAACTTAACCCAATCAATCGCTAAAATATTCTCTCCAAGACCATTTGTCCACCCACCGTCATTACATATAAATAAACACACCATTTCATTGATACCACAAAACCAAACAATAAAATACCACGGGATGAACTTCGACACAAGGCTCAACTGGAAAATACACAAAGCACTAAAATAACAATAAGTAAGAATAAAAATAGCTCAAATAGTAAAAATAAAAATAAAACCCCTTGTCAACGCCAGAAGTTGTCTATCCCTAACAAATGCTATTAGACTTTACAAAGAAACAGTCACACCGTTAATGCTGTACGCATGTCCCATCTGGACCAACGCATCTATTTCCAACATCACTTAACTTCAAATTGTACAGAATAGATTTCTCAGATTAGCAACAAATGCCCCATGGTTCATTTCAAACGCCCAACGTAATAAAGAATTGAATGTATCACCGATCATCAAACATATCGGCCACCGTTCCAATAATTTTTACTTCAGCCTAAATACAATAAACAGGCCAGTCCACTACAACGTGGCCTCTTTAAATGACTTCCCAACTATAATCACGAAGATTCCCTTTCGAAGCATTCTTGAACATTTTTTCAATTAATAGTTCAAAGTAGGGACTATTGTAGTTTGCTCCACCACGAGTAAGGTAGTTTAGTATAAGTTATAATGTAAGCCATCACAAAACATGAAAGAGTAATATGTTACTGAACTGTGTAATTTTCAAACGTTAAATAAATAAAGAAATAAAAATTCCTCTTTGCAAACGTCTGGGGATTGAATGCACCAACGTTTTTATTTTGCTTGGTTCAACTATTTCCCACTCTCTTCTCTGAACTTGCTTCAAATATTCTTTACTTCTACTGTTTGTTGTCGTATTTGGTTTTCCAGTGTTTGCCACACAAGTTCAATTACATTAACATACTTTGTGCTTCTTGGTAGAGCTTAATGGAGTCAAGGATGTCCATTTTAGCTGCACTTGTTCGTAGATTACGCTTTAGAATTTGCATATTTTTGTCTTTCGTCATATTACCTTACCCAAATTCCAATTTGTCTACTCCTTTTGCTGATTCACCTTCACATCATTACTGATCTATCTGCATTCTTCACAGTTAAATATTTTCTTCAAAAAGCTCATTAACCTTGTTCCATACTGCGAACCTGCCATCTGAGCCAAATAGGTTAAACTTCCTTTCATCTATAACAATAACGTATTGCCAGTACTCAAAACCTTTCCGCAAACACCCTTGAGCGAATTGAATGCGTTGCGTTTGTTCTTCTTACTGCTGGAGGGTTTCGTCCAAGGTACTCGGCCGTGGTAATCACCCCTATGGAGCGGTCTTACTGTGTCTTTACTTAGTTTTCTCTGAAAACTTTAATACTTCAGCGATTAGTTTGGGGGCATTAAGCCACGGTCTTTTTTCACAATCCTTACCACAGCACGCACGTCTCGAACATCGAGCAGTTTCAAACGTCCTCTCCACCGCTTGCTGCAAATCCTATTCTCTCTTTCCATCGATATATCACTGACTTGAAAATGGCCACAGACTTTTTGACTTTCTGGGCGATTACACAGAATGAATCACCACTGGAACGATGCTTGAGTATTAGCAACCTCATGTCTTTTGACAACTCTTTACTTTTACCACCCATAGTGCTGTAAGTTGTTAGTTCCAGCTTGGAAAACGCCAGACCAACAATTGCGCCTTATCAGCAGAAAATTGTGTAGTATTGATTTGGAAATGATGGCGGTCAAATATTGTCTTTGGTTCTTGTTTGACTGGTCGAAAATTTTGCAAGAGCAGATATTTTGCGCTGATGGCAAGTTAAATGTCTTAATTGTTGAAATATAGTAGTTTACAATACGAAGGATGTGATAAAACACAAAGTATTAGTCTTCTGTTATAATTATGTGTATGTTTACAAGCACCTTTCTGCATATAAGGAGACTGGTCGAATACTTATGCGAGACACTATAAGTGTTGTCGCGGTGGGTCTCGTGTTCTGCTGACCCCAGGTCAGAGAAGCCCGCAAAGTGTGTTAATGTCTAGTGTATAGCCGAATATGCGTCCCATTGAGACGTGAAAGATTAACCGGTTGTCTGCTGGAAAATTCCCTTGGAATAAACCAAAAACAAAACAAATACTATCAAATACAATTACACAGTGGTGACCCTGAAATTTATGTAACGTTTGGCACAAGGTTGTAGCCTAAAGAAAGATTCAATATCCAATGAAAACCGTTTTCGTGTATCTATATAACTTTTTGAAATATTTCATTTTAATACCAAAAAATGAAATGTTCCATTGAATTTCCTAACGGAATAGTCATTTATATTGTCTATAGTGTACGGTTACTTCATTCGCACCTTTAAACGTTCATTCATTCGGTAAAATATCTATTGCACACATGTGGGAATTCTTTTTTGGATAAGTTGACATCTTGGTTCTTGGGACAAACGAGGTCACTGCGACAAAATTTCCCTTTCTTCGTCAACTTTTCCTCCATGACACGCGTACGCGTGCATAAAAATCGACACATTTAGCACTGAGGTAAATAATTACGCAGCAGTTCACTGGTTGACTCAGATGCAAATAAACAGTAAAGCTCACGCAATAATATATGAAACACTCAATAAGGCAATACACATTTTAAATCTATTTGTGGCTCCCCCTCCCAAAAGTAGGGTATATTGCAATCAAAATGACTGTTACATACCTCTTAAAACCATTATATGTATTAAAAAGTATTGTTTTCAGATTTACGGTTCGCTGCCTTATAACAGTTTTCTAAGCAGTACAGAGCAAGCTTTTGAAGATTATGAATTGCAATGTAGAATGTGAAAAATTCGCAAAATAATTTTGTATTTGAATCTGTACATCAAATCAACACTTTGCACGTCACAAACGTGGTAAATGTCAGTACGCTTTTACAAGAAAGCAAGGAAATTTATTAGGTTGCTTATCTGCCCAACCTTCACTAGCTGGAGAAAAGTTAAAACTCAAGTACAGTCTTCATTGATCATCTGGTAATTGATGTCTATAAAATACGTGTAGTGGTGGAGTTTTTTCAATTCTTGGTTTGTGGAAGGACATTTTTACAAGAGGAGACCTGTTTTGGTGGACATTCTCTCTCCGACTGGTACGAGTGCAAAAGGCTTCGCGTGTCCGCCCGAGGCCGCCAAAGGCACGGCCGCTGTGCGTGTGCGTGTGTGTGCGTGCGCCCTTTGTAAGGCGCCGGAGGAGGCCTTAGTGGGCGGGGCCGGCGGCGGCAGTGGGACAAGGCCCCGCGGCCCGTCACCCGCGCATCCCTTCCGTCGCTTCGGAGGAGGCGCATTGTTCTCCCCTGCTCGCCCACAGTAGCCGCACCGCCGCAATTTCCTGCGCCTCCAAGCCTCCTCCGCTGCAACCGCTTACGCGCCGCTCAGTGCGCATGCGTTCGGCGGCAGCCACCGCGTCCGCACCTCATTAGCGGTGAGAAGCGGCAGGCGCTCGTTTTCCCACCTGGGCCGTCGCGAAGGGCGGCGGCGCGGTTGGGACAGCGTTTCACGGGAAGTGGCCATCGAACCCATCTTAATGCGCGCGACGCCCTGCCCGGCCCTGCGCCGCGTGCTTTCCCCGCCTTCACGCCTGCCGCTCCGGCGGCCTTTTTCTGACCGCTTGCACAAGCGCGGAGCGCGAGGACTTACGCGTTTGTTTACCCATTCTCACAAAGGAATTTGTACGAGCAGTTGAGAATTCAGATAACGTACGTTGTACAACGAGTATCATGAAACGCTATTCGACCGTACTAATTGAAGCTGGAGAGACGAGGTGATCTGGGTTAAATAATGCATTTTATAGTGTGTATTGATCTGGCAGGTATCGGACATGCATAAAACAAAATTGACGAGTATATGCTGTGTTGATTGACTAAGAATGACTCCATTTTGTATTCTCGAATTTTACACCCCAAAAGTAATTTCTTTGAGACGTGGTTTTCTGTAATAAACAGAGGTTTCTTTTTGAAGGGGATTATCAAGGAGAGAAAGAAAATCAATGCCATGTAAGTATAAAATTGAGTATTTATTTACTGTTTTTAATATTGTGTGGTAATATTATACAAAAATATTGCTTATAAACAATATTAAAACAACACATAAATATAAGTAGGTATACAAATAGAAGGTTAGGTGGCATCCTCACATTCCACTTGTACCGGTGCGAGCACCTCCTACTCTATATTTATGTAGTGTAGGACACAAGTTGCATTTCGAGAATGAAATAGCAAAGGCGTGGAGGCGTGGGTGGGGTGGGGGGCGGGGCTAGTACCGTCGGTTGGGCTTGGCGAGCGCGGGCTGCGGCGCGCTGCCGGCGCCCTCGTTCTCCTCGGGGTGCGCGGCGATGTACTCAAGCGCGCGCGCGATGGCCTCGGGGATGGGGGGCGGCGTGGGCAGGTGCGCGCCCTGCGGCTGGAAGCCGTTCTCGTTGGCGGTCTCGTAGCTGCAGCCGACAGGAAACATGCGTTCATTCAGTGATACGTCAACACATACAGTTAGTGTGGTGAGTGTTTTATTCTGGGATGTGGTGGTGTTACTCTCCCTCTGGAAGATGAGATCTAGCACCGACCTACAGGTCAGCGGGGTTTCCGCACTTCAGATAACTCCTCCAGAGAAGTGCTGTACCCGTCAGGAAAAGTTCTAAGCTCCAGACTGGTCTCTCGACATGTGTGTGTTAGTGCAGTGCACGTATGTGCGTTAATGTATGTATGTGTGTAAGGGGAGAATAGGACAAGGTAGAGGAAAGAAAGATCACGCGCGGTCCTTGCACCGCTTGTTGAGGTACTACTCTGCACTGAACGGAGAAACCACTGAAAATGGCGAACGTAGAAGACAGGCGGAAGCATTCTTCTCCAGAGAGTGGCTGAATTCGACCTAGTGGATAATGTCGAAATTCCGCCACCGTTTGGACTCAAACCCTAGGACCTTCCATCGAAGACGCTGGGAAAGACAACATGAACGCTGCCTGTGACCTAACCTAGCCGGTTGGAGGGAAGTGAAATAGATCTGCGCTCAATGAAAGTATGTACTACATCATAGAGCCAAGAGGACAAGAAATTTGACAAGTGGCAATGTAGCTCTTGATTTCTTTATACGAATAGTTTTACTGGTACTATTTTATAAGAAAACAAATTATATGTTCACGCGTTATTTTTTGGAGAATTAAATCGCATGGGCTGACAATAATTAATTAATATTATTTTCAGATGTGTGCCTTGAGGCATTTTCTAACAATTGTTCAGATTTTTCGGCTGTGGAATTTCATGATGTCGGAACTGTGTTCTAACCGTGCATTAAAGTCATCACATCGAAACTCGCATTGAGTTTTCTGTTAATTGGATTTTCTGCACTTTGGTATTTGCAATGTATTTGGCAATGAATATTACTAAGTAGGTGCTTAGGCAAACGGAACCCGAAAGAAAATAGTGGGAGCGGAAATTGCATTTCTAGGCCTTCTTTTCCATTATTTTTTATTTTCATTTGGAATATTTACTAGAAAATAAACAACACTATAAGGAGAATGAAATATTAATTCTTTACTACAGAATTAATGAATATATTTAAATTTATGCTGAACGAAATACAGCATTGGCAGATAGCTTAAAGACTTTCCTCAAATATACGAAAATTTCCCGAGTTTTTTTCCCCTTAAGAAGTGTGGTTAAACACATTTACGGAAATAAAATATTTTTACATAAGAACTGCGATGCTCCTTTCGAAATGGCCGCTTGTGCGCCCGCTCTCTTTGGAGTGCCAGGGGTCTTGGGCCGCGCGTGAGGTGGCGCCCCTGGCGGGGGGTGGGCAGGGCTTCCTGGCGCGCGGCACGAAGGTCGCGGCCTCTGCCGCCCCCGCCGCCCCTTACGTCACATCTCAGCGCCTCTGCCCCGCCTCCCCCCACCCTCACCGCAGGCGGCTCTTTCCTCGCTCGTGGACGCGGAGACTGTTGCTATTTACACACGACTCAACTTCATTCGATTATTTTGCGAACGACAAGTATTGTTACAAAAAGTTTACGTTTTAGAGTTATCTCTGCTGTTATGCCGAGTCACAATTTTGTTTCTCTCTTTCGATTCAGTGTCAGAGCAGTATTATTCCCACTAGCCCAATCGAAAATTTTGCTTTCCCTGATCGGTAATGCATGCTTCCTACATTTCCAGTTGCCTAGCGTATGTAAAGTTAAGGATTCTTATGCCATTTTTACGCATGGTTTTTAATTAACTTAAATATGTATTAGATTAAAATAGATAATAATGCAAGTGAAGCGAAAAAGAGTGTTTTCAAAAAAAATGACAAGAGATTGCGTAAAATATTTCTCAAAATACATTTTTTTTTTAAATTTTCAAGTATATTTCATTTTCTATTCCCGATGGAGAACTGTCAACTATCCACTTCATCACGTGTCGGAATGCCGCCATGAGTTGTCTTATTTCGCTCTTTCGACCGACATACTGCAATTTGTTGAAGTCGCATTCGCAATTGTGCAACCGCTCTCAGAATGATGCGCTAATTGCTCAGCAAACGACGTTCCGAGAAGCGGAGAGGCTTTCTCTTTATGAGAAGAACTTTTATTTCTCATTTTGACGATCGTCGCAGAAATAATTCCGAGATTATTAGTACGCCTCGGGTCTTTCCTGAATAAACGTGTTTGCAGAGGTCGTGAGAGAGAAAAGCAAAATAAACGCCGTGTAGGCTGTCCCCTTCTCTGACCTAACACATTTATCAGATACCTTTAACAGCCGACCGACAGTATTTGGAGAGCCCTGGAGTTACTAAACGTGTGCCACTTTATCACCAAAGACATCTGTTCATACATAACATGAATGTTTCGACACACATAATCGTTAAAGGCTGACGTCATACGTTGAAGCAAATCGTGTTGCGACTACCTAGGTAATAGAAAGGGTCGCACTTCTTCAATATTCATGACATATAATGGGGAAGTTATCTCGGGTGATTGACTTACGAGTAAGACGAATAGGATGTTTAATGTTCCTACGTATAAAATAAGACGTACTGAAAGCATTCTCTTTGCAGTTATCTGCTTTTTTCGAGAGCTCTACGCACTCGCGAGAGCCTCCGCAGGCGGGGACTTTGATGGATATTGGACGCGGCGCCATTCAAGGCCGCGTCTGCACATCCTCGCGAGGAGGCCGCCGCGAATGCGCAAGCGTTTCAAGCCCATGTTTGAGCAAAGCACGAGAGGAGCGCTCAGCATCCATTCCCAGCGCGTGGAGCCGCTCCCGGCGCGACAAGATGACGGCGCGCGGACAAGACGCGACGACGCGCGGCGCCTGCGGAAGCAGGACGCGCGGGAGGGGGAATCCCAGAACCCCGCCCCCGCCCTCGGAGCAGCGTCGCACTCGGCGGGTCCAAGGACGAACGAGCGCTGCGCTCGCGTTGACCTCTGGACCCCAACTGAAGCCGCCTTCCTGCCCATGGGTCCCCGAATTATGGCCTTGATCGGCTACGCCAAAAATCGAAAGGGCAAGGGCAGTTACTAATTTTCTAAATAGATGGATATTCTACCTTGAAATTAAGAACATTAAAAATTCGTATCTAATTTTCTTTTTTACAATTAAGATAAGACGTTCGATTGTCCCTTATTTGGAGGAATAATATGTCTTCATTTAAAAAAACAACCAAAAAATCATTTGAAACAATGGTTATGAATTCGATGTCCCAAGTACTACTGTACCTCAAAGGAGAAAATGGAATGTAATAGACTACGTTTCAAGTGTGATGGCTGTTGTGGCGCGTGGGAGGATGAAAGGAATACTCACGCCCACTGGTAGCTGCCGTCGAAGTTGACGCCGGGGTTGTCGTAGCGCAGGATGGGGATGGGCGTGGAGCCGGAGGCGCCTCCTTGCGGCCGCGCGGAGGCGGCGGCGACCAGCAGCAGGGCGGCGACGATCTGCCGCACACACACACACACCCGTTGCCTCGCCGTGCTCGACTCCTCACCCTCACGAATATCAGTATAAGTAGGGAATTCCACAATTTTTTAGTTTTCTCTACGTATGTACTCTCTTTGATTTTGTAATTATCTTTTCATGTGATTAGTCGGGACCTTCGCCGTTCAAACTTAGCTAAGCGGACAAATATCTCAATAGACTTGCAAAAATGTAGATAAATGTATATTGGTCTGCTAGAAATCATTAATTGAAGAGACATCTAAAATTTCAAATGCGTAATGATTTCTGAAAATTGTTGAAATTAAAAATCCCTTATCTCTGACTCATTTCAAAGAAGTTTTCTAAGTTTCGTTTTCCACTCGTTTAAATACACTAATATTAGAAATTGCCTGAATGTACTTGAATCGGTATTCATGTTTTCCAATTTTCCAATCTATGAATGTACTTTAGCAATACAGCACTTTACGAGCTAATTTCTACCAGTCCAATTTTGCAATGCTAAAGTAAATTTGAAGATCTCCAAAAGAATATTTCGCTCCTTAATTCTGATTTTTTACTTTTGTGAAGAAAATATTCGTGAGAAAACTTGGTGAGGAAAATGAGTTAGTCAAACAAACGTGTCAAAAGTAAACGTACGCAAGCCTTGTTAGTACAAGATTTGGAGTCAGTCTCTTACCACGTATCTCTACTCAGCCACAACCCTTGCCATTTGATTTCTTAGAAGAACTGTGGAACTAATTTTAATAGTAATCTACTTAGTTATATGAGATTGATTCCGGGAGATGTTTTGCCTTCTAGGATTGAAATTTCGAAATGAGTTTTAGAAATTTGCCTCCCTAAAAGTTCATGATCTAAGGAAAAGAAATTTCAAAAACGCGAATGTGGAAATTATGTTCTATCTTTACCTAATGAACTTTACCTTTAGGGAGCACAGCTGAAAGCGATAGTTGTAATAATGAACAATCAGTTCCAAAAAGTAATCAGGCTGCAGTTTTATGAATTGAAATGCGCAGCGTTTGGCGTATGAACGGTCCAAACCCGCCCGGATAGTTCGTGAATAAATGAACAATCAGTTGCCTAAAATAATTGCAGGACTTCCTGAGCAGTTTTATGAATTGAAATGCGCAGCGTTTGGCGTATGAACGGCCAAACCCGCCCGGATAGTTCGTGAATAAATGAACAATCAGTTGCTAAAAATAATTGCAGGACTTCCTGAGCAGCTTTATGAATTGAAATGCGCAGCGTTTGGCGTATGAACGGCCCAAACCCGCCCGGATAGTTCGTGAATAAATGAACAATCCGTTGCCAAAATAATTCAGGCTTCCTGAGCAGTTTTATGAATTGAAATGCGCAGCGTTTGGCGTATGAACGGTCCAACCCCCCGTAGTCGCGCTCCGCCCGTGGGCGGCGCGCACGTGGTCGTGCACGTGCACGGCCCGTGCATCCGCCCACGCGATTGTTCCGCTCGGCTGCCGTAGTTCACGCGCCGAAGAGCACAGAAGACATCGGCGTATTTCCGACCTCCGGGAATTTTGTCTGCTGTGTTCACGAAAACAAACGAGTTACTTGATACTTGTTTCTTTTACTACTGATAAAAGAGTTATGTGATACTACAATAGCAATTGCTGAAACATGATCCTCGGACGGCGGAAGGACTTTTCTGGCCGAATCACCATTACCGTTGCTTAGGAAATGAAACTCCGTGGCTTGAGAAGCCTTCTTAGATTAGAACCAAAGTACGAAGGAAACGAAATTAATAGTTAAAATTTAGAACGTTTTGAAGGGTATGAGTGCTGCAAGTCGAAATCCATTTGCGGTAGAAATGAGTGTGTCTTCACTTTCCAACCGCGGTCGTGCGTCTAGAGCTTCGTAAAAGCAACTTTCACAGCACTAGGGACCCAGCGTTTTGCGCTTTACGATCACTGTCCGTGGAGCGCGGCGGGCGCAGGGCGCGGGCGGGGCTCGAAGGCGCGACCGCAGTACGCACCGTTCTCATGGCGGAAACGGTAAGGCTCCTCTTGGGCTGGACGAAGGCTGGCGGTGGTGCTGCTGCTGCTGGGCAGATCACTGAGAGTTGACTGATGTCCGAGCTGGCCGCCCCGGCGGCTTTATACCCGCCGACGGCGCCCCTCGCCACCCCCACCCCGCACCGCGGAGCCGCACAACAATACTCGCGGCGGGGTACACTCACACGCGCCTGCCGGCCTCCCCCTCCGGCCTCGGCCCGCGCCCCGCCGCGCCGCCGCCACGCCACGCAGCCCCAGGCGCCAGCCGCCGGGCGGGGGCGGGGGCCGCAGGCGGCGCGCGCACCTCTGGATGTCGCCGTTTCGTTCCTTTCGCTCAACACGACCCTCCTCCTCCTCCTCCTCCTCCTCTTCTCTTCGCAGAAGTCTTCGCCTCCGCCTCCGCCGACGCCTCCGCCTGCGCCCTCACGTAATCCCTGCGGAGCTTTCTTCTGCACGACACGGTATTCTCTCGTCACCAGGCAGATGGGTGTAAAGATGAGCGAAGTAACCAATGGACTCGAGTGGATTCCAGACGGGCAGACAATGTGTGCCTTGCGTGCTGAGACGAGCGATCGTAAATTGGACCTAAAGTGATGATGCGTTGGCAACACTTTCACTCAAGTCGCAAGGCTGCGTTAATAGGAAGACTCTTTCCGGTCAGAAATAATCTATTAACTGAACGAAAGCATAACCTATGAAGAAAGTAGGTCGTATTATCACCAGTTGCATTTATCGATTAGTTTCACTCTCATACTTAATGGTGCAGTTATTATATTGGTTGACCTGTTTCCCATTTCTCTTCTTATTTATTTTCAATTATTTTTTAGTTTTAAGGGCCCCAATCTTTCACTACTAACTATGTTTGCACTAAACGATGACCAATACTTCGTCATTTCCAATATGGGAACGACCTTCAGACTTAAAATTCGTGTCCAAGAGAAGAAGTAACGGGACGAAGGCTGCAGACTTCCCTCATTATTCACACTCACTTGCTGAGGTCCCGTTTGTCGAGCCGAAATTTTCTCTTCAAATTTTCTGAAATATCTCGCAAACTCAAGAAGTACTTGATGAATATAATGGATATAATTGCGGCATTCTCAATAGGCCTGCAAGAAGGTTCATGATTGTTCATGGTTGTTCATGGTTGTGAAAATTCAATATTGAAGAATGTTATGAGGACGCAGGATTTCAACCCTTTTTAGAGTGAAACATTTTTGGCTCATGTCATCTGCATTTCATATGATTCATAAAGTGAATACAAGAGATGTCTGTAGTTGATTAACGATGGGACGTTATCTCTCAATTACTTTGAGCTTTTCTCTATTTTCATTCTTGGTGTGGTGATTGCACAAAAATATTTTCATTCTGATAACACTTGTTCAAAAACGTATTTATATATTGGACACAATTTGTTTAGAATGCTACCTCATAAATGCTAATTTAATCTCGTTGTAAAAATGAAATAATTATGGTAGCACATATTTTTCTTAGGTGTTGTCTGAATGAGTGAAGCAAGTACAGCACTTGCCTTATTTATACTGTAATATATGATCACTCTCATTTCAGTTATTGAGGATTTTTCATAAACTTTTCTTGAATTTGTTTTTGAGAGAGTACGTTTTATTTTACATCATATAAATACGTCGATGGGATAAGCAAAGCAAGCGAATGTTTTCTTCGTTCAGGGTCAGCAAGGACGTATACAACATTTTGGATTTGGTGCGGTTTAAAATTCATCCCACGTTTTAAGAGAATATTTTGAAGCTTTGGCGAAATCCAAGAAATTATGTAAAGATTGGAATACTTAGCATTTTTCCTCTATACATTTTAATTTCAAAGCGTAATTTTTAAGGAATTCCCTTAATGATGCACTTGGATATATGAAGTGCCCTACCTTAATTTGACACGTTATACTTTTATCTACTCGTCAATAGATAGGAGCCGTCCATAAGTTACGTAACGCAAATTTGAAGTAGTTTGAATACCCTCTATCCCCACTGTAACGTGCGCTTCAGCCCTCCCTAAATCATTACGTAACGCATGCTACAAGCCCCTATTTACATTACATTATAAAACAGTAACAGCAAGTATTAATTTTATGTGTGTTATATATTAAAATGTATGATAATTAAAGACAGAATTAGTTGAAGATGCCGACTGCAGCTAAAAATAGGTTTCGGGACAATTTTTAAATGAATGAAGGAAGGGAGGATAGGTGAGAAAATATCTGACAACAAGCCATGCACACGCAATTGATGACGCATGGGCCAGATTTTACTGCATCAATTTAATTGGATTCTAGAATAAACAATAGATCGATTTTGAATATATTCTTCGTAATTTAACAGAGGCAATAAATATACCATTGATGAAAAATATTTCCACTAAAACAATTTATACATATTAAACTTCTAATGTCTTAAAATTTCTATTGTATATTTTGAATGAATAAAAAGAATTATTTCATCAAGTGGTAAAAAATTAAAAGTAACAATTCACGTTATATAACACTAAACTATCACCCCCCTACCCCTATGTAAAAGAGTAATCTCGAAACCAGTCCCTCCTCTTTATCGTTACGTAGTTTATGAACACCCCAAACCAGGAGCGGTAGCTCAGTGCATCACCTGATGTCACTGCAGCGCCTCTGACCGGGAGGTCCTAGGTTCCCACTCCCCACGGCGGCAGGAGTTTCGACACTAGTTTTTCAGCTAGGTCCAATTCAGTCGCTGTCTGGGGGAGAATTCTAGCGGCCGGCTGCTGTGATCGCTAGTTTTCCGTGGTTTCTTCGATCAACACCAGGCGAATGCCGGGAGCAGTACCCTACCAAACGGGCCTCGGACCGCGCGCGATCTGTTCTTCCCTTCCTTGTCCATCTTCTCCTTACACACTCTCTTACACTATCATGCATTACACTACCCCATATTCCGGGAGACCGGTGGGAGTTTAGAGCTTGTCCCGGCTTGGGCGGTGCCCCGCTGGTGGGAGAGTCTTGGTTAGGGGAAACCCCACTAGCCGACGGTAGGTCGGTGCCGGATCTCGCCATCCAGCGAGGGAAGATCACCGCCATCTCCGAGAAAAAACATGCACTACACTAACGGGACTAATGACCGAAGCAGTTGACGCGCCCGGAAACACGAAAAATCAATCAATCAATGAACGCTCCCAAATGAATTTTTACCTACTCTCATCTGCGATAATTGTCGGCTAATCTTAGACCGGTCTCCCAGTATGGACATCGTATCCCACCCCGTTGACTCCACTTGTATAGGCGGGGTGGGCGTGGAGGTGAGCGGAGGGGAGGTTGCGCCAACGGCGGCGTGCGTGTGGTAATGACGTGCGTCTCGGCGTTGTTCGCGCGTGGCCGCGCCGCGCCGCGCCGCGCCGGGGGCAGGCCCGCAGGCAGGCAGGCAGAGGAGCGCGAGGCGTGGGAGCGTCGCCGCTGCGGGCGCTGCCTGCCTTCGCCTCAGCGGCGCAGGCGCTCAGGCTGGGCGCAGGCGTAGCTCGGGGCTGGGTGCCGCGCGACACGCCCCATCGCACTCGCACTTCTGTGCTTCATTCATCCCTTTATTTACTTAATTTATTTTTTTCGTTTATTTATTTATTGTTTTTGTTTATTATTTATTTATTATTTTTGTTTATTATTTTTATTATTTATTTATTATTTGTTAGTTTGTTTGTTTACTTACGAACATACTTATTGCTTCATGTTTCCAGGCATGTCGGGTTGCGGAGGATTTCCCTCTCCAGGTATTTTCTCTAGCCGACTCTCTCGGGAGAAACTCTAACCACCATACTGCTTTTCTGACGTGTATGGTAGTGTAGTGCATGTGTGTGTCAGGCAATGCCGGCTCTGTACGGAAAGAAGTTAGTATCCTTGCTTGGGCATGTTTGTCAATATACAATCCGCTACACCTCTTACGACACAATGCGCGAGAGTGGTTATTAAGTGCAACGAAAATATTCATTCGCATCTCTTTAGATGCTGTTTACGATTAGTCTTGCTTAATAGTTGTATGAAAAACATTTTGTGAAAGTATCCCGTTGACAATGAAATTTTTTACTGTGTTATTCGTGAATTCTTACCATCGGAGATTCGATATGTTTTAAGCATTTTGAACGTGAATTTCGAAAACACTGCCAATTACTCATTCTTCGTTGTGTTTGGTCAATACATCCCGCGCACTATCAAAGGATATTTTGTAAATGAATTCAAATTTGTGAATGAAATGAAAATTCCTAAAATACTATGACTGCATCAAATAATTGCTTATTTTAGTAAGCTGTTCTCTCATGTTAATGTAGCATTTTGAACTGTATGTGTTATGTACAATTAGTTTATTGTACATAATATGGTGTTTTTGCCACTTCTATGGACTTAAATTGCAAATTGTAATGGAAGAAGCTATAAATAAGCTTGTAATTTTAGAACTAAATGCAATGTCCTTCGTGCGGCGACATTATTCGACTTGCAATGCTCCTTGCAATAAATCAACGACGAGGCAGGAAGATAATTGCTAGGCGTAGCACTACCGCAGACGCGTCCTTAAAGAGCATTAGACGATGGGTGTCAAATAAATGTTTTAGTTCGTTAAAATAAGAATTAGAAAATACAAAATTTCGAAGTTAAAATGCTAGAAAGTAATGCCATCCAAAATGGCAATTCCGGAAATTTGGTAAATTCCGTTTATCCTACTCTCTACAATAATTTGATAACTTGAATCTATTTCAACATAAATGTGTATATTACCGTATTTTCTGTAAAGCATAAATTATTATTTAGACATGAACACAGTATTTTGAGAAAGCTTGTGCTGTATATTAGCAGTGCTTCCTTACAGGAATTTCAGCCAGTATATCATCTCCTGATTTTAATAATATGTTTATTAGACCATGAATTTGCTATTAACGTATTCCACGACAGAATAATTTTCAATGAAAGATCAATTAAATATCCCAAAGATTTTAATTAAAGATTGCTTTATTCTGGGAATTGAAGTCTGCCCCCTGCTCCAGTCCATACATTCTAATAAGGAGTGAGTGCGTATTTGTTGTGTACAGGCGGGTCAATTACTTTTATCACTTTTTTTAAAATTTATTTCTTCTCGTTCGACATTTCTGTCTCTCGAAGAGTTTGATAATAGTACATATACCTATAACATTTTGGATATGGCCATCCATAGCAAGGAGTATTCATTCCTACTCGTGAACATGATCTATTTTTGAAGGGTGTTCAGGCTTTTTAAGGATTTGTCTGAGGTGTCATGTTGGAAGCTAGGGTAGCGCTAGGAAGGTGTAGAAAGTACAAGTTACGCTGGTCTGAGTCTATCCTTAGGGAACCTTGATTTGAAACGGGGCCATGAAGCACGACGACCCAGATTAAATATTGTGGAACAGGGTGAAGAGTAAAAACTTTTATCACTGAATGAGTGTAGTGCCTTATAACCGAGAGGGGGCGGTGCGCCCTCCCCCCCTGCTGTAACGTGAGCCCCGGTGGCCACTGCACGTCGGCTTTTGGGGGTTTCCCATTCCAAGCATCTCCCCAGCGGGAATAAGTTCTAAGCTTCCGTCCGGTAGTGTAATGCATGTGTGTGTGTGTGTGTGTGTGTGTGAGTGTGTGAGTGTGAGTGTGTGAGTGTGTGAGTGTGTGTGTGTGAGAGTGTGAGTGTGTGTGTGTTGTAGTGAGGAGAGGAAGAGTGAAGAGGCGCTGCCGTGGCGTTTTTATTTTACGTCAAAAAACAGTTAAAACTGCATACGACGTGCTATGGGGAAAAGTGAATTGTGTGCAAACATTTTCAAAATTCTGTGATCTCTACTCTAAGTCATATACTACTTAAATTTTCAAGAAAAAAAAGAAGGAGCTCTCATGTAATAAAATATATTTTCAAGGATAAAAAGGCAATAAATTTTGGCTCTTATCCATGTTGTCCTTCGGAATAATACTTCCTGCCGCGACAACATGGAAACGATAATTTGAATAATTGTATTTCCCACTGAATTCTAGAAGACGTGCACAGAAAATGAAGTTACATTTGTTAGGGTTGGGTTTGTTAGGGTGCACTAGGATTCGCCAGCTGGTGATCAGAGAAACGACGGAAAAGTACGAATCATAACAATCAACCGTTTGAATTATCCTCTAGATATCTCAATATGATTCAGCTGTTTAGCCAGTCTCAGAAATACGCCTCTGTTGATTCTCCTCTGCCCTAATACCATCCTTACCACGATGCTGCAGAGGCAGTGTGACAGTTGAAATATTTCAACCTTTTCAAATACCGAATATTCGCTCAAAAAATAATGACTAAGCAGTTTTCTAATGCCGAGGAGAGTTCTTGGTTCTTACTTTTATTCTCCCGTTGAAATTAGATGTCTTACAAAACTCGTTGAAGACGCTCATGTACTGATGAAATCCAGAAGAGCATGAAAATTATTGCAGTCGCAATCGTTCATGAGAAAATGTAGGTGTGATGACACTTGAGGGTATCTCACCGGCCAGTGGCAGTTCCTCGGGACACTGCCCTCAGTCCAGCAATCTGAATGCGCGACGAGCGACGCTGCATCTTGAGTGCGTCTGCAGGAGCTGAATTCCATTCTTTGTCCGTAGCTGCAACGCAGCTCCACGCCTAAGACATTTGCAATAAAGCAAAGTAGAGAAAGTGTGCCCTTCTCACAGTGCTGACATGGCCGTCAGCTCTGATGCAAAATGTCCTTTTCGGTAGCCACGAGCTTCATGTCTTAGCAGCATTACCTACACATCTCACTTTACAATGATTCTGAGAACGCTAGTTTGAATGGAATATAAATAGTGAAGCTCTTAAAGCGTACATGGAATAGACTTCTGAAGACGTAATGTATTCTTGCAAAATGCGAGTCCAAGCCCAATGCACAATATTAAGGTGAATATTCCAGAAAACTATGAAAATAAAATTCGTAATAAATTGTTCATTGCTCCATACATCTCATACTTCCCTAGTACAACGTTTTCAGATTATGAAGTTACAAAGTATTCGAGTGTCATGCCTTATTTGTTGTATTCCGCATCATAACACCACTATTGTTAGCAAATCATTCAATCACAGCCACATGCTCTTCGAACAATTTTCCGCCCACTGTAGAGAACAGCAGCACATTTCAAAATGTTAAAAAAAGGTCACTATAAAGATTCATTAAATTGATTCTTAACCACTGTTCGTTTGCTATAACTTAAAGTAGGTGGACGCCATCCTTTTCAGCGCTGTAACGAATCTCTTACTTTCCTACTTCTTCCAGTCTTACCAATCGGACAAAGTTCTAACCCATTTTTCAGATAAATACTTCCATTTCATCTTCTATCTTCTTCTGAATGAAGATGCGGGGGGGGATCAGTTTTTTAGATGAGGGTGTGTAAAATTATTAGTCGAGGGGACAGAGGGAAATTAATATCTTCTTTAAAGAGAGCTTCAGATTTCTGATTGGTTTTAAATATGTGAAAGATTTCTAAAGTGCTTCTGTTCCAGAATTTATTTTCTATTTCAAGAATTTTAATGTCTGCGTCGGGGTGGAAATCGTGGCCTGGGTTTATACGATGTGTAGCAAAGTGCGATCTGTTTGTATTGTGCTTCATGCATGTAACTGTTCTTTAACTCTGGCATTGAAGCTTCTACCCTTCTGGCCTATGTATTTAGCCTCGCAATTGTGGCAGTGGAGTTCATAAACTCCTGATTTCGCCATGAGTGGGATGGTGTTGCGAGGTGAGAGTAGGTGTTTCAGGGTGTATGGGGTAACGGAAACGTAAAATTGTATTGTGAAGATTATGGGTTACCTTCTGTGATATTTTTCCAAGGAACGGAATAGAAATAAATTTTGATGGTTTCTGGCTGATTAGAGTGCAGCTTGTGTACGTTTTCAGTTTTTTCTTATTTAATTTGTGGCATAGAATGTTGTAAACGAGAGTGGTACTATATCCATTGGCGGTAGCTGTGTAATTGATGTTTTGTGTTTCTTTTTGAAAACTGTCTTGTGATAAGGGAAGGCTGACAAGTCTGTGAATCATGGCATGGAAAGCTGCGTGTTTGTGGGCTGATGGATGTTGGTATGTGTTGTGGATGACAGTATCTGTGTGTGTGTGAGTTTTATCAAAACATTGAAGATGTGTTTGTTGTCTAACCTAGAGATGGTTAGATCTAAGAAATTAATTGATTGATTAATTAATTGATTGTTTGATTAATTAATTGATTGAATTAACTGACTATAGTTCCGTAGTGAATTTTATGGATGGGGGTCTGGAGTTAGGAAACTCAACGAAAATGTCGAGTTGTCTTGTTGTACCTGTCCATACAGCTAAAAGTCATCGACGTACCAGTACGTTAAAGTTTGAAGAAGGGTACGTTAAATTTTGAACACTGTTGTGTCTCAAACAAGAGTGTTTCAAAATTGTCGATGATAATGTCTGCAAGGAGTGGCGACAGTAGTGAACCCAGTCGGAGGACCAGAATTTTGTTTTAGTAGAAAGAGTTATTAAACATAAAGTAGTTAGTGTCAATGCAGAATGAGATCAGATTGAACAGCTCTGTTTGTATTGGTACGGGACATGTAGCTTTGTCAAAGATATTTTGTAAAATTAATTTACAGTCTTGAGTCAGGGTGCTAGGGAATAAATTTGTAACGTCAAAGAATATCAGTTTAGCATTGGCCGGTATTTGTCTGCCTTAAAGTTTGGTTACAAGTTCTAAACAGTTATTGAGGATATGGACGTTTTTAAACCGTACGTGTCCAAGAAAGAGGTTGTTGAGTCTATGAGCGAGTTTGTGGGTGATAGTGTTGGTGCAGGACACAACAGGCCTGATTGGTATGTTTCTTTGTGGATTTTAGGGAGGTCATAGAGGCCAGGGGGGCGGTATTGGAGGGAATAAAATATCTAGATATAATGAATAGGGCAGGAGAGTACTGGAGTTCAGTGCTCAACTTAACAAGAAGTTTACTCGTAGGGTCTTTAGGAATTTTTTCGATGTTATCATCATTAAGAAATTCATTTATTTAGTCATTGTAATCTTGGATGTCGAGTATGACGACCGTGTTCCTTTTGTCAGCTTTTGTAATTGTCAAGTTGTTTTCTGTGGCTTTCTTGAAATTTTATTTTTTGAAAATTGAAATTTTATTTCTTCATCTAATAAGTGAACTAATTTCTTTTGCACACAAACATTCCTTTCGTTTATTTTATTTTATTTTTATATTTATTCTTACATTAAAAGTAATCTACCTACTCGTAGATATACGACCAGAGCCTACTACAAACTAATTATGATAAACATAATAGGATATGGCCGTAGACCCAAGAGGAAGAGAAAGCATTATAGGGATTCCGTGATGACGGATATGTTGGATATAAAAAAGGAAATCAATCCAGAAGTTGTCGGAACATCTATGCGTGGTCGTGAGAAAAGATTTAGTCACAATGTCTCGGCGATTAGACGTACATGATAGATTATCTGAGCGTATTAGAGAACAAACATGCATTATGTCGGAATGATTCAAAATTAAATGGAGACGTTAACCCTAATAATTAACATTAAACATAGTTAACGTTAAACTAGTGGTGTTAAAACAGTACGTACTTTCTCGCCCGTTTTTCAAGCAACATTATACAAAGAAATTAAGAATGCAAAGAATTATGCAAATTATGCATGCTTTATTTGAAAATGTATCTTTAAGTAACAGATTTTAAAGGGAAAATCTCTATCTTTAATATCTTAGTTGTAGGAAGACTCTCAAAAAAAAAAAAAACTTTTGTAATATTCGAAAAATCTGGGTTTTCAACGAACATTGGACCTGCACCATTCTCGTAAACGTTCTTTACACTATTCAACAACAACAACAACAACAACAAAAGAAAACACAATAAGGCTTTTTTTGATAATTTTGAAAATATCTCTCGAGCTGTATGTAAAGTATTCCCCACAATTAAAATATCGATTTCAAATTCAAGAAACCACGACATCAGTCAGATCGATTGGTCACCATTCGATTTTTCGGTATTAAGGACCCACAAAACAAGAATTCGGGCTACTCCACGTGTTAGAGGATTTTTTTCTAAATTTAGACACTGGATTTATTCATTTTTTTGTTACCAGGTCCTGTAATAAGAGTTTTTCTCCCGAAAATTCGCCGTTTTTTCGCGCAGCATTACATAACTTTTTCGCTACTCCGTAGTGAGAAAGTATAACGTAAAATTGGCCAAGTTTAATATAGAAAAAGGAGAACGAAAGTACAAAAAGTAATAAGCGGAAAGGTAAAACGCGGAGTCAACGAAACTCAACACATTAAAACCTGTGAACATGTATTTTTAATAAAAGAAAATCATTTTATGAACCATTCGAACATTTTTAAAAACGTGAAGTTATAAAACAAACTGGTAATAACAAATATTCACGGTTTCGTTCAAGTTATTGTTTAGCAAATCTAATTAACTTTTTAGTGTTAAGTTCATGTTATTGACGTAGAGAATTTAATTAATTTTCGTAATATTCCATTTTAATTTCATTATCGCCGAAAGAGTAAGAAAATATGGATGTTGAAGAATAGGAATTTGTTTAATGTATTTCTGATTTTGTCAATAAAGATTGATTATTGTTCCATGGAGCATTGAATGTTGCCTACCCCTTGGTGCAGGCGACTGCGGCAGCCGTCGTTTGCAGGTTCGAGTCCTGCTTAGCCATGACTGCATTTGTGATTGTAACTTCACCCCCCATTATCATCCTATCACCTCATAATTCATAATTTAAGTCTTAAGAACGTCGCCTTACCAAGGGATGCAGCGAAATGCTGATCTCCATAATAGTTCACGTCAATCTCTCTCCAAGATAGAACATGATTGGGCCTAGCGAGAGAATGTAAAGCGTGGTCATCAATGGCCGATATGCAAATAATAATATAATAATAATAATAATAATAATAATAATAATAATAATAGTAATAATAATAGTAATAATAATAGTAATAGTAATAATAATAATAGTAATAATAATAATAATAATAATAATAATAATAATAATAATAATAATAATAATAATAATAATAAACCGGGAGTGGTAGCTCAGTGCATCAACTGATGTCACTGCAGCGCCTCTGACCGGGAGGTCTTAGGTTCGATTCCTGACGGCGGCAGGATTTTCAACACTAGCTTTTCAGCGAAGTCGAATTCAGTCGCTGTCTGGAGGACAATTCAACAGACCGGTTGCTCTGATCGGTAGTTTTCCGTGGTTTCTTCGATCAACACCGGGCGAAAGCCGGAGCAGTACCCTACCGAACGGGCCACGGACCGCGCGCGATCTGCCCTTCCTCTCCCTTGTCCTACCCTCTCCCCTTACACACACACACACACACACACACACTTACACTAACATGCACTACACTACCACATATTCCGGAAGACCGGTCGGGAGCTTAGAACTTGTTCCGACTGGGGCGGTGCCCCGCTGGTGGGAGAGTCCTGGTTCGGGAGAAACCCCACTAGCCGACGGTAGGTCGGCGCCGGATCTCGCCATCCAGCGGGAATATCACCGCCATTCCTCGAGAAAAAAATACATGCACTACACTAACGGGACTAATGACCGAAGCAGTCGACGCGCCCGGAAACACGAAAAAATCAAATCAATAATAATAATAATAATAATAATAATAATAATAATAATAATAATAAAAGGAATGAGAAGATGAAGAAAACGGCAAAGTACCCGCTACTCGTATCGTATATGTTCTAGCCGTAAGGGCCCATTCAATGGTTGAATGGCGCGCCGGCCCATTCAACTGGCTGCCCCCTGCACGCGCGAGGCGAGGGGCCGCTCTCCTGCCCCACCTCCGCACTGTCTCATTTAATGCGGTTCATTCAATATTCGCTTTATCAAGTTCGTTAAAATGAAAATTATATTAGCCTTAGGCAGCCATTTTGAACTTTTGGCCACTTCCTTCAAATAGAGGGTTGGACAAAATTAATAGAAAGTTCGAAGTTTTTTTTTTTCTTCTGAAATTCAACGATATTTTCACAAAAGCGTTTTTCTCCATTTTTGAAATTAGAAAGCAAGTGAAAAATTAACAAACAACCCAAAAACGAATAAGATTTAAAAGTGTAATACTATTAAAGAAAGGAAATATACTAATTGTAAAATTATACATAACAGAGAAATAAAACAATATAAGCAGGAAATTCAGAATTGAAATAAATTTATTTCAGCATCTCCATCTTTATCTCAATTTGAGAAATTCAAGAATAGAAAAATACTCCAGATTTTTACCTACTCTTGTCATGGCCAATTTTGAAACATGAATTGAAGTAGTAATGCTAGTAGACAACTCCTGATATCATCACATACGTAGTGGTTTCATTCTACAAGCGAGCAAGAGCGTAATAAATACTGGCCATTTCTTTCTCGGAGGTTCTTGTCACTAGCATTTGTCGTCCTAACCCAGCGCCTACAAAGCAGCTCCGACGCTCAGGTGTCCGCGCGGTGTCTGCGGTTGTGCTTGACCCGAAGCCCTGTAAAAGGCAAGGAACGCATTTCATGTGTTGATGTAAGCGAGAGATGAATCCTGGAGGCTCTGGGTATCGCATCACCGAACGATCACCTTTTGCGGCACCGCTGAGGGAACACCCCCATGCACCCGTCGACTTCTCAATTCCACTTTTCTTCAACGTAATATTAATACCGATCTTCACTCATGGTAGGGCTAGTATGCAATTTATTGAGGAATGAAATTCGTCATTAGGGAGAGTTCAGGAGAAGTAAGGGTATAATTTTGTCATTTTTTCTTCATATACGAAATACGACGAGAGAAAAATTACCACAACGCACCTTTCATCCTAATGTAGAAAATGTTAATTTGGAAAAGAACGAATTCTTAAAAATTGAATACAAAGTTTAACTGAAATATCATTGTTTTATAAAATTAATTTCAGTGAGGTTCGAGTTTCTGTTAATGAGAAGAGATATTAAGAGTATAGCGTATAGATTATAGAGTATAAATTACATGCAACAAACTCACCTTCTCAATTCCTCTCAATTTATGCTGATCGTTAACAGAAAACCTAATTTACAAAATATCCAAAATACAGTTTAGTAAAAAGATATTCACAATGAAAGATAAAAGTGAAACAAATGGACATAGGTAGTGATTGGCAAAGAAACGTTTTTTTTAAAGAAACCCCCTTTTTTATGTAAATGATTTAAAAATAAATTCTCGACAAAATTTCGACAATTTGAGGTAATTTGTGGGAAAAGTTAACTTTTCCAAATATGTTTTAAGTAACAACTTTGTGTCCACAAAGTTAGAAAAAATATTTTTTAAAGTACTGTTTATTTCAAATGCAGGATAATCGGTCTAACAGAGTTGTCAGAAACGGTGCATCATCAACATTTTTCGTATTTTACGTGAAAACAATTTATTTTTGTAGCAATTTCAGTGTATCACGCAGTCTGCCAAATGCAGCAGTCGCGTCTTTTCTAGGCTTCTTGGCCATGGACGCGTCACTCGCGCATTAGAATGCAGGCAGCACTTCGGAAATTTCGTAATGCGGTAAGTGGTCTTTGCGCGCGACTGTTCTGGAGTGCGACACTCTAACCTCCAATCCGAGGCCGCAAGAGGCTAATCGGCCAGTCCCACGGCCTCCTCCGCAGGCGCCCAAATGCGAGCGTCCGGCACGAGCGAACGCCAAGAACAGCTCTCACGACCGACGCCGATCTATCCACTTTCTTGCTTGTTTGTCGCATTTAGAATTCATGATGAAGTGTTGCAGCTCGTGTTCTTCTGCCATCTCATGATCGAGTTGCATCCTCCGTTAATTGGTTTTAATGAACCAACAGAAATGATTTCGAAAAGATTCAGTCCTCGGTGAAAGGGTGCGATTGATTGATTGATTTTTTTCGTGTTTCCGGGCGCGTCAACTGCTTCGGTCATTAGTCCCGTTAGTGTAGTGCATGTTGTTTCTCGGGAGAGGGTGGTGATCTTCCCCCGCTGGATGGCGAGATCCGGCGCCGACCTACCGTTGGCTAGTGGGGTTTCCCCCTAACTCTCCCACCAGCGGGGCACCGCCCCAGTCGGGACAAGCTCTAAGCTCCCGACCGGTCTCCCGGAATATGTGGTAGTGTAGTTCATGTTAGTGTAAGTGTGTGTGTGTGTGTGTGTGTGTGTGAGGGGAAAGGATAGGACAAGAAAAAGGAAGGACAGATCGGGCGCGTGGCGTGGCCCGTTTGGTATGGTACTGCTCCGCCATGCGCCTGATCGGAGAAATCACGGAAAACTATCGATCAGAGCAGCCGGCCGCTAGAATTGCCCTCCAGACAGTGATTGAATTGGACCTAGCTGAAAAGCTAGTGCCGAAATTCCTGCCGCCGTCAGGACTGCAACCTCAGACCTCCCGGTCAGAGGCGCTGCAGTGACATCAGTTGATGCACGGAGCTACCGCTACCGGTGTGAAAGGGTTCGAATTCCGCATTCAACACCATCCAGGCAAAGAAACTACCCGATACCAGTGGCACTGAAGCAGGAGGTGGCTGCGTTATTAAACACAATGTTGGTTGAAGGTATCATAAAGAAAGTGCACACGTCATACACCAATCTTATTCTAATAGGAAAAAAAAGTTGAAGAATTACGTTTGTGTTTAGATGCTCGCCGCTTAAATGAGGTTAGGTTGCAATATCTTATCTCGCCGGCTCTTGACGAGATGTTACAGAGATTTGGTGACAGGTCGTATTTTCTAGCACTGATTTTAGCAAAGCGTATTGGCAGTTGAAAGTAGCTATGGAGGAGCACAAATGAACGGGATACTCATTTGAAGATATTTGGTACGTGATTTGTAGGGTACACTTCGTGCTGCGTAACAGCGGGGAGGAACTTGTACAGCGCGTAAACCAAATTATACACGGAAGATTGCAAGATCATGCCACTGTTTACGTCGAAGGTATTGTACTTCAAGCACAATCTACCGAGCAGCATTTCGAAATGTTAAAAGAATTATTCGAACTTTTCCAAGGGAATAATTTAGTGCTAAACGTCAAGAAATC
Source organism: Teleogryllus oceanicus (assembly GCA_964035755.1). Taxonomy (NCBI): domain Eukaryota; kingdom Metazoa; phylum Arthropoda; class Insecta; order Orthoptera; family Gryllidae; genus Teleogryllus; species Teleogryllus oceanicus. The sequence goes on along the minus strand of CAXIVR010000002.1, from coordinate 47,959,464 downwards.
AGCATGGTGCACGAAGAAGATTAAATTTCTAGGTTATGTTGTATCGACAGAAGGTGTAAGCTTCAAGCCAGAAACAATCCAAGAAGTACGATAATTAATCAGTTTATAAGATTCTGTTCAAACTTCGCGAAATTCATACACCTGTTTTATCAGTTGTTAAAGAAGGGAAGATAGTGGAAATTAGATGACACGTAGCAAGAAGTATTTGGCGAACTGAAGAATATGTTTTATAGGAGATGCTTCATAGCCCATCCCGACTTCACGAAAACATGTATAGTGCAGAGAGGCAGCAGTGACATAGGAATTGGTGCTATGATATACCAATTAATAGATGGTCAGAATTACAAGCTACACAGATGGGTATTAACGTTATATGAGTTCTCATTCGGAACAGACCATCGTAAGAGATCACAAAACCATTTGCCACATTTACTAAGTACAAAGGAACCTGCTATGAGGGAAAAATATTACGATGCAAGAGAATTCCACGTCAAGGCGATAAACTTGGGTATCACGAGATCCACGCTCTTCAACTGGGACGATCTAGACACTGCAAGAACAAGATGTAGAAATTACCAAGATTAAACAGCTTCAGAACGGACATCTCTCTGCAGATGACCCAAAATTTGCAACACTCACGCAGAAACAAGATTGTTGGAAGATTGTACAGGAAGAGTTACTAATTAAATTAAACTAGATTTAGAGAATCTGGGTCCCAAAAACTTTGCACATAAACTGATACAACTGATGTTTTTGTACATACATCATTAGCGCATTTTGGTGCTAAGAATATTCATAAAATCCTGCAATCCAATGTTGCTAGAAAGGCATGGAGCGACAAATCCCTAAGGTACTGAGCACGTGCATTACATGTTTAAAAGCCAAATACCCATTCAGAAAATATGACGGATCCATGCAACCAATCATACCGGAAGAAACGTTTGTCTTAGCGGCGCTAGTCCTATAGGGACCGCTTCTACGGACGATCGAGAACAACAAATACATATTTGTAACACTGAATATATTAAAAAATTGTTAAAATTTGTCCTGTGAACAAGGTTCACTCGCAGAACTGCTTGAAGTTGGCAAAGGAATTCATACAAATAGCAGGGATATTTACGAGAATACTTTTCGTCTACGAGACCATGTTCACGAGTGACTCGTGTAGCGACCACCACACGCCTTAGAAAGACCAGAGGTCTCCAAACGAGAACGGACGGAGACATCTGAACAAATATTTCAAAAAATGATTTAATTCGGGGAAGAGAGAAAATCCAAAATCGAAAGAAAACTTTACTAATTTACAATAGGATAATTATTGCCTAAAGTAGTGTAGTTCCTAACAAGTTAGTAAATTAGTTCCTAAAGTATCCAATCCTAAATTAGAATTCTACGTCACAAATTTTCCCATTATACGAAGAGCCGTACAAAGTGAGAGAATTAAAAAAATCAAAATGTGACAGAACTGGTGAGCGACAGACAAGTTGTGAGCGCCTGCAAGTCCCACAACTTAAGACCGTGCCCGGATTAGAGAACAAATCCTATAGTAGGATATTTTGTGGACAGTAATTAACGAAAACATTCTGAAATTGGGAAGAGGGGTGCTGAAACGTCATGCATTTCTAACGCTCCGCAATTGAATCGAACGGGCGCCGTGAATTGTTTTTAGGTCGAATCAGCATCTAGCGACCACTATTGCAGTTAACGGTATGGTAACTATGAAGATGAAACAAAATAGTGATGATAAGGGGTGAAAGGATGAACACAATAAAACCATGCCCGAGGCGAACCGGCGACCCATCGGTCCGAGATCACTACGACACTGCTGCCTTAGCGATCTCGGCCACTGGATCGGCACGGGCGCCGTTGCCGAGGCGGAACGGCAAATGAAATAATGAACGAGTGAGCAGTGGGGTAAAGAAGGGGCAGCGACAAGCGGAGAGATACCCAGGAGAGGGGGCGGTCACGCGCTGTGCGATCGGGAGAGATTGAGTGGTTGATTGAATCCGCATCCATCGCGGTGCGTAGAAGAAGAATAAGAAGAAGATGATGAAGAAAACAACGTTCAATTCGGTCAGGCTATTTGTGAAGTGAACTGAGAAAGTATAGAAATGTCAGAAACGAGGGAACAATGATTAAAGCCTTAAAGGATTAAACAGCAATTTCTTACGAAAACGAAGTTAGAAGGAAAGAACTGCGCTGCAGGAAATCGTTGACTCGCCTTGTTGGTATGCAAATGTTAAACTTCCCACGTTAGAAACAAACCTTTTCCAGGAAAATTTCAGCATCAGATTGTTATTAGTAAATCCCTAAAAGCGAAATAACTAAATGATATACGTGTTTCCGATTCGAGGGTTATCGATTCAATAAAGACCTGTCAGCGAAAAGCTTTAAAGCGCTAGGAATCTTTGCAGGCGTCCATGGAAGAGCGCGGCTTAAAACAAAACGGAGAGCAAACTACATATCTGGCCTCCCTTTTTCCATTAAACGCTTTTTTACTTACATTTGACATTTTGCTAGAAAGTAAATGAAACGTACCATTAAGATAATAATATTTTAACTTTAATGTAATAATAAATACAATTGATTATATATTCAATCATTTACAGGGTTTCCAGTTGGTTCGAAAAGTCTCTTTTCCAAATATGTAACAATCCCTTAAATTTTTAGCTATAAGAAATGAGGGAAAATAACGAATATTTACGGAAACTAAATGCGTTATTACGTAGGGCCCCTTTGGAAATTTTCAAGGGGCAAGAGCGCGCGCGCATGCAGGTGCCCCCTTCGACCCTTACATAAAGCGCGGGTCGCCGCAGCCATCGGGAAATGGCAGCCGTTGCCGGAAGGAGCGGCGCGCGACCGAGGCGGCATTTGCGGTGGGTGGGCGGGGGCGGGGCCGCTGGGCGTGGGCGTGGGCGAGAGCGCGCGCCTGCGCCTCCGCGTTTCCTGACGCGCTCATTGTTCCTCCTCGACTTCGCTCTTAGAGCTCTCCTCCTCGTTCGCTGCTCTCGGTTTTTCGTTAATAACAGGTCAGTTACATACAACTCTGTTTTCACCGGGAGCGGTGTGCATCAACTGATGTCTCTGCAGTGCCTCTGACCGGGAGATCGTAGGTTCGAGTCCTGACGGCGCAGGATTTTCGACACTAGCTTTCAGCTAGGTCGAATTCAGTCGCTGTCTGGAAGAGAATCAGCCCGGCTGCTCTGATCGTAGTTTCCGTGGTTTCTCCGATCAACACAGGCGAATGCCGAGACAGTACCCTACCAAACGGGCCACGAGACCGCGCGCGGACAGATCGTCCTTCCCATTCCTTTGTCCTATCCTCTCCCTAACACACACTCCACTAACATGCACTCACTACCACATATTCCGGGAGACCGGTCAGGAGCTTAGAGCTTGTTCCGGTTGTGGCGTGCCCGCTGGTGGAGATATCTGCTTAGGAAGCCCCAGTAGCCGACGGTGGTGGCGCCGGATCTCGTCATCCAGCGGGGAAGATCACCCTCTCCCGAGAAAAAGCAGCACTACACTAACGGGACTAATGATCGAAGCAGTTGACGCGCCCGGAAACACGAAAAAATCAATCAAACAACGAGTGAGACCGCTACGCCTACGTGAATCTGCGAGAGCCGCGCACGCGAACGTGCCTGCGCGGAGCATCAACCCCGTCCCCTCCACTCTTCTGGACTTCGCCGCCTCCACAGCATCCTCACCAAGATGAACAATGCGGTGAGATCGACACAGCGCGGAACAACTTTTGTGAACAGTGAGAGAGAAAATATATGCATCAAAAAGTGGATTTAAATGTTAATTAGTAAGTCATGAATACTTATTAAATTCATGACAACCAATGCGGTTCGTCAGTTGTAGCCTGGTTAGCAATCCCTGGCATTCATGCGTTTACTCTCTCTATCAAAATTTCGGAGGTTAGAAGCTAACGTAACCAAAACTCTCCCAGGTTGAAGGTCAGCATTACTATATCTTTGACCCCGGTGTGGCAAAAAACAACTTTAAACTAATTCTGTAAATCAGGAATTAATGATATTCAAACAAAACTTACACACAAATAGTTTCGTTTAAATATCACCTTCTGTATATATATATGTATATATATATATATATATATATATATATATATATATATATATATATATATATATAGAGAGAGAGAGAGAGAGAGATTCAATGGCTTAGTGAAAAAAGTTTTCGAAGCATGAATAACATCGGCACCAATTTAAAGTTATTTTTATCTACAGATATTTGGCTGAGGTGGTGCCCACGTTTCGCTGCGTGCAACTGTGTCCTTAACATCGCACCCGCCGGCGCCAGTCTCGCGCAGCGCCAGGGCCCACGCTCACAGAACACTTGGTTTTTTGATACCGAAAAATTGGTTATTAGCAATTGCTGCAAGGTTATTGGTTATTGCTGCAAATCTGTCAACAACGCTAGCAGCTAAACTGTAAGCTGGAGTTTCACAAAAATTGATATTTCTCAGTCAATCTTGCTGACTGAGTCTGCAACAGCATCTTCAATTTGAAACTAATGTTTTATTTTTGAGAGGGTACTTTACACGAAGCCTCAAGGACATTTTAATTTTTTTCTCAAAAATGGCGCCAATATTTTTAAATTGAACTTCATCCTCGGATAGCGTTAAGTACTTAAGAAAAACAGGTCTCAGTTTCGTCGATATATCTGATTTTTCGAAAAACGCAACATGCTAAACAATCGGCGTCTTCTCACAACTACAGTAGAGATGAATGAAATATAATCTTTAAAATAAGGTCTGTACATGAGGACATTTACATTTTTCTAATTATGATTGGTTTTGCTAAATGTGGCAATTAACATTAAAAATTTTACCTTTTTAATTTTTGTGCGTATGGTATTACATGTCCTGCATAAGAAGACATTCCACCAATTTGATGTATTATTTAGATTTTTCAAGTATTACAGAAATGTACTTTTTGTTTATCTCTTCTTAATCTTATTGAGTTATTAATTTTTATAATAACTTATATACTTATTAAACATTATTAACTTTTTAATACAAGTGCTTCAAATGAATTCCTGTGAACTGTCTCCAAAACTCAAAACTTAGCTGAGATGAGCTCAAATTTGCGCGTTTTCAGAAATGCACCAATGAAATTTTCTCAAAAATTGCTCCAAGTTTTTTCTCTTAAAACTAATTGTAAGGATAATGCTAAATGCACTCAATTAGATGATATATACCCCGTTGTGATGTTATCTCCAATTTTTCAAAACGACAATTAATTAAAATTGGGTTTTACATTATTCGTTTGTGAACGCAAGTGATTCAAACGATTTATTATTTATTCTTTAAATTTCAGTTCTACTATTTGGGCACCCAAAAATTGAGAATATGTGGAAAAAATATCGGTTTGGCGTCGAGAGGTAGCAGTTGGAACGTGGGAAGGAAATATAGAACATCTTGCCTGGACTAAAGATTTTCCAAAACTAAATTCTGCGAGAACGTCTGTGCCACTCTGCAGCACCACTAGTTTATTTTCTTTATGAACGATTCCTTCTTTTTTCTGGCCATTCATAATGATCCGTATTTTCGAATGTCTGTTTTGAGTTGTTGGAATGTGTAATAATATTTGCGATGCGAGTGTTAAAAGTGGTATTTTATTTAGCGAGTGTGGTTGGATGGAGATAATGGTTGTGAAAGCTGATTGCGAGTCTGATGAAGACATTACATTCTTCAATTATCATTTCCATGTTGTCGCAGAAGTAATAAAGCTAAAATTTATTGCTTATTTATCTTGAAAATAGATTTATGGAGTTTTTGTTGTTTTCTCCTTTCAAATTAAAATTTATTGTTATTTATCTAAATAGATTTTATTAAGGTTTTTCTCCTTTCAAATTCAAAATTTATTGTATTATCTGAAAATGATTTTATGCATGGAGTTTTGTTTTTTCCCTTAAAATTCAAAATTTAAGTAGTATATGACTAGTAGGGATCACAGAATTTGAAATGTGCACAATTCACTTTTCCCATAGCCAACGCAGTTTAACTTTTTTTGACGAAAATAAATAAAAAAAAATAAATAAATAAATAAATAAATAAAATCCTTTTCAGAGTGTCATAGATTTATTAGCGCCTTACTCATTTTAATTTTATTTTAATTCAAGTATACGAATGACTTTCAGGGCTGCTCAGGCAGAGCAAATCGGCAGCTTGGAGCCGTGTTTGTTACCGAGAGCAAGTCTCCGGAGCCCGAGCGTTGCCTTGCTCGCGATAACCTGTCACAGTTATGATTACGTAGGCTTCCGCGGCCGGAGTATGTCTAATCATATCTTGAACCTCTACGTGAAGCAGACCTTCAAGCATACCAGACGACTCAGCCATCTGAGGATTGTACGTGCCAAGAGGCTCAGCTAACTCGCCTTTTACTTAGAAGATTCCCACGTTATACCAAAATTTCTTCGTTTCCCACACCACATGAGGACTCCGGCTGCCGAACGCATTTTCCGACGCTCGAGTTTTTTATGCTTTATTTTGTCTTCTCAGCAGTACGCTCTGAGGGATGCCACAATATGTTGGCCGAAACGTCAGCTACGAGCAGATCGACGCGGCTTGTCCTGGACAGCCAAGAGACAACCTGTCACAGTGCCCCGATAACTCCAGTCGCGGAAACACGGACGTCGACGCAAGCACTTCGCAGTCGAGAGCGTCCACACTGGCAATTTTCAAAGCAGCATGGAAAGAACAGTATCTTTTCGCCGATTGCGGAACCTATGCCAAATGTTTAGTTTACAAAAAGTGCTCAATCACATAAAGTTTAATTTGCTACGACATTATACAGTTAATCATGCTGCTAAATATGCTGAGTACGCTGAAGAAGAACGAAAGGGACTATTTAGTGCTCTGAAAAACAATGCCTCTCAAGAAGTAAATTTGGGATGTATTCTGACGTTCTTAAGTTGTTTTGACTGTAAAATTCCACAATATAAAGGAGGCAAACAAGCAATTCCAACAAAAAATTTCTTAGAATTTTATAAGAACTTCTCTCGATTGTCATATTTCTTTGGATCAACACTAACTGTGAGGAATTTTTTTGTTCTTTGAAAATTTGTAAATCTCGAAAGAGAAGTACCTTTACAGATCATAATCTGAAATGCGTTTTGCGTCTCAACAGCACCAAGTCATCTGTTCGAAACGTAGAAAATATATTGCGGGAAAAATCACTTAAAAGGTGTAAGGAAAGTATTTGACTTTGCGACCAGCTTAATATTTTATTTCATTTCCTTTACTTTAAAAATTTCCATTACTAGTTTATTTAGTAACATTTTTGGGATCACCTTTACAATACTTTTTATATTCAGCAGCATTATAAACTATATAATGTCGCTGCAATTAAATTTATTTATGTGATTGAGCACTTTTCTGCAACTAAAAATTTGGCAAGTTGGCGCAATCTACAAAAAAATCATTTCTATCCTTATTGTCTTTTTATTTTCAAATTACACAAATATATTTATATCCAGTAAATATCCAATAAATCTCTCTTTATTGATGATCTGTATTTTCTGTCTTAAAATACTTTCCCAGAGTAGAAGACGTTTTCATTCCGAGCAATGGAATATTATCCCGTAGAAAAAAGACGTGACCCACTGTGCCGCATGCCAGCGATCGATATTCGATGACGTAATCTGCTCTCTCTGCAGAGCTGCAGCTCTGAAATAAGAGGGAGCAAACAGCCGCTCGTCCTCTGAGCAAATGATTGAGTGGCCCTCTCTTAAATGATACATGGTCAGCCCTAGATAATACGGCAACGAAAGTATTTTGTTTGTTACATTCGCAGAATTATCCGAACTCTTGAGCATCACACTTTTAGCACTACTCCTAAAAAGTGAACTTCTAGTGCACGATGCTTGCGCTGAAAGAATCACTTTTACTATTGGCTGTCTAAAAAAAAGTTATTTGCTCTAAAGTTCGTTTTTACAATACTTTTCATCAATATTTTTAATGTACTATTTGCCTTTTCACGGTATATCTTGGTTTACTGTAAAAATACTTCTAGTTTTCAGAACAGAGCGACATTCATCTAAATAATTTAAGGAACACATTATTCGGAATGGTTATTATAACTGTGAAAACGATTAACCATCCATTTTCGTTCTCGTGAAGAGTGTAATTAAAGAAATTTCAGTTTGAGTGATTTAGACGACTTAACAGTAGGTCAACACTCGAGAAGCGGGACTCCAAGGTCAAAGAAGGCGGTATCTGACATTTGCAAATTAACTATCTTTGTTGGAGTGTGTGCCGTTCAGACAAATTATTTTTACTTTTTCTTATACGTGCGTATATACCGAGAAATATATGTAGTATTTTGAGAAGACAGAAGACACCCCCCCACATTAATATAAATATTTAGTAAAACGTTCATTAAAATTTATTTGTACATGTAGAATGATAACGTTGGGCAAGATGGTCTATAGTAACGAATGTAAATAAACAATAGTCGCGGAAAATATAAATACATCCATTTCGTGTACCACAAATCGGATAGATGGAACCGAAAGCCCCTTGCAGATGGAAAAACTAGGTACACAGACGGTGCAGTCATGACCAGACGACAGAGACTCCTGATTATATCTACAGCTGTCAAGGCGAACGGATCACATGTTCAGGTCTTCGCTTTTGATGGAAACACATTAGTAGATGTGGGCGTGATTAATTAAGAAGTATCTTATGACAAGTTTAGAAGGAAGGGATTTACTGGAAGTTATTTTCATTTTTCCTCCAAATGTTCGCCACCATCGACTGCTTTGCACTGCTTTCACGCGAAAGCGTGTGCTCACAGAATAAATATTTACATCGCCGCCAAGGAATTTCGATAAAGCACAAGTGTCAATAAACACTAACAGCGTCGAAAAGTGCGAGAACATCTTCCGCTTCGTGTGCGACACGGTCCGCCTTAGTTGTTTGGCTGTTGATTTATACTTCGAGTTTTATAACATGGCGCGTGAGGGCTTGTCTTCACGATGGAATGTGGCACAGCTTGTCGGGTCTTTCTCGGTCGTGCCGCTAGATGTCGCTTGATCTGGAGCACTGATTGATACGGTCGCAAATACAGCCGTGCTATATTCCATCGTGAAGACAGACCCTCAAGCGCCATGTTATAAAAACCGAAGTGTATCAATACATGGTAAAATTTGAAGATATTGGTCTTGATTTTCTCTTCATACCACAAAGGAAAGTAGTATAGACTAGTTTTGCGGAAAGACAACTGGGAGCCTAGTATATACAGCAAGTTATGCTCGGCTCGTTTTGAAGAACGATATCAAGAGGACTTTGATAAAACTTCTTTATGATACGAACGTTGGAAACACGCAGTTCAACAATTTTAGCAGCTTTTCTACCACATCTAAGAGAAGTAAATTGTACAGGAATTTACTGAAGATGTCTTCAAAAGGATAATTAACATGATTGCTTTTTATGTCTTCTACAAAGAAATCCGAAAGATTTGCGCAATGTTCACATCAATTATATTACTGGCCCATCCACAAACTCTTAAACGTTAGGATCCTGCTCTTTTGACTGCAGATGAGAGTAGTTAATTTTTATTCAAGGAACTGGTGAAATAAAAAAGTTACAATAGAGCAAGACAATATGCTTTTCATTAATCATATAGTTGCTATGGTAGCCAGACCTCGAGTATTGTGTCACCACTAATTCTAAGAATATTTCGTAATAATTTGTGCATCACATGCTCCTTTAGAAGGTTAGCAGTGTTAAGCTTTTATTTATTTGCATACTTTTTATGAGAAATCTCAAAGGCAGAAGATAAACGTTTAGTGGTAGGTTGTATTCTTTTGATGTTTTAAGCTTTATTTGGTTTCCACGCACTGAAAATACTTTAGTGGCCCCACAATTTGTAATGAAGCTTCTCCTTTTTAGATATTATACTCCTTAATATTCCGAAGATAATGAAGTTCCATTGAAAAATGGGTGCTACCCATTTATTATCGTGTTTGACAGATGTGTTTTGGGGCCACCAATATATCGGACTGGCTTCACTTGCGAAACGTGGCAGAGGTTGGTAATACCACCTCCATGTATTCTAGCTCCATGAAAATTATATTATCTCAAACTTATTTGAAATGCATAGTCTTAGCTCTTAGTTTATGGCAAAGAGCTTGTAAGGTAATTGTTTTATTTGAGGTTAGGCGCCAAATTTTAATGAACTTCGTCTCATATGTGTCAATACATGCTCTTATTGCGTTTTGAAACTCACCCTTGTTCATTATGATTACTACGTTATCAATCTTATGATTGTTTAGTATCATAATATCACATTTTTCATCAGTCATTTCATTTGTGAATAAATTTACTTTTTGAAGCATTTTTGCAACTTTTCGGAAATAATACTTAGAAAGCGAATGTATTTAGAGATAACAGGAAATTCCTTATAAAATACTTGTTTGAAGAGTACATATTATTGGATATCTTTTCCCAGAATTTCCTTTTTACATATCCTTTAATTTACGTCTTTAATTTTATGCAGCTGTGACACCACCATTGTGTAATCGCTTGCCGTGAAAGTCTGGTTAGGAAGAGGAAACGTCGTTGTACTTTCAGCTTATTTCATGGAAAGCGATATTTTTTGTTTATTCACATGTTGCTGCTATCTGCAGTCCCATATATCTAACGAACGAGCGAATACGCATGGTATAATGGAGTTCCACGGACATTCTCAATGCATGCTGTTGTGCTTATGTATGTTTTCCTTTTCAAAGCAACTTTTTACTCATCTTTCGCGTTTTACACAATGTTTTGGTTACTTTATTTGGATTTTCTACAGAAAATAAATTTATCTAAAATTTGCAATAAAACAGGAAAATGTATTGTATACAGAATTCTTCACTAGAGTTAACTGAAGGTGACTAGATTTTAAAAACAAAATAACTGAACATTATGACTTTTCTTGAGTAAAAAAAGGCGGCACATGTACGTAACATAAAACAATGTAATATATTCGATCGTCCCCAATTGCTTATACTGAAGGCAGATGAACAGTTATTGCAACGAACATCGGAATCAGAATTATATACCTTCTATAGCTCACTTAAAAACACTTCTTATTGAGCAGTGACATATATTCACGCGTTTTATCACTCTCATCATACAAAAAGACACTATATTTCAATATTTCACAAGTTCCGATCAGAACTGTCTTTTACGAGCTTTACAACTCTAAATGAATTTTTTAACCATGTTCACAGTTTTCAATATAGTTGGGTTAGCTGTATTCATATGAAATTGATAACCAAGCGCTGTTTTTGTTAAGAAAAATGTTTGCGTGAAAATAATTAGAAAACGGAGAAAAAGAATGTCAAAAAATGAACATTACAATGGAATATTAAAAACCACTTATTTGTTTCACTTGCACTTTTATACATTATAAAGTTATCCCGTATTCACTAATTAAGTTTGCTGGCTATAACACACAAAAACTCACTGATGCAGAAGGTTCAGATTATTGAATTTCTCGGTAACGATATCCACAACTAAAAAGCTCAAATGAAGCGATATCTCATTTTTCCATCCTTGAGCTACCACTGAATATCTCCCTTCTTGTTTTCAATAGTCTTTTTTTCAATTCATTTCTTCTCGTTCGACATACTTGTTTTTCGAGGAGGTTAAATTATGAATTACATAGTTTTTTACTTTTGGGGAATGGCCATCCATAAGCAGTGGTTTTTATTACTCGGAATAACGTAAACATTGGGCTAAAGTAAATGAAGCGAGGTTGAAGACTGTTTCAGTTTGATCTATTGACAGTTATGGAGGATTACGGTGGTTTGAATCGGTCTTTGGGATACCTGATTGAATATGAGTATGTAGCATTGCGATGTGATCACTTAATGAAAGCACTTTCAATACTCTGCGAATCTGGATGTTCGGAATGAACCACGGGGCATTTAAAGTTCTTCTTAAAAATACATTCTGAATGGCTGTTACTTTTTGGAGACTGCTAGTCGCTGCACAGCCCCAAACTGGACATGCATAAGTCTGGTTGGTAGAGTTAAGGACTTAAATAGTAGCAATCACATTCTAATTTCAATGAAGAATATGCATTGATTAGAGAGTAAGAGGTTTGATATTTTGCAGATCCTTTGTTAGCTATTGCATTTTATGTATGGTTTCCATGTTTCTTTTTGTCAAAATACTTCTAAGTATTTTATCGGTGAGGAGGTCCACGGAATATATGTATTGTGAAGGTTTAATTCAGTAGGATATTTGGGGCGGCGTGACGTGACAATTCTTGCTTGACATTTTAACGAGTTTATTTTGATTCTCCATTTTTGAGTTCAAATGGTGTGAAGGACCTTTCCTTCCTGCACTTCCAATAATTTTCAAAACCTTTGACGAGAAAGGGAAACAATGGATTAAGAATATTATTTTCAACCAGACCAAACAGCGCATTTATTTTCAGAACAAACATTCCATTGGCTGAGCCACAAAATGAAAACTGCTATTCTACTTCTCTAGCTTTTTCCTAGCCATTACAAAAAAAGAATAAACAACCTCCAAAGGTTTGAGGTAACACTGGCAAATCTATTTCTACTCTCTGTTTTTAGACTACAAAATTCTTAGTTATCCACTGCAGCACCATCGACACACTGGCAGTCGATGGGGTAGAACAATTTACAAAAACATATAGTGCAATTTCTTGTAATTCCTAAGCAACTCGCCTCGAGGCGCTGTGCTAGTCCACTTCAGTGACTGGCCGATGACGGTGGAGATTATTCACCATGGTTGAGTTCAAGTCCAGGCCCACCACGCCATGCCAGCTGGCCGACCGTCCCTCGGCCGTCCGCAAATGCCTCTCTCTGCACGGGACTGGCGGCAGGGCCGCCCCTACTCCACGACTAGGGAATGGGGAAGGGGTGGCGCAAATCAGCCTCACATGACACTTGGGCAAGCGAGAGGCCGCTATCGACCGACGACTATCTTCAACCTGGCAACAAATTGACTGATTTGACGCAGCTATCGGAAAAATTTAAAAAAAATTGTCTTTTAGTGGGACGCAGGAAATTCATATTCTGGCCCCCATAATCCATTGCAAACACCATGGAGCGTCAGACGTAATTATGGGAAATTAATAGCTCACACAAGGAGCGTCAAACTGAGCGGGAAATTAATAGTATATAGTCTGTACCAACACAAACATGTTAACAATTGGAAATGTGTTAATGAAACCCCATGTGTTTCATATGTATCTACAACATTGTCTTCACTTCATCTGGGGTACAAGTCCCCGGGGTGGGCACCTTAGCCTTTGCGGCTCTTATCCTCACCCCCCCCACCGACACGCAATACGCCGACGCGCTGACGGCCGGATCCAGCCGGAACGCGGTTTGCCCTCGCGGCAATCTCCCCATACAATGCCTGGGTAAGGGCCGCCCTGCCAGCTCAGAGCTCCTAGCTTTCCAGACTAGTTCCTGAGTCTAAACAATGCGCAACTCACATGCACTGGGAACAAGTTCCTCCTCTATGTCCAGAGTATCAGGCCGTTGCCACGACGAATCCGAGAGCCCGAGTAGGGGCCACCTGAACCAAGGCGGCTCGGAGTCCCCATCCCGTCTCCCCATTACTTACCGACAGCCAACACCGGAACCTGGGCAACCTGACGGGTGGTATCTAGTATCCCGTCGGATTTTAAGTGGGATGCGCAGTACTCCGAAAAGCATCCTTCGCCCAATCCTGCCCAAAGGACGGCGCGCCATAGGCCTAAGTGGTGGGTACCCGAGTGAACTAGACTACCAGGAGCTTAGCACCGCCTTCTCACTGCCCGCACCTTCTCGGCACCGCGAGACTCAGGGTCCGGGTAGTCGTCTACGACACTCCACCAGAGACCACGACAATCTACGCTATCGTGATCCCCCCTGCAGGTTAACAAATGGACAGTAATTGTACTCATTCTGAATCGGTCAACGACTTTTTGTTGCAGATAACGTCATCATATCATGCCTATCACGTGTCACCATAAGCCAAATAACGTCTGTTATGTTTGTGGATCTTTTGCATCAAAATCACAGAGGCACATGACTTATCCATGATGTCAGAAGCTGTAATACTTGTATTTTTTATGCTTTCCAGGTGATCAAGATAAAAAATATAAATATGGCACCGCATATTATTTGCAAACCATGTGATACAGGCTTAGGAGATTGGATGCAAAAAAAAAAGAAACATTCTGTACCCTTTGCCATTCCTATAATTTGGTGTGAGCGAATCAACCACACGGATGATTGCTATTTTTGCTGTGACCTTATTGTTTCTCAACAAAGAATAAACATTTCACAATATGTCAGAATCTGCAAAACGGCCAGTGCCACATGACGACCAGTTACCGGTTTCCAATCCTCCATGTGATGAGCATGTATTTAAAGAAATGGTTTGTGCATCGAGTAGGACTTGAAGAAGTAGAAAGTTTTTCAGATCTGGAATATTTTATTGAGATTTTTAATACAGAAACAGAAATATACACAAACAGAACAAAATTACATTAGGGATATTTCGCCAGACTAAGTCAAAGTAGAACTGTTAGCATCGAGGACTGAAAGAGAGTAGAAACACTGTTCATTCATTTAGATAATTTCTTTAGTTGTATTGTAATATTACCAGTTTACTGAACAACAACCTTTCAGATGTCTGTTTCGATTTAACCAGTTTAGGCACATCTATTGAAATTGGCAAAAATTAGTAAACCATCGTTCTTTTACCAATTGAGTTAACAATCACTTTAAATCCAATAATATATGAGAAAATAGTGATAATATATAGATATAATATATGAGGAGAGGAACTCAAAAGAGCAGAGAGAGAATGGTTAAAGAGCAAAGATTAATGTGCACACGCCAATTTGCAATATATTTATAATAAAATATAATTGCTCTCTCTCTTTCTTTCATTCTCTCTTTCTTTCTCTCTCTCTCTCTCTTTGAAAGAAACTTATCAGAATTTAAATTCTGTACTAACAGTAATTCAGTACAAACAGTGGAACATTTGTGAGGACTTAAAGTTATGTTAATGGGTTTGCGAGGAGGGTTTACCAAGATTTTTGAAATAGACGGGATACGGTACATTATATCAGACTTGACTAGGAGCCAAGAAGTTCTTTCAATTCAGGAGAAGAACATGTTCAGCTTGTTCTATTGGTTGCTGCACATAAGTAGCTACTGCCACCATTGCATGTTAAGCTTGGATTGGTTAAAACCTTCGTAAAAACGCTTGGTAAAAGAAATTTGAATGATTTTCTGTAATTTAGAGAAACTATTTGCAAAATATCTCCTGTCAAACTAAAAAAAGAGTCTTTGTGTGACCGTAAATCATAACAATTCTAGGACCCAATATTTGAAGATCGACTGAATGATATTGTGACCATTCAAATATTCGACATACGAATTCGCCGCCGCCGCTGACGACACCAGCATCTCCAGCAAGAGGGGTGTAGAGGAGGTAGAGGGGGTCTCCTTATCGTCCGTTGTGACGTCACGGGGGCAGGAGGGAGGTGAGAGATTTTTGTCGTTGGTCAGACGTCGTGGAGTGAGGTTATCTTGAGAAAAGAGGTATTTGTACTATACATTTTGTTTATACATTATAGATTGTGATCAGTACTTCTGTTGATAGAATATACTGTGTTGGAAAGACACAACTTCTTTAAATTGAAACTATAAACATTCAATAGAGATGTTTAAAAGAAGACAGAGTGCAAAAAGGTTATGTCAGTGCTGATGTAATAGTCACTACAATAGAGGCTATTGTTTATTTTTGATGAGCCGATTTATTTTCGATGACCCGACTTATAAACCGAGTTGGCTTGTGCAATGGCACGTAGACCAGGTGATCTGCAACAAAGTGTGCGCAGACTTCCCAATTTGAAAGCTCGGGGTAGAGCAGTCTTGTTGGACGAATCGTGAATGTTACCATTTTCTTCCGAACAAACAAGGTTATTACAGAATGTTATTATATTTATTATGTTACTTTAATATTGAAATTATGCAGTGATTAAAATTAAGAATGTTATGTTATGAGACATTCATATTTATCTCATCTTTGCTTTAGCAAATTTAATATGTTCTCTTAAGTGTACAAGTCTAGTTGATTTATGATGTTGTACTGATCATTAGAAGCTTTAGTATGATACTAAGAGTCAAAATTGTTACATTCTACATTTATTTCAGCACACATTTAAACACTTGTAATTTTAAGAATAGGTTCATGTTGATCTGAGGTGATAACATGTGTTGCATTTGTAGTTTATTTTCATTTTAAACGTCTTTGTGGTGTTGACACGGAGACTGAACAGTGTTCTGAAGAGACCGTCACTTGCTTAATTTTTTGTCGTCAAGATGAGATGTACTTTAAGGGTCATTTAAGAGAAAAATAATCTGCAATGAATGCTGCTCTGTAAAAAAATTAATAATTCAATTTGTGTTTTAATGCTTAAGCACCAGTTTGATAGTGCAATAAGGAATGTGATAATATTGATTAAACAAACTTTCATGTCATTCTTTACTTTTTGAAGTCTGATTAGTCTAATGTTCAATTCTTCTTTTTTCATAAGAAAACTAGTAAACAGAACAAAAAAAGTTTTGTTTATATTTGAGGAAAACTTGTTGTTTTTTCTTGGGTTATTTTTTTGTTTTTTTAATATCGTACAATGTTCTTTTTGTTATGGGTGTTTATGGAATGACATTCTGTATCTTAGTAAATGCTCAAGGAAACGTCCAATTATAAATGTTCTGTGACTACGACTGTGTGTTTTTTTTTACAAAATCTTCAATGGGAGCGATTACTAGATTCATATCAAGACGGGGATGCATGGCACTAAAATTATTTCTGGATTCACGTTTAGTCTTCTTCATCCAACCAAGTCGACGAGATGGGAGAGGTTTGACTGAAGTTATGGATGAGAGTATGAGCTTTGAAATTAGTCAATGTTTGCGACTATTCTTGATGCTTTGTCGTGAATAACAAAACATCCATAAAGGATATCAAAAGCTGTCCTTTTAGTTCAGTAAATCTGTTTATATTCAATCTATACAGATCTTACTATTCAATCTATTTGGTATTTATGCATCAATTTTGGATGGGAAAAACGTCTTTCATCTCAAGCGAGTAAATTTCGTGTTAAATTGTCGGCCTGTGAAATTCGAAGACAATCAAATTATTTAACGTGAAATATAAAATATAGTAGCTAAAAGTAGACTAATCAATATCAACATGCAGAGAACCCGATTGTGAGAAAATGAAAAAAATTAAACCAATCTTAAATAAATGTAATATAAATTTTGCTTATTATATTAATAAATTGTGTACAATACATGATTTTTGAATTATTTACAAGTATGTTGAAGGATTGAAGAAGATTTTAGATTAAAACTATAGTTCCATCCTTATACAAAGAATTAAACAATCCGATCCAGTGTTTTTAATGTATGGTGTTCATGGGATAATCAATAATTAAAGGAAGTTATTTTTCCATCGTCTTGAAATGTCTCTCATTATTATTCGTTGTCCCAGACACAAGTTAAATAACCATGTCCGTAATGACAATTTATTTTTCCCAAGTAGAGAAAGAACGTGTTTTCAATGAACCGCGTGTCCTTTCGTTGTGTGCCGCCGTGGCCTTTAAACGCGCCAGGTAGTCCATCGCCGCTCTTCTCCGCGCGGAACGCATCTAAAGTCTCCGTGCGAGGGCGGCGCCTGGCCCATCGTACGGATCGCGAACGGCGGGGGGGGGGGGGAGGGCGCGGCCGCGCGCGAGGCCAGTGGCCGGCTGCCCGCCAACCCAATGCCCCGTGCCCCAGGGCCCCCCCCCCGCGCCCGCCTCTGACCTGAGCACCGCCGCTGCCTCTTGTGTTTCTGCTCTCTCCCCGTCGCCGCCCGCAGCCTCCGCGGATGCTCCTCTTCCCCCTTTCGATGCCACTGCCCCCTGAAATCGCCATCGCGGGCGATCACCGCGACGCCGCGCAACACACCAGTCGCTCACTGCGCTTCGGCGGCGAGGCCGCACAGTGGTCCGCCGCCGGGTTTACCAAAGAGCCTGCATTTCTTTTATTGATTTTGTTGGTTGTACATAGGTCAGTTTTAGTATAAACTTTACATATGTTTGATAGACTTACATACTAACTTGTATTTAAAACATTTCTAAGACTTAAATCTAACATAAGGTTGAAGATGCTCTACTGGGTCCGATATCCTGGTTCAAATCGGAGGAGGTTTGAGGAATATATTGATGGGGTATCTGTTTTTTATTCTGGTATGGTTCGGGTTTTAGGAGTCTAAAGGTTGCAAGGGAAGGGATTTGAGGTAAATAATAACAAAAGTTGGTGGCTAAGTATGTGATGTGATGTTCAATGAGTTCTATGTTGAGTTCTTTGTGAAGCTGATGATTGTATAAATAAAAATCAGGCATGCGTTGGCCGGGAATCGGACACGGATCAACTGCTAAGAAGGCAACTATGCTAACCATTAAACCACCATCGCTGCATAGAGCCTGCATTCGCCACATTTCTGCCACTGCACCGGCTCTAGCCATCGACTCGCGACCAAAACGATTTCTTCTTAGAGAGCTAGGTCAAATTAAGCCACTGCACCGTGTGATATTTTGGCAATCAAGCTACAAAGAGTCAGACTCTACTACACTATACATTGTTTACTGCTAAATAAAGCATATAATGAAAGTAAATTATAATGTTAATAAATCGAACAATTTTCTTTGAAATATTTTGATGACAATGTTTTCTTTTGCAAAAATAAATGGTCGAGCAACTGGGGTCAATTCACGCACTGAGAAAGAAAAACCCAAATATAAATAAAATGAAAGTGTTTAGATAACACAGGCACACACATACACAAAGAAATTGTCAGACTCACAGTTTTCACAGGTTTCTCAATGTATGTCGATGCGCTGAATTCGAATCTGAAATCAGAATTGAGCCACCACCCTCCAGTTTTCTTAAATCGTGAAAAAACACCGTGAAATTTACATTTTTGGATTGTATTTTTTTCTTTTCTCGGTTTTGAAGGGCCTTGGAAACTTGTAATAAATGAATGAGATATTATGACAAGCCTGTTTACGAGGATCAATGTTGTTAAGATTTTCCTAGTAAATAGTTCTCTCAATACTAGGTTGTCGTTTCTTGCTTCTTGAATTTCTTCTGAGAACTGCCTAAAAGGAAGACAACAGTTTTCTATTATATCGCTTCCTTGGTATGGAATTTTCTGGAGAATTATGGGGATGCAATACCAGTTGGAAATACATGTCTCTACCGTCATGAATATAGTTTTGCTGTCTGGAGGAGAATTCTAGCGACCGGCTCCTCTGATGGTAGTTTTCCGTGGTTTCTTCTCAATACTAGGTTGTCGTTTCTTGCTTCTTGAATTTCTTCTGAGATCGGTAGTTTCCGTGGTTTCTCCGATCACACCAGGCGAAGCCGGGCAGTACCACCAACGGACCACGGACCGCGCGCGATCTATCCTTCCTCTTCTTGTCCTATCCTCTCTTACACACACACTTCACTACATGCACACATACCATATTCCGGGAGTCCGGTCAGGAGCTAAGCTTGTCCCGACTGGGGAGTGCCGCTGGTGGGAGAATCCTGGTTAGGGGGAAACCCCACTAGCCGACGGTAGGTCGGCGCCGCCATGCGGCGGGGGAAGATCACTGCCATCTCCCGAGAAAAAAATATGCACTCCTCTAACGGGAATAATGATCGAAGCAGTTGACGCGCCCGAAAACACGAAAAAATCAATCAATCAATACATTTTTCAAAATTATTGAAGTCAATTTTTTTCTCCACTGTTTTCATTGTAATATAACCTCAAAACAATTTATTATGTCGAGATGTATGCCAAATATTTTTTAATTGCTATTGCCACTTTGTGTTCTAGATATGTCGACTAACAGTACTAACTCCTGTCTAAATTTTTTTCTTCCTTTGAGATACATTTCCTTCTTCTCTGACGTGTCTTGTCTACATTGCCAGTCGATATGAAATGCGCAGTAGATCGTAAAACGACGTCAGCTACGAAGGAATAAAATTTATTCCAAAGGAAAGGTATTCCTCGCCCCTGTAAAGATGGTTCTTGAGGCAACCATCTGCACATTTTCGTAAGTGTTGTACCTCTCGTTAGGTGAAGCAATTGGAAGTTCCTTTACTATACATAAACAGTACCCTCTTTTACCTATTCTTAATTTTATTTCTGTAGGTGTAATCTGTTTTACAGGAGATGAATTTACAATTGGTATTACCTCCTGTTTTTAGCTTTACGACCACACAAACAAAAAGGGTTAAGTGGATGGCCAAGCACTATACTCACATCATCTGATTTTGAAGTGCTTGGAGCAATGTTTAATGCATTTGTATACGATTTAATGTCTTCCTCAAGCACGGTGGGTAACCTGTTCATAAAACACTGTTTATGCCTCGCACATTTTTCCGACCTCGGACCGCACCATGACGTCTGCTCCCCCCCCCCCACACACACACAAGGTCGTGATCTTCTGGCCCCGGCCTACTCCCCTTGGGAGAGCTCCTCCGCGCAGTTCGGAAGTTTTTGGGGCGACTGCTTCTGTTAATGGTGAACACTTCTCGGTCGTCCCGAAAAGTGTTGCTTTTTTTTTTTTGTAGGCACTTTTCTTATGCTGTGTGCGTTTGGTGCTTTGTTACACTTTTTATCTGCTGCTCCCATTATACTTTTGATTTCTTTTGTCATTTCCCAATTCATCCGCGCATACCGTTTTTTTGTTTTTTGTTTATTATTATTGGTTTTAATTAAATTTACAGAGATAATTACAGAAATACAAT
This sequence comes from Teleogryllus oceanicus, assembly GCA_964035755.1. Lineage (NCBI taxonomy): Eukaryota > Metazoa > Arthropoda > Insecta > Orthoptera > Gryllidae > Teleogryllus > Teleogryllus oceanicus. The sequence continues at coordinate 47,938,614 of CAXIVR010000002.1, read as the reverse complement.
CTTATGCTGTGTGCGTTTGGTGCTTTGTTACACTTTTTATCTGCTGCTCCCATTATACTTTTGATTACAGAGATACAATTACAGAGATACAATTACAGAGATACAATTACAGAGTACAATTACAGAGATACAATTACAGAAATACAATTACAGAGATACATACAGAGATACAATTACAGAATACAATTACAGAGATACAATTACAAATACAATTACAGAAATACAATTACAGAATACAATTACAGAAATACAATTACAGAAATACATTACAGAAATACATACAGGATACAATTACAGAAATACAATTACAGAAATACATTTACAGAAATACATTTACAGAAATACATTTACAGAAATACATTTACAGAAATTCATTTACAGAATACAATATACAATGTTACAGCAAAAATGATCTAGTACAGGAGTAAATACTAGGAAATGATATATGATATAGAAAGGAGTAAATCTAGGAATGACAGTTGGAATAGATTCCGATATGTCCGACCCGGGATCCTGTATCCGACAGTGACCGCCCTTCCGCCGACCCGACTGTTCCGTACTGTCTGATCACGCGCCTCGCCAATCCACTCGACCGCCTCCCGCGGTTGACGGACAGCCCTCCCGCTACGATTGGCCGACTATTTCAGCCAATCTTACTTGGCCCCCACCGAAGTATAAACCCGTGCGCAGACCAGCCCTGAAGAAGATCAGGACAAGATGATCGAAACTTCGGCAACACAGCGTTAAACGCGGCGTCACCCGATCGTTTTCAATTACAAGATCGTGCGTGTTTAAACTTGTTCTACTGCCATCTCCAGCGATTCAGAAGGAAATTAATTTCAATTTTATGCACTATAGACCTTTTAAAACCAAATAAATACTCCTGATAACCCTTCTGAGTACACTGAGAAAAGAACTTTTTCAGCTAGATAGACCAAATTAAACAATGCGCTGTCTGGAGGAAAATACTAGCGACCGAATGCCCTGATTGATAGTTTTCCGTAGTTTCTTAAATCAATACCGGACGAATGCCGAGGCCTTATCCTAACAAACGGCTCACAGATTGCGTTTTTTCCCGCAAGCCGATGAGTAGATCGGTGCTGGATCTCACCATCCAGCGGGAAAGGAATCACCGTCACCTCCTGAAATAAACCATTCACTGCACCAACGGAAGTAATGACCAAAGCAGTTGACGTGCCTGAAAAGACGAATTAATCACAAAACGTTTCACCGCCAAGTATCTCATTCTGAAGGTGCAACCGGTAGCGGTAGCTCCGTGCATCAACTGATGTCACTGCGGCGCCTCTAACCGGGAGGTCCTAGGTTCGAGTCCTGACGGCGGCAGGATTTTCGACACTAGCTTCTCAGCTAGGTCTGAATTCGCTGCTGTCTGGAGGAGAATTCTAGCAACCGGCTGCTCTGATCGGTAGTTTTCCGTGTTTCTCCGATCAACACCAGGCGAATGCGGGCAGACTCCTACCGAACGGGCCACGGACCGCGCGCGAACTGTCCTTCCCTTCCATGTCGTATCCTCTTCCCCTTACACAACTCACACTACACATATTCCGGGAGACCGGTCAGGAGCTTAGAGCTTGTCCCGACGGCGGCGGTGCCCGCTCGTGGGTGAGTCCTGGTTAGGAAACCCACAGCCGACGGTAGGTCGGCGCGGGATCGCCAACCAGCGGGAAGATCACCGCCATCTCCCGAGAAAAAACATGCACTACACTAACGGGACTAATGACCCAAGTAGTTGACGCGCCCGGAAACACGAAAAAATCAATCAATCTGAAGGTGCAGAAAGCAGCAGAATTCTAGAGCGCGCCTCGCTGCCGTCGCTCCGCTCCTCGGGCGATCCCCCCACCGCGCCCCGCCCCCGCGCTCATTGCTTAACACGCGCACGTCGCACGCCGCCGCTCATCTGTCACCGGCCGAGGCAGCGACGCGCCTCTCCCCTCACCAGCGTCGGAATTTCGCGTGGCGCTCTCCGCGCATTCATTTGTCACGCACAACAACCTCTTTTAACCATTTTCAGATCCTTATGTTTGTATTTTCGTCAGAATTCAAACAATGCACGTAGTAAACTTGATTTATTTTCCAGAGTTGACTCGAATGTGGATGTTTAACATGAATTGAAAGTTGGATTCCAACTCCACGAAGATCATCGACTACCCTGTGAGAAAAAATCGTGATGATACTATCTCTTGCTACTTCTTTGGTCACTGCTTCTTGGAGATTTCTTCCCCTTGTATAATTCAAATTTACTTCTAACTGTAGTTATTTAAATTATAATACATATTTTAATTTAACTCGTATATTTCAATTGTGATCTTCAGAAGCAAACAGGTTATTGTTTAAGTTAAATATGTTCTCTCTCAATCGGCAGAAGTGATAAAACAAACATGAAAAGAAACATTATTGTTCAAGAAGTGATTACCAATGTATTTATCAGGGAATCCACCGGATGCAAAATCAATGAAGTCCATTGTTACAAAAGAAGAAACTACATTTCTTGGTGGAAAATGCAATGGATACACATTGTTAACCAAAAACATCTACAATGCTATTTAAAGAAACGCTGATTGAGGAAATAATTTTCAGAAAAGAAAACGTTAATCACATTAAACAGGTAAATCATATAATGTAAATCACACACATTGAACCAGGTAAATCATATAATGTAAATCTTCAAAGACTTCATTCGGGAGTGAAAATAAAAACAACAAAGAATAAAAATGTGTAAAAGATCATATTCAATCAGTTCACAGTATGTTTTGAAATCATTTATCATGGATAAATGCATGTTCAGCCCATGCCTAAGAGAGAACCAGCTGGAATAACCTTGACCTTTGGAAAAGCTTAATGAAAATATTCATTCAACTGATTACATGTGTGATGTGTTCTGCGGTTAATTCAGTTATTTACATTTAATGTAGATTTATTTTTATTTGTGAATATTTCATTTTGCATCTGATTAGTTCTAATAATAATTTTCATATTATGTAATTGATATGTAAGAGAATGGAACATAGAACTTACTTACCTACTTTTGGTTTCTATACTTGAAGACTCACGAAAGATAAATGTGCTTTTAAAAGAAAATATGAGTAAATATTTTGACTTTGCATATTAAGGGCATATTTAGTACTACACTTTAGACATATCTTAATCATGACATTTAACTTATTGCCAGAGGATGCTTCTCCAATTTTCCATTCACATTTTAACTTTAGAACCCTTTTCCTTCATTTTGTGATGTCACTTTTGTTCTGAGTCTCTAAAATGGCTTCTTATTATATCCAATATAATAAAGCGTCCTGGAATAGATAAAATAGCTGATTATTTATCGTCAAATTGATCATTTGTAGAACGGCCGACGCAATTGTAAGGACAAACAGTGGTAAGATTATCGAAATCCAGCAGTCGCAGACGAACCACAAGTCGGAACCATCATGGAAAGGAAGACTAACCTGTAAAATTGAAACCATTAGATACGAAGATAATGTGGTAATTAAGGCTTTCTGGAAGGGCAGCTCAAGCAAACATATTCGATAAAAAGTCTCGAATATTAAAAATGAACACAGAATGTATCATAGTCTTGAAAATAGGTCTTTTACACATTTTGTAGAAACCTTAAAACTACTGACCAACAGTCAGTGTTTGTGACGTCACACTAAAATCCCTATAAGGCAAACATCTAAAAAGTCCCGCAATCTATACACGTTCATTGTCGATTACAAAATGGTATTTGACATGATTGGCTAAGCTACATCTTGTCAATATATCAAATAAATCCTATCATTGTGTATATTCTGAAATCCATCATAAACAAATGGTGTATCACAACTCAAATCACCTCGAAAAATGAGAACGTGACCTTCAAGACCTTGGAGGTAATAGATCCTTTATGGTTTTGTCTTGCGATGAGACCTTTATGGTTTGTCTTGCAATGAACCCACTCTCAACTCAAGGATTCGAATTAAAAGACCCTGAAAAGTAAGAAATGAAACATCTTGCATACATGGATAACATCAAACCGTACTCATGTACAAAACGATACTAAATGTGAGACATTATCCGCAGAAACTATTGTATGACTTACAAATATCATGGAATTCAGGAAAGTCTTGCAATAGAGAACATGTCGATAAAAGAGGAACTGAAGACAAACAATGTGGAGGTATTTTTGAAAAAAGTTTTAAAATGTCATTAGGTTATAGTGTAAAATCCTATCCCCTCAAAAATCGAAATATTCGTTTCAAATTCTCAGGATCTCGAATCAGATCACATCAGTCGAGGAATATTATTTGGTATAAAGGACTCACAAAACATTTCAGCCCAACAAGGGTACAATGTAATAGGAGAAGTAATTTACTACATTGGAGCAAATATACATTTTGGGTGGTAGAAACTTACTAAACGAGTTCTTTATGACAAAACGCTTTGGTACAATACTTTCTCTGTACCATGTAAGAAGTATACGAGAAAACAACAAACCTACTATTGTGATTTTTGAACTTAATTTCCACCTACGTCTGGTCTTCATAGATCGAGATATATTTCTTTTTAAGAAACTGTAACGTAACCTATTTTTCACTATTAACAAAACCACCTTAACACGTTCGTCATTCAGTGCAAAAGAGTAAATGAAGTAGTAAAGGGATTTCATCATAAGAATATTGCTTCATGGAAGTGAGAGTGTCGACGCAGTGTTAATTTTGGCTGTTTGCGCGCTCCGTGAGCTAAGGAGATAACCATTGCTTATTGTGTGAAGAGCAAGTGCATATTGCAGGTAGCCGAGAAAGTGGGAGAAGGGATCACACCTCGCCTCACCGCACGCGCCGCAGGTGCAGCGACCAACTGCGGAAAAGAGAAGAAGGAATAGAAAAAATCAATGGCTGCCCTAACACTAATTCGGGCGATTTGCTGCTAAGGCGGGATATTTTCTTTAAACCTTTTTTTAATTGATTATTTAATGTCGCATCACATCTAGATCATTAGCGACCACTATTGGTGTTAACGGTATGGTAACTATGAAGATGAAACGAAATGATGATGAGAAGGGGTGAAGGGACGAACACAAATACAACCATGCCCGAGGCGGGACTCGAACACGCGATCCTTCGGTCCGAGATCACTACGACACAACTGCGTTAGCGATCTCGGCCACCGGGCCGACTCTTTAAACCTTGTAAATAAATTTTGGTGCCGATCTGGATGGCTCAGGTAACTGAGAGCGTGTACTAACTCAGCGCTGCGGTAATAAAGGTCGCGGGTTCGAGTCCCGTCTAGGGCATGGTTGTTTATTTCGTGTCTCTCATGTATGTGTTGTCGCGGAGGGCCTCGTATTCTGCTGACACCAATCAGAGGAACCAGTGAGAGTGTTTCGTGTCTAGTGTATGATTGAATATGCGTCCCATTGGGACGTAAAGGGAAACCAGTTGTTGGTTGTAGCCCTAGAAAGAATTAATAAATTTTAATCTGATTTACAATAAAACTTATTTCATAAAAGAAACAGTTTACAGTTTTCTTTAATATGTTCGTTCATTCTGAGATACTCTCCATGAAACGTTGACAACACTACGATGAGAGAAAAAAAGGCGAGTCATGGCGCCAAAATTTATCTTCTCAACGTGAAACATGTCAACTATAAAAACTTGGTGAAGGTGATATTTTTCACTGCTAAGTCATCATCGTTGTTCTTCGTTTCTGCAAAAGCAAGAAGAATGATAATTATTGCATTCGACTTCCCCCATGGCAGGTACACGTTTCAATGAAACTTCTTTAACGAATGACATCTCCTCGGCGCCCAAAAACCGGTCATTTGTGAAAATGCTTCGCAAGAACGTTTTTAAATGTCGCCGAAGACTGTAGGTGGCTAGAAATGGTGAAGTGCCGTTCGCATGACGAAAGTGGCCGCTGTTACCGAACCTGTGGCAAACATTTGCGTAGCGGGCCCAGTCACCCACCCACGCTTCCCCGCCCTTCCCCCTCCTTCGGTACGATTGCGCGCACCACAAAGAATCTTCGGTGCATTTCGAATTTTACGAAGTGATTGTACAAGTGGGCGCAAGAAATTAAAGGTGAATTGAACTCGGGCACATATGAGATAAAAACCAGGTTGCTTTTGATTGCTCTTTCGAACACAGAGCGGTCTGACCCCAGAGAAAGTCACATTATTTTCACCTGCCAGAAAGTTATTGCTGAAGGGTATGGAACGTGATAAATTAAAGGACAAAGTAACTCGCACGCAAACTTATTCAAGATTTATCTATGAAATTCCGTGCAGTTAGTTCAAATTTAATTATTTATATTAAATTTATGATTTAAAGAAAATAAAATGTGCCTATACTTGACACAAAATTTTGCACAAAATATTGTTTCCGAAATATCGAACATGACATTATTTTTAGATCTGTTTTTCATGCACACATTTCATATACAAAATGTTTATCTTCATAATTGTAGTTGTAACAAAACGCCGAAACGTTTTTGAATTTTTATTTCGTTTTCAGGAAATCAGGATTTTAAACATACAAGAGACCTGCACAATTCTTTTTAATATTCTTCACACTATCCAACAACAAAATTTAATAAAAAACTATGCACCCGTTTTTAAGAAAAATTCTTTAAATAAAATTAAAATTTGCCTCTATTTAACGCACAATTACGCGAAAAATTTTACAATTTCCGAAAAATTGTACGTGAACGTATTTCAAAATATACCTTTGAGGACAAGAATTTTTAAGAGAAAAAACTCGATCGTCATAATTGTAGTTGCAGGAAGACTTCGAAAAAAGTTTGAATGTTTGCAATTTTCGAAAAAGTCGACCTGTAGCATTCTCTTATACATTCTTCACACTATTCAACAAAACAATTTAATGAAAAACGTTGGAGCCATTTTTAAAAAAAAAAATGTTAAAATGACCTAGGTGCTTTATGTAAAGTAGCCTCAAAAATCAAAATGTCGCTTTCAAATTCAAGGAGCCGCGTCATCCTCTAGATCGATTGAGGAATATTAATTTTGGAGAAAATCGGCTGAATTAGCCGCAAGCGTTGTTCACAGACCGACTGGCGTTTTTCCGTCAATCGATTTTCCGATATCAAGCACCCACAAAACATGAATTTTGGCTACATCACTTGTCAGACGAATTTGTTTCCTAAATTTAGTTACGGTATTTATACACTATTTCGTTACCAGGCCCAGTAATAAAAGTTTTTCTGCCGGAAATTCACCGATTTTTTCCACAGCAGTACATAACTTTCTCTTAAGTTCCTTCCTTAGGCCGAGAAAGTAAAAAGGAGTGCCATTAATAATATTAATTAATTTGCGAGTTATATATTATATATTAAATATGCTGTATAACGTATTAAAATTCATTCATTTAGGTGGTTAGGCGGGAGAGAAGCCTTAGCCTCAGTGCGAATAAAGACAATTTGTTAGTAATGCAGATAATTTCCCTAAAATATTATTTCCGGTTACTCTTTTTCTGGTGATCAACGTATAGATAACCGTCCCCAATCCTGTTTACTTCACCCGTCTTGTTACCTTCGCGTACATTTTCGTCTTATTTTTTTCTGTTAATAATTTAAAATTTCTCGAAACTCTATTCCAGGGCTATCAGCCACTACAACATTTCAACTGTGTAAGACCCTGATATGTACTACAGCTCTGATCTCTATAACTAACAGACGAAATTTCCAAATATATTTATGTTAGTACTTCAAATTTTCTTTTGTAGGTTCATGAAGTTTCTACGTAACGCCATCCCCTTCCTCTTGTAGCTTCTTGCAAAGAAGAAAGACTAGAATTTTCTTAACAATGCACAAACATATGATTGTATTTTATTGAAAAGTCTGTGAGGTAATGAAATATGCGACACATTTATTTGTAAATATAAAATGAAAAAATCAGGAAGTTTTCTCTCATTGCAATATCTAAGCATGTGAAATCTTTCATATTTGTTTCTCACTCAATTTATCCAAAGAAATAAGAAAACGACGAAGTTACGTTCAGAAACCTCTCGTTAAAACATCCTAATGATTTCTGGAAGTGATGTAAGTTTCTTCTTATAACAAGGAACCTTTGGGCAAAGGGTAATGCGCACTCATACAAGAAACGAAAAAACTTGCCATGATATCCGAGTGCTCACACGCCTAGTAGATAAAATTATTGTATATTGGATGTTTTCCTGAGATCATTTGTTTCAATTAATATGAAATTTAAAAGTTATTCTTTGTTTACGGAGTATGGATTTTCCAAAATAATCCACTAACTAGTACTACTAAAACAGCACGTACGTTCTAGCCCTTAGTAATGATTATGAAATACAATTTATACGACAAAATCTCTCCGAATCAACAAATTTCAGCCATCATTTTTTTTAAATAGAACATAAGGTGCGAAAATTAAAAATGTTCAGCAAATATCAATACACAAATTTGACACTTATAACTGGTATAGAACCAATTCCCTAAGGAAGAGCCAAAGTGACAGCTAGTGCTGGCAATATAACTGAAGGTTCTGTGGTTGTTGTGCCTGCGAGCCCATTAGACTCTCTTCCTTCATTTGTTCATTTGCAGTTGGCTAACTTGTAAATGGCTTCGATGCTTCATTTTGTGATGTCCTCGTCCGACAAAAATATAGTGCACCCCGAGAAATAATTGAAATTAGGAAGTGCAGTGTTATGTGCTCTTCTGTAAAAATTATTTTTCTATAAACATTACATTAAATTTACTTTTTGTGTGATAAATATGTTTATTTTAAAACCGAGATTTGAATGCGAGATGCGTACCAGTGCACGTTTCCGGATTAAAATCATTTTTCTTTCTGTTTATATTCTTGGCAGTTTTCTTTTACTGATTGTGAGAGCATGTTAAGAGATTTTTCACTTACGTAATTAAATTTAAATATTTCGCGGACGCGCGTACGTGCATATGCCTCAGCGAATCTCTTAGACTTCTGCATAGGGATGTTTTCACAGGAGCCATTAGCACTTTACGAAGGGGCGTGACTGAACAGCAGTCGCGGCGGAGGGATACTTCTCTGAATTACATGTGATGATCACTTGTTAGCGAACTGTTACATTGGCTCATCCTTAGAAAAATCCTTCAATAAATCTGCTGCTTTCATACATCTAAATCATGTCAGAAAAATGAGAGGTAATTCACAGAAAATCGTCAGCCGAGTCGCGGCGAGGAATGCCATTGTTGGTTTCTAATCTAATATTCCCTGAAAGTTAGAAATTTCTCTTTCCTATATTTTAAATACGTTTAAAATAATTTCGAAAATATTTATTAGTAAACGTATTACAAAAGCTCGAATGTAAAGAATGAAAAAAGAAATATGAGGTAATATACACATTCTAACTTACCTAGCGTCCAAATGATTGGAATCTATTCTCATATTACGTTCACGAAATACGGGAAGAAAATTCGGAGTAGACGACTACGTTTGACACAAAATTACGCAAAAAATACTAATTTAAAAAACTGAACATGACATTATTTGAAGATCTGTTTTTTGATGAACATATTTCATTAAGAAAAAAAAATCATAATTGTAGTTATAGGACTACACAGAAAATATTTTGAATTTTTGCAACTTGTACATTGTTAATACAATACACTACAATACAATACAATACATACATTAGCAACTTGTACATTTTTATAACTTTTACATTGTCTTAAGCGTCTTGTAAACTATCCGAGATCAAAATTTAATCAATATGTTTGGTACCGTTTTTTTGAGAAAAAAATATTTAACAAAATTAAAAATTGGCTACATTTCACGTCAATTACGCGAAAAATACTCAAATTTCCAAATAAAAGAATGTACATCATTCTTTCACCTTGTGTACACCTTATTTCAAATCTACCCTTAAGGTACAGATTTCTTTATGGGAAAAAAATTCCATATTTAATATTTTAGTTTTCAACGAACATAAGACGTACACCATTCTTTTAAACGTCCCTCTCACTATTCAATATCAAAGTTTAATAAAAGACGTTGAAGTCCTTTTTTATGGAAGTTATCTCCATCCATCTCCAGGGTCTCATGTAAAGTCTTCTTCTTCTTCTTCTTCTTCTTCTTCTTCTTGGATTTAGGCCTTAAGACCTGTTTCCACATCAGAAGTGAGTCTCTCCATCTTGTTAAGGGCGGCCAACATTTCTTCTTCCTTTAGGATTATATGTGTACATTATTTTGGGAATTCTGTTTGGAGGCATGCGTTGGATATGATCATGCCAGTTACTCCTAAATGATTGGATTCTGTCCATCAGATTGAATATATTCAGTTCGGTTCTGATGTCATCATTATATTGTCTATCCAAGATATTGTAACCTGCTACTTAACGTAAGAATTTCATTTTGGTGCTTTCTATTTTTCTTATTGTCCCACACATGTTATAGAATCTATTTAATTTCCGACTTATGTCATTTTCTGCAGTAAGACACATTGAAGCCTAAATAGGTAAAATTGTTGGTCTGTTCTATGGGTTCATTATTAATCACAATTTACATCTCATATGGTTTGTTCCTTCAAAGCCCATTGATTTTGTTTTCCTAGTGGAGATTTGCATATTGAATTTGGTTGCCTGTTCATTTAGTTTGTGAGCTGCAATTTGTAATTCATCTTCTGAGCTACTAAAAATAACTTGGTCGTCTGCAAACAATATGGTATTTAGAGATTTGTCATTTATTTTAAAATGTGTTTTCAATTGCCCTTGCCATTACCGGACAATCTCGTCTATATATATACTAAATAGAGCTGGCGAAAGTGGGCACCCTTTAATTGACTCCTTGATTTCTTTCTATAAATTTATTACTTCCTTGAAATCCTATATCAATGCACATTTTAGTGTCGAAGTAAAGGCTTTGTATTGCTCTTATTAGGTGGGATGGGAATCCTTTTTTATGCATTATCTCCCAGAGTTTCTTTCGCGACACTTTGTCGAAGGCTTTTACATAGTCTATAAATAGTATATATGTCGGTAAGTTATATTCTCGTCTCTTCTGTGTTAGCTGTTCCACTACAAATATGCAGTCGGAACATGAGCGACCTTTCCTAAAACCGCACTGTTCCTCTAATAACATATGCTCATTAATTATATTCAATCTCCGAGTTATTATCTTAGCATATATCTTATAGGCTGTGTTGAGAAAACTTATTCCTCTATAATTTTGACAATCCTGTTTGCAACCTTTCTTGAAGATAGGGCATATAATTCCTTTCCTCCTTCGGGAATGGTATATCTCCTCCAACACATATTAATTATTTTGAGGAATCTCCTCCTTATTTCATTCGGTGCATACTTTAGTAGTTCAGCATTCATGCAGTCAGTTCCTGGTGACTTCTTATTCTTGAACGTTTTAAGTATGTTGTTCAGTTCGTCGAGTTCAATGGGGTCCGCTTCTATTATTGTTTCGATAAGGTTTTCTGTTCTATTGGAGCAACTGATAGTATGTAAGCCATTCTTTCTCGGAGATGTTGTTAATTTTTAGTGTATCTCTTTCTGTCGAGTTTAGACACTTCATTATTTTATAGGCAGTGTCTTGTGATCCATAACAGTCGTGTTCAATCTCGCTTATATACCTATCCCAACTTTCCCGCTTTATCTTTCTAATTTCTCTCTTAGCAATCGCACTTTTATTTTTATATGCTATTTTGTCTTCTACAGAATGTGATTGGAGATACCGCAGGTAAGCCTTTTTCTTTTGATCAATAATTTCATGTAAAGTAACTCATTACATCATTACTCATCATTACATCAAAGTAACATCATTACTCATGTAAAGTAACTCCCAAAATTAAAATTTTCGTTTCAAATTCAAGAGGTCATCATCCAGATTAATTGGGGATTACCAATTTTGGAGAAAATAGGCTGAACGATTTAGCCGTTGACAGACGGACATATGTATTGCCATTAATTATTTTTTTGTTATCAAGGATCCACAAAATATGGATTCTGGCTACAGCAAGTGTTATAGAGTTATTTTCTGAATTCATTAACTGGATTTATCTAATTTTTTCGTTACTAGGGCCCAGAAATAAGACTTTGACGAAGATTCGCCACTTTTTCTCGCATCATTACATAACTTCCTCTCTACTGCCTAAGCGGTAGCGAAAAAGTAAAAAAAAAATTCCTATTGCACATGTAAGGCATTCTGTTCAAAGTACTGTTCGCACTTATCAATACGTTAAAATACTTTATCCAAGACTTTTTACCTCATTCGAAAAGCGAAGTGTCTGAAACGCTGATAACATTGGAATTTTGGTAGGTTTTGGTATCTCCGTTTCTATATCATTTTCATCACCATTCTTCTTCAATAAATACAGAACTGAAGAAATTCAAGCAAAATCTGTGATGATTTCAGATATACACCATCACTTGACAATAACGTCTACCTACCGCCCACCTAAGCATAAGATAAGAGGAAAATTTCGAAAATTTCAAAAAGTGCTTGGGAATAGGTTCATAGCAGGTGGCGAGCAATTAATTCATATATACAATTTACTATGAAATATATAGAAACTATGTTCTCGGTTGAATTTGATTGTGCTCGTTGATTCTCTATATTTTTGAATTTCAGTATCTGGCTTGGTCCGATAAATCTGATGCAATTTTAAAAATGTTTATACAATGCACGGCAAATTTTATTAGTATATGTTTAGTGTAACAAACTAGTATGGAATGTGTATTTAATTATTTAATAGATTTTAGTGATTCGTGCTCGTTGGTAGTCTCGCATTTCCTATTCGAAAGTCGTACGTATTTGCATAACTACGAAGTTTCAAAAATTATTTATTTCATAAAGGGCTGAAGCAATTAATTTGCGTATAAAATAAGAAAATTGTATCAAATGTCTATAAACTATGTTGTTAGTTTTATTTGATTGTGCTCATTGGTTTTCTCTATTTTCGAATTTTAATATCTGTCATGGTTGGATAACTCTAGTTCGATGTTTAACAATATTTATTTATTATATTCCCACGTTTATAATTGTTTCCTTGGTGTAATATATTAAAATGGAATGATTATTGAAATATATATGAGGTTTTAGTTTGTAGTGTCCATTGGTATTCTCCAATTTCCTATTCGATTGTCATGCGTGGTTGCATAACTATGTTCTTTAAAAGTATTTATTTCATAAATGGCTGGACCAATTAACTTCTGTTTGAGTAGTAAATTAGTGTCATGCGTTTTCTTAATTATGATATTTGTTTTATTTGATTGTGCTCGTTTTTTCTCTCTATATTCCATTATTTTTTATGTTCGGTGTTGCGTCATGCCTGCTGACATTGATTATTTTCGATCGAAAATACGTGATAATTAATTTCAATTTGTGGCAATTAATTGGCAATTAATTAGCAATAAATGATTTGACGGTTTCCGTTGATCTCCGCCTCGAAGTTAACTGATGTGTGTGCTGGCTTGACGTCAAGCTAACACATACCCGTTTTCCCCACGAAAATACGTGGTAATTAATTCAAATTTGTGGCAATTAATTAGCAATGATTGATTTGACATGTTTCGTGTCGGTGTGCTGACTTGGCTGTTCCAGCTTGACGCACCTATGTAATTTGCTAACAAAAGTGAAGATGGGATTCATCGCAACTGGTGTTTGTTGAAAGTGCTGAAATAGGACTGTTAAAAAACTACACCATAGAAAAATTTTGTATTATATAATAAAGAAAAATAATTGTATGTAATGAAGAGACTTGACTAAACTTATTCAAAAGATATTTTGTACAGAAAGTCAAAGATGAGTAATAATTATTTTATAAACGCATACAAACTAATACTTTATACGCTATTTTTGTATAAAATATTTTTATTTGCGGTTGCAAGTTCATAATAAAAATAAATTTTAATATTTAAGTGGATCGTTTTCGGCATACTTTGTAATACTTTCGTTCAAACCAGGTTTCTTGAAAATTGCTTTTTTCTAATAAAAACCTCTCTTTGATAAGAGTCAAATAAGACAATCAACTTGCAACAAAGAGCGCTCTGCGAAATGTACGATATCCCTCGACTGCAATCTTAAGTTAATATTATTTATAGACAAAATTTCTTATTATTAAAATAAAAGAATTAATCAAATCATTTTGAAATAATTTTTATTTACCTTCTTGAAATTACAATAAATGTTTGAAAATGAGACATCAGATTATTTAAAATTTTTTTAGAGAATATAGCTAGACTATATCATTTGTAATCCTCCTTTCTGGACATAAGGGACGTAAGGTACTTGAAAAATATCCAAATACATCACGACCTCTGACGATAGCACGCAATCTTTTGAAAGCTCTTTTTAGAGGCTGCGATCTCCCGATTTTTTCCCCTTTGCTTTCGCTGATAGGTTGGTTTCACTTGAAGTGAAAAGCCCTCGCTCCTTACTGCCGCCGTCACGAGGCTAACCTTTGTGGGCAGCTGACGGACCGCTGGCGCACTATGCTCCATTCAGGCCAGTAGACGATTTTCTTGACAGGTTCTAAAACAGTTGAGCATTGCGAAGTCCAAATCGCTCTGCAAAATGTCCCCGTCCGCCAGCCGTATGGACAAGTGCGTCAGCTGTTAATTCTCTACCTCTTTTAAGCTGGCACTACCAAAATCGGTTACCACAAAACCAAATATGTCACCATTTATATCTATTTAATTACTAATTAATTACGCAACAATTAGTTTTTGCTCTTCAAATTGTTTCGTAATTAATGGTGAGCTAGCTTCAGATTATGCTGGCACTACCTCAATGAGTTACCACGAAACCAAATATGTCATATGTTAGAGAGATTTAATTGCTAATGAATTACGCAAAAATAATTGAATTTTTCTTCTCACTTCCGAGTAAATTAATTGTGAACTGCTGGTGTGCATGTCCGCCGACCGGCCGGCCGGTCGGCTGACGTCACTCAGTGGGCCGCCGCCGGTCGCCAGTGGCAAATTATTTATAACCCAAGATTTGCTTTTGAACATTCTTTGTAGCATCTGCTAGTTTTAAATCAATAATACGATTGACTACTTTCTTGCACATGTCTAGATGTTTAAATATGGAGGATAAACATTCTGTTTGCAATTGCGGATTTGTTTAAATAATTCAGTACCTAAACTACACAGACTTTCAATAATTTTTAAACATTTTTTTCTGTCAATAATGTTAGTTTTCATATTACACGAACTATTGATCATCATAATTCTACATGAAAAATATCAATAGTAGTTACGGATTCGGTGATATAACGGTCAGCGTACTGGACTGTTGTATCCGAGTTTGTGAGTTCAAACCCGATCGAAGCCGTGAATTTTTAAGGTGAAAAATTCCTCGTACGCCTTCCTTCGGAGGGAAGTAGAGACGGCTGTCCCATGTTGTAGATTTACTGCATGTAAAAGATCCTCAAGCCAGCCTCTGAGCAAAATTGAGATCCGCCAGTTTCGTCGCCCAAGATTTCTCCGCTAGCTGGTGAAAGGAGCGTATCGAAATTTTTGTGGTTAGACGGAAGAGCGGGCCTGATGACCCCAGTCTCGCCACGTAAAATAAGGCCTAAACTAAACTAATGGTCATTATTTACTAAATATTACATAGTCCAGTAACAGCAATCTAATGAAATTAATAAATGCTAGTGGCCTGCAGCAACAAAAATGCTGTTGAATCAAATCACACAAACTGGTTATCCATAAACAAGCACATACACTACTCATGAAAAACAAGTAAAATACTCTCATGTAACAAGTGATAGTGTGTTATGCACTCTATCAAATATTTTACGAAACATTGAAGAATACTGCAGTAATATCATGTAGTGTATTTGGATAAACATTGCAACAGTTGTTTATATACCAAGAATATGAGAAGTGGTTCCGTAACGCAACAGGTGAATATCAATTTTGTAATGGTGTTATGCCCTTTTTCTTGGAGCCTTGCCGTTGAATGACCTCAGCTGAGTTCTCAGTAGTGAGGTAGTGAGTCTTAGTATATAAGAAATAGGGAAGACTTTGGAAACTTGGGAGCTAGATTGTTTTAAATTGAATGATTTACATGAGTAATATACATGAATATAGATATTTCATGTCAACAATACCATGAAGTCAACAACGCATATGTAAAGAGGGCCTTAAAAATAAGTCGGCACTTGAAGAGAGGAGTTAATAAGGGAACAAATGTTGCGAACAAAATGTTTATCCTCCATATTTAAATATTTAGATATGCCCCTCCATAATTAAACATCTAGACTTATGCAAAAAAGTCGTCAATCGAATTACTGAATTAAAACTAGCAGATACTACAAAGAAGTTCCCAAATCAAACTGATTGACGTCAGCCGACCGGCCGGCCGCGCCCAGCAGTTCGCAATTAATTACTAGGAAGTGAGAAGAAAAAATTAAATTATTTTTTGCGTAATTCATTAGCAATAAATCGCTCGAAAACATGACATATTTGGTCTTGTTGGTCTCATTATGGTAGTGTCAGCATAATCGGAAGCTAGCTCACCATTAATTTCACAAAAATTTGAAGAGCAAGAAAACTAATTTTTGCGTAATTAATTAGTAATTAAATAGTTCTAAATGGTGGCATATTTTGTTTTGTATTATCCGATTTTGGTAGTGTCAGGTTAAGAGAGTTTAATTCTTTGATACCGCTCGTGTTCTTGTCTCTCGCAAGATACACATTACATCTTAATTCTCAGTCTTTCTGAACTCCTCACATTTATTGGCAACTCATAACACTGCTCTTACACTTTAAATATTAGTGGTTTTTGTAAGAGCTTATTTTCCGTTTCTTTTGCAGGTGATGCGAATCAAATGAGGAAATGTTTCAATGCGACACAATTAAATTAACAGAAACTGTTGAGAAGGGTATTGAGAAGCAAAGAGAATTTACTTCATTTAATTAATTGCATTTATCAATATTTTTCGATATTATGTTTTGATAAATAAAGCTTTAGTGTAAGGGATTTTAGAGTTTATAGGTGCCATAACATAACTAGTAAAATACAAATACAGATCATTACTGCTTTTTGAACAAAAATAATTTCCTATTGTAGCAGCTCCAACTAAAGGCAAGTAGCGAAAGATGTTTACAACGTGAATCTGTTCGAATGTGATACCTTGAGATTTTCTTTCTGAGGCAGGCAAGCACTCGAACCACTCCAGGGATCTCCCAAAAACAAAATATTATTTACTTTTGTTACTTCAGTTACGTTGTATAATACTACGAAAACTCAGAGAATTCAACAAAATCGAACCTGCGACATTTAAGTAATTTGCTCTATAAGAAAAAATGTAGTACATAATACGAGTCATTTTTACGAAAAGTATGAAAATCTCATTGTAACTTACTAAAAGTTTTCGCCAAAACTAAAACGTCCATTTCTTATTCAAGAGGGCCGATGATCAGCCTAATCGATTGAGAAATATCAATTTGGGTAAAAACCCTGCTTACAGTTTAGCCTCTAGCGTTGTTCACAGACAGATAGAGGAACCTTTTTTAATTTTTTTTTTGTAAAGTGATTTTCCCGTGTCGAGGTCCTACAAAACGTGGACTACACATCCTGTTAGAGAAAGTGATTTACTTCACATGGGCAAGAATTATACTTAGCCCTTTTACGGTGTCCTACAAAGTGACATTTTCTGTCGAAAATTACCGTTTTTCTTGCTGCAGCATTACGTAACTTTCTCTCTACTACGAAAGTTGAATGCGAGGAAATAAAATTGAAATATATGAAAAGAAGGAAACTGGAAGTAGTTTTATGGGTAAGAAAATGTGCGAAATACTTTCATAAAATGAATCAGCAAACAAAACCTCTTTAATGGAAACAATAAATATGACAATCAGCAAAACTTAAAACGCACGCAATCTCGCGGGAATGGTGCGCAAAAATACAAATGTGTAATTACATTGTTATTCAAACTGATGCTTTAATATTTAAGTGTTTACGCTGGAAGAAATGAACGTATTAAGAGGCCTAGGCTCCTTTTCTGTCAGAAAGCTTAAAAATCCAAATAAAATGAATAAATAGAATGAACACAGTTCCTGGTTATGTGCCAGTTGAAGATTGCATTTATTTAGTCGAAGATAGGATTTATAATTTGCCAGTAAATATTTCAAAGAGCAGATAGCAGCCGGAGTTGTATCCTAACAAACGACTTCATTTCTTCCTCTTCCTTACCCTATCTTGTGTCTACACTGGCACACAATCATACACACACACACATACATACACACACACACACACACACATACATACAGAAACTGCATGGACTACCACACTATCACACGTGCCGGGAGACCAGTCGAGAGTTTCCTGTTTGTCCCGACCGGAGCGTTGCCCAGCTCGGGGCAATTGCCAGGTAAGGGCAAGCCCCCGCAAGCCAACGTGTATGTCGGCGCCAGATATCATCATGCAATAGCTTACCACCTCCTCCCTGGACTAATGACCAAAACAGTTGACTTGCCAGAAAACTCAATCATTTAAAGAGTGGGAGCTACGTCAATGCAATCATTGTGATTTTTGTTGGTGGGTTGGTGATTCCGGGCGCGTCAACATCTTAGGTCATTAGTACCGTAAGTGTTGTGCATGTTTTCCCCTCTGGAGATGGCGGTGATCTTCCCTCGCTGAATGGGAAGATCCGGCGCCGACCTACCGTTGGCTAGCGGGGATTCCCCCTAACCAGGACTCTCCCACCAGCGGGGCATCGCCCCAACAAGCTTTAAGCTCCCGATCGGTCTCCCAGGAAATGTTGTAGTGTAGGGTATGTTAGAGCAAGTGTATGTGTGTGTGTGTGTGCGTGTGTGTATGTATGCAAGGGGAGAGGATAAGACAAGGAAGAAGACGGAAAGATCGCGCGCGGTCCGTGGCCCCTTTGTTAGGGTACTGCTCCGGTATTCGCCCGGTGTTGATCGAAGAAATCACGGAAAACTACCGATCAGAGCAGCCGGTCGCTAGAATTCTCCTCCAGACAGCGACTGAATTCGACACAGCTGGAAAGCTAGTGTCGAAAAGTCCTGCCGCCGTCGGGACTCGAACCTAGGACCTCCCGGTCAGAGGCGCTGCAGTGGCATCAGTTGATGCACTGAGATGCTGATTTTTGTTGCTGATCTTGGTTTTCTCAGGTGAAAAATGCTGCTGCTAGAAATGAGGCACGCGGGCGGCTGCCCATCTTTATTCCCTATGCCCACCTCCGCGCCGCCTGCTGCGCAGCAAGGGCTTCCCCGACTCGCCAATACGCGGCCTGTCGGGGGCGCCCGCGCCGACGCGACTGTCAGCACTGCTTATGTAAGACGCAGCCGCTGTGCGGTATCGAAGCTCCTCCCAGTTGCATCAGCAGTTGGTACGGGGACCAGATGACGAGCGCGGACTGTGCCGCGTCATTGTTCGCGGCTGCAGCGAGTGTGCACGCCGCATGCGCCTGCCGTAACACCTTTTTACTTCGTTCGCGTGCGCCACTCTTCAATTTTCCTACGCGTGCTCTTCACCCTCGCAGGAACTCGTTTTTGCTCTCTTTTCTCTTTGATTGTATGAATTACTATTTGTTCCAAGTAACGTGCATTAATGCAAAAGTTTCTTAAATGGGAATAAATTGTCCACCATGGATGTGTAATGCTGAACGTGAAATTACCTTCTCTTCGCTTACAATACACTTCAAAGCTCCTACGTAACGAAAGTGAAGGTACAGTACCTGCTTCGAAGTAATAATATACTAATACGAGTTTGATGAGGAAAGCAGCGTGCGTTCACCGCGAAGGAAAGTGATTTACCTCCTCTTCTCCAAGTTCTAATCTTTTCTTTTATTTTTTGCCATTACGGTGGCTACTATCGGCTGGCTCACTCGTCTTTGCAACGTGTCTTCCTCCTGTCGTTTACCTGTGCAGTTGATATTCTATTACGTTATCTGTATCCTGGCAACAATTAAGGATCTTTCCGCTCTTCACAATTTTCTTTATTTACGCTTGTGATGAGTGAAGCACCGACGGCTGTGGCGCTCCTTGAGAAACGAATATGCCAGGTGAGATTGCTGTTTTGAACTTGAAAACGTGTTTTCGACATGCAAAGTATAGGCAAAACACCACGTAATTCATAATGCCATCCGCATCTACATTAACTCGTAACTACCTAGTGGTTAGTAGCCGATCTCTACATCACGTTTCCCCTCTGACTTCTGAATGGTGTCAACAAGGCACCGCCATTACGTTAATTGTTAATAACTTCGTAAATAGGAACATCGTTATGTTATCCCATAAAATAATAGTTTTTTATTAATGTAAAGTTGACCGAGGAATCCCGATATGAGAGGTATTTCACCCCATATCTGACGCAAAGGAAGCCGTGGTGGCTCAGTGATAGGGCTTCTTGATCTGAAGACTCCGTGTTCTGATCCCCACGTAGGTTGAGATTCTTGTCTGGTGATTTTTAATGAAGGAGGCTCTGAGGTCGACTCAGCCTTCTTTTCAAGTGAGCACCAGTATCTTTCCCAGGGGTAAAGGCGATCGGAGCGTTGTGCTCGCCACACAATCTCCCCCTTGCACCGAACACTACCTTCATCTCCCATTTGGGACACATCGACCTGTGTACAATTGCCCAGGGTTACCTTCTTACCTTTACCTTTACATCTTTACTGGCACAAGAACTAGCCGAAGTTCTGCAGTCTTTTGCCTCAACAAGGATGACTCTCTAGATATGACATTACTTGTAAGTTAAATGATGAAACTTAAAATTGATGTTGTTGCAGTTGGGATGCTCCAAATAAAACATTCATATGTGTTGCCTTAGCCCAAAAGGCCTATATCAGAGGACCTGCAAGTTTGGCTATGACATTTGTGGTAAATGTTCATTCGTTTATAATTCATGAGATACTCCTCATTTCATTATTTTTTAACTATTTAGAAATAATAAAATAAGGCCTTCTTGATCAGGAATAATGTACGGTACCGAATCACCTCGAATCACGTAATGCCTCGGTACGAATCACCTCAATCAAGTGCGCGAATCACCTCGCGTGTGCTTTTATTTATCACGCTGTGTGCGAAAGATGTTTCAATGGATCTTCCTTCCTATGAAGGGTAGGGATGAAAAAAATCATGATTCGTAATAAAATCATTGTTATACCATCAAGTTTGAAGATTTTTTTTGCCGAGACTGATAGGTAGTCCAAAAAATAATCATTTTACGCACTTCATAAACAAATATCTATTACGGTGGCAAATAGCACTCAAATGTGCATTGAGAAGTAATTGATTGAAAGAATTATAGTACTTGCGGTTTATTTTTATAGATGCAAGATTGCATGCCATTGCATTTTAATTCGATAGAAAAGAGGTGTAGATTACTGAGGGCTTCGTAGAATGGCAGGGATCGAGTGAATGGCCGCAGCCGCTGGAGATGTGCTCTCCCTGCGCCGCACCCGCAAGGCGATGGGGCCGGGCAGCGACCTTCCGCTTAGGGGCGGCCCCTGCCTCCTTAACCCTACAGTTAGTTAGTCAATGCCTTAGTTTACGTGGCGAGACTCGGGCAATCAGGCCCTCTCCCCCGTCTGACCACGCAAATTTTGCTACACTCCTTTCACCATCTACCGGAGAAAGAAGGTATTATGTCGGCGAAATATGCGATTTGAATGTAACTCAGAGGCTTCTTGTAGGCTTGAGCACTTTTTACATGCAGTCAATCTACTACATGGGACAGCCGGCTATACTTCCCATCCAAAGGAAGGATTTTTTCGCACTTAAAAATCCACGGCTTCTCTCGGGTTTGAACCCGCAAACTTGGGTACAACAGTCCGGTACTCTAACCGTTGAGAGTGAATCGTCCCCCCGAATCCGCAAACCACCGAATCCGCTACAGTGGTAACGTGTAACAACGTTTCATCAGTGGTAATGTTGGGTCTGAGAGACCAATTGAAACATTCCTTCTGAATTGTTTACAGAAATGAATTTTTATTATTTCTTAGCAAAAAATATATTCTCGACGAGAAATAAAACAAATTACAAGTGATCTTGAGACAAAATCATTACACAAGATATCTTCGTTTGAGCTTTTATTGCCAACTGCGGCACCGCTGGTAAACATATAGTAACAATATTACTAAAACGCGTCCGGTTATTTTTATTGACTACTGCTTTTCTCGATTGTCTTTTGCTAACACGTGTGGGCTGTAATTGGTATCAATATCTATTGTTTCACTGTTTACCTTCTGCCTCACTATTAATTTCATGCTCACTTTATAAACAGAAATCTCGTTATGCAGCTTCATGTTCACTCAATGCCTTTAGCACTTCCTCTAACATCCAACGTATTCGCTCAGCTCTAGTTTCATATCCTTTATGTCAGTCATGAGTATGTAAAACGCAAGCAATCAATAAAGCTATCACAACACACACTGTTCAAAAATCAAGTGCTAATCAACCGCCTAATCATTGCAGAAAGAAGTATATGAGGGGTAACGACGGGTTAGTCAGACCCAACAGTTTCCTTAAGTCACCAATTCTATTTCGCTTAATACTCGTAGTGACAGTTAAATATAGTACTGACTATAATTCTAAAGATCATCGTTATTTTGAAAGGTAGACGAAAATTCAATTAAGAGCTGAGTGTTCATTTCAAAATATGTTGAAATAATTTGTACACTGGGTCTCGTAGATCCAACGTTACCACTGCAGGGTTAAGTGTTGAGAATAAGTCGGCGTTCTGTGGAAAAGAATCCCCCCGCCACCGACTGACCACCTGCCGCCTGACAGGGCGTTTGAGCGCTCTCAGCAGCCGGTTGCCTTCGGTCGACCACCAAAATCCATCACCTGGGGTAATTGACTCTCGTGTAAATGAGTGTGGCTACGGATTCTTTTGGAAAATCGGACATTCACGACGTTGGCAGTGGGTTTTTTGACCGTGGGTATTAAAAAAACGCGCTAAAAATAAATTATATTTCCTTCACTGGCTTCACTAGAATGATTACAACCAATACTGTATTGCATTAGAATGTAATAGTTATTATTAATTATTGTTAATTAATAATGTATTATTAGAATGTAAGACCTTCCATATATTCCGATTCGTATTTGCTAAATAAAATCAGATATTAGTGGCAAAATGTAATAAGTATTTATTAATTTTGTTTATTTAAAAAAGTGCGCTAAGTGTACAAGTTCTTTTCATGTTCATTTCTTAGTTTCTACTGGTGCAGCATAATTTCAACGGTATTAGCTGACTGCTAATTTCATGACGAGGTTCGATAATGAATTTGACGAAGAACGTGATAATGGAACAGGTAGTTCAGTGAGTCGAAAGATTTCTGAATTTTCGGAATGAATTGAACACATTACGAACGAGGGACTCACAGTAGAGCACCGACCGATGGCAAATGATGGCTGGTCGTCCCTCGCCCGCTGGCTTCCCACATTCACAACTATCGTTTCGGTCTAAGTCCGAGCGCTCGCCGGGTAAAGTCCCGAGCGGCGGTCGCTTTCACAGAACACAGAGCTCTAGTTTTGAGTGACCAGGGCCTCTTCTCCCGAGGCCTGTTTGCACCCTTAGGCCCTTCTTCCGCACCTCTTCATGATTGATTGATTGATTTTTTTGTGTTTCCGGGCGCGTCAACTGCTTCGGTCATTAGTCCCGTTAGTGTAGTGCATGCTTTTTCCTCGATAGATGGCGGTGATTTTCCCCTCGCTGTATGGCGAGATCCGGCACCGACCTACCGTCGGCTAGTGGGGTTTCCCCCTAACCAGGACTCTCCCACCAGCGGGGCACCGCCCCAGCCGGAACAAACTCTAAACTCCCGACCGGTCTCCCGGAATATGTGGTAGTGTAGTGCATGTTAGTGTAAGTGAGTATGTAAGGGGAGAGGAAAGGACAAGGAACAGGAAGGACAGATCGCGCACGATCCATGGCCCGTTTGATAGGTTACTGCTCCGGCATTCGCCTGGTGTTGATCGAAAAAAAACACGGAAAGCTACCGATCAGAGCAGCCGGCCGCTAGAATTCTCCTCCAAACAGCGACTGAATCCGACCTAGCTGAAAAGCTAGCGTCGAAAATCCTGCCGTCGCGACGCGTCGTGGGGAGTGTAACCTAGGATCTCCCGGTCAGAGGCGCTGCAGTGACATCAGTTGATGCACTGAGCTACCGCTACCGGTTAGCACCTCTTCAAGCTCGTATGCTACAGCTCAAGGCGACGTATTGCGGCAGGCCTGCGCCGTCTGATTCGAAACCCCAGGCACACACCTGCCTGTTACTTCTGCTGGGACTAAACATTTCCTCCTGCATGCATTTTTTATCTACACAAGCGTGTAACAAAAAAAACAGGTCGTGTTTCACAGTGCTAGACACCGGTGAAGAGTGCGTCCACAATAATTCTTTCAATGATAATAGCATGCTTTCAAAAAAAGTGTTTAAATCATCCTAAAACTCTTCTTTTAAATTCTCCGGACAAAAGAGAATGAGATAGGATGCGGTGAATCTGCACCTTTGAAGCCACGGCACGTCAGGTGCGCAGTTGAAACACCTAATGTAAGCGAGTGGCAAACAAGCGAGACCCCAAGGACAAGAGCCGTGGAGGCGGCCGGTCCTCGAGTCGAGGCAGCCTGGCCACTGCGCCTGCAGTTGCCAATCCTTCAAGCGGCAGCGGGACTTGCCTTTAAGCGATTGCCTTTAAGTGGTTTTCTTGGTCACTTAGAATCTGATCCCCATGTAGTCATAATGTGCAGTTCATACTGTTTAATTTTAATCAGCTTTGGTAGATCAATAATAATTTACTAGATCTGATAGAAATGTCGGTTCTTAATTTATTAATAATTTATCGTAATGAACGAGACTGAATGGGATCACTTTCACGTGAAAATGACAAACGACCATTCCACCGCGTCGCGACAGCGGCGAGAGCAATGGTCTTATATTTATAACCTCATTCTTAACAAAGACTGAGGGACGCTTTCCTACGCGTGTTCTACACCGAGAGCCTTTGGCCTACGCAATCAACATCCTTGAATCTGTTCTGCACATTTTGCGCCACAGCACGTTTTGCTGAATCTTTAAACTTGATATTTTGACGCTTCACTGCGCATGTCGAAGTTGGGTGATGAGACTCTGCCCCTCTGCCTACGCCATTAACATAAAAAAATCTTGAATCTGTGCCACGAATGATTTCTAATTGTCATTCGATCTATGTGAACAGAATTCCTTCCCGCCACTCCTTCTTTGCTTTCTTTCACTGATCTTGCGACGTGAGAGTCAACTCGTTACGATTAAGGACACGATATAAGATATACAAGTGCTTTTGATCTAAGTAAATGTGTTAGTTGACAGTACGTATGGCCTACTGTTACACTTACCAGAACATGCAAACGTGACTGTGACCTCCGTAATTGTTAAAACATTAGTATTTAGTCGTTTTTTATTTATACATACCTTACGAATTCAAAATTTCTGTATTAGAGAGACGATTAGTAATTTTGGGCAACTTCACAATACAAACAACTAGAAGTGCTACAGAATGCCTCAGACTTTCTCGTAGTAAAGTTTTCTAATTTCCTTGGTGTGGTCTGACTTTAAGCTCTTGCTCCTTCATCAGACACCTTAAATACTTTTTTGACTTTTTTAAACTCTTGCTTTCCTAGTGGTAAAATCGAATTATTACTTCAAAAATATTAAAGAAGAGTAAAAAATCGTCCTAAATACAAATTTTTATTAAAAGTGGCGTTTTAGAGAAAATTATTTTACTCTATTCTTACAATAAATTTAAAGAAAAAATTTGGAGAAGTTTTTAGAACATTTTGAAAATGTCCGGGGGGTTTCATGTAAAGTACCCCCAATTTTAAAAAACGGTTTTCAAAATCATGAAGTTTCAACTAGAACCCAATGCACTAGTTTCTTCAACTTGGAAAGAATCCTACGCACAGTTCAGGCGCTAGTAGTGTTCACAGACGGACAGACAGACGGACGGACGGATGGACGTTTTGCTTTCAATTGGTTTTTCGGTATGAATGACCCACAAAACTGATTCTGGCTATATCACGTGTGAGCGGATTTTTTTTATTGAGCAACTGCATTTATCCATTTTTTCGTTGTCAGGGCCCGGCAATGAATTATTTTCGACCGAAAATCTGCCGTTTTTTTCGCGGAGCATTACATAACTTTCTCTATACTAAGTATATTACTTCGTATATACGTACATATACGAGAAAGTAAAAATGTGTCTTCACAATTGTAGTTGTAGGAAGACGCCGACATTTTTTTATTTTTGTTATATTTTAGAAATATCAGCGATTTAACGAACATGAGCCCTACACTATTTCTTATCTGAAGTGTCTTTTATGATATCTAAGGTCTAAATTTATTAAAAATCTTTGTGCCGTTTTTAAGAAAAAATGATTTAAAGAAAATAAAAATTGCCTATGTTTGCCACAAAATTTCCCTAGAAATACTCATGTGTTGGAAAAATGAAATTGACATTATTTTTATATCTCATTTTGAAGAGATATAAAGGTACGTAGAGGTATAAAGAGATGTAGGAAGACGCCGAAACAAGTTTGAAGTTTTTCAATTTTCGAAAAATCAGAGCTTTCGTCTAACATGAGACTTGCGCCATTCTCATAAACGTCCTTCTCCTTATTCTATAACGAAGTTTAATAAAAACATTGTAAATGTTTGTAAATTTTAAAAATGTCTTGCCAGATCGATCAGGGAAAATCAATTTTGGAGAAAATCGGCTGAACGTTTTAGCCACTAGCGTTGTTCACAGATAGATGGAGAGATGTTTTGCTGTCAATCGACTTTTCAGTATCAAGAACTCACAAACCATGGATTCTGACTAAACAACGTGTTAGAGGATTTTTTTCTAATTTAGTTTCCGGATTTAACCACTCTTTCGTTTCCAGTACTCTGTTAAAGTTTTTTTCTGCCAAAAATTCGCCATTTTTCTCGCGCAGCTATACGCAAGTTTCTGTCCAGTGGTCACGATAGCGAGAAAGTAAAAATTATTGCCATCTGCAATGAACTTTGCAGGGTGGTAATCATGTAAGGTGTGAATTGGTAGTGTGAGTTCATGGACGTGTCCAAACTATTTATTCGCAGAAAACACTTGTAACTGAAATAGTAACTTGCTATAATACTAGAAACTAAATAGTACAATTAGAAACGACAATGAAGTACTAGTTGATAGAACTACTAATTAACATACCGAGATATTTCAAAACCTTCAAATAATTAAAATTTATCATTATATACCATTATAGACTAATTCGAATACTACAATATAATAATCACAATAATTACTAATGATACTACTACTAATACAATTAACTAATAACTTTTAATTAAATGGTAACTAAAATTTTAATTAAAACAATAAAAGCTAACACAAATGTCCTAACAAGAAACTGTTTTTTAAAAAAAAAAATTTTGAAACAAAATCTCTATTAAATTTTCCGAGAACATAACGTCGCCGGTCACAGCTTAAAATGATTTCGAGGAGACTGACAAAAAGTTCTACCTCTACAGAAGTAATTGTGGAGTAGCTTCTTTCGAAAAAGAAAATACGTTTGTAGTATATTCAATATTGTGCAGGATGACGGTGCTCAAGTAAATAGTGATATCTGTGTGTGCGTGTGCGTGTGTGTGTGTGTGTGTGTGTGTGCGTGCGTGTGTGCGTGTGTGCGGCGTGTGTGGTGTGTGTGCGTGCGTGTGTGTATGTGTGCGTGTGCGTGCGTGTGTGATTTGTTGTGTGCGTGTGTGCGCGCGGTGTGTGCGTGTGTGTGCGGTGTGCGTGTGTGTGTGTGTGCGTGTGTGCGTGTGTGCGTGCGTGTGTGTGTGTGTGTGTGCGCGCGGTGTGTGTGTGTGCGTGTGTGTGTGTGCGTGTGCGTGTGCGTGTGGTGTCGTGTGTGTGTGTGTGTGTAGGGGGGAGAGAACCTAGCTGCCCCCGTCGGCGAATTCCAGCAACGCAATAACAACGAATGATTTGTAAAAAAAAAAATTTAGTTTTTGATTGAGCTATGCAAGGGGTGTATATCATGATCAAGTACATGATAGAATTTACTTCTGCTTCACATAGACCGCTCATCCTTGATCCCATTGTCGCGGTTTTCAAAAATCAAAGGGGAGGGACCAAGTGTTCTCAATCCAAGAAGAAAGTCCAATGATAGTAGCGTATTGAATATCCTTGTGAGATACATGATTCGTGTATTGCAAGTATCAAATTCGCGACTTCAATGTTCCGTTTTGACGTTTAAATATATTAAAATGTGACTGAACATGCAGTAGTAGGTAAATTATGTAATTTAACCAAAATATTTAAAAATATGTGAAGTAAAAATTTCATTCAGAATGTCTTGTAAACTTAAAAAAATATTATTGTATCTTGTACCTGCATTGTATGTTGTATCTGTAAAAATATGATTTACATGCAAGCCCGTTCCCTACACGTAAGATAATCTTACTAAACACTACTTTCTACAACACAACTAATAACAATGATCCAAATAACTCTCAAAATAATAAATAATATCATCAACTATTTAAATAGCCCAAAATCATACAAATTAGTAAACTTAAAGTTACAATGGTCACAATGCTTTCGTTTCAGAAAATCTCTTCACGCAGGGGATATTGGCAGCAGCAAATCCCGCTAAAGCCTTTCATTTTTACCGCCAGCTTACCTGAAGGTAAGCTCGGGACTGGTTCCAACCTCGTACGATGCTTTTTTAAAATAAAATCAAGATATATATTCCTATAATGAATGAACGAGTGCTATTATCATTTTGTTGACATGGCAGTTAAATATTTCTCACACCTAGCTTGTCCTTTCAACATGTGTTCATTCAAATAAATGTGAAAAAATTGTGAGAAATGCTGCAAAATATTTCAGTGCTTAGTACCACTCTTGTCGAATAAAAATAATTAAGTGTAAGCATAATATAATAATTTTACGAGTGTATTTTTTAGTGTTTTGTCATTTTCTTTCATACGTAATTAACTGTTGAGTTTTAAATTCATCTCTTTGTTAAACAGAGAGCCTTCTGTAATAATTACATTTGGTGGAAATGTTCAAGAATTTAACATGTTATGTGTGTTGCTGTGTTCGGCTCGGACTGTTTTTATTTGGGGGTCGACCACCGGCGTTGATGTTTAATGAACACTCATCTAGAGAAGCAGAATATTTTGAAAATATGACGACCATTTGTTTCAAGAATTTATAAACTACATGCGATGAATGTAATAAATAACTTTTTATTCGTCGTGGCAGTCATTGGCATATATTTATATTATTTATAAAAAATATATTTAACAATAATATAATTTTCGTTGTTAACATTTAATGTTTTACATTTCTTCCATCCCCCTTCTATGCTAATATTATTCTTGTCACCATAAGTAATTTCATATTAAAGCATTAGTTAATATTAATCCAACTTACTTTTACAAACATTTAATACTGTATCACGCACATGTAACCAACAGATCAAAATACTCAGGTCATCCCTAAGTAAATATTAAATAAAGAATGACCAATAAATAATTTATAAGTAAAACATAGTTTTAAAAATGTATCGAAATAACCTCATTTTGCTTGTGGCAGTCTGGCGGCAGTCATTATTGCAGCCGAAGATCACTTCTCCCAACAGCACATGGCACACAGTTTTTAACTGTTTTAACGTAAAATAAAATAAAAATAAAAATAAAGTCTGAACGCCGCATTCGAGGTTGCTCAAACTGGCACGGTAACCATTTTCGCCAGTTATTCTTCCTAGGTAAAATTTGAGTTTTTAATCTTATGAACGTGACATCCATGAGTAGTAAAATTGTGCAAATCGACGTACTTTTTCCTGAGAAATGCAATTATACGTGCCACTTCTCTCCTTTTTTTCTAATTTATCACAACTGAATGTATGCCAAGATGATCCAAGCGGTTTCCTTGGATCATCTTATGTAGTAAAGAAAATGAGTTATGCTAATAAATCTTCGGCAAAAAGTGACTTTTTACTTAGAAATCTATTCTTCTTGCTCCCATTTGTAGCAAAGTACATCTCCTATGTGATCTTTTATCATAATCCACGTTTTGTGGCCCCCTAATATGTCTAAAATTGTTTTACAATGCACTTATGAAATGGGTTAGGGCCTAAGGGCGTGGTCTTTGCGTAGTGTGAGAGGCCTCTTCACTGAGAATTGTTCTGAGGAGGGGGGAAGGTATTCCCTGAGACTCTCGGATGTGTTTTCTTGGCGTCAATTGTTCGCAGCTGGAATAAGGCTGAAGCGAAACCGATATGCTAACACCGACTGAAGAGAATAGGCAACAATCTTTTACGCTAAAGTCTGTGCTATTTTGTAACTCCGCTGGACTACTCTACGAAACTAGTAAAGATAGACTGACTATAAAATCCAGGAAAAATATAGCCCGGCGTTTTGATGTACATTGGTATTGAGGATCACTTAACTAATGTGGGTTTTTCACAAGCGACCGTGCAACTATCTCCCACACCTTACACTGGAACTCACAATTTATGTAGTTGAACTTTGAAATTCTTACGGCCACAATTGAGGCAGATCCATCGAAGAACTTTAAAGGAATCAATTAATTTCGATGTATTTATTACAAGAAGCTTATTTTCAAAGAGTAGTAAAAAACTCCCATTTCCTTTTCTAGTAGAACAACCACCATAATTATTTATTGGTATGTAGCGGTACGTAGCAGAAAAGATCCAGCTTTACGAAAATATTTTATTTCTAAACAATTATAAATGTTTACTATATTAAAAGATTTCTCGAGACTTCAAAAGATGAATAACGTCACAAATGCGCACCTTTGGCGTGTTGCAGGTGTTGTAATGCATTGCCCCGCCCCGCCCCGCCCCGCCCCGCCCCGCCCCGCCCCGCCCCGCCCGCCGCCCCGCCCCGCCCCGCCCGCCCCGCCGCCGCCCCGCCCACCGCCCCGCCCGCCGCGCAACGCCGTCCGCCGCCGCATGCCCTGTTTCAGGCTGGTCCAAACCAGTTCCCGAGCGGGCGCCCGCCCTGATACTGTTTCCCGCCGCGGCTGCAGTGTCATCGTCCGTACGCCCGCGAAAACCTGTTATCACCGCGCGGATCCAGAGGCCGCAAACGTCTGAGGGCGCTGTCGAAACTGTATTACTCGCGAGCAAGTCATGCGGTCTCCGTTAACATTTCGCAATTGGAAATTGCGGCGCATCCATCCGCGAACAAGGGGGCCTTGCAAGTCAGCGCCACTTGTAACTCTTCATCCAATCGCTCTTCCCGTACGACGGCGCTTACGACCACCACACCATTTACAAGGACGAATTACCTCGAGAAATATGAAAATTACAGGCATTGGGAATACATTTTAGATTGGGATTCGTATGACAACTTGCATAGGGGGAATGGCTAAACTGACACTTTTAATTTGGCGTAAACATATGTAAATACGTACTTATATAGCGTACTCAGAAAGTTAAAGAAGGTAGATATTTTTACTTTCTGGCACTGAATTATTGCAATCGTGGGCTGGAAAACAGTAAATTTTCGTCAAAAAGGTCTTATTGCCTTGTCCAGGTAACGACCACATGCATAAATATTATTCCTAAATATTGTGAAATACTTCTTCTAACACATTGTGTTGTCAGAATCCATGTTTTGTGAGACTTTGATACTGAAATATCGATTGACGGTAGAAACGTCTGTCTGTCCGTCTGTGGTCAACGTTAGCTCGGAAACCGTTCAGCCGTTTTTCTCCAAAATTGATATTCTTCCAATCGATCTATCCGAAATCAAGGGTTTGTGTGTTTGTCACTGATTTTTTGATTTTTTAGGGTACTTTACATGAAGTCTTGACATTTTCATTCTTTTTAAATGGCTCCCATTTTTTGTTATACTTTCTTCTTGGATAGCGTGAAGAACATGCAAGAGAATGGTGCAGATATAACTTTCCTTGAAATCCCTGATTTTTAGAAAAATGTAAAAATTCAATTTTTTTTCGTCGTCTTCCTACAATTACAATATTGAAAGTACACATTTTTTCCTCTATGAAATCTGTTCTTTGAAGACAGCCGGATGAAATTTTTTCTTTGAAGACAGAAATTGTAATCAATTTTTCAAAATGAGACTATTTTTCGTGCAATTTTTCTTCAAACACAAACTTTTTAAAATTATTAAACAATTTTAAAAAATATTTTTTTTACTTGTCTCTCACGTCGTTAATATTTATACTATAGGTGATTTGTTCTCAATATTGTATTTATGAGTTCATGTGCTTAAAAGAATGTTATTTAAATTTTCTTGAAAACTCAACAGTTTTCTGTTAAAATTAGCTCAAAATTCCGCATTTTCAGACACGCTCAAACGATATTTTCTCAAAAACGGATCCAAATTTTGCAATGAATATTGCTATGAACGGGTTGGTTTTTGTCCTACAAGGTTTTAGCCATCTTTAATATTCTTAAAATAATATTTTTGTTCTACTATTAGGAAACCGAAAAGTTGAGAAATTGTAAAAAAAAATGTACTATGGGCGATAGATAGCAGCTGGCAAGAGGATGGGGCAACACCGTAAAGCCAGTCCACAAGAAGGAAATTAGTAAACTTCACTACGATAAAAAGTCTGTGTCATTCTGTAGTACCACCAGTTTCTCAATGTAATTTGTTCACGAAAACAGATCTAAAACTAATGTCAATTACTAATTTTCCAAAACATGAGTATTTTTTGCGAAATGTTTGTCTAACTTTGGCAATTTTTATTTTTTTAAACAATTTTTTTCTTAAAAGCGGTAGATATATTTTTTATTTAATTTAGAACTTAGTGTAAAGAACGCTTAAGATAATGATGCAGGTCTCATGTTCGTTGATACGCCTGCTTTTTTGAAAATTTAAAAAAATTAAAACATTTTTGGCGTCTTCCTACAACTACAATTATGAATATACAAGTTTTTTTAATGAAATGTGTTTCACAAAAACAGATCTTCAAATAAGGTAATGTTTAATTTTTTTTAAATATGAGTATATTTTGTGTAATTTGGCAACAAAGGAAGACGTCCGCACCTAAATTTGCGCTTTGTGAACCTAATTACAGGCAGTTGGATCGTTCGTATGTTAGAATGTGTACGATATTTCATGCTTCTGTGTTTGTTTCTTACATTCCAGTTTTTGTTATACATTTATAAATTAACCATTTATAAATAATTTGCAACCTATTTGAAATATACGAAATAAAAATTGCTAGCCTTCAGGAAATACCGAATGATATCCTTTGCACTATTGTCAAGGCGTCTTAGTACGTGTCAAACAAGCAACTCCACAGAGAGATTGTTCTTCACACGATTGATGAGTATATCAGTCACTAATCAAAACTTTTTTTCTTTCCTTACCATCCTCCCCATCAACTTCCATAATCAACCTAGGAAAAATATATAAACAACACCGAAGAATCAAATCTGTATTCTCGATGGACAAAATTAAACCATCATAAAGAGAAACGTGTGATTTCACAAACTTACTTTTTACTTTCTTTTCTTTCTGTAATTATCCTCTTCTCCCATATATTCTCGCTTACAAAACTATTGTTTATTGAAGTCTCCGGTGGGAGTATCATGTAACACTTAGTACTACGTTTGCTAGATTGTAGTTCTGTACAATCGTATAAAGCGCTTACTTCTCTATATAAGAAAATAAAATTTAAATAATGTTATTATTGTCAAATTTTGTTATTATTTTATTGGAAATATTTAGTTTAGCACCATATGTTCTATGATTTGAAATGCGGTTTACAAAAAATGATGACTGAGATGTGTTATTTCGGAGAGAAATTGTGATATAAATAGTTTTACGTAACTATTACTAAAGGTGAAATAGTACGTGCTGTTTTAGCACCTGGTCCTACTAGAATCAAATCACGCCTTCCTAAAGATCCATTCTGACCTCGATAACCATTATAAACACGTAATTCTAAGCTGACTCTACCTCATTTCCCACTGCCATCACATCACTGCCCGGAGCATTAAATCTATATGAATGAGGTTCACAGATGGGATTCCCACTCACAATTAAAATTGGGTTGAGTCCGTTTAATTTCAAGTACACCGGTGCTTATGAGTTAACATTGTATAACTTATTATAGTGTTTGTATCCAATTTCAAACCTGACCTGTAAATTGGTTTATCCACTTCTTGAGTACAATAAAAAAACAATCAATCAAAAAAATCGAAAAATTGTACAAAACCTCATTTTAAGATGTCTCAAAAAGTAGATTTCATAAAGAAAAGATCGGTATCTTCAATATTGTAGTTGTAGAAAGATGAATGAAACATTCGCAATGTTAAGAAAATTAGGGATTTTATAAAAATGAGATCTGCATCATTTTCTTAACCTGTACACTATCCGAGGACGAAGTTTAATTAAAGAAATTGGAGACAGAAGACCTCGAGTTCCTTTAAATTGATGGAGGAATATCAATTTTGGAGAAAATTCGCTGAACGGATCAGGCGCTAACTTTTACCACAAACAGTCGGACGGACAGGATGACAAACAGAGAGACGGACGGACAGACGTTTTGAGACGTTAAATTTTTTGGTATATAGGATTCACAAAAAATGTCGATTCTGACTAGACAACGAGTTACTTGAAGTAATTTAATACATTTAGAAATAAGTTTGTTCCGCTTTTTCGTTGCTTTTTCCGTTCGAGCCCGGCAATAAGAGCTTTTTTTAACTAATCTTTTCGTCACTAAATATTATATACCACTACATCAATCTGCTTTCAAAAGTGCTTTCAATTTTTTCCACATCGAGGCTCGAACTCATGTTCACCAACTTAACTCGCCGCGCGCTTTACAGCTGCCCCATGAGGTCGCTTGGGCCTCCTCACTTGGGACGACGCTTCAAAATTTAATTGTCTCCCCCATTATTTCCAACATGACCTTTGTAAAATTCAGAGAGATCAACGAAAATAAGATTTGCTCCGTTCTTTAAACCTTCCTTTGTTTTATCCGAGAAAATAATTTGAAGATAAAATTGGGAGTGGTCTTTGAGAAAATTGTTTTATTGCATTAATTGCAAGCAGAAATAACGCTCGTGATTTTCTTAAAAAACTGTATAAAACATCTTTCAAGAAACTGTATAAAACATCTTTCAAGAAGATTTTGTTTAAAACAAGAAAATCTTAATCTTGTAATTTTAAAATGTTAACGTTTCGCAACTTTCAAAAATACAGAGAGTTGGCCGGACATTAGTACCACTTCTTTTTACCGTGCTTCCATAATACGCGGAGAACATTCAAAGGAAAAATTTGGAGCTGTTTTTGAGTTGGTGGAGGACCTACCTTCTGAAGCGTGCTTTATTTTGTTCGAGAGCAAATTTCAATGAAAATATTTGCACCCATTTTTGAGAACATTTTGAAAATGTTTTTGAGACTTTTCGTAAGGTACCTCTCAAGATCAAAATATCCATTTCAAACACAGAGAGCCTTTAAATAGATCAAGAATATCAATTTTGGAGAAACGTTTGGAGAGATGGACGGACGGATGTACGCACGGATGGGGGGAGGGACACACGGAGAGATGGTCAGACTGACAAACATTTTCCCATCAAACGATTTTTCAAAGTCAAATACCCACAAAAGATTGTTTCTGACTAGACAATGTGTAATTTAATATATAGGAGGA
Source organism: Teleogryllus oceanicus (assembly GCA_964035755.1). Lineage (NCBI taxonomy): Eukaryota > Metazoa > Arthropoda > Insecta > Orthoptera > Gryllidae > Teleogryllus > Teleogryllus oceanicus. The sequence goes on along the minus strand of CAXIVR010000002.1, from coordinate 47,902,992 downwards.
AGTAATTTACTATATATTGTAAGAAGATCTTTTCCACAAGTTCGTAACCAGGGTCAGTCAGTAAGAATATTTTTGCCGAAAGCTCACCATTTTCCGGTACACGAATACAATATTTTCTCTTCCTACGAAGTGAGTACAAGAAAGTAAAAATTCACAATAACCATGAAATCAAAATTGCATGCAGAAAAATCGCAATCACTCTAGTAGAAGATTTCCCGAGCTTTTTGTTTCATTGACCACTTTTAAGAGAATTGTTTATTTCATTTTACCCTTTCTCTATAGTATAAAGATTACACAGTCATAAGACAAAGAATTGCACGTGCATACTTTAGAGACAACAATTCCGTACACCAATATCATAAATATCTCTATGTTCAATAATCGAAGAGGTTTTCTCTATTGAGTTTCTAATCTTCTTTGCAGTGCTATTCATGGGAAATTATGTTTCAAGAACCGGTCATAATATTTCTCTAGATCATATTGCGGAGAATAGTTTCTCGTGTGACAGTATTGTTGTGAATGCATAGTTATAATTTCTTCATTTCCCTAAACATCTTAACATTTAAGGATGAATGATAGATACTAAAGGAGCGAATTAGTAATTTTTTATTTAAGTCTAAGTTTCTCATTAATGGGATTTTATATTAATCGATTAATTATTATACAGATCAGTCGCCGATTCATATTCGGCAATTGAACTTGATATCAACTTGACTACATCAACTTGATATCAACGACTATACCAACTTGATCATCATTGCCCCACTTCCCACTTCGAGATGTCATCGACCCTCAGGGAGGGGGTCATTAAATAGCAACCCGTTGGAACCTCTGCCCTAGAGATTGTCCGAGACTTCGTTGCAGGTCAGAATTCCGCCTTTGAGATCGACGAATACGATGGATAAAGCTGAAAGGAGTCGTCCTACCAGTAGTCGCGGATGTAATTCTTTCTCGTGTAACCGTCTGGTACTCGAATGAATTGCAACCTGAGTCTTTATGTAGGATACAACGATTCATTTCAGGTGTCATTACGACAAGGATTCTGCAGTTCTGTCATGAAGAACTTTGTAAACCTTTCAGATCTTCTCGTGTAATAAAAGAAATGAAATTTGTTTTGATCCGTGATAACGTCAGTCAGACATTGTTTAAACATTGAAATATTTACATTATTTCTTAAGTCTTTATAGCGCTGCCAAAGGCCTAGGGGAGTTACAAACTTCTGTACTGTGCTGTGAATTAATAAGTAAATTATTAAATTAAGTTAAGTAAAAATATTATTAGCAAACAAATTATAAAGAAAAGTAAAAATATTAATTTAAGTTTGAAATACGTTCAACATATTTCTTATTATTGACCAATATAAATGAGTTAAGAGATAATAGTTAAATAATTATGCAGTCAAACTATGTACAAATTCAATTTTATTTGAATTCCTCCTTTTTCTCTGACAATAATGGTAGTTTTAATATTATACTGTTGATCATAATTGCACATAAAAATGATATATTTCACATGCATAATTCATAAAAATGAAATATATTTATATAATTTTTCCCATGCATAACCCGAACAAAAACTATTTTTACGGAGCATTGTATTATCGCAATGTTGAAGTTGGGGGGGAGGTATGTTCTTTTACACTCCTCCCCCTTCCAGGATCCTTTACTGGCTACACGGTACTACTATCCACTTGAGCATCGGCTCCTCGTAAACAACATTGTATACACCATGAAATAACTTTATATTACGAATGAAACTAGTTTAAAAGTATTTCTGTAAAGGTAAACATTTCTTTTGAAAGCTCTGGATCCACGTTAAAATTCTATCAGTGACGTTTTGTGCTCGAAAAATGCTTATACAGACGTATATTAAACACTATAATGAGTTTTTATTTTACATATTTTCTATTTTTTATATATTTTGGAAACACTGAATGCACATATATGTACATATGTTACTATTTTTATTACAATAAATTCCGACCCCTAAGCAGAACAGATATTTTTCGTAAACATTCTATGTATGTTTTCATTATTCTTGATTTGTTGTTCGTTACAGTATTAAACTCATTATAAAATAGAGCAATAAATATGATTTTTAGGATAACTAAATGACTGAGAGACTTGTGCTTCGCAGAAAGAGTATGCAAAGGAATTCCGCAGGAAACGGCAAAGAAACGGAAAGTGTCTTGGGAGCGAGCCGGCACCGACTCAGCAGCTGACCAGTAATTGCGGGGTTCCTCCCCTCATTAGCTACTTGCGGTACAGAACCGAACGGCGTGTAAGGTCGCAAACCGTCCTTGCCTCGTTCATTGCGGTTTAGTGCTCTCGTGTAAGTATCCGTCTCTAAAATTCCTTATGCTACACGAGGAACCAGCAATAATCTCCCCAAGACACGCTTCGAACGCTTCTCGCACTTGGGCACTCAAAATACCGTTAGTAACGTTTGTATTTAATTGCTAGGTGGGATAATTCTACGCACGCATTCTTAAAACATCGTAAAAGATTGATGGTTTGCCAGTATAGTAATCCTCACGCAAATAAGAGACGTAGTTGGGAAAGATGCAGAATTGTGACCCCAAAAGTGTATTCATATTTCCCTAATTTTAGTTGAAATATTCATCACCAATTACTTTGCACCTTTCATCCGCTGTGTGAAGCTTCAGTACATCAATAAGGAAAAATAATTTAATATTCTTCTTATATTATTCATGACATTCAACAATTTTAGCCAACAACTGTAAAATCTATTTTCTATTGAAATTTAAAAATGCACATTCATAATTTCATATTTATTTTTTGTGTCAAAAATTCAATTCAGAAATATGTATTATGTTTCATTAATAGTTTGGAGAATATTTGTAATAAATCGTAACATAATATATTAATTAAAATTAAAACCGGGTACATGTACAAAATGAAAATGAAAATTGCATTAAGCAGTGTCATTTAATATTAACTTTAATAATATCAAATAAATATATTTTAAATAAAATGTGTAAAAGTAGAGTGTGTTATAATAACACACAATGTTTAAAAATCAAAGTAAATTAGAAAAATATTTGAGCATAAAATAGCCTTTTTAATATTATTGTAATATTGCTATTTCAATAATTCGTTATATTTATATGCCTTATATGAAATGAAAGGACAAGGCAATTGGCTCTGATTGAGCAGCAGGCGGGGCATAACGGAGGCGGGGTCGG